>CM048592.1:56006105-56657772 GCA_026413675.1 Populus pruinosa
AAACAATTGAGTTTCCATAAATTGGACTTCTATAGCTCTAGATATTGAATTTTGAATAGACAAAGGTCAACAGTGGCAGAATGCGAGATTTGACTTTGAAGGATGTGATTTCCATGATCTTCCTCTTTTTATTTTTCTTGCATTGCATTTCCAGAAAGGTATGGATGTTAGCTTTTTATTTCCACTAGAATCACTTCATTTCGATCTCTAGAACTCACGCTTTGCACAAAACATTGACTGAACGTCAAATCTGCCAATTATCTCCAATTTACTCCTTTTTGTATTTTTCATCCAAAAGTGCCTTCAAAACATAAAACAAAGAATATCAAGGCATTTTACATATAAAACATGGACAAAACATTAGGTAAATATGGGTGAAACTATCGAATAATATGGTTACATCAACTACTTTGTAAATTAGGAACTAGGGTTTCTTAGCATATAAAAAGAAAGAGAGAGAGAGGAGAGAAGGGGGGAGCAGCAAGAAGTGAAGAAACACAAATTCTCTCCTCTACAAACCCAAAAAATCATGCTCTCTTCATTGTTTAAGAGTAGTTGTTCAATGGTTATGCAAGGCTAAGCTCTTTTCTTGGTTGCAAGGACATAACAAACCTTCGGATTTCAAGAACCGTGAGATTTATTCTTCCTTTTATTTTTAGTTTATATTATGAATAAGTATGGTTGTTTTCCTATGCATATTTTCTATGATTGTTATTGATAATTGCTAGAGCGGAACTCTAAGTTATTATTGTGAACAATTTATTGTTAAGTTTGATATCAAAACCGGAGTTGTGATGTATGAACTTGTGAAGCAACTAAGCTTGATAATTGTGGCGGAACTACATTATTAAACTTAGGGAGAACACTCAAACATCTAGTTCTTAGGGCTGCCATTGGACTAAATCATTAATGCGGACATTGTGATTGTTTATTGGTTAGGGTTAGTTATACGGCGGATCCGTTAATTAACCAACATTAAGAAAAGATAAAAATTCAGAATATAAATTGTAGTTTTGTTTCAAGGATCAGTTCTAATTTCCGTTGGTGGATGTGTGCTTGCAACCAAGGTTTGTTTTCTTGATAAATTTCGATTTCAATTGATTTTGTTTGCTAGTTTAATTTCTTCCATAGTTTAGATCATCACAAAGCAAAACCCCCCAATTGCATAACGTATAGCATAAAAATCTGAACTAAATCTTTCTTGTGGGATCGACCCCTTGCTTGCTCTATACTATCTTATGTGTTGTGTTTTAAGCTAGGGTAATTAATTTGTGCGACCACGACATCGCAACACAAGTCATACTTAATGAATTGTATTTTATCTTCATGGTTTATAGATACCATTCCTAAAGAACTATATTGTGAATTACAAGTTCATCTAGCACATCAATGACAGACTCTCAATCGTTTTGCACGACGTTTCTTTGCAAAAGTGCTTTTACCTGTTCTAAGCATGTGTGAAATGAAGGAATTAGAGGACTTACTTGATAATCGGACCTTTGCTTCAATCAACCAGCGAATATCTTCAAGAATTCCATGATTCATTAACAACCTCAATCTTGCACATCTAGCACAGTAAATTTTTGTAATCGCATTCTGAGACAGAGCGGGAAAATACTTTTTCAATTTTTCAAGATTAGTGTCCATTATCAAATGAGAATTGGAAGAGAGATTTAAAGAATTGCACAAATATATACATAGATATCAGTTATTATGGAAAACTAAAAGAACCAACTTAAGTCACGGAGTACCGTTGTCCGCCATTTGACCGGGGTGAGAGAAGCTAGAAAAAATCACTCAAAAATAAACAAAAAAAAGTGAAAACCTTTATCTACAAGATCATTCAAACCATTTAATTCATTTTCATTGCAAAAATTATCAAAGTAAGCTTTCAAACGATACCTATTTTCCTTAAAAACATTGTCATTCATAGGCCCCATAAGGATTGCTCCATCTTGATCTTAGCTCTCTAGGGAATGCATAGAGTTGAGAATTATAAAACAAAACTTTTTAACTAGTATCAGCTTTTTGACAATTTTCACAAGTTTTGCAGAATGCATGTGTGTCCTTAAACATAATGGGCCAATAAAATCCATTTTGGAAGATTTTTATAACTATCTTTTTTGATGAGAAATAACTTCCACATGCTTCAGAATGACAAAGTTTAATGACACTACTTACCTCATTGTCGGGAATGAATCTTTGAAATATTTAATCAGGACAATATTTGAATAAGTTAGAGTCATCACAATAAAAGTTCTTCACTTCGTTGAAAAACTTTTCTTTGTCTTGAGTACTCCAATCAGCTAGTAAATCTCCTAAAGCAAGAAAATTGATATTTTTATCATACCAAGGTATTGGACTAAGAGAAAGTAAGGATTCGTTAGGAAAGTAATCATCGATTGGTGTGATGTCAAATGTCGAATTTGTTGTCACTTTTGATAAAAGATCTGCATCAACATTTTTTATGCATTTTTCATCCGTGATTTTTTTCTTAGAATAAATCATTTGCAAATCTTCATATTCATCCAACTCATGTTTACTTAATGTAGATTCAAATTGATTATAAACTAATTCGTCAATATCATATACTTCTTGTAAATCATTATCATCTCCATGTTGCTTACAAATGTTGAAAATATTCATCTCCAATGTCATGTTTCCAAATGATAGCTTCATCAGTCCATTTCTACAATTAATCAATGTGTTAGAAGTTGCAAGAAATGGACGTCCTAAAATAACAGGAAATGAATTACATGCTTCAACAGATTGTGTGTACAAGACAACAAAATCCACAGGATAAATGAATTTATCAACTTGTACTAACACATCTTCGACTATTCCTCTAGGCACTTTTACAAATCTATCGGCAAGTAAAAGAGTTATATAAGTTGGTTTTAACTCACCTAGATTGAGACTCTTTCAATTTTATGTTCTCCAATAAAGCAAGAAATTATAGGACAACCAAGGTCTTTATATTTCAAAGCATTATTGTTCTGAAGAATAGCACTTACTTGTTCCGCTAAAAAGGCTTTTTTTTCACATTAAGTTTCCTCTTTATAGTGCATAGATCTTTCAAAAATTTAGCATAAGAAAGAACTTGTTTAATAGCATCCAACAAAGGTATATTGATCCTTACCTATTTGAAAGTTTCAAAGATTTCAGAGTTATGATTGACTTTCCTTTGTTTGGTCATGGTGTGAGGAAATGGAAGTGCTGGCGGGAATCAGTCATTTCTTTGCAATTTTCTGATTCAACCTTTTCCTTACCCTTAGAGATTGACTCATCATCTTTCTCATAAGATTCAAGAGTGGGTTTTTCAATAACCTTGCCACTACGAAGAGTAATGACTGATTTGACTTGATCCATGTGTTGGCTTTCGAAACTATTTGCATTGTATTACCCCTAGGAATTTTGTTGTGGTTAAGATGGAAACTTACCTTTCTCTTGAAAACTAAGAGCAGATGTCAATTTTGAAAGAGTATCTTTAAAATCTGTCATGTTTTGAGCAAATTGAGTATTGATTATCTCTTGCTTTTCATTGAATGTATGCAATGTTTCCTCAAGATTCCTTCTAGGAGGTGCATATCCATAAGAATTTTGGAAATTATGGTATGCTTGAAACGATGGTTGTGAAGTTTGCACATTGTTATTATCACTCTTCCAACTGAAATTTAGGTGATTTTTCTAACCAGGGTTGTATGTTTGGCAGTATGGGTTGTGGTTGGCCCTTTGGAAACTATTTAAAGCATGGGCTTGTTCATGGAGACATTCCTTAATAAAAGGCAAGGTTGGATAGTTATTGGTTGAGTGTTCATTTGTTTCACATATTTGACACACAATGTTTTCAACAGATTTTAATTAACCACTCTTTTTCAATTATAGTGCCTCAACTTTTCTAGCTAAAGATGCAAACTTGGCTTGAAGGTCATGATCTTCCCTTAGATTGTACATACCTCCACTAGATGTATGAGGTTGAGTGTTACTCGGTGCCTCAGAAGTACCCACGGTGTCCCAATTTTGAGCATTTTCAGCTAACAAATCTAAGTACTTCATTGCTTCATTAGGGTCTTTATCTTCAAAAGTTCCATCGCACATCAATTCAACCATTTTCCTATGTCTAGGTATTAACCCTTCATAAAAATATGAAACCAATCTCCATGTTTCAAAACCATGATAAAGGCAAGTATTAAGGAAGTCTCAATACCTATCCCAATATTGGTAAAATGTTTCTCCTGGTTTTTGAGTAAAAGTAGTGATTTGTCTTTTGAAAGAGTTTATTTTGTGAGATGGGAAAAACTTCTTTAAAAACTGTTGTTGCATTTTATCCCAAGCACGAATGGATCCTAGTCTTAAATTTTGTAGCTATGTTTTAGCTTTATCTTTTAATGAAAAAGGAAAAAGTTTTAATCTGATGGTGTTCATGCTACAATTTGAATCATTATATGTGTTACAAACCTCCTCAAATTCCTTTAAATGCAAGTATGGATTTTCCAATTTTAAGCCATGAAAATAAGATAAAAGTTGAATAATACCTAGTTTAAAATTAAAATGAGATGCATCGAGAGGAAAAACTATGTATGATGGTGCATGTCGCATGTCAAAATCCGCGCGGTGTCGGCCAGACCTGGCGATTTTTCTCTCTGGTATGTTTGTTTGATTTGATCTTGTTGGATTTGTTAGGAGTCGCCACTTAGTATTTATTTGATACTAACATGTTTTGTATTTATTATCTTGTTTACTTTTTAATACTTTGCTTGTTAAATGACTAATCTAGATTTATATTATATATCACTTGGTACAATAAATACTTGACACTTTCATAGCCTAATCGTATGGAATAACCTATGTCTGTGCCATTAAAAGAATTTGATTTGTTGTTAACATAAGTTATAATCATGAATGTCTGACAACATTTACATGTATTAGCATTAATCAAATAAAATAACTAATGTAATCATATTAATAATTTATAATTTGATTGGATCCTTCTTTGTGTGTGGTTTCCAAATGAATAATAAGAGTTTATATTATACTTGTTTGACATAACATTAGTGGAACCTCTAACCTTGACATTTATTATTATCATTATTTAATTCTTACATTAATATTCCATCTCAAAGTTCTCATCATCTTCTTTTTCTCCTCCTCCTTTTTCTTTATTATTATTGTTGTTGTTGTTGTTGTTGTTGTTGTTGTTGTTGTTGTTACTACTACTACTATTATTGTTGTTATTGTTGTTGTTGTATTATTGTTATTTATAATTTGTACAATTAACCTCCATGTGGTTCGACCCCGGTCTTGCCAGGTTATTTATTAATTCGATACTCCTACACTTGGGAGAAGACATCAATTTTTTAGTCGTGTCAAGTTTTTGGTGCCGTTATTGGGGAGGTAAGTTCTTGTATAAATTATAGTAGTTATTTTATTGTCTCTTTTTACTTTTCTTGTATATAACTTTGTTTCTTTTGTTTTGTTTGTCTTTATTTTGTTTTCTTCCTTCTTCTTTTGTTTTCTTCTTTTTTTTATTCTATTCCTACACGTGCATGAGAGTGTGGTCACGTACATCAAGTGGTAGACTTTGTATAATGTTTTAGTTAAGGAGTTATTGATACTTTAAGTGCAAAATGATGATATAAAACCTTGATAAAAATACACTTTTAAGTACTAATCAGTTAGGCTATGAAAGTACCAAGTATTTGTTGTACTGAGTGTTATACAACACAAATCTAGACTAACCATTTAACAAGTAAAGTATTAAAAATGAATAAGTTAACAATTACAAAACATGTTAGCATCAAACATTAAAGTCCATATTGAGTTTACACTATACTTATTCGTATACCATTATTGTAACATTTTCACCTTGACATAATAAACTTAATTAAATATAATAAAAAAGAGAAACATAAATAAATAAGATAAGAACATAAATAAGATAAAAGTTAACTAAGTAAAGGAAAGGAAATGAAAGGTATGAATAAGATATTAATAAAATGAAAACTTAAGCATTATAAAAATACAAAAAGAGAAAGCAAGAGCATGATGTTGATCTAGAAAACAAGATGTCTAAATGCATGACAAATGTCTCCTTGTATAGGCCAAAATTTAAAACTATTGATTTGATGACTAATTGTTGAGTGGGTGGCCACATCTTGACTTGGTGACAATCCTTATCTTTTTTTCTAAACAAAATATCATTAATAATATCAGAATTTGAACCAACCTTACTCATGAAAGTTCTAGAAAATTATCTCAGCTTTCCAGGAAAAAACAATAAGGTCATTTGGACACAAGATATGAGTTGAACACTAAACGGTGTCTTGGATGTATGACAGATTCAGACTTCTACATTATTGCTAAGATTGGGACTTCTAAAGAGTAGAATTGAGTCTTATTATTCTATGAAAGTTTTAGGCCTGTGTCTTAGCTTTTCATTCATATAAAGCAGACCTAAATTTGAGATCTACAACTCCAAATATAACTAAATTACCAAACAATGTTCCAGTTTGGACTGCACCAGCATCTCTTTTCTAAGTTTGGCTCTCTCTTTGTACTTTCAATTTCAATACTTTAACTCATCAATCAATCCTTTTATTTACATGATAAGCCTGCATTTAGGATAAACATTTACTATAAATTAAAGTATGTTATGGTATCAGACTTGTTATTATAAAACATGCTTTCGTGAAGGAGTTATTGATACTTCAAGTATAAAATGATGATATAAAACCTTGATAAAAATGCACTTTTAAGTACTAATCACACCGCCTAATGAGCTTATTACTAGTCCCTAATAATCAAAGCATTAAAATAGCAAAATAATTTGTAAATTCCATAAAGTAAGACATTCATCATTGAACTTCCATTAATCTATCTAGATAAACAAACTCATTAAATTTATATATCTACTCAATACCTCTTAAACAAGATATTAATAAATCTTTTTTTTTTGCATAATATATCAACATATAGTTATAGGGCTTTACTTGGAAGAAAATGAAATTAGAGTGCTGAGGGCGAAGCTTGACAAAGAGCGAGACAAGATGAATTAGTTAACCAAAAGGTTTGAGGTTTCAAAAAAACACAAAAACTAGATCGACTCTAACAACAATACCTTGAACTAGAACAACCTGTTGCTTATGGAGAAGATGGCCAAAATAGATAAACAAATGGGCGAAGATACCATTCATGCACACATTACCAAAGCCAACGCCTGAAGTGTAGGGAGGGACATCTTTTGTTATCAACACAGTTTGGTTGAGACAGATGTCTTTTTAAGAAAAATTAAACATTGAGGTCTTGTTTTCCTACCATTAGCTAATGATATGGAAGTGGGGGAGGATTGATGTATTGTCATTTTCTTATGTGTTTTGCTTGACCGCTTTTTATGATCGGCTTGTTTTAACTCGCAAGTGCACGAGTGTGCGATGTAGCAATTAACTCGGTAAGATCGAGGTCATATCCACAGAGAGCTAGATCTGGAAATTAAGCTAAGTAACAAAAAAAAACTCAAGAGAAATTAAATTAACAATAACTTGGTTGAAAATAATTGATGGATTTGTTTTCAAAGATAAAAAAAAAATGTAAATAGATTTTAAATGACAAGAAAAGTAAGTCTTGGTCCAAATCAATTTTAATGGTGATGTATTGGTGATTTCTTCAACATATATAAGATAACTCAACCTAATCTCAACGATGGTGATATTAGATCGGAAGATATTACAATGAAGATTAGAAAGATGAAGATTGATTATTGCTTAAGAATGAATAAGTACTTTCATATTAAGTAAGACATTGAATCAAGCAATCTCTATACCAAAACTAAAGTTTGTGCATAAAAATTCAAGATTATAACATTACCTAAATGATTTCTAAAATTTCTTTACAATAATAAATCATTCATGAAGAAAATAAGAAGATAAACATTAAGATTCATTCATATCCTAAAGAACTTACCTCAATCACCATTATCCTTGATTTGGATCCAAGAAAGAGTTTAGCCAACCATGATTATATATAAGAACACTTCAATAAACATGAAAGAACTTGAATCCAACTGAAAAAATAAGTTTTACAAACTAAAGAACCGAAATCTATAAAGAAGAACACAATACAATTTCAGAAAAAATTCGGACACAAATCTGACTCTAACTTTGGACAGCAATTCGACCCTCTTAGAAGCTTTTTTTGGAGAAGTCTATTAGAGACATATTTATAGGAAATTCTGTCACCTTTCCAGATCATTAAAGAACAGCTCATTTGGACACCTGAATCAAAAGTTATGGGCAAAAAACCGAAAGGTGTTCTGAAAAATCAAATCAAGACAGCTTTACAACTACTTTGGTGCACGTTTTTCTTCCTCATTTATGAGGTGTCTCCTTCTTCTTTTTGACCCAAAATAATGTTAAAATATCCCCTCCAGCTTTCCATCCATGTGCTTGCCTTCTTGGATCAATGGATTACCCAAAATAAATCAATTGTTATTTGTTGTGTGGACATGTAAGATCATGGATTGTGTTTGGGTTGATTTGAAGGTTGATTTGGGGTTGATTTAGGGCTGATTTGGGGCTGATTTTTGGGCTGAATTTGAGCATCAAATAAGTATATAAATGTACTTATTATTTGGGCTAAGATTGACATTGAAAGCTTGAGTGTTTAATGGTTGAAGTTTGCGCACAACATAAGGCAAGTTTGGGCTTGAAATAAATCATATGATATTCTTTTCTAGAATTGGAATAGAATTGATTTTTAGGACAAATTTGGAGCACTTATTTGAACCAAGATTTGTTTCAATCTTTAACTAAATATCTCTTCAATTCTTTGTTCTGAATTCCGACATTGAATTTTCTGAATTAATTCATTTAAGCTCCAAAAACCTATCGAAACATTAAAACAAACTTCATTACTAAAAAACACATCAATTATTATAAAAACAACCAAATAAAAACAATAAATACATATGTAGAACAAGAGACTTAATGACACTTTTGATGCACAATCACACCCCCCAACTTAGATTTTGCTAGTCCTCAAGCAAAACAAAACATAAAACCTTTAAAATAAAAATAATAATAATAACAACCATAATTAGGCTCGATTCATCACACTTGAAGGACCTATCATGCAAACATTGGTATCTTTAACTTAGTGTACACAATAGCAAATAAAGAAAAATAAGCATACTCACATTCTCTAAATCAAACATCCATACAAAATTTCCAAATTCAGTCATATTTATCGTGCAACCAACATAATTGATTCATACGAAAACTCAACTTGTAATCTTCCATTCTCACCAACACAAACAAGGTAGAAAACTAGAGAAATATCTATATATTTTCTTTCTTTGTTTGTTTTTTTTTTTTTTTTGAAGATATGATTTATTTTTTGTCTTTAAGTAGTCACTTCCCTTTTGACGCGAATACAAACATTTGTGATGAATGCACCCGGTTACTCACAAAGTCACAAACTTAAAGTGCTTTGCATACTCATATTTTAAGCTGCCGTTTGACGTAAAGATAAACATTTGTGATGAATACCCCTAGTTACTGAGCAACTCAAAACATTAGAGTAGATAGAACTTTGTACACATTTATTTATTTATTCGTATAATAATTATTACTCTATTTACTTAAACCTTGTTTAGGATTGGATCAAAAGGGATAATCACAAGTAAAGCATCATACTCATCTTTCATGCATAATCACACAACTCACACAACTTTTACAAGGAAAGATGTATTTCAGTAATCTTAAAAAAAAAAAAGTATGCTATATCTTGCTTTATAAGATATTATCTATCCCAAATTAAAGTATGCAATGTTCAACATAATAATGAATCCAAAAATGTAATGATGATCCTAAACAAGTCTCATTCACATACGAATGCAAGTTTTTTTTTTTTTTAACAAGCATGGTTATCTCAAGCATTCAACATAATGAAATATCTAAAATTAAGTTTTACATTATCCTCAATGTAAAAGAGAAAGAGAAGAAAAGTATAAAGATTAGAAAATTGTTACTCCCCTTCTGTTTTCAAGGATGAATGTCTGATTGAATTGGGCATGAGCTGACTTCTTGCTTGATTTTTTTTTTTTTAACCTGCATATCACAACTAAAAGAAAACATTGATGTTTTTTTTTTTTTTTAAAATAAAGAACCTCACACCCCCCAACTTAAAATAATGCATTGTCCCGAATGCATGAACACGAAAATATAAGAGATGGAAGAAAGAAGAAAAAATAATAAAAATGAAAAATAAAAATAAAAATAAAATAAAAATAAAAACTCATTACTTCTAATACTACAATGGTATTGGATCTTGAAGATCCAATGTCTCAACTTCAGCCACAACATTTTCAAGATAAGGTTTCAATCGATGACCATTTACTTTGAAAATATTTCCATTCTTGGGATTTTCTACCTCAAATGCACCATGCTCAGAGATGGATTTAATCACAAATGGACCAGTCCATTTTGTCCTCAACTTCCCAGGAAAGAGATGTAATCGTGAATTATACAAGAGAACCTTTTGACCAACATGAAAGGATTTTCTAAGAATATGTTTATCATGCAAAGTTTTCATCTTATGTTTTGAAATTTTTGCATTTTCAAATGCATCATTTCTCAACTCCTCTAATTCATCCAATTGAAGCTTTCTATTTTTGCCAACCTCGTTTTCATTGTCATTGAATTGCCGAATAGCCCAATATGCACGGTGCTCAATCTCAACAGGGAGATGACAAGGCTTTCCATAAACTAGCCTATAAGGAGACATTCCTAAAGAGGTCTTATAAACAGTGCGATATGCCCACAAAGCATCAACTAGTCGTAGGGACCAATCTTTACGGTTTGGATTGACTGTTTTCTCTAAAATATTCTTGATCTCCCTATTTGCCAACTCAGCTTGGCCACTAGTCTGTGGGTGATAGGGGGTACTGACCTTGTGAATTACACCATATTTTCTCATCAAAATCCCAACGGGCTTGTTACAAAAATATTTTCCCCCATCACTAATCATAGCCCGGGGCATGCCAAAACGAGAGAAAATATTTTCTTTCAAGAATTTGACCACAACTCGATGGTCATTGGTTCGAGATGCAATGGCCTCCACCCATTTAGACACATAATCAACAGCAACAAGGATGAATTGGTAACCAAATGAACTTGGAAAAGGTCCCATGAAATCAATCCCCCAACAATCAAATATTTCCAAAACAAGGATGGGGTTAAGGGGCATCATGTTACGCCTAGTGAGGCTGCCTAGTCGTTGGCATCGGTCACATGCAACACAGAAGGCATGAACATCTTTAAACATGGTAGGCCAATATAGTTCTTATGTGTTGTGTTTTAAGCTAGGGTAATTAATTTGTGCGACCACGACATCGCAACACAAGTCATACTTAATGAATTGTATTTTATCTTCATGGTTTATAGATACCATTCCTAAAGAACTATATTGTGAATTACAAGTTCATCTAGCACATCAATGACAGACTCTCAATCGTTTTGCACGACGTTTCTTTGCAAAAGTGCTTTTACCTGTTCTAAGCATGTGTGAAATGAAGGAATTAGAGGACTTACTTGATAATCGGACCTTTGCTTCAATCAACCAGCGAATATCTTCAAGAATTCCATGATTCATTAACAACCTCAATCTTGCACATCTAGCACAGTAAATTTTTGTAATCGCATTCTGAGACAGAGCGGGAAAATACTTTTTCAATTTTTCAAGATTAGTGTCCATTATCAAATGAGAATTGGAAGAGAGATTTAAAGAATTGCACAAATATATACATAGATATCAGTTATTATGGAAAACTAAAAGAACCAACTTAAGTCACGGAGTACCGTTGTCCGCCATTTGACCGGGGTGAGAGAAGCTAGAAAAAATCACTCAAAAATAAACAAAAAAAAGTGAAAACCTTTATCTACAAGATCATTCAAACCATTTAATTCATTTTCATTGCAAAAATTATCAAAGTAAGCTTTCAAACGATACCTATTTTCCTTAAAAACATTGTCATTCATAGGCCCCATAAGGATTGCTCCATCTTGATCTTAGCTCTCTAGGGAATGCATAGAGTTGAGAATTATAAAACAAAACTTTTTAACTAGTATCAGCTTTTTGACAATTTTCACAAGTTTTGCAGAATGCATGTGTGTCCTTAAACATAATGGGCCAATAAAATCCATTTTGGAAGATTTTTATAACTATCTTTTTTGATGAGAAATAACTTCCACATGCTTCAGAATGACAAAGTTTAATGACACTACTTACCTCATTGTCGGGAATGAATCTTTGAAATATTTAATCAGGACAATATTTGAATAAGTTAGAGTCATCACAATAAAAGTTCTTCACTTCGTTGAAAAACTTTTCTTTGTCTTGAGTACTCCAATCAGCTAGTAAATCTCCTAAAGCAAGAAAATTGATATTTTTATCATACCAAGGTATTGGACTAAGAGAAAGTAAGGATTCGTTAGGAAAGTAATCATCGATTGGTGTGATGTCAAATGTCGAATTTGTTGTCACTTTTGATAAAAGATCTGCATCAACATTTTTTATGCATTTTTCATCCGTGATTTTTTTCTTAGAATAAATCATTTGCAAATCTTCATATTCATCCAACTCATGTTTACTTAATGTAGATTCAAATTGATTATAAACTAATTCGTCAATATCATATACTTCTTGTAAATCATTATCATCTCCATGTTGCTTACAAATGTTGAAAATATTCATCTCCAATGTCATGTTTCCAAATGATAGCTTCATCAGTCCATTTCTACAATTAATCAATGTGTTAGAAGTTGCAAGAAATGGACGTCCTAAAATAACAGGAAATGAATTACATGCTTCAACAGATTGTGTGTACAAGACAACAAAATCCACAGGATAAATGAATTTATCAACTTGTACTAACACATCTTCGACTATTCCTCTAGGCACTTTTACAAATCTATCGGCAAGTAAAAGAGTTATATAAGTTGGTTTTAACTCACCTAGATTGAGACTCTTTCAATTTTATGTTCTCCAATAAAGCAAGAAATTATAGGACAACCAAGGTCTTTATATTTCAAAGCATTATTGTTCTGAAGAATAGCACTTACTTGTTCCGCTAAAAAGGCTTTTTTTTCACATTAAGTTTCCTCTTTATAGTGCATAGATCTTTCAAAAATTTAGCATAAGAAAGAACTTGTTTAATAGCATCCAACAAAGGTATATTGATCCTTACCTATTTGAAAGTTTCAAAGATTTCAGAGTTATGATTGACTTTCCTTTGTTTGGTCATGGTGTGAGGAAATGGAAGTGCTGGCGGGAATCAGTCATTTCTTTGCAATTTTCTGATTCAACCTTTTCCTTACCCTTAGAGATTGACTCATCATCTTTCTCATAAGATTCAAGAGTGGGTTTTTCAATAACCTTGCCACTACGAAGAGTAATGACTGATTTGACTTGATCCATGTGTTGGCTTTCGAAACTATTTGCATTGTATTACCCCTAGGAATTTTGTTGTGGTTAAGATGGAAACTTACCTTTCTCTTGAAAACTAAGAGCAGATGTCAATTTTGAAAGAGTATCTTTAAAATCTGTCATGTTTTGAGCAAATTGAGTATTGATTATCTCTTGCTTTTCATTGAATGTATGCAATGTTTCCTCAAGATTCCTTCTAGGAGGTGCATATCCATAAGAATTTTGGAAATTATGGTATGCTTGAAACGATGGTTGTGAAGTTTGCACATTGTTATTATCACTCTTCCAACTGAAATTTAGGTGATTTTTCTAACCAGGGTTGTATGTTTGGCAGTATGGGTTGTGGTTGGCCCTTTGGAAACTATTTAAAGCATGGGCTTGTTCATGGAGACATTCCTTAATAAAAGGCAAGGTTGGATAGTTATTGGTTGAGTGTTCATTTGTTTCACATATTTGACACACAATGTTTTCAACAGATTTTAATTAACCACTCTTTTTCAATTATAGTGCCTCAACTTTTCTAGCTAAAGATGCAAACTTGGCTTGAAGGTCATGATCTTCCCTTAGATTGTACATACCTCCACTAGATGTATGAGGTTGAGTGTTACTCGGTGCCTCAGAAGTACCCACGGTGTCCCAATTTTGAGCATTTTCAGCTAACAAATCTAAGTACTTCATTGCTTCATTAGGGTCTTTATCTTCAAAAGTTCCATCGCACATCAATTCAACCATTTTCCTATGTCTAGGTATTAACCCTTCATAAAAATATGAAACCAATCTCCATGTTTCAAAACCATGATAAAGGCAAGTATTAAGGAAGTCTCAATACCTATCCCAATATTGGTAAAATGTTTCTCCTGGTTTTTGAGTAAAAGTAGTGATTTGTCTTTTGAAAGAGTTTATTTTGTGAGATGGGAAAAACTTCTTTAAAAACTGTTGTTGCATTTTATCCCAAGCACGAATGGATCCTAGTCTTAAATTTTGTAGCTATGTTTTAGCTTTATCTTTTAATGAAAAAGGAAAAAGTTTTAATCTGATGGTGTTCATGCTACAATTTGAATCATTATATGTGTTACAAACCTCCTCAAATTCCTTTAAATGCAAGTATGGATTTTCCAATTTTAAGCCATGAAAATAAGATAAAAGTTGAATAATACCTAGTTTAAAATTAAAATGAGATGCATCGAGAGGAAAAACTATGTATGATGGTGCATGTCGCATGTCAAAATCCGCGCGGTGTCGGCCAGACCTGGCGATTTTTCTCTCTGGTATGTTTGTTTGATTTGATCTTGTTGGATTTGTTAGGAGTCGCCACTTAGTATTTATTTGATACTAACATGTTTTGTATTTATTATCTTGTTTACTTTTTAATACTTTGCTTGTTAAATGACTAATCTAGATTTATATTATATATCACTTGGTACAATAAATACTTGACACTTTCATAGCCTAATCGTATGGAATAACCTATGTCTGTGCCATTAAAAGAATTTGATTTGTTGTTAACATAAGTTATAATCATGAATGTCTGACAACATTTACATGTATTAGCATTAATCAAATAAAATAACTAATGTAATCATATTAATAATTTATAATTTGATTGGATCCTTCTTTGTGTGTGGTTTCCAAATGAATAATAAGAGTTTATATTATACTTGTTTGACATAACATTAGTGGAACCTCTAACCTTGACATTTATTATTATCATTATTTAATTCTTACATTAATATTCCATCTCAAAGTTCTCATCATCTTCTTTTTCTCCTCCTCCTTTTTCTTTATTATTATTGTTGTTGTTGTTGTTGTTGTTGTTGTTGTTGTTGTTGTTACTACTACTACTATTATTGTTGTTATTGTTGTTGTTGTATTATTGTTATTTATAATTTGTACAATTAACCTCCATGTGGTTCGACCCCGGTCTTGCCAGGTTATTTATTAATTCGATACTCCTACACTTGGGAGAAGACATCAATTTTTTAGTCGTGTCAAGTTTTTGGTGCCGTTATTGGGGAGGTAAGTTCTTGTATAAATTATAGTAGTTATTTTATTGTCTCTTTTTACTTTTCTTGTATATAACTTTGTTTCTTTTGTTTTGTTTGTCTTTATTTTGTTTTCTTCCTTCTTCTTTTGTTTTCTTCTTTTTTTTATTCTATTCCTACACGTGCATGAGAGTGTGGTCACGTACATCAAGTGGTAGACTTTGTATAATGTTTTAGTTAAGGAGTTATTGATACTTTAAGTGCAAAATGATGATATAAAACCTTGATAAAAATACACTTTTAAGTACTAATCAGTTAGGCTATGAAAGTACCAAGTATTTGTTGTACTGAGTGTTATACAACACAAATCTAGACTAACCATTTAACAAGTAAAGTATTAAAAATGAATAAGTTAACAATTACAAAACATGTTAGCATCAAACATTAAAGTCCATATTGAGTTTACACTATACTTATTCGTATACCATTATTGTAACATTTTCACCTTGACATAATAAACTTAATTAAATATAATAAAAAAGAGAAACATAAATAAATAAGATAAGAACATAAATAAGATAAAAGTTAACTAAGTAAAGGAAAGGAAATGAAAGGTATGAATAAGATATTAATAAAATGAAAACTTAAGCATTATAAAAATACAAAAAGAGAAAGCAAGAGCATGATGTTGATCTAGAAAACAAGATGTCTAAATGCATGACAAATGTCTCCTTGTATAGGCCAAAATTTAAAACTATTGATTTGATGACTAATTGTTGAGTGGGTGGCCACATCTTGACTTGGTGACAATCCTTATCTTTTTTTCTAAACAAAATATCATTAATAATATCAGAATTTGAACCAACCTTACTCATGAAAGTTCTAGAAAATTATCTCAGCTTTCCAGGAAAAAACAATAAGGTCATTTGGACACAAGATATGAGTTGAACACTAAACGGTGTCTTGGATGTATGACAGATTCAGACTTCTACATTATTGCTAAGATTGGGACTTCTAAAGAGTAGAATTGAGTCTTATTATTCTATGAAAGTTTTAGGCCTGTGTCTTAGCTTTTCATTCATATAAAGCAGACCTAAATTTGAGATCTACAACTCCAAATATAACTAAATTACCAAACAATGTTCCAGTTTGGACTGCACCAGCATCTCTTTTCTAAGTTTGGCTCTCTCTTTGTACTTTCAATTTCAATACTTTAACTCATCAATCAATCCTTTTATTTACATGATAAGCCTGCATTTAGGATAAACATTTACTATAAATTAAAGTATGTTATGGTATCAGACTTGTTATTATAAAACATGCTTTCGTGAAGGAGTTATTGATACTTCAAGTATAAAATGATGATATAAAACCTTGATAAAAATGCACTTTTAAGTACTAATCACACCGCCTAATGAGCTTATTACTAGTCCCTAATAATCAAAGCATTAAAATAGCAAAATAATTTGTAAATTCCATAAAGTAAGACATTCATCATTGAACTTCCATTAATCTATCTAGATAAACAAACTCATTAAATTTATATATCTACTCAATACCTCTTAAACAAGATATTAATAAATCTTTTTTTTTTGCATAATATATCAACATATAGTTATAGGGCTTTACTTGGAAGAAAATGAAATTAGAGTGCTGAGGGCGAAGCTTGACAAAGAGCGAGACAAGATGAATTAGTTAACCAAAAGGTTTGAGGTTTCAAAAAAACACAAAAACTAGATCGACTCTAACAACAATACCTTGAACTAGAACAACCTGTTGCTTATGGAGAAGATGGCCAAAATAGATAAACAAATGGGCGAAGATACCATTCATGCACACATTACCAAAGCCAACGCCTGAAGTGTAGGGAGGGACATCTTTTGTTATCAACACAGTTTGGTTGAGACAGATGTCTTTTTAAGAAAAATTAAACATTGAGGTCTTGTTTTCCTACCATTAGCTAATGATATGGAAGTGGGGGAGGATTGATGTATTGTCATTTTCTTATGTGTTTTGCTTGACCGCTTTTTATGATCGGCTTGTTTTAACTCGCAAGTGCACGAGTGTGCGATGTAGCAATTAACTCGGTAAGATCGAGGTCATATCCACAGAGAGCTAGATCTGGAAATTAAGCTAAGTAACAAAAAAAAACTCAAGAGAAATTAAATTAACAATAACTTGGTTGAAAATAATTGATGGATTTGTTTTCAAAGATAAAAAAAAAATGTAAATAGATTTTAAATGACAAGAAAAGTAAGTCTTGGTCCAAATCAATTTTAATGGTGATGTATTGGTGATTTCTTCAACATATATAAGATAACTCAACCTAATCTCAACGATGGTGATATTAGATCGGAAGATATTACAATGAAGATTAGAAAGATGAAGATTGATTATTGCTTAAGAATGAATAAGTACTTTCATATTAAGTAAGACATTGAATCAAGCAATCTCTATACCAAAACTAAAGTTTGTGCATAAAAATTCAAGATTATAACATTACCTAAATGATTTCTAAAATTTCTTTACAATAATAAATCATTCATGAAGAAAATAAGAAGATAAACATTAAGATTCATTCATATCCTAAAGAACTTACCTCAATCACCATTATCCTTGATTTGGATCCAAGAAAGAGTTTAGCCAACCATGATTATATATAAGAACACTTCAATAAACATGAAAGAACTTGAATCCAACTGAAAAAATAAGTTTTACAAACTAAAGAACCGAAATCTATAAAGAAGAACACAATACAATTTCAGAAAAAATTCGGACACAAATCTGACTCTAACTTTGGACAGCAATTCGACCCTCTTAGAAGCTTTTTTTGGAGAAGTCTATTAGAGACATATTTATAGGAAATTCTGTCACCTTTCCAGATCATTAAAGAACAGCTCATTTGGACACCTGAATCAAAAGTTATGGGCAAAAAACCGAAAGGTGTTCTGAAAAATCAAATCAAGACAGCTTTACAACTACTTTGGTGCACGTTTTTCTTCCTCATTTATGAGGTGTCTCCTTCTTCTTTTTGACCCAAAATAATGTTAAAATATCCCCTCCAGCTTTCCATCCATGTGCTTGCCTTCTTGGATCAATGGATTACCCAAAATAAATCAATTGTTATTTGTTGTGTGGACATGTAAGATCATGGATTGTGTTTGGGTTGATTTGAAGGTTGATTTGGGGTTGATTTAGGGCTGATTTGGGGCTGATTTTTGGGCTGAATTTGAGCATCAAATAAGTATATAAATGTACTTATTATTTGGGCTAAGATTGACATTGAAAGCTTGAGTGTTTAATGGTTGAAGTTTGCGCACAACATAAGGCAAGTTTGGGCTTGAAATAAATCATATGATATTCTTTTCTAGAATTGGAATAGAATTGATTTTTAGGACAAATTTGGAGCACTTATTTGAACCAAGATTTGTTTCAATCTTTAACTAAATATCTCTTCAATTCTTTGTTCTGAATTCCGACATTGAATTTTCTGAATTAATTCATTTAAGCTCCAAAAACCTATCGAAACATTAAAACAAACTTCATTACTAAAAAACACATCAATTATTATAAAAACAACCAAATAAAAACAATAAATACATATGTAGAACAAGAGACTTAATGACACTTTTGATGCACAATCACACCCCCCAACTTAGATTTTGCTAGTCCTCAAGCAAAACAAAACATAAAACCTTTAAAATAAAAATAATAATAATAACAACCATAATTAGGCTCGATTCATCACACTTGAAGGACCTATCATGCAAACATTGGTATCTTTAACTTAGTGTACACAATAGCAAATAAAGAAAAATAAGCATACTCACATTCTCTAAATCAAACATCCATACAAAATTTCCAAATTCAGTCATATTTATCGTGCAACCAACATAATTGATTCATACGAAAACTCAACTTGTAATCTTCCATTCTCACCAACACAAACAAGGTAGAAAACTAGAGAAATATCTATATATTTTCTTTCTTTGTTTGTTTTTTTTTTTTTTTTTGAAGATATGATTTATTTTTTGTCTTTAAGTAGTCACTTCCCTTTTGACGCGAATACAAACATTTGTGATGAATGCACCCGGTTACTCACAAAGTCACAAACTTAAAGTGCTTTGCATACTCATATTTTAAGCTGCCGTTTGACGTAAAGATAAACATTTGTGATGAATACCCCTAGTTACTGAGCAACTCAAAACATTAGAGTAGATAGAACTTTGTACACATTTATTTATTTATTCGTATAATAATTATTACTCTATTTACTTAAACCTTGTTTAGGATTGGATCAAAAGGGATAATCACAAGTAAAGCATCATACTCATCTTTCATGCATAATCACACAACTCACACAACTTTTACAAGGAAAGATGTATTTCAGTAATCTTAAAAAAAAAAAAGTATGCTATATCTTGCTTTATAAGATATTATCTATCCCAAATTAAAGTATGCAATGTTCAACATAATAATGAATCCAAAAATGTAATGATGATCCTAAACAAGTCTCATTCACATACGAATGCAAGTTTTTTTTTTTTTTAACAAGCATGGTTATCTCAAGCATTCAACATAATGAAATATCTAAAATTAAGTTTTACATTATCCTCAATGTAAAAGAGAAAGAGAAGAAAAGTATAAAGATTAGAAAATTGTTACTCCCCTTCTGTTTTCAAGGATGAATGTCTGATTGAATTGGGCATGAGCTGACTTCTTGCTTGATTTTTTTTTTTTTAACCTGCATATCACAACTAAAAGAAAACATTGATGTTTTTTTTTTTTTTTAAAATAAAGAACCTCACACCCCCCAACTTAAAATAATGCATTGTCCCGAATGCATGAACACGAAAA
Source organism: Populus pruinosa (assembly GCA_026413675.1). Classification (NCBI taxonomy): domain Eukaryota; kingdom Viridiplantae; phylum Streptophyta; class Magnoliopsida; order Malpighiales; family Salicaceae; genus Populus; species Populus pruinosa. The sequence goes on from CM048592.1 coordinate 56,026,424, forward strand.
TATAAGAGATGGAAGAAAGAAGAAAAAATAATAAAAATGAAAAATAAAAATAAAAATAAAATAAAAATAAAAACTCATTACTTCTAATACTACAATGGTATTGGATCTTGAAGATCCAATGTCTCAACTTCAGCCACAACATTTTCAAGATAAGGTTTCAATCGATGACCATTTACTTTGAAAATATTTCCATTCTTGGGATTTTCTACCTCAAATGCACCATGCTCAGAGATGGATTTAATCACAAATGGACCAGTCCATTTTGTCCTCAACTTCCCAGGAAAGAGATGTAATCGTGAATTATACAAGAGAACCTTTTGACCAACATGAAAGGATTTTCTAAGAATATGTTTATCATGCAAAGTTTTCATCTTATGTTTTGAAATTTTTGCATTTTCAAATGCATCATTTCTCAACTCCTCTAATTCATCCAATTGAAGCTTTCTATTTTTGCCAACCTCGTTTTCATTGTCATTGAATTGCCGAATAGCCCAATATGCACGGTGCTCAATCTCAACAGGGAGATGACAAGGCTTTCCATAAACTAGCCTATAAGGAGACATTCCTAAAGAGGTCTTATAAGCAGTGCGATATGCCCACAAAGCATCAACTAGTCGTAGGGACCAATCTTTACGGTTTGGATTGACTGTTTTCTCTAAAATATTCTTGATCTCCCTATTTGCCAACTCAGCTTGGCCACTAGTCTGTGGGTGATAGGGGGTACTGACCTTGTGAATTACACCATATTTTCTCATCAAAATCCCAACGGGCTTGTTACAAAAATATTTTCCCCCATCACTAATCATAGCCCGGGGCATGCCAAAACGAGAGAAAATATTTTCTTTCAAGAATTTGACCACAACTCGATGGTCATTGGTTCGAGATGCAATGGCCTCCACCCATTTAGACACATAATCAACAGCAACAAGGATGAATTGGTAACCAAATGAACTTGGAAAAGGTCCCATGAAATCAATCCCCCAACAATCAAATATTTCCAAAACAAGGATGGGGTTAAGGGGCATCATGTTACGCCTAGTGAGGCTGCCTAGTCGTTGGCATCGGTCACATGCAACACAGAAGGCATGAACATCTTTAAACATGGTAGGCCAATAAAAACCACACTGCAAGATTTTGGCAATGGTTTTCTTGGAAGAGAAATGCCCACCACAGGCTAATGCATGACAAAAATTAATGACCCTTGGAATTTCATGATCAGGGATGCACCGCCTAATAATTTGGTCAGGACAATATTTAAATAGGTAGGGGTCATCCCAAAAAAAGGTGCGCACATTGCGCAAGAATTTTTGTTTGTCAAGTTTAGACCAATGAGAAGGAATTTGACTTGTGGCTAGGTAATTTGCTATGTCAGCATACCATGGAGAACCAATGTAAGAGACAGTACCTGCACAAAATAAATTTTCATCAGCAAAGAGTTCATTTATTGGAGATTCATCAATTATGGTCTTATAGCTTGAAAGACGAGACAAATGATCAGCGACTACATTCTCTACTCCCTTTTTATCTCGAATTTCAATGTTAAACTCTTGGAGTAGGAGGATCCATCGAATCAAACGTGGTTTGGCATCTTGTTTTGTGAGCAAATATTTCAATGCTGCATGATCAGTGAAAACAATAACAAGAGATCCAACCAAATAAGACCTAAACTTGTCTAATGCAAAGACCACAGCTAAGAGTTCTTTTTCAGTTGTAGTGTAATTCAATTGAGCATCATTCAAAGTCTTGCTAGCATAATATATGACATGAGGTTTCTTGTCTTTTCTTTGCCCTAAAACAGCCCCAACCGCAAAATCACTAGCATCACACATCAGTTCAAATGGTAAAGACCAATCAGGAGCTTGTATGATTGGTGTAGTTGTCAACAACCCTTTAAGCTTTTCAAAAGCTTCTTGACATTTTGATGTCCAATTAAATGGGACATCTTGTGACAACAAGTTACACAATGGTTTGGCAATGGTACTAAAAGAATGAATGAATCTTCGATAAAAACCAGCATGTCCTAAAAAGGATCTCACATCTTTCACAGTCTTAGGGGTAGTTAATTTTTGAATGACTTCCACTTTTGACTTATCTACCTCTATCCCTTTTGAAGAGACAATGTGACCTAAAACAATGCCATGTGTCACCATAAAATGACACTTCTCCCAATTGAGTACAAGATTGCTCTCTTCACACCTTTCAAGAACTTTTTCTAGATTCATTAGACACAACTCATAAGAATCCCCATAAACTGAAAAATCATCCATGAAAACTTCCAAAAAATTTTCCACCATGTCACTAAAGATACTCATCATACACCTTTGAAAAGTGGCTGGTGCATTACACAAACCAAATGGCATTCTTCTATAAGCATAAGTACCAAAAGGACAAGTGAAAGTGGTTTTTTCTTGGTCTTCTAAAGAAATCTCAATTTGGTTGTAACCTGAGTATCCATCCAGAAAACAATAGAAAGCTCTTCCAGCTACTCTTTCAAGCACTTGGTCTAAAAATGGAAGCGGAAAATGGTCCTTCCTAGTCACTATGTTCAATTTACGATAATCAATGCACATACGCCATCCAGTTTGGATTCTAGTTGGTACCAGCTCATTATTTTCATTCTTCACTACCGTGACTCCAGATTTTTTTGGGACAACTTGGGTTGGACTAACCCATTTTGAGTTTGCAATAGGGTAAATGATACCTGCATCAAGTAGCTTAAGCACTTCACCTCTTACTACTTCCTTCATGTTTGGGTTCAATCGTCTTTGCATTTGCCTCACAGATTTAGCCTCTTCTTCAAGATAGATTCTATGTGTACATAAAAGAGGGCTAATTCCTTTCAAGTCAGTAATTTTCCACCCAATTGCTTTCTTGTGTTTTCTCACCACTCTCAAAAGTTTGTGTTCTTGCTCTATGCTAAGTTTTGATGAGATCACAATAGGATATGATTCATCTTCCCCTAGAAATGCATACTTAAGATCACTCGGTAAAGGCTTCCTTTCTAGTTTATCAGGCTGGACAAGAGATTCCTCAACTTTCACTTGGGGTGAAATCAAAGGCTCAAATGATGGGGTCCATTGACCTATTGACATAATAGGAATTGGATCTAGATAAGTCTCGAGTTCTCTTACTTCCTCATCAACACATTCCAAAGAACAAAATCTTTCATCATGAATTAAAGTTCTCTCCAATGGATCCTTGATCCACACTCTCTCAAAGTGTTCTTGACAAACTGTTTGGATGAAATCTACCTCTCTAATGTCCTCATGTTCCCCGATTTGTTTGGAGACATTGAATATGTTCATCTCCACAGTCATATTCCCAAAAGACAATTTCATCACCCCATTCCTACAGTTAATTAAGGCATTGGATGTAGCTAGGAAAGGTCTCCCTAAGATGACTGGGATGGGGGCATTAGAACCTTGAATTGGTGCGGTGTCTAATACTACAAAATCAACAGGAAAGTAGAATTTATCTACTTGGACCAACACATCCTCAACGATACCCCTAGGAATCTTGATTGACCTATCAGCTAATTGAAGGGTGATTCGAGTAGGCTTGATTTCTCCTAAACCTAATTGTTCGTAAACAGTGTAGGGTATTAAATTCACACTTGCTCCTAAATCCAACAAAGCTTGATCTATCTTATGACTTCCAATAATGCATGAAATGGTAGGACAACCAGGATCTTTGTATTTGGGAGGGGTCTTAAACTGGATGATGGCACTAGCATGTTCAGTTAGAAAGGCTCTTTCTTTCACATTCAATCTCCTTTTGACTGTGCATAAATCCTTAAGAAACTTTGCATAAGATGGAACTTGTTTAATTGCATCAAGGAGTGGAATATTGACTTTCACTTGTTTGAACAATTCATAGATTTCTGAGTTCATAAGATCTTGCTTAGGTTTCCCTAACCTTTGTGGAAATGGTGCTCTAGGAACAAATTCTAAGTCACTCACTTTGACTTCAATTTTTCTTGAATCATCTCCTTTCTCACTCATCTCTTTCTCATTTAGCTCACCTTCTTTATCTCTCAAACTCTCATTTGTCACTTGTGTTTTGATTCCCTCTTCACTTTCCCTAGATTTCTCCTCCACAATACCTTTAGGAATCCTAAAACCTACACCTTTGTCAACAACCTTTCCACTTCTAAGGGTAGTGATGGCTTGAACTTGTTCATGGTTTGAAGGTTCACTAGGTGAGGATTCACTCATGTGTACCTGACCTCTAGGATTGGGCATTGGTTGAGCTGGGATTTTTCCCTTCTCTTGAATGCTTAGTGATTGAGTCAACTTAGTTAGTTGACTTCGAATGTCATCTAAGGTCCTATTGGTCTGGTCTTGGAATTTGTAAACTTGGTTGTTGATTCCTCCTTGCGTTTGCATGAATTGTTGAAGAGTATCCTCTAAGGATCTCTTATGAGGTGGTTGGTATGTGTTATGTGTGGGAGCATGAAATGGTTGGGGTGGAGGTTGAAATGTTTGAGGTACTGAAGAGCCCTCATTTCTCCATCCAAAATTTGGGTGGTTCCTCCATCCAGGATTATAGGTCTCAGAGTAGGGATTGCCTACTTGGTTTGGAAATGGCTTTCTAACATTACTTGAATCAGAAGTTTGGCCATATAGCACTTCCTTGAAGGCTGGAATGGTAGGACATTCAGTTGTCCTATGCCCTTTGCTTTCACAAACAACACAACTTTCCTCTTGTTGTTCACTTATGACATGCACTTTTTTAATCTCAAGAGACTCTACTTTCCTAGCCAATGAGGCTAATCTAGCATTGAGGTCATCAGTCTCTTTCAATTGAAACTTCCGACTTGAATGAGAAATGGTGTTTCTAGACTCAACATGAACTGGGAGAGAAGTCTCCCATTGCTTTGTGTTTTCAGCCAATTGATCAAAAAAATCAAAGGCCTCACTTGGTTCTTTGTCATAAAACTCACCATTACACATGGTTGACACTAGCTTTTTAAAATCTGCGGTAAGAGAGTCATAAAAGAAACTCACTAACCTCCACATCTCAAAACCATGATGAGGGCATGCATTTAACAAGTCTTTGAACCTTTCCCAAGCTTGGTGAAATGACTCATTTGGACTACAAGAAAAATTCATCATTTGACGTTGTAAAGCTGCTGTCCTATGAGTGGGGAAGTATTTTTTCAAAAATTCAGCTTGCATTTCTCTCCATGTACCTATAGACCTAGGACGCAAGGAGTTTAGCCAAAGCTTGGCTTTATCCTTTAGAGAGAATGGGAACAATTTAAGCCGAATGGTTTCCTCTGTGCATGTTCTATCAATAAAAGTATTACATACCTCTTCAAAGTCTTTAATGTGTATGTATGGATTTTCAGAATCCATACCATGAAATGTGGGAAGAAGTTGAATCATGCCCGGTTTCAAATTGAAAGCTTGTTGGTTAAGAGGTAATATAATACACGAAGGTGTACTTTGTCTAGCCGAGTGAAGATACTCTCTAAGAGTTCGAAAATTAGGTTGATCATTGAATTGTGGAGGTCCATTACCTTGAACACTCCCTTCACCCTCTACATCTTCAACATTAGCCATGATAAAATAATAATAATAAAAATAATAATAATATAACAATTATATGAAAATGAAAGGAAAGGAAAGAAAAAAAATGCAAATAAAAGTAATAGCTCAAAAATAAAAATACAACAAATTAAGAAATTCACTCTCCAACTAATAAGCACTATTAACAACAATAAACATTAAAAGATAATTATAAGAAGCTTGAATAAAAAGGCGGTGATACCGGCCAAGCACTTCAAACAATAAATATAAGAAAAATAATCATAACAAAACAACAAAATAAAAAGGAAATAAACAAGAGGCGGTAATACCGACCAAGCACTTCAAACAATAAATATAAGAAAAATAACAACAACAAATATTAAAAGATAATTATAACAAGCATGAATAAAAAGGCGGTAATACCGGCCAAGCACATTAGACAATAAATAAAAACAATATCAACTAAATAAAATTAAATAAACAAGAAAAATATTAGCAACTAATAAGAATAGACAATAAAATAAAAATGGTTGAACCAACCAAAATCCAACAATTAATAGTCCAGTCCACAGTCCAATATCCGGAACGTTAAGGTAAAATTTTTTTTTAGGCGGTAAAACCAGCCAATTGAATTTTTTTTATATGATTTTTTTTAGTTTTCCAATAATCAAATCTAAATTTGTTACCTTTGCTTGCTAGCTCCCCGGCAACGGCGCCAAAATTGCTTGACCGCTTTTTATGATCGGCTTGTTTTAACTCGCAAGTGCACGAGTGTGCGATGTAGCAATTAACTCGGTAAGATCGAGGTCATATCCACAGAGAGCTAGATCTGGAAATTAAGCTAAGTAACAAAAAAAACTCAAGAGAAATTAAATTAACAATAACTTGGTTGAAAATAATTGATGGATTTGTTTTCAAAGATAAAAAAAAATGTAAATAGATTTTAAATGACAAGAAAAGTAAGTCTTGGTCCAAATCAATTTTAATGGTGATGTATTGGTGATTTCTTCAACATATATAAGATAACTCAACCTAATCTCAACGATGGTGATATTAGATCGGAAGATATTACAATGAAGATTAGAAAGATGAAGATTGATTATTGCTTAAGAATGAATAAGTACTTTCATATTAAGTAAGACATTGAATCAAGCAATCTCTATACCAAAACTAAAGTTTGTGCATAAAAATTCAAGATTATAACATTACCTAAATGATTTCTAAAATTTCTTTACAATAATAAATCATTCATGAAGAAAATAAGAAGATAAACATTAAGATTCATTCATATCCTAAAGAACTTACCTCAATCACCATTATCCTTGATTTGGATCCAAGAAAGAGTTTAGCCAACCATGATTATATATAAGAACACTTCAATAAACATGAAAGAACTTGAATCCAACTGAAAAAATAAGTTTTACAAACTAAAGAACCGAAATCTATAAAGAAGAACACAATACAATTTCAGAAACAATTCGGACACAAATCTGACTCTAACTTTGGACAGCAATTCGACCCTCTTAGAAGCTTTTTTTGGAGAAGTCTATTAGAGACATATTTATAGGAAATTCTGTCACCTTTCCAGATCATTAAAGAACAGCTCATTTGGATACCTGAGTCAAAAGTTATGGGCAAAACACCGAAAGGTGTTCTGAAAAATCAAATCAAGACAGCTTTACAACTACTTTGGTGCACGTTTTTCTTCCTCATTTATGAGGTGTCTCCTTCTTCTTTTTGACCCAAAATAATGTTAAAATATCCCCTCCAGCTTTCCATCCATGTGCTTGCCTTCTTGGATCAATGGATTACCCAAAATAAATCAATTGTTATTTGTTGTGTGGACATGTAAGATCATGGATTGTGTTTGGGTTGATTTGAAGGTTGATTTGGGGTTGATTTAGGGCTGATTTGGGGCTGATTTTTGGGCTGAATTTGAGCATCAAATAAGTATACAAATGTACTTATTATTTGGGCTAAGATTGACATTGAAAGCTTGAGTGTTTAATGGTTGAAGTTTGCGCACAACATAAGGCAAGTTTGGGCTTGAAATAAATCATATGATATTCTTTTCTAGAATTGGAATAGAATTGATTTTTAGGACAAATTTGGAGCACTTATTTGAACCAAGATTTGCTTCAATCTTCAACTAAATATCTCTTCAATTCTTTGTTCTGAATTCCGACGTTGAATTTTCTGAATTAATTCATTTAAGCTCCAAAAACCTATCGAAACATTAAAACAAACTTCATTACTAAAAAACACATCAATTATTATAAAAACAACCAAATAAAAACAATAAATACATATGTAGAACAAGAGACTTAATGACACTTTTGATGCACAATCATGTTTTCTCTTTTGTCAATGGTTCGACCCTGGTCTTGCCAAGTTATTTATTACTTCGACACTCATGTACTTGGGAGAAGACATCAATCTTTTAGTCGTGTTAGAAGGCTTTGGATTCATGTAGCTAGGGTAGTAACTTCATCATTACACTAGTATTTGAAATATATTATAAACGGGATGTTGGTAACCGTTAAAGTAGAAGAAACAATCTTCATGGTAAATAATGTGGCCATAACTTTTCTAGAGGCAGAGGATTGCATGGATGAGAATCTATATACCTTTGAGCTTGACTGAGTGGGTAATTAAAAGCATAGTGTTAAAAATGTTGAGGATTTCAGAAGCAGCAAAGATGGTAGCTAAATTATTATTGGAATATGGAATCCCATTCCAGTATGACCTTATCACTGGAAGACCAAAAATGATTAATTTGATCAAGATGAGATGTGTTGAGATTTAGGCTAGGATATAAGCCTAAGAAGGAGGATCATTGTTGGGTTGTCGATAAATAAAGAGAACAAATAATGGCTAGAATCGAGGGAAGAAAGCCTAAAGAAGAAGAATTGGAAATCCCTCCCCTTAAGGTGTATTTCCTAAAGGAAACATATGTGATGCAACTAGATAATGGATCAAAAGACATTGTTTAAAGATTGTTAGCTGCGAGCATCAACACCGTGGAGGAAGTTATGGTGGAAAGAAGTGACACAAAAATAGTAGTTAAAAGGAAAGATGAAGCACTACCACAACTGATTATTCATATTCTAGAAGAACTCCCCACCAAGACTTTTGTATGAAGGCTAGCCGAAGGTAAAAAGTTTCAAAACTAGGTGACCCAAAAAGCTCTAGTAGTGTTTAAAATGTAAACCCACTTTGTTTGCTTTCACATCCCTTTGTCGTTATTTTATTTTCTTTTGTCATTATGATTGATAATCAAGGCTTATGATATCAGCTAGATTTTATCTTTGTCATTAAGCCCACTTTTATCCTAATCAATGAGATCATGTTTTTCTCTACATTCATTTATCTTTTTTTTATTCTTACTTTTACATCAAACATTTTTCGCTGCTAGGAATCTTTAAAGTGAATCTTCTACAACATTACATATATTTAACATCAAGAATGAATGGCCAAACTTCAATGAACATGTGATCATGATGGAAGAAAAAGAATGGGATGAAAGCAATATCAAAGAATTCACAAAGCTAGTATAACAACATGAAAAAACCTAGAAACCTGCCATCGAAGAACTCGAAATCATATATGTGGGTAGTGATTAGTCTAAAAAAGAATTGAAAATAAAGACTTTGATCACGCCTAAGTAAAGTATGGAGTTGATAGCCTTACTACATGAATATATAGATGTTTTAGCTTGGTCTTACAATGATATGCCTAGGTTGAACACAAATATCATAGTACATAAGATCCCATTAGAGGAAGGTTGTAAACAAGTCAAGTAGAAGTTAAGAAGAGCATATCCGACTATATGGATTAAAGTGAAAGCAAAACTCAAGAAACAATAGAATATTGGATTCCTATAAGTTGTTAATACTCGCAATGGGTATCTAGAATTATTGTTGTAACTAAAAAGGAAGGGAAGATTAGAGTTTTCATGGACTTCTAGAATTTGAACAAAGCCAGCCTCAAAGATGATTTTCCACTACCCCACATAGACCTCTAGTTAGCAATTATGCCTATATTTTCATATATTCATTTATGGATGGTTTCTCATGATACAACCAAATAAAGATGGCTCTAAAAGACAAGGTAAAAATGATTTTGTCACCCTTTAGGGGACCTACTACTACAAGGTTATGTCGTTTGGTTTAAAAAACACATGAGTCACCTATTAGAGAGCCATGGTGACTCTATTTCATGGTATGATTGATAAATACTTAAAAGTGCATTTTTATCAAAGTTTTGTATCATCATTTTGCACTTGAAGTATCAATAACTCCTTAACTAAAACATGTTTTATAATAACGTATCTAATACTATAAGATACCTTTAATTTTTGGTAAATATTCATTTTAAATGCAGGCCTATCACATAAATAAAAGGATTATTTGATGAATTTAAGAACTGAAATTGAAAGGATAAAAAGATGGTCAAACTTAAAAAAAAGATGTCGGTGCAATCCAAACTGGAACACTATTCGGTAATTGGGTTATATCTAGAGTTGTAGATCTTAGATTTAGGTCTACTTTATATGGATAAAAAGGTAAGACACATGCCTACAACTTTCATATGGAGCTCAAGATCTCAAATGTCATTTTCAAGTCCAAATTGGAGCAACAACAAAAAGGTCTGAATCTGTCTTCCAGCCCGAGCACTGTTTAGTATTTGGCCCATATCTGGAGTTCTAGATGTCCAAATAACCTGAATGTTTTACACCAGAAAGCTGAGACAATTTCCTATAACTTTCATGTTCAAGTGGCTCTAATTTTGACGTTTTGGATAGACAAAAGAAGATAAGGATTATCACCAAGTCAAAAGTTGGTCACCCACTCATCAATTAGTCATCAAAACAATAGTTCCCAATTTTGGCCTATAATTGGAGGCATTTGCCATACATTTAGGCATCTTGGTTTCCAGATTAAGATCATACTATTGCTTTCTCTCTTTGTATTTTTTGTAATATTTATGCTTGGCTTTCATTAATATCAAGTTTATGCCTTTCATTTTCTTAGTTAACTTTTATCTTACTTATGTTCATATTTTGTTTATTTATTTTTATTTCTTTCATAATGTCTAGCTAAGTTTATTATGTCAAGGTGAAAAGGTTACACTAATGGTGTAAGAATAAGTATAGTGTAAACTTAATATGGACTTTAATATTTGATAATAACATGTTTTGTATTTGTTATCTTGTTCACTCTTTAATACTTTGCTTGTTAAATGACTAATCTTGATTTATGTTGTATAACACTTGGTACAACAAATGCTTGGCACTTTCATAGCCCATACTGTATGGTATAACCGACACATGAGCTATGAAAGAAACTTGATTTGTTGTTAACATAAGTTATAATCATGAATGCTTGATGAGATTTACAAGTATTAATATTAATCGAATAAGATGACTAATGTAATCATGTTAACAATCTATAATCTGATTGGAACCTCCTTTATGTGTGGTTTCCAATTGAATAATAAAAGTTTATATTATACTTGTGTGACATAACATTAATGGAACCTCTAACCTTGACATTTGTTATTATCATTGTTTAATCCTTACATTAATATTTCATCTCAAAGTTCTCATATTTTTCTTCTTCTCCTCCTTCTTTTTCTTTATTATTACTATTATTATTATTATTATTATTACTACTACTACTACTACTACTACTACTAGCATTACTACTACTACTATTACTACTACTGTTGTTGTTATATTATTGTTATTTGTAATTTATGTCATTGAAAACGAAACCTTCTCCATATCTTCATTCTTAATCTGAGTTTTTCGAAGATTTTGGGTATTTTGCATGTTGTGTGATGACTTGAGTTTCTATGAATGATGTTTATATAAACACAAATAATTAAGTTATTTGTGTCGTGGATTTATTTCCAAACTATTTTTTTTTAATTAGGTATGTTATCTTGTATTTAGATTACACCATATCTCATTTATAATGAACATAATAACATTAAATACTATAAATAATGTTATTTAAAGAATTAATATCCGAGACTCGAACCAAAATAGAATCAAACCAAAATAAAATGGCATGGATTTATTTCCAATTTAACAACCATTCTTACTATATATATATATATATAATTGAAAAGGTTCTAAATAATTGGTTAATATCTTGCTTATAAGAATATGATTCATTCTTTCTTTTTTTTCTATGGAAAAATAAGTTGGGGAAGAAGATGGCAAATAGTGCCATCAAAATAACATCGTTTGCTGCCTCTTTCTATTTTTTTTATTTTTAGTTAGGAAAAATTGAATTTAAAAAATAATTTAAAAATAAATTATGATAAAGACCAAACAAAAAAAAAAGCTATAGTTGTCTAATAACAAGCAAGCATGACAAGATCATTTATAAGATAGCTGAGGAGATGAGGAGATTTTACACATCAAACCACCTACACTTCAATAAAGAATCACAACAATCAAAGGTAATCCTAAGAGAGAATTCAACAGCAAACAAACAGCCCATAACAAACATGGAATCAAGAGACAAGCTAGTAGCAAAGAAAGCTTGGAATCTCATTAACTCCAACATACCAAACTTGTGGTTAGCAACAACCAAGGTCGAAGAGTAATAAACAAAACTTGAAATGTTAATAACTCCTTAACTAGAGCATGAACCGGTAATAAAAATCAGTAACAAACAAAACTTGAAATTTCATCAACTCCAGCATACCAACTCGATATACAAAGCAACTACAAATACAAGCAATCAGTTTTGAAGAGTAATTAGTATTTAAAAGTGTATTTTTATAAAGATTTTATATCATCATTTTGCACTTGAAATGTTAATAACTCCTTAACTAGAGCATGTTTTATAATAGTGTATCTAATAATATAAGATATCTATAATTTATGGTAAATGTTCATCTTAAATACAAGCCGATTACATAAATTAAGTGATTGATTAATGAATTTAACTAACAAAATTAAAAAGACAAAGAAAAGGCTAAGCTTAGAAAAGAGATGATGATTCAGTCCAAATTAGAACTTTGTTAAGTTATTTGGTCATATTTAGAGCTGTAGATATTAGATTTTAGTTTGGTTTATGTCATAACCCAATTCTAGGTTATTCCCTAAAAATTTACTTTTTTTTCAAAATAAAAATTAAAAAATAAAATAATGGCTAGCAACGTGGAAAAAGCAGGCCGGAAAATCAAGTTATAATTTTTGGAGGAAATTCAAGGCCTAATTGCACCACATTATGCCAAAGAACGAATAAAAAATACAAATTCAATGTCAAATTAAATGATTATTGGATGAATTTTCATAAAAATTAAGTCCAATGATATAATTAAATTTTTAATAGGCCAATTTGATTTAATCATGGGCTAAATTAAATTTTAATTATATTTAAGAAATTATTTGGGTCCAATTGAAGGATTTAATTAAGTGCAAGAACTTAATTATACTTTAAATGGGCCCAATTAATTTTATTTGGGGCTTAATTAGTGAAAAATTAAGTCCAAGGATGTAATTAAATTTTTAATAGGCCAATTTGATTTAATCATGAGCCAAATTAAATTTTAATTATATTTAAGAATTAATTTGGGTCCAATTGAAGGATTTAATTAAGTGCAAGAACTTAATTATACTTTAAATGGGTCAAATTAATTTTATTTGGGGTTTAATTGGTGAAAAATTAAGTTTGGAAGCTTAATTGAGAAGATTAAAATTTTAAGAGACCAAATTTAATTTTTACCAAGTTAATTGATTGAAATCAGGGGAAAAATTGCAAAAAAATTCAAATTTTAAGGCCAGTTAGAGGTTCAATTAAAAGAAATTGAAAGAAGAAGGACTGAAATGAATTTTGACCAAAAACAGGATTTTGGCACTGTTCATCTTCTTCTTTAAATCCCTGAAATGGTTGGTTCAGTTATCTACTTTAGAGTTGCATTTAATGCACTTAACATTCACTAAATTTGTCAAAACTTACACGAAACGGATCACCAGACATCCCTCTATATCAGGGTATAGTCAGCACCGGCTCACTAGCAAATAAACGAACATGGCACCACCCCAAAGAGGTCAACTCAGGCAGCCTGTAACTGCAAATTTGACAATTTGATGGTCCATCATGCTTACTTTGAGCCAACAGTTAGGATCATTTTCATCTGAATCAAAGGCTGAAAGTTTTCTCTAAAGTAGACAAGATTGCCCTCTTCCACCTCATATAAATAGAGGTGGATTTGATGACCTGATGGAGGTGCAAATCAGGTCCAAAAACAGCCAAAAAATCATTTTTTCTGCCGATTTTTGCAAATTTTCTTCTTTTTTTCTCTCTCCACCGTGGCCTTCAGCCACCACCACCACCACCACCATCTTCAACCAAAAGATGATGGCTTAAAGGCGCACTCGAAAAGGAAGTAGGGTTGAAAAATGCACTACCTAAGGGAGATGAGGGCTTAAAGGCACACTACCTAAAAGATGGTGACTCAAAAGAGCACTTGAAAAGGAGGTAGGGTTGGAAAACGCACTACTTGAGGGAGATGAGGGCTCAAAGGCACACTCGAAAGGTCGTAAGGTTAGAAAACACACTATCCAAAAGATGGTGGCTCAAAAGAGCACATAAAACAAGGTAGGGTTAGAAAACATGCTACTTGAGAAGATGAGGGCTCAAAGGCACACTTGAAAAGGAGGTAGGGTTAGAAAACACACTATCCAAAAGATGGTGGCTCAAAAGCGCACTTGAAAATTAGGTAGGGTTAGAAAACGCACTACCTAAGAGAGATGAAGGCTCAAAGGCACACTCAAAATGAAGTAGGGTTAGAAAACAAGCTACCCAAAAGATGATGGCTCAAAAACGCACTCGAAAAGGAGGTAGGATTGGAAAACGCACTACTTGAGGGAGATGAGGGCTCAAAGGTACACTCGAAAAGGAGGTAGGGTTAGAAAACACACTACCCAAAAGATGGTGGCTCAAAGGCATACTTGAAAAGAAGGTTGGGTTGGAAAATGCACTACCTGAGGGAGATAAGGGCTCAAAGGCACACTAAAAAAAAAAGTAGGGTAGAGTTGGAAAACGCACTACCTGAGGGAGATAAGGGCTCAAAGGCACACTCAAAAAGGAGATAGGGTTGGAAAACACACTACTTGAGGGAGATGAGGGCTTAAAGGTACACTCGAAAAAAGAGGTAGGGTTAGAAAACACACTACCCAAAAAATAGTGGCTCAAAGGCGCACTTGAAAAGAAGGTAGGGTTGGAAAACGCACTACCTGAGGGAGATAAGGGCTCAAAGGCACACTCGAAAAGGAGGTAGGGTTAAAAAAATACACTACCCAAAAGATGGTGGTTCAAAAGCACACTTGAAAAGAAGGTAAGGTTGGAAAACGCATTACCTAGGAGAGAAAAGGGCTCAAAAGCACACTCGAAAAGGAGGTAGGGTTACAAAATACACTACCTAAGATGGTTGAGGGCTCTAAAGCGCACTAAAAAAGAAGGTAGGGTTAGAAAACACACTACTTAAGAGGTGAAGGCTTAAAAGCACACTAAAAAAAAAGGCAGGGTTAGAAAATACACTACCTAAGATAGTCGAGGTCTTTAAAACACACTAAAAAACGAGGTAGGGTTATTACATTATAAAATAAATAATATTGATGGTTTTTAATTTAAATATTATAGATTTAACTGTTGTTATTATATTATAAAATAAATAATACTTTATATAAAATATTTTTTATTATTCAATTAAGCTATCTTCAATTTCATCACGTATGAAATACATCCGACAGTTTTCTTGGTTTCTTAAATGCATAACAACATTAGGTAAAATATAATTAAGAATAAAATTGAAATTGCGATCATATTCTGCAAATACTATATCATAAATCTCTGTCTAATTTATGTAGTATCATTAAATAATATTAAACACTAGTTTTTTTGAGTAAAATATAATTTTTTTAACATGTTTGAACTTCTCATCCTCACAAGAAAGCAGCAAGGAGCTACTTTTCTTCTCCATGCATTTCACACGCAATTTATTGTGGACCCATGGACAGTAAGTAGCTTGTTTTCCTTAACCAAACATGTTGCATCTCAAATAATGTTGTATAATACTAATATAATGACTAATCTAGAATAATGTTGTATAATACTTGACACTCTCATAGCCCATACTGTATGGTATAACCAACACCTAAGTTATGAAAGGACTTGATTTGTTGTTAACATAAGTTGTAATCATGAATGCCTAACAATATTTACAAATATTAACATTAATCGAATAAAATAACCAATGTAATCATGTTAACAATTTATAGCTTAATTAAAACGTCCTTTATGTGTGGTTTCCAATTAAATAATAAGAGTTTATACTATACTTGTTTAATATACTATTAGTGGATCTTCTAACCTTGACATTTGTTGTTATTATTGTTTAATCCTTACATTGATCTTCCATCTCAAAGTTCTCATCTACTTCTTCTTATTCTTTATTATTACTATTACTACTACTAGTATTGTTGTTGTTGTTGTTATTGTTACTATTATTGTTGTTTATAATTTATACAATTAACCTCCTTATGGTTTGACCCCGGTCTTGCTAGGTTATTTATTACTTCGACACTCTTACACTTCGGAGAAAATATCAATCTTTTAGTCGTGTCATACACCATTAGTGTAACCTTTTCACCTTGATATAACAAACTTAGTTGAACATAATGAAAGAAAGAAAAAATAAATAAACAAAATAAGAATATAAATAAGATAAAAGTTAACTAACGAAAGGAAGGAAATGAAAGGCATAAACTTGATATTAATGAAAGAAAAACTTAAGCATTACAAAAATACAAAGAGAGAAAATAAAAGCATGATCTTAATCTAGAAACCAAGATGCCTAAATTCATGAAAAAGGCCTCCTTTTATAGGCCAAAATTAGGAACTATTGATTTGATAACTAATTGATGAGTGGATGACCAACTCTTGACTTGGTGACAATCCGTATCTTCTCTTGTCTGCTTAAAACGTCATTGATAGTATCAGAATTTGAACTAGACCTCTAAGTGAAAGTTGTGGGAAATTATCTCAGCTTTTCAAAAAAAAAATAGTGCCTATTTGGACTTCTAGAACTCTAGATATGAGCTGAACACTGAACAGTATCTAGCTACAAGACAGATTCAGACTTCTTTGTTGTTGCTATAATTTGGACTTAAAAATGACCTTTTTAAAACCAGATCTCCAGCATAAAAGTTGTACGCCTATATCTTAGCTTTCCATCCATATAATGCAGACCTAGATCCAAGATTCACAACTCCAGATATGACCTAATTATCGAACAATGTTTCATTTTGGACTGTACCAACATCTCTTTTCTAAGTTTGACCATCTCTTTGTCCTTTCAATTTCAGTTCTTAAACTCATCAATTAATACTTTCATTTATATGATAGGCCTACATTTAAGATAAACATTTACCATAAATTAAAGATATTTTATATTATTAGATTTGTTACTATAAAACATGCTTTAGTTAAGGAATTATTGATATTTCAAGTGCAAAATGATGATGTAAAACCTTGATAAAAATACACTTTTAAGTACTAATTATTTTTCTATTAAAATTTAACAATTTGTTTTTCTATTTAACATCAGGAAGCTTTTCTAGTTTTCCTATTCAAAAGGGAATAGTCTTTTCATTTTGTTTTTCTATTCAACATTATTAGTGTTTTTATTACCCATTTTGGAGCTTCATATAAACATGTAAAACAAAAAAATAAAGAAAATAAAAAAATATTATTGAGAAGAATATATCAGAATGCCTAGGAATTGCCAAAAATTGGTCGAGGAAGATCAAAATACACAAGATTGCAAACTTTGACAGCGTATTTTCAACTAACAAAGATCTTATTGGTAAGGAAAATTCAAAATTAGATGTTTAAGGCCTTAATTGGAATTTTTCAAGGTTTAATTGAATTTATTAAGGGTTTAATTGTAAGAAAAATTGATTTTTGAAGTCAATTTAATTTGTAATTGGAATAAATTAAAGTATGAGGATTTAATTGTAATTTTAAGGAGTTAATTTGATTAAGTCAGGAGCTTAATTACATAAACATTGAAGTTTGATAAGTAATAAGATACTTGATTGAAGAAATCCACAAACAAAAATTAAATTGAAAAAAATACATGAATGTAGGGGTTGAAATTGATTAAATCAGTGGTCAAATTAAAAAAATCAAAAAATTCTTAATCAATGAACGATCAAAATACACAATTTCATAACTAATGACAAAAATGAAACATACGGTCAGATTTGGGGGTGACAATTGAGTTTAATAGGTTTGATATTGCATGAAATTAAAAGTAATTAAAAAAACATGACTAAATTGAATTTTACTAAGGTGCCATTTGTTTAGGCAGTTGCGTCTGTGTTTTTGAAAGAATACATGTCAATATAAATTATAAAAAAAATTATAAAATATAAAATATAGTACAATTATCTCATATCAAAAAGTTAAGAAACAATGTGAATGTAGCATGTAAAAAAAAATATTAAAGGATAGTATAATTATTCCAAATCAAAAAGTTAAAAAATTAATTTGTGTAGATATAGGTTATCTAGTTATCATACACTAAAAAATTAAAAATTACTTTATAGTATTGCTATAAAAAATATATGTGAAGTTATGTTTTTAAAAATTAATTTTATATTTTTCTTATATTTATTAAGAAAAGTGTTAAAAGACTCGAGTTTCACCATATTATGTCAAGTTATTATAATTTTAAATTTATATGATAGGTGATTTAAATTTAACATCAATAAATACTATACTGGATGAATCAATCCATTCTCTATTTTCTACTTTACCTTAAATATCCATCTTTAAATTCCCAAATATTATGGCCCAATTACCGATATCTTAATGTAAAAACCATTCGTCTTACCCAATTAGGGCTCTCATTGGCCCACTACAATTGTATCAATCCAAGCCCACGAAACAAACATAAAAATCCATAAAGTTGATTTATGCACTCTTAATATACCAGAAATCACAAATCAGTTACTGCTAGAAATCGAAGCAAGAAGAAATGGCAGCGACAGCAGATCATCAGTTCAGTTTGCGTAACAACTTCTACCTAGTAGCCTATCAAGCTGCCATCAACACCAGCGACCTTCCCATTCTCTCCCATGATGACTCTGGAGCGTGACTGCCTTGTTTATCGTTCTTACATTGCCCTTGGCAGCTGCCAGGTTGGAAATTCTGTTATCTTTTTGGATTTTCGATCTGGGTTTTTAATTTTGTTGAGGAAAATTAAGAACTTTTTTGTGTTTGGCAGCTTGTGATTCATGAGATTGATGATCTCGCTGCTACTCCACTTCAAGCTGTCAAATTGCTCGCTTTGTATCTCTCTAGCCCTGAAAGCAAGGTCCGATTTTTTTGGATCCGTTGTTCTTTAATTGAGTTGTTTAATTTTGCGATTTTTAGGATTCTTGCATTATTGATTTATTTTTTGGTTTAGTGGTGAATGAGATCTCTTTTGATTTGGTTGATTTTGGTTAAGGAAAAGATTCTGTTTTTGGTCCTTGTTTTTAGGAAATTGTGAGTTGTTTAGATGGGAATTGGGTTTGAGTAAATGTGTTTTTTGAGTTCTAGTGAATCGGGTTTGGATCAAACGATCATGGTTTTATTTGCTTTTCTTAGTTTGGTTCCAGTTGTTTAGTCGAGGTTAATATGAGAGTTGCTATTTAGTGTGTGCAAAATGGGATCCACGTTGAGTTTCGAGTGATTCGATAAGAATCTGAATACGTGCTAGTAATTCAAGAGTTAATGCTCTTCAAGTCTAAACCTGCACGTTTGAAAGAATGGAAGAACAAATAAAATTTTCCTGCCACAAGCAGCGTGATTTTCACACTCGTGTTATTACAATGGATGTTCTTATATGTTGATTCTTGTGTATTAGCGTGTTTGTCTATGCTTTCTTTGACTGCACATGTAGAAATTAGAGGGGGGGCTATGTTTTAATGGTCTTTGTATTCTTGGTAAATCAAAATTTTCCATGCCAATTGCATTCTGGATCTTACACTCATGTTAGTAAAATGTATATTCTTATATGTTGATTTTTGTGTGCTTGTTTGCATGTCTACAAATTAGAAAAAAGAAGCTGCATTTTAATTACTTGGTTTTTTGATTGCTTGTAACCTAAATTAAAAGAAATAAAGTGATTGCTTGTAAAGTCTCACCAAGTGATTGCTTGTAAATTAGACAGGAATCCACAATTTCAAGCTTAAAAGAGTGGTTGGCTGATTCAGCTATTGCAAATAATTGTATCTTGAGGTTGATTGCTGGAATCATATTAATGCATGAGGAGGGTTACAATGAGGCTCTGAAACACACTAATGCTGGAGGCACTATGGAACTGTGAGTTTAATTTAATCTAAATTTTTGAAGCATATTATGTAATTCTGGCTTATCTACACACGCATGTAAGGTTGTAGTTAATTTCATGATTTTGTAGAAGTCACTCATTTGTTTTTGTTTCATGTTTGAATTGAATGAAAAATAATAAGGACCAAAATGATGGGAATTTTCACTTTCTCAGACAAGTAAACTTTCATGGAATGTACTTGAGGAGCATAACATGAATTTTAGGGAACTGTTATGTTCTGAGTAAATCTTTCATGGAATGGTTTGAAAAGGTAGGTTTAAAAAAAGTTATAAATTATAGCTTTTTTTTGTAACCAAGGTTTCAAAAGAGAAGTGTCCAAATATGCAGGACGCATCGCTCATCTTCCAAGATTTATCAGAGAAGTATCCAATGACAGGGTTAATATTGAATGGGAGAGCTGTTTGTTGCATTCACATGGCTAATTTTGATGAAGCTGAAACATTGTTGCTCGAGGCCCTGAACAAGGTGAGTTTGAAACAATGATCCTTTAACTTATGCCGAGATCATGACTGGCAACTCCATGCTCGAGCTGTTGTATGCAGTCTTCACATTGGCAAATCTTCTTCACGTTATCTCAGGTTAACTATCTTTTTCATGCTCAATTTTAAAATTATTGTATACCTTGTGTGTGCTTACAATGAATTCTTTTATGAGCTAAATCACTTTGTCCCAAATTCTTTGGCCAAACAAAGAATTAATGAGTAGGAAATAGGGCCAGCTAGAAGGTTTGTCAATATACTAGTACTCTTGTAAGGTCAGCACGAGCCAATGAAGTTAGAAACTTTGGAGTAAAACAAAGAACATAAAAAAAAGTTGAGCTTAGCTTTGTTGTGACTTGTGATCACTTGGGGAGAGAGGGGGTGCTTAAAACTGAAATTCAGAATCAAAGCTGTTTTAATGCTGCTTTCAATTAACTGTTCGTGCAACACTGAGCATGCTATGTGAGTTTATTTCAATGATGCTGGTCTTTTCTCCATGATGAAGTAAAAAGGTATAGAGACCCATTGCCTTCTGGTTCAGCTTCAAGAAGTAAGCCTTACATATCATCAAGGTTGCATTTTTTTCAAAATTAATTACCCAGTGCTTTCAATAAAAACTTTTGCACCGCAGCCTTTGGAAACTTTTTCATATTTTCAACAACCAAATTTATGATTGCTGATAATGAAGGGAGAAATACAGAATGTTTTATCTCTGTATAAATTGGATTTCATCTTTCTCCAAAGCATAATAAAATTCTTTTTTATCCTGGCTTGAAAATTCTAGCTTTAACATGGTTTATGAACCAACTGTTTGAGTAGATCAAAGTATCTTCGTCTGTTTGATCTCTCCAAGATTCATCTCAAGATTCTCATCTAAAATCATACTAATGAATGATTACCTTATGTTCTGCAGCCAGCTGAAGATTTCACATCCAGATCATATGCTTGTTAAACGTGCATCATCTGCCAAAAACAATTTCGAAAGAGCAGTTCAAGCAGTTGCTTGATGTTTTGTTGGTTTTGATTCTAGTTAACAAGGTGAATGCTATTGCTTCACTTTTGTCGCAATTGTTTTTGAGGGATTCCGCAAAACCCCTCTATAAGCTAGGAAGTATACAACCGAACTGGAGTTTTTCTTTTTTTATGTAGAGCTCAGATTTAATTAGTGGCATTTCCCATGTCTTGTTGAACGTCTCCTTATTTTTTTTCCCTTTTTCTTAGGTTAGATGATAGTTATCAAAGGGGGTTCATTCTATGATCAATAGACTTAAAAACTAACACCAGACGTGTTTGGTTTTAACATGTATAGGGAGTTAATGTGGTCAAATTTGATTGGCTTAATTGTCTATCTTTGGCTTGATTGACCTGGTTAAATTTAATTACCTCTAAGAATATTTTTAATATTGTTTAAAATAACTTTGTTTTAGTGTTTTTATTTTTATAATATAGAAATGAAAAATAAAAAAACTTGAAACGTTTAAACGTTTAAGAATAGATTGGATTGAAAGACAAGCTACAACTTGGGCTCAGATGTGATAATGTCGTATGTCGTGTCATTCACACTTTCTTATTATATCAGAATAACATGTCTCCAAAGCAAGCACCAGCGAATATGGTTTATATTGTTAATGCAAATAGTCAAAGCCAATCCATTTGATTATGGAAATTTCCTGCGGGAAGTTTCCTGTGAATCAAACTAGCAGCCTAAAGGTTAACGAACATACATAATTCCAGAACAAAAAAAATCAAGCCACCAATTTTTTTCCCACAATTTTTCTCTATTGACCAAGACAAAATCAAAGCTGGAACCGGAACCTGTTATTCAGCCTCTATTGTTCTTCAGAAGTGGCATGTTATGGACTTTGATCCAAGGTGTACACATTTGAACAATGGATATTGGTAAAATAATATTCTAAATCATTAAAAAAAAATTTCATACTGTAGGCACACGTCATAGTAGTCCTGCAAATATGTTGAGCTTCTCGTTTTAATCCCCAACTTCAGAATTTTATCCATTTGGTCCCCCATCCATATACCTTTCCTCAATCAGATCTTTTTTGGTAAAATAATTGGAAATGGAGATAAACATGCATATCTTCTCTTATTGAACATAATTTCTCCAAATCTTAGGTAAAAGCATACCAAACCATAGCTTGTAATTAAAGATAAGTTGGGACCAAGTAACTAAGCGTGTTCATGCTCATGCTGAATGGAGGAAAAATTGGACATTTTCACATCTAAGACTAGGAAAAATCAGGGTCAGTTAGAAAAAAATAAAAATCAGAGTTGGATTGTGAAAATGTGCATAGATAGAGGGCCTAATTGATAGTTAGATGACTCGATCAAGAAATAGTATATATATCATGAGGGACTAATCTAGCTAGGGTTTTCCCATGAACTATTCATGTGTAGACAGTAGCTGGCACACGGTTTTTGATTAACACACTTGAATTGTTATTACAATAGCCAATCCTTGCAAGAAGCTTGTTGTGAATCAAACAAGCCGCCAAACCACAGAAAGTTTTTTTTTATATATAATAATCCAAGAAGTTATTGATGAATCTAGAATCCCATTAAATCAATGGAATTCTAGTAGAAAAGAAAAAAGAAAATGACATCGTACAAATAAATAATCAAACTATAGCAACGTAACCAGATGAAATTTGCATTGTACTATCGATAAGTATGCCACTCATGCATGCCTTAAAAAAAAAAGCTGCAAGTCCATTAAGATATCATGATAGAATTACTAAGAATGTGTTTGTCTACTCTTTTGTTTTTGGATTTTAGACTGTCGTTCGAAATCAAAAACATGATTTTAACTGCTTTTCATTTGAACAACAATTTGAAATGAACAAAAAACGTAAATAAATGGGTTCTAAGAGCAGATTATGAACTTTAATCATATGTAGTCATACATTACTTAAACTATCCATGTTTATATTCGCCATGTTTTTCTAGTTTTTGACATTTTTGCTAGATATACATAATTTTCAGGGAGTGACGGGTCTAGCTTCATAAGATTGTACAATTTGGAACGCTAAAAGCATGCTTCGATTAACGTTGATAGAATATGATTTGGATTACTTGCCCCAAAAGAAACATAACTTGTTTCTCTCCCATTTCATCTATAAATACAGCCATGAATTCAAGGTATAGCAACGCCTAGCTCTGAAACGTTGCATGAAAATGAAGGTTTCAATGTCTATAATTCTCTCACTACTTTCAGCTCTTCTTTTGTCAGTATCATTGGCAACTTCCGATTCAAGTCTTGAAAAATTTCTACAATGCCTTCCTAACAATAGTCTTCCCTCTTACCCCATCTCCGAAGCCATCTATACAACTGCGAATTCCTCTTTCGAGTCTGTTCTGCAGACATATATCAACAACAGAAGATTTTTGACCCCAACAACACCGAAACCAATTGCCATCGTTACGGCCCTGCATGAATCCCATGTCCAAGCAACAGTCATTTGTGCAAAGGCTAGTGGCTTGCAGGTTAGAATCCGGAGCGGTGGACATGATTACGAAGGTCTTTCTTACGTATCCGAGGTCCCATTCGTCATCCTCGACATGTTCAACCTCCGATCCATCGACGTAGATATCGCCAACGAAACGGCATGGGTTCAAGCTGGGGCAACTCTTGGTGAAATTTACTACAACATTGCGAACAAGAGTAATGTGCATGCCTTTCCAGCTGGTGTTTGCCCTACTGTCGGTGCAGGAGGTCATATTAGTGGAGGAGGGTACGGGACTCTAATGAGGAAATATGGTCTTTCCGTCGATAATATCATTGACGCGAAAGTAGTAGATGTCAATGGTAATATCCTCGATCGGGAGACAATGGGGGAAGATCTGTTTTGGGCCATCCGAGGAGGTGGTGGAGCAAGCTTTGCAGTGGTTCTTTCATGGAAGATGAATCTGGTTCGAGTTCCCGAGAAAGTGACTGTTTTCAAGGTTGATAGGACCTTGGAGGAAGGTGCAACTGATATTTTCTATCAGTGGCAACAAGTTTCTACTGAGCTAGACAAAGACCTTTTCATCCGAGCAATGCCACAAGTTGCCAATGGAAGCCAAGAGGGTAGTAAGACAATCAGCATCTCTTTCTATGCCCTCTTTCTAGGACAAAGTGAGGCACTTCTTTCCATGATGAACAAGAGCTTCCCTAAATTAGGTTTGCAGCAAAAAGACTGTATTGAAATGAGATGGATAGAGTCAACACTTTTCTGGTTTGATTTGCCGATTGGTACATCCATCGATGTTTTACTCAATAGGCCTCAAGGAGCACAAAGCTTTTACAAGAACAAATCTGATTACGTGAACCAAATTGTTCCAAAGGAAGCTTTGGAACGCATATGGAAGATGATGATCAAGGCCGACCCAATGTGGATGCAATGGAACCCTTACGGAGGAAGAATGAGTGAGATTCCAGATACCGCAACTCCATTCCCTCACAGATCCGGATACCTATTCAAACTCCAGTACTCCATAAACTGGGATGAAGAAGGGACTGAGGCCACTGACCGCTATATAAGTTTGATAAGAGAAATGCATGATGCGATGGCTCCATACGTCACCAGTTACCCAAGGGAAGCATTCCAAAACTATAGAGATCTTGATATCGGTAGCAATCCGAGCAATCAGACCGACTTCGAGAGAGCTAAAGTTTATGGCCTCAAGTACTTCAAGGGTAACTTTCTAAGATTGGTGAAAATCAAGGGAAAGGTAGATCCAGATAATTTCTTCAAGCATGAACAAAGCATTCCACCACGTTGGATATAGAAAAAGTCCGAAGAAAACAGGAGGATGTCTATACAAGTAGTATATATTGTTTAAAGATTGTTTAATAATGTGCACTGTGTGGTTTATGTTTGTGCACAATCTGTTGACTTATGTATTTGTTCCCCTAATAAAACTGCATTCCACCGATTTCTTTAATCCGATTATCATTTTCCCAATTGTCTCCATGGCATGCCTGTGATCGCAATCTCTTTGTCCAGCACCAAACTTATTTCTATAATCAGATTGAGACAGTTAATAGTCAAGGAATTCGATGATCACTGCAAAAATCTTGCATTACTAATTAATGTAGATGTAGATGTAGATGTGCAACTAAGAGTTCAGAGATCAAGTATCATTTCATTCCTGTATAGTACTAATGCTTGAATCCATGAAGCTAGAGAAGTACTTGATGGATGAATCCAAGCCCTTCTTGATTAGAGAGTGATCTTTTACTTATTTTCCTTCAGCATATATACTCCTCATCACCTAATGGTCATAATCAGGTCATACATAATACTTTAGGTTCATCGGCCGGTCTGTGTGATGACAGCTTCTATGATAACGAAAGTTGTGGGGTTCTTAAGAACCCGTTGTTATTTATCTGCCGGCCGGAGAAAGGTTTATTGTAGTAATCAATGAAGAAACTCGAGCAACAGTAGCTCATCATAATTTCCTTTTATCTTTCACTATTGTGTCTTTGTAAATTCTGCTCTTTCATCCAACTTTGGTATACCTGTAAAAGCCTTCTATCTAACTTAAATTCCCTACTAATATTAACCAAGCTTGATGCAGCAACATGCATCCTAAACAGAAGAAGTCGATACTTTATTGATCCTATTCAGTTAGGGTTTTATTACATACTAAAGATGTACATTCAAGCCATTGTACCGTGGGATGAATGTAATTTTAAAGTTAAAACTATTGAGTACAGTGGACAATGGATAGCAGTTTTTAGCTTCCATGTTAAAATGAATTTTGCCTGTGTAGTTATAGGTGTTTATGCAGGGAGTTTTGTTTGTGAGAGGAGTATATTGTAGAAGGAGATTATTACTTTAAAAACATCTTTTGGAGTTCTTCTGTTCATCCTAGGGGATTTTAATGAAACATTGCACCATACTCGGCACTATTTTGTTGCCCTAGGGGCTTGTCGGACCCCTGTCAAATGCTCTTAGGGATACACAACAACTATTGGGGGTGTAAACCATTTCGATTTCTTAATTGATGGGTTGATCAGCCGCTATTTAAAGAGAAGCTTAAAGGTTTTTGGGCTGAATGTTGCAGCAAGCACATGGGAAGATAGTTTAACAATGGTGCATAGGGTTATAGAATGATAGTCATGTGAGATGGTTTAGCAATGATGCTTAGGGTGTGAAAGGTGGTCTGCTTGCTATGTGGAATAACTCTAAATTTGAAGTTTCTAATAGTGAATATGGCTACAGTTGGATCGGTCTGTATGGCAAACATGTCGGCAGTGATTTTCACTGTTATGTTATTGGCATATATGCTACTTGTACTTTACAGGATAGACAACAGATATGGGATGATCTTTGTCTTCTTAGAAGTGCTTTTGAGGTTCCGCGGATAGTACCACAGGATTTTAATAAGACTCTCTCATAGAAACAAAAGGAGTGGAATTTGTCATCAAGCAGGTTCAGCTTCTTTTAGCAGATTTATAGGCTCCTTTGATCTCGTCGAATACCCTTTATCATGTTGGAAATAAAAGCGGAAACTAAGGAGGAGGAATTGAGAGGATAAATGGTAGAGCTGCAGCTCAATACCAGAAGTAATCTTAGTTATATTTTTTTGTTGTTCTGCTCATCTTTGATAGTTCAAGGAAAAGTAAAAAAAACTATAAAGCTAGATTGCACGTTACAAATTATACTTAACACCCCCTCTTAATTTGTAATCTTTAAGAATTTCTTGAATTGCTGAAACTTCTCAGATTGAATAGTTTTGGTGAGGATGTCTCCGAGTTGATCATAAATATTGATAAACTTTAGTTTGATCTCTTTCTTGCTGACCATCTCTCTAATGAAATGATGCCTCAACTTTGTATGTTTTAATTTTGCATGAAAAACAGGATTTTTGGTCATAGCACCTCTTTATGCTCCATCTCTTAGAAGAAATCTTGAGAAAACATAGCATGCATTTATTGAAAAGCATAAGACAATCAACATTCAAAATGCTCAAACCATGGCAGATTTAAAAGATGCTCTTGCAAAATTCATATCTACTCTCAGTTTTCAAGAGAAAGGTAAGTTTCCATCTCAACCACAGCAAAATCTCAAGGGGCAATACAAGGCAAATGTAAGTAGTTTCGCAAACCATCACATGAATCAAGTCAAATCAGTCATCACTCTTCACAGTGGTAAGGTTATTGAAAAACCCACTCTTGAACCTTATGAAAAAGATGATGAGTTAATCTTCAAAGGTAAAGAAGGGGTTGAAGGTGAACATTGCAAAGAAAAGACTGATTCCCCGCCAGCACTTCCATTTCCTCATGGCAAGACCAAACAAAAGAAAGTCAACCACAACTCTGAAATCTTTGAAACTTTCAAACAGGTAAGGATCAATACACCTTTGTTGGATGCTATTAAACAAGAACCTTCTTTTTATTATATATTCCTACACATGCATGAGAGTGTGGTCACGTACATCAAGTGGTAGACTTTGTAGGGTATCCTCATCATTTTCAGAAAATATGGCCGAAGAAGATAATCAATTACTTCATAATGAAAATAACTGTGCTAGAACACTTAGAGACCATATAAATCCTACAAGAACAAGTGTACCATCATGCATAGTTTTTCCTCCCGATGCATCTCATTTTAATTTTAAACCAGGTATTATTCAACTTTTACCTTCTTTTCATGGCTTAGAATTGGAAAATCCATACTTGCATTTAAGAGAATTTGAGGAGGTTTGCAACATATATAATAATTTAAATTGTAGCATGAACACCATCAGATTAAAGCTTTTTCCTTTTTCATTAAAAGATAAAGCTAAAACATGGCTACAAAATTTGAGACCAAGATCCATTCGTGCTTGGAATGAAATGCAACAACAATTTTTAAAGAAGTTTTTTCCATCTCACAGAACAAACTCTTTCAAAAGACAAATCACCACTTTCACTCAAAAACCAAGAGAAACATTTTACCAAGGTTGGGATAGGTATTGAGACGTACTTAATACTTGCCCTCATCATGGTTTTGAAACATGGAGATTGGTTTCATATTTTTATGAAGGGTTAACACCTAGAGATAGGCAAATGGTTGAATTGATGTACAATGAAACCTTTGAAGATAAAGACCCTGATGAAGCAATGGAGTACTTAGACTTGTTAGCTGAAAATGCTCAAAATTGGAACACTGCGGGTACTTATAAGGCATCGAGTAAAACTCAACCTCATACATCTAGTGGAGGTATGTACAACTTTAGGAAAGATCATGACCTTCAAGCCAAGTTTTCATCTTTAGCTAGAAAAGTCAAGGCACTAGAATTGAAAAGGAGTGGTAAATTAAAATCTGTTGAAAATATTGTGTGTCAAATATGTGAAACAAATGAACACTCAACCAATAATTATCCAACCTTGCCTTCTTTTAAGGAATGTCTCCATGAACAAACTCATGCTATAAACAGTTTCCAAAGGCCCAATTATAACTCATACTCGCAAACATACAACCCTGGTTAGAGAAATCACCTAAATTTCAGTTGGAAGAGTGATAATGCACAAACTTCACCACCACAGTTTCAAGCACACCATAATTTTCAAAATTCTTATGGATATGCATCTTCTTATGCTCCACCTCTTAGATGTAATTTTGAGGAAACATTGTATGCATTCATTGAAAAGCAAGAGACAATCAACACTCAACTTACTCAAAGCATAATAGATTTTAAAGACACTCTTGCAAAATTCACATCTACTCTCAGTTTTCAAGAGCAAGGTAAGTTTCCATCTCAACCATAACAAAATCCCAAGGGGCAATACAATGCAAATACAAGTAGTTTTGGAAGTCAATACATGGATCAAGTCAAATCAGTCATCACTCTTTATAGTGGTAAGGTTATTCAAAAACTGATTCTTAAACCTTGTGAGAAAGACGATGAGTCAATCTCTAAGGATAAGGAAGGGGTTGAATCTGAACATTGCAAAGAAAAGACTGATTCCCCACTAGCACTTCTATTTCCTCATGCCATGACCAATCAGGAAGAAATCGAGGATGAAAAAGACACTGAAAATGTTGATACGGATCTTTTATCAAAAGTGACAACAGATTTGACACCCAACATCACACTTATCGATGATTACTTTCCTGATGAATCCTTACTTTCTCTTAGTTCAATGCCTTGGTTTGCTAAAAATATCAATTTTCTTGCTTCAATATTTTTGTCAGCTCACTAGAGTACCGAAGACAAAAGAAAATTTTTGAGCAACGTGCAAAACTTTTATTAGGATGACCTTTACTTATTCAATTATTGTCCTGATCAAATATTTCAAAGATGCATTCCTGACAATGAGGTAAGTAATGTCATTAAATTTTGTCACTCTAAGGCACGTGGGGATCATTTCTCATCAAAAAAAAGAACTGTAGAAATATTATAAAATGGATTTTACTGGCCCACCATATTCAAGGAATCACATGGATTCCACAAAACCTGTGAAAATTATCAAAAAGTGAGATTTATTTCAAAACACAGAGAGTCTTTAGATAATCTTCTATTGACTCTTAAGTCTCATCATAGTCGAGATAAGCATCATGCAATTCATGAATTACGAACCACTATTTCATAAAGAACATGCTCGACTTAGTCTTGGGAATCTGACTAAAAAAGATCATGTTTGCCAGTTTTTAAGAAAACTGGATGGGAAGCCCATCCCCGACCCATAGAGAGCGTTTAAGCCGTTCTTGGACATAAAACCAAGGGAGGATATGAGCCACAATCATAACTACCTGTACATACACATGCTTTTTCAAAAGTAAATAAATAAACAAATAAAGAGAGAGAGTGTGTGTGTGAGACTCCAGCTGGCCTACATATAGGTGGTATGATTGCCTTTCTAATTTCTCATCTATAAAATCCTCTCTTCCTTCCTTTCATTTCTACTCAACCCATACATTCAACAAATACAGAAGTGTATAAAAATAGCAAGTTCCTCAGGTCATCATATAAGAAATATTTGTCTTTTTGGTGGATCTAGTCCTAGAAAAGAAAAGGAGTTTTTAGAATCAGCAAATCATCTTGGTCAAATGCTAGCTGAGAGAAAGATTCATTTAGTGTATGGGGGAGGCAGTCTTGGGTTAATGAGAGGTGTGTCAATAGCTGGATTTTTAGGAGGTAGTCAAGTTTTGGGGGTCGTCCCCGAAGCTTTAGCACAAGGGAACATCATTGGAAAAACAATTGGAAAGGAACTTCAAGTCTCCACAATGTCGGCTCGAATGAATGCAATGTTTAACCATGTTGATGCCTTCATTGCTTTACCAGGTGGTCTAGGCACATTGGAAGAGATCTTTCATATTTCCTCTTGGACTCAACTGCACATTCACCATAAACCCATAGTTCTGTTAAATGTTAATGGTTATTATGATAAGTTGTTGTCTTTTCTTGATCATGCTGTGGAACAGGAATTTTTAACATCTTTTGCACGACAAATCATAATCTCTACTGCTACTGTTGAACAATTGATTGACCAACTACAATCTTTCATTCCTGTGATTGATCCCTCCATGAGTCGTATAAATTGGTCATCTAAGGAAAGCCGTAAAAAGCTAAAAAAATAATAAAAAAATAAAAAAATAAATGTGTTTTTTATTTCATAAAGCATGTGCAAAATTGTTGTTACTATGATGGTAGAGTAAAGAAGATCTTTTTATGACTCTTGAGATGCATCTTAGTAACCATTCTTAATAAGGTCTATCATAATACTTCTTGAAATATTCAGGTTTACAAACTCTCATATTGTTATCACTTAATTCTGCTCATATACTTATTTAACATGTATTCTTAAACCTTAATTTACATACACACACTTTAACATATGATTATGGGTTGCATATTGGATTATTACATTATTTATGTTCTTTTGTTAAAGGTAGCAACTAAGGGAAATGGATAGTATATACATTATCAGTATCTGCGACCCGAGTTACTAAGCTCGTAGGGATGTCTCAACACCTAATGCCCTAAGACCAACTAGTCTGGGAGTCATTAGCCAAAAGCTCATTACATGGGTTAAAGATGCATGGTGTTTTAAGTTATATGTATATATATATATATATAAAAGAAAAACAAAGACAAAAATAATAATCCCAACCCAAGAAAGTTAACCTTAAACATTAGAACAAAAATCTTGTTTTCTGCCAAGAAAAGCCCTATAATTATATGTTGATAAATTAAGCATAAAAGAAAGGTTTATTAATATCTTGTTAAGAGGTATTGAGCAGATATATAAATTTATGAGAGTTTGTTTATCTGGATAGATTAATGGAAGTTAAATGATGAATACCTTGCTTTGTGGAATTTGCAAATTGTTTTTCCATTTTAACGCTTTGATTACTAGGGACTAGTAATAAGCTGATTGGGGGATGTGATTAGTACTTAAAAGTGCATTTTTATCAAGGTTTTATATCATTATTTTGCACTTGAAGTATCAATAACTCCTTAACTAAAGCATGTTTTATAATAATATATCTAATAATATAAGATACCTTTAATTTGTGGTAAATATTCATTTTAAATGCAGGCCTATCATATAAATGAAAGGATTGATTGATCACTTTAAGAACTTAAATTGCAAGGGCAAAGCGATGACCAAACTTAGAAAAGAGATACCGGAGCAGTCCATACCAAAATACTGTTCGGTAATTGGGTCATATCTAGAGCTGTAGATCTCAGATTTAGGTCCAATTTATATGGATGGAAAGGTAAGACATAAGCCTACAACTTTCATATGGAGCCCAAAATTTAAAAAGGTCATTTTCAAGTTCAAATTGTAGCAACAATAAAGAAACCTGAATCTGTCTTCAAGCCCGAGCACTGTTCAGTATTTGGCCCATATCTAGAGTTCTAGAAGTCCAAATGAGCTGAATTTTTTAAATCAGAAAGCTAAGATAATTTTCTACAACTTTCATGTTATCAAGTGGCTCTAATTTTGATGTTATCAATGATGTTTTGGGCAGACAAGAGAAGATAAGGATTTTCACCAAGTCAAGAGTTGGTCACCCACTCATCAATTAGTCATCAAATCAATAGTTCCCAATTTTGGCCTATAAAAGGAGGCATTTTCCATGCATTTAGGCATCTTGATCTCTAGATCAAAATCATGTTTTTGCTTTCTCTCTTTGTATTTTTTGTAATGTTTATACTTTGCTTTCATTAATATCAAGTCTATGCCTTTCATTTCCTTTCATTTACTTAGTTAACTTTTATCTTATTTATGTTCTTATTTTGTTTATTTATTTTTCTTTCTTTCATTATGTCTAGTTAAGTTTATTATGTCAAGGTGAAAAGGTTACACTAATGGTGTAAGAATAAGTATAGTGTAAACTTAATATGGACTTTAATATTTGATACTAACATGTTTTGTATTTGTTATCTTGTTCACTCTTTAATACTTTACTTGTTAAATGACTAATCTTGATTTATGTTGTATAACAATTGGTACAACAATTGCTTGGCACTTTCATAGCCCATATTGTATGGTATAACCGACACCTGAGCTATGAAAGGAACTTGATTTGTTGTTAACATAAGCTATAATCATGAATGCTTGATGAAATTTACAAGTATTAGCATTAATTGAATAAGATGACTAATGTAATCATGTTAACAATCTATAATCTGATTGAAACCTCCTTTATGTGTGGTTTCCAATTAAATAATAAGAGTTTATACTATACTTGTTTAACATACCATTAGTGGATCCTCTAACCTTGACATTGTTTGTTATCATTGTTTAATCCTTACTTTAATTTTTCATCTCAAAGTTCTCATCAACTTTTCTTCTTTTTCTTCTTCTTCTTCTTCTTTATTATTGTTATTATTATTGTTATTATTATTAGTACTACTACTAATAATATTAGTATTATTAGTATTATTATTGCTACTGTTATTATTGTTGTTATTATTACTATTGTTGTTGTTTATAATTGTAGTTTATAATTTGTACAATTAACGTCCCTGTGGTTCGACCCTAGTCTTGCCGGGTTATTTATTACTTCGACACTCCTGTACTTGGGAAAAGACATCAATCTTTTCATCGTGTCAGTATGGAAAGACCTAAATTTTCCATTTTCAATTTCAAAGTTTGGCCACAAAAGAGAAGTCTGAATCTATCTTGCAATCCAGCCCAAACACTGCTCAGAGTTTTACCCATAACTGAAGTTCTAGAAGTCTAAATGATCTAACATTTGGTGGGTGGAAGGAAAAGACAATTTTCAACAACTTTCATGAAGAGGACTAGCTCAAAATGGTAGAAATGAGATTTCATCCAAACAAGAGCATAAAGGCTATCCACTACGTCCACCAGCAACACTGCTCAATATTTTAGACATATCTCGTGTTGCAGTGCTCCAAATGATCTGAAATTTGGTTGGTAAAAGGAAACAATAATTTTTAACAACTTTCATGAGAATACTTTATAAAATTCTGATTGCATTAATGTCAATTCAGTCAACCAAAGTGCTTAAGTGATGTTATCCACCAAGTCCACTAATCAATAGGTGGTCACTACATCAATTATCAATTACCAAATGAATAGTTTTAAAATTTAGCCTATAAAAGGAGGTATTTGTCATTCATTTAGACTTCTTATTTTTTATATCAAGATCATTTTCTTGCTCTCTCTTTTTATATTTTTATAATGCTTAAGTTTTGCTTTTATTAATTTCTTGTTCATGCTTTTCATTTCCTTTATTATACTTAGTTAACTTATATCATGTTTATATTCTTATATTGTTTCTTTAAGTTTTTCTTCTTC
This sequence comes from Populus pruinosa, assembly GCA_026413675.1. Lineage (NCBI taxonomy): Eukaryota > Viridiplantae > Streptophyta > Magnoliopsida > Malpighiales > Salicaceae > Populus > Populus pruinosa. The sequence continues at coordinate 56,060,620 of CM048592.1, forward strand.
ATAATGTCTAGCTAAGTTAATTATGTCAAAGTGAAAAGGTTTCACTAATGGTGTTAGAATAAGTATAATATAAACTCGATATGGACTTCAATGCTTATATCCTAAACTTGTTATTAACATGTCTTATCATTTTTATCTTATTAATTCTTAATACATTACTTGTTAAATGGTTAATCTAGATTTGTATAGTATAATACTTGGTACATCAAATACTTGATCCTTCATAGTTTTCGGCCAACATCGTTATTATGAGAGGAATTTGATTTGTTGTCAACATAAGTTAGCATCATAAATACTTTGTAAAATTTACAAGTATGGTGTTATGTAAATAAGATGACTAATAGGATCATGTTGATAATTTATAAAGAGTTTATACTTTACTTATCTCTAATACTATTAGTGTATCCTCTAACCTTGACATTTGTTTTTATCATTATCTAATTTTCACATTAATCTTATATCTCAAAGTCCTCTTTAACTCATCTTCACCACCATCATCATTGTTGTTGTTGTTATTGTTATTGTTATTTTTATTGTTATTGTTATTTATAAATTATATAATTAACTTCCCTATGGTTTGACTTTAGTCTTGTCGGGTTATTTATTACTTTGACACTCCTGCACTTGGGATAAGACATCAACTCTTTGATCGTGTCATAGTTTTAGTCCCTAAACTTAGAAGACTAAACCTAGTTTTCTTTTATGCATTAAAATCTTTTATTTGTGTTGTTTTGAGTTTTGTTTTAGTATATTTTGCATATTTATTGTAGGTTTTTCTAATGATCCTCAAGAGTATTTTCAAGTTTTTAATCTGATATTCCTTTTAGTTTTATATTTGTCGGGTGAGTGTGATAATCTTTAATATGTTTGTAATATAAATAAATATGTATACTGATTATTTGATGAGCATGACTAATTAATTTCTTGAATATTTATATTTATTACTTTATTTTCCGAGTACTCCTCTATTCTTAAATTTACACTTACATTCTGTTGAACTAAATTTTATTCAATATGATATACATTGCTTTCATAATTATGTAAATATCTATTATGCCTTGATATAAAATGTGGCAACTAATCCTCCTATAATAGTCATCATATATATATATACATATATATATATATATATATATATATATCAATTTGCAAACTATTAAAATTTTAAATATATATTAAGTATTATTCCTTCATTGAATTAATTGAACTCATCCTTATTTTTAATATTATTTCAGTTTTTTAGTTTCTGTTAGCAGGTAGTTTCTATTTAATGTTTTTATTTTTTCAATGTTGGTCAGTATATTTTACTTGTTTTGTGAGGTTATTATTTTAGTTTTGGTTCGATGTCTTAAATACTTCATTCTTACCCTATTTTAATTAGATTTAGATTTAATAATGCAATAAATATTATAAATTATTATTTTTTTAATAAAAAAGAACTAAGAACAAAGAGAGTGTTAAAGACAGTGAAGGCTCGACCATTTCGGGGAAAATGCTTCAATTGCAGGCTACCTGTACTGACAGATTTCATGCATGGCTGATGAGAATGGAGAGGGAGCTGTTGTAATTTTAAAAAATGGTTGTAATTTTAAAAAATGCTTCATTTTTTAAAATTCAAAGTTTTCTAGATAATGTTGAAAACCTTGTACGGTTGAAATTTCTACTCTACAATTTTATGTTAAAGTAAAAGCTGGTCCTAATTCCTACAGTGACTGCTTGCACGATTTTTGCTTAGATAACTTGCAATCATATGACCTCAGACTTCGAATATTAAATAATATCTTAGTTGAACATTTTTCATAGTCATGAGTGGCGTGCTTTTAATGTTGATCACAGATTCCCAACACACATAAGATATTTTTTAAGACAAGCCAGGTTAGATTTATTTTTTTCAATTTAAATTTATTTTTTAAGGTAACAATGAGGTTTTCATCTCATGAACGCAAAAATAAATCTATTTTAACGGTTAAAAATAACTTAAATGATGATCTTTTCTCTTATTATCGGAATTTAAAGATGTTTTTATCCTTTTTTTTTCTATCTGGAAACTAAAAAATAATATAAATTAATTAATTTTTATACCAAAACATACATGGTGCCATCCATAGTATGATATTGCGGATCTTGGAATATTTCTTTGAAATGCCTTGCATCGCGTGACATATACGTGAGGTATATACATATAATATTTTGCATAAGATATTGGAATTCTTATAGTTGAGAGTTCGAACCTGTAGATTTTATTAATTGGATCCTAGATGTTTTTAAAAAGCTTTCAATTAGTTTATTTTTATGCTAATGTTCATCAATATCTTTATCAATTTTTCTTCAAGTTGATGTTATTTTAGTGCAAAGAATATCACACAACTACACTTAAGCTATTAAAAGAAATTAATTAAAAAAAACACAAGTAAGAAATGTAGAAAACTTTTGGAACGGAATTGATAAAAATTATAAATTTTAGATGCAACTGAGAATAAATATATAGATTTTGAGAATAAATTGAGATTTTTTTATATTTTATTATCATTACTTGTTATTAATATTAATTTAGTCATAGAAATGTAAATATAACTCGTAGCTTTCTACTTCATGAAATATATAACCAAGAAAACAAATTATTATGACTAAAAAAATTCATATATTCAAAGCACGTTATTAAATTAATGGATGACAATGATCTTCTAACCATGAAGTCAAAATACTCCACTTAAAAATATGAATTAATTATTTATAACTTATCTGAAAATAAAATTTTAAAAAAATATTTATGAAATGAGTCAAACTAAAGGCCCTTAAGAAATAACAATTCAATGACACAACAATTAAAAAATGACACCCCAACACATTTTTTGGATTAATTATATCCTAATTATTGTTAACTGGTTAACTCAATTTACTTAAAAATTAAACCAAAATAATCTAGAATATATAGTTAACACATCCTTCAAAAAGAATTGAAGAAAAATTGATTTAGATTGCCTTATTTTGAAACAAATTGGAGATAAAAATAATTAATCTCAACAAAATAAATTACCAATATTATTTGTGAATTTCCATCAGTTAAAAAAAAAACTTGGATTGGGAGTGTTGCTAAGGAAAAGATTTCTTTTAAGTTTCTTTTAAATTGGTACATTTTTCTTGAGCAATAAATTCTATTTTTATTCTCTTGATTTGTTATTATTAGTTTGTAGTAAACAGATTTGTTTGTTTTTTTATTAAACAAAAACTCTATTTAAGATAAAATATATCTTCCTTTAAGCTTGTCTTTCGTTTCTTTATGTGTTATGTTCTTCTTCCTAATCTGTTGATGAAAAAACATATTGATATCATAGCATAATATTATTTTGAGGGACTTGTGAGTTAAAAGAGTTTATAAATACAAACCAAACCACAAATACAAAACCAAAAAATTCACAAAGAAATCCAAAGTTAAAATATGCTTATATAGTGTTGTGTCAAAAATAATATTCACAAGAATCATCAATAAGCATGATAAATAGGGTGAGATTGCTTAGAAAGGATTTTTTTTTATGAACAAATTGTGCAAAAAATTACTAGTTAACATACCTGAAAAATATAAGTTTAAGATTTTTTTTATTAAAAGAGTTAAAAGACTTAACCAGTATATTTCTAGGAGAATTAGTAAATATGTTACAAGTGTAGAAATGAAGAAGATTGATGAGATATGCAGAATCTATATGGGAAGCTTTTCAAGCAAGGGCTCTACACTCTGGAGGCAAAGACAAGAGATTTAACAAGAAAAAAAAGAACTTAAAATGATAGAAACAAGGTAGAATCATATTCACTTTGTCCTTGCTATAATAATAATAAAATAAATCATTAATAGAGAAAGTGTTGGTGGAGACTAGATATCAAATGCAGGAAATGTAATTAGATTGGACATATGAAGAGAATCTGTAGATCACAATAATACGAAGAAAAGGCAATTCTTATTGTTGAACAACACGTAGAAGAGCAATTGTTTGTTGCAACATTGTTTGCAACAAGTAACAATTCAAGTAATTCCTAGCTAATTTATAGTGGTTGCACAAACTACATAACAAAATATCGGGAGTTGTTCAAGAAGCTTGACAAAACTACTATTTTCAATGTTGAAATTAGAAATAGTGAATATTTTTTTATCAAAGGTAAAGGAATTGTAGCTATAAATAGCCTATCAATTTTGAAATATATTTATGATATTTTATATCTGCCTGACATTTAACAAAATTTGCTTGGTGTTAGACAGCTTATGTAGTTTTGACAAAAATCAAATCCCCAAAACAAGTTATTTTTGAAAACAAATAATGCTTGATCAAAGACAACATAAGTAACAAAATATTCAAAGTAAAAATAAAAGCAAAAAGTTTTACTCTAAACCTAATAAAGGAGCACATTGCTTTTTCCATAAATACAGATAATGAAGAATTATGGCATAAAAGGCTTGAGCATTTAAATCATGTTGGATTGATATACATGCAGAGACATAATCTTCTGAAAGGTGTTCCACAGCTAGAGAAAAAATTGACAAACTCTATAACTTGTTAATATATATAAAAAAAAAAACTAGAAAGCCTTTTCCTTAAACTACATAGAGATCAACAACAAACTTCAACTAGTACACATAAATGCTAACATTAGAGATCCTCAAAGAATAACTTCATTAAATTGTAGTTCATTGATTAGTACTTAAAAGTGCATTCTCATTAAGGATTTATGTCATCATATTGCACTTAAAGTATCATTAAATTCCCTAACAAAAGCATGTTTTATATTAGCAAGTCTAAAAATATAATATACCTTTAATTCATGGTAAATGTTCATCCTAAATGCAGGTCTATCACATAAATAAAAGGATTGATTGATGAGTTTAAGGATTGAAATTGAAAGGATAAAAAGAAGGCCAAACTTAGCAAAGTGTTGCTAGTGCATTCCAAACTCGAACACCGTTCAGTAATTTGATCATATCTGGAGCTATAGATATCAGATTTAGGTCCATTTTATATCGATAGAAAGGTAAGACATAGACCTACAACTTTCATATGAACTCAAAGACTCAGTTCTGCCGTTTTCAAGCTCAAATATTAGCAACAATGAAGACGTCGGAAGTTGTCCTGCAGCTCAAGCACTATTCGGTTTTTGGCTCATATCTTGAGTTCTAGAAGTCCAAATGAGCTCTGGTTTTTTTTTATGGAAAGCTGAGACAATTGCCCACAGCTTCCACAATTCAGTTGGCTATAATTCTGATGTGAGCAATGATGTTTTGGCCAGCCAACAATATCAAAAATCAGCCCACAATATCAAAAAACCAGCAGCCATTAATGTCAAAAACCAGCCACCAAATCAATGGATGCCCACCAATTCTTCAATCAATCAATAGTTCTGAAACTTAGCCTATAAAAGGAGGCATTGTCCATGTATTTAGTCATATTAATTTTCAGATCAAAGTTATCTTCTTGCTTTCTCTCTACATCTTTGTAATGTTCAAGTTTTCTTTTATGCTATAGTAATCTCTTGTTTATGCTCTTTCATTTCCTTTCCTATACTTAGTTAGCTTATATTATGTTTATGTTCTTATATTGTTTATTTGTGTTTTTCTCCTTCTTAATGTTTAGCTAAGTTAATTATGTCAAGGTGAAAAGGTTTCTCTAATGGTGTTAGAATAGGTATAATATAAACTCAACATGAGCTTTAAATGTTTATATCCAAGAAATATTGTTATTAACATGTTTTATCTTTTTATCTTACTAATTCTTAATACCTTGCTTATTAAATGTTTAATTTAGATTTGTGTTGTATAATATTTGGTACATCAAATGCTTGATCTTTCATAGTTTTTGGCCGAAATCGTTATTATGATAGAAACTTGATTTGTTGTTAACATAAACTAGCAACATGAATGCTTGATGATATTTATAAGTATGGTATTACTTATATATTATATTTATTTGAAATACCATTAGTGAATCCTATAACCTTGACATATGTTTTGTTATTGTTTAATCCTTACATCAATATCACATCCCAAAACTTTCTTCAACTCTTTTTCTGTTATTATTCTCTTCAACTCTTTTTCTTTATTTGTAATTTATATAATTCACCTCCCTGTGGTTCGACCCCGGTCTTGTCGGGTTATTTTACTTTGACACTCCTGCACTTGGGATAAGACATCAACTCTTTGATCGTGTCATTCATACTATATAATTTTTATTGATGATTATTCTGTATTATATAGCTTTATTTTATAAAATTCAAATTTAAGGTTACTAATGTATTCAAGAAGTATAAAATATGGGTGAAAAATCAAAGCGACTAGAAGATATAAACTATAAGGTCTAACAATGGAAATGAATATACTAGTGGAAGCTTTCAATAATTTTGTATTGAATCTAATTATTGAACACCAACTTACAAAACCATACACACCACAATAAAATGGTGTGAGCAAAAAAAAAAAAGCATCATGGAGATGACTAGATACATGCTGCATAAAAAGAGCTCCAAATAAATTGTGGGCTGAGACTACAAACACAATAATGTATTTACTGAGCGTGCTACCAACCAGTGCATTGCAAAAAGAAACTTCATTTGAAGCTTGGTTTAGATACAAAACAAACTTGCAACATTTTAAAACTTTTAGTTACCTTTGTTTTATTCACGTGTCACATGTTAAAAGACACAAGTTGGATAGAAAAGTTGAACCAAGAGTATTCATTGGATACAACAATCCATCCAAAACCTGTAAATTTTTCCAACCATAAAATGAGAAAATTATAATAAGTAGAGAGAAGTTAATTTTATAAAAAACAAATAAAAAAAATAAGAGGAACAAGATGAGAAGCAAGAGTCATCAAATTAGGAAGATGTTAATAACAATATTAATGATAAGTTAGTCAAAGGTACAAGATCTTTATATGATGTTTATAACATTGTTATTTATAAGCTTGCAAAGTTTGAAAAGACAATAAAGAATGACAAATCAATTGAAGCAATGAAAGAAAAGCTTAAAATGATACCTAAATGTTAGTAGACAAACTTTTACAAGAAAAGACTACAGGAGTTAGTACATTTATATAGCCGAATTTAATACAGATAATTCTATAAACAAGTACAAGGTTATAAATCTTTTTCTTATAATCTTCTATAGCTTTTAAGTCTTTCTTTTTAGTAGGTATCATATAAAAAAAGCTAAAAAAAAATCAGGGTTTTTTTTTTAACTTATGGAAGTTCACAAATAATATTGGCAATTTGTTTTGTTAAGATTAAGTATTTTTATCTGAAAATTGCTTCAAAATAAAGTTGAATAGGTCTCTCTTTTTTTCCATTCTTCTTTTTTCCATTCTTTTAATTTGAAGAATGTGTTAAACTAAATATTTTAGATTTTATAGTTTAACCTCCAAGTTAATTGAGTTAACCAAGTGAATCAAATTAATGATAATTAGGATATAACATTTATAGACATCCAAAAAAAAAAGATGAGTTAAGGATGTTATTTTTTAATAGTTGTGTAATTGAATGGTTATTTTTTAAGGTCTTGATCTCTTTTCTAGATATTTATTTTAATTTTATTTTGAATAAGTTATAAATAACTAATTCATTTTTTTGAGTGGATTTTTTGTACAACATGGTTAGAAGATCATTGTCCTCCATTGATTTAATAATGTGCTTTGAATATATGCTTTTGCTATTCTCTTTATATGTATAGATTTTTTTTTTATGTGTGTATGGTGGTGTACAATAATAATATTAAAATACACTATACAGAATAATTACATTATGTATATGAAATTCTATATAATTCTAGATAAAAAATTTTGAGAGATTAAAAAATTAGTAGATTTTAATAATAAAAGAGAAGATCGTTATTTAGGTTATTGACTACAACTAAAATAAATATTTTTTTTAATATTTATAGATTTAATAAAATGAAAATGGTTTGAAAGTCAATAGATCTAAATCTGACCAACTTGCCTTAAAAAATATCTCACGTGTATCGAGAATTTGTGTTCAGCATTAAAAGCACGCCACTCGTGACCATGAAAAATTTTCAACTAAGAGATTATTTAATATTCGAAGTCTGAGGTAAGATGATTGCAAGTTTATCTAAGCAAAAATCGTGCAAGCAGTCACTGTAGGAATTTGGACCAGCTTTTACTTTAATATAAAATTGTTGAGTAGTGGCCCCCTTCAGATTATCAATAGAAATTCCAACCATACAAGGTTTCCATCATTATCTAGAAAACTTTGAATAAATAAAAAAACTTTGGACAGCTCCCTCTCCATTCTCATTATATAATTACAACAGCCATGCATGGAGTCTGTCTGTACAGGTAGCTTGAAACTGAAGCATTGTCCTCAAAATGATCAAGGCTTCAATGTCTCTAACACTCTCTATGTTCTTAGTTCTTTTTTTACTCGGATCATTGGCAACGTGTGAAACATCTCTTGACAATTTTCTACAGTGCCTTCCTAGTCATAGTCATCCCTCTTACCCTGTCTCCAGAGCCATTTACAGGAGAAGCAATTCCTCTTTCGAACCAACTTTGCGAGCATATGCCAAAGCCAGCAGATTTTTGACCTCAGCAACCCCAAAACCGCTTGCTATAATTGCTGCCATGCATGAATCCCATGTCCAAGCAACTGTTATTTGTGCAAAGCGCAATGGCTTGCAAATCAGAATCCGTAGTGGTGGCCATGACTATGAAGGGCTATCCTACGTATCTAATGTTCCATTTGTCATTCTTGACATGTTCAATCTCCGTTCCATCGACATCGATATAGTGAGAAAGATGGCTTGGATTCAATCTGGGGCAACAATTGGTGAACTTTACTATAGTATTGCCAAGAAGAGCAATGTGCTTGCCTTTCCAGCTGGTGTTTGCTTTACTCTTGGAGCTGGAGGACACATTAGTGGTGGAGGTTATGGGAATATGATGAGAAAATATGGTCTTTCGATTGATAATATCGTGGACGCGAAACTAGTTGATGTCAACGGCAAAATCCTTGATAGAAAGTCCATGGGAGAAGATTTATTTTGGGCAATTAGAGGAAGTGGTGGTGCAAGCTTTGGTGTCATTCTTTCTTGGAAGATTAATTTGGTTCAGGTTCCTCCCAAAGTGACAACATTTAATGTCGCTAAGACCTTGAAGGAAGGGGCAACAGATCTTGTTTACCGGTGGCAAGAAGTTGCTAGTAAACTAGACCAAGAACTTTTCATAAGAGCCTCGCCACAAGTAGTCAATGGAGGCTCCGGCGGAAGCAAGACAATTAGTGTTTCATTCATTGGCCAATTTCTTGGACCAAGCAGCAAACTTCTTCCCTTGATGAAAATGAGATTCCCTGAATTGGGTCTGCAACAAAAAGACTGCAATGAAATGAGTTGGGTAGAATCCACACTTTACTGGTTCGGTCGAAGCGGAAGATCTCTTGATGTTCTACTTGATAGGCCTACCCAAACAAGCTTTTTCAAAAGAAAATCTGATTATGTAAAAACTGTGATTCCAAAGGAAGGTTTGGAGAACATATGGAAGATGATGATCAAGGTGGAGCCCGTATGGATGCAATGGAATCCATATGGAGGAAGAATGGATGAGATTCCGGCGACGGCAACTCCATTCCCTCACAGAGCTGGAAACCTATTCAAGATTCAGTACTCCACAGACTGGAGTGATCAAGAAGGAAGTGAGGCCACCAACCGTCATATAAATTTGTTAAGACAAATGTACGAGGCAATGACTCCATATGTGAGCAAAAATCCAAGGGAAGCATTTCTCAACTATAGAGATATTGATATTGGTAGCAATCCTAGCAATCAGACCACCTTTGAGAAAGCTAAGGTTTATGGCAGCAAGTTGTTCAAGGACAATTTTATGAGATTGGTGAAAGTGAAGTCAAAGGTTGATCCTGATAACTTTTTCAAGAATGAACAGAGTATTCCACATGGTATGGCTTGAGTAATTTATGACAACATGATACATCGATCATATGATTCAGATGCAGCTACATCTTATATTGATTCTATACCTTTTTTTCTACTCTCTTTTTTTTTTTTTTGAAATCCACTATTATGTTCATAAAATTTTTCGATGGTCGATAAATTCCATGTAAGCTCTCGTGTCTATTAATCTTAAAATTTGAACTCAAGAAATCAATAAAGGAAACAAATCTTCGGTTTACCAATGGTGCTAGTTCATAGTCATTTTTTCTTTGCTTTAGTCCCAACAATCTTGCTAATTAAACTAGAGGTTCCATCAATTAAATTATTAACAACTTCCTTTTATTTTTCTTTCTCAATCTTAATATAAGGAGCTTTAAACTTCTTATAACATTAAAATGCTCCAACACATGCAGTGAAATTCAAAAGTCTTCTCTTGATATTTTTTCTTGAAAAGCCCAGCAGACTTTCAACCTTTATATCAATACATATACAAGCTCGAGACCACACGCCGAAGTATCCACACTTGACAGCACCCTTGATTGCAAGTTGTAAAGGCAAAATCTTTCCCAAGTTAATTATTTCTTTCGAGCATTGAATTCTTGAATGCATCAATATGTGTGCAAAATATTCAAAGTTTTTGGCATTCACGATCTGAAAATTGAATATTGGTGAATTATTAATAATGGTGTACAGTTACTTTGAACTAATTTAGCCCCTCTCTCGTATCCATACCACCATAAAATGTGTCTGCATACGAAGCAGGACTGTTTCTATCGGTTATTCCTACAATCAAAAACGTTTTTATCTATTAAATTCTAAAATACTAACCAAACACAACTTAACAATATCATTATTTTGGGTTCTTTGGTTCTTAGCATCACAAGAAACTTCTTACTTTTTGTCCTTTTGAACTTTCTACTTTTAATTGAATCAAATGAATCTCATCATTCCCAATCAAAGGTGATTTGACCTTTTTCCAGTTAATGAAACGACCAAAATAGTTTATCATATCATGATTTAATAAAAATAGAGGATCATAAATTATTTTAAATGAAAATAAATGAGTGCATTGATGCTATTTGAAATTATTGGTTTGATTTAACTAATTATCCCTTTAATTAATTGAAAATATGGGGTTTGATTAAATGACTATGCATTTGATATTTACCCAAATATATATATATATATATATATATATATATATATATATATATATATATATATTACACTAATGGGATATGATCTTGAAAATTTATGTTATTGGTGGGTGGCAAAAATTAAATGCACTAAGTTTGAATTGATGAATGATATTCACATTTCTATTACGTCCAACATATTTCAAATAATTTTTATATTTTATCATTATATCATTTGATGTGTTAATTGAGATAAGATTTTTTGAGCTGGTATATATATTTTAAATAAATATCTTCTACAATCATTATTTTGGCACATTCAAAAATAAATTTTCATCCATATTAATTTTAAAATTTGAACTCAAGAAATCAACAAAGAAACAAACCTTCGGTTTATCTATAATGCTAATTGAAGCTGGATTATCCACATGAAACTTGAACCATAAATAAGTAGAGTGAGGGTGTGGCTTAGTAAAAACATCAGTTAATTGGTCCTTAAACGATATGAAATAAATTTGAATATCCTTTTTAGCCATTTTATCACAAACAAAGTGATAAACAACCTCAGCATGCTTTATACAAACATGAAAAATTAAATTAGCAAATAAATAAATAGCATTCAAATTATCACATCAAATAATGGTGACAAAATTAGGAGAGAAGTAGAGGCTAAAATGTCAACAGGTTTGTATGACGCATAGTTTTAAAACTTAGCTCAGCCCAAGGGGTCAACCCTGGACTCAGTCGACCCAGGGCTGGAACTACGCCAAGTTTAAGAAAAAATAAAAAAAGTCAAAACTCGGGTGACTTGGCTAGTTGACCCAACAAGACCCAGTCAAAAACCCGGTTGCAATCTATTGACTTTTTTTTTACTAAAATGACATTGATTTGATTTTAAAAAAAATCAAAATGGACCCGAACGATCTAGTCAAAACCCAAAACCTAAGTCTTGAACCAGGCCAGGTTTAAAAACTCTAGTATGATGACATACTAGCATAATAAAAGATATCAAAAAAATATTTGTATTGACTAAGTATGAGATCCCTATTGGTAGTAGTGACTTCAATTCCTAAAAAACAATAAACATTACTCAAATCATGAAGTTTAAGCTATAAAGAAAAAAAATATTTGTGTTGAACTCAAAAAAAAAATAAAAAGGTATCAATCTTGAAAACCCGAAAGCTAATAGAAAGAAAAAAATTACTCAATCATGTGTACCAAGCCCATGAGGCTTGTTTTAAGCTATAAAGAGACTTGTGAAGGTAAAAAATATAAGTAAAAAGAGTAGGGTCTATAGAACTCATGGGTTGTTCTATATAGAGAACCTCCCTAAATGACCCATTAAGGAATGCATTATGAACATCAAGTTGTCAAATCTGGCAGCCTTTAGATACAACAATAATAGGAACTAACCAAATAGTGGTCGATTTCACTACAAGACTGAAGGTTTCTGAGTAATCAATTCTTTCTTATTAAGTGAACCCTCGCACAACAAAACAAGCCTTGTAATGGTCAATACCACTATCAACTCAATGCTTGATTTTATACACCTATTAGCATCCAACCACATTCAAAAAGGGCTCAAATGAGACTAAGGATTAAGTACCATTATCATGTAAAACAACAATTTCAGAGTTCAATGTATTGTGCCAGCATAAAAATCGATCAGCTTCCTTAAAATTTAGAGGTTTAAGGTTAGGAGAAGATGTTACCCAAGATTCTAAAGATAATGGAGTGGCAAAAACCAAACTCATGTTGGCATACTTATGCCTTCATGAACGCAACACCATACTATACGTGATAGGTTGGGTCTACTATGAAAGAGAGTAGCTAGAGAGATCAACAGAGGTCCACACCTGGTGGAGGTTGGAGATGTAGTAGCAATAGGTGAATCATATAAAGCCATAGTTGGCACGGCAAAACCTAAACTTGTAAAATGATCGAAAGACAGATGCGGATAGTGATAAGGGAACCAAGGGGAAGGTAAGGAAAGTCCATGGGTCTAAGAAATAAGTGTAGATGTAAACACAAAGTGAGAAGAGATAGAGACTTGGTCAGACTCAAGAAAAAAAAATATTGTTCATAAAAACAGAGATAACGTGATATGTAAATATGATTAGAGGATAAGTTGAGACAATAATATCCTAGGTGAGATGAACTATAGCCTAAAAACACACATAGAGTAGAACAATAGTCTAACTTATGAGTATTATAAGGATGAAGAAAAGAAAATAGAGATACCTAATAGTACACAAAAAGGTATAATTAGGTAGTTGATGAAAAGAAACATTCAAAAGAAGGTTTATTGCGCAAGATAGGTGTTGGCAAAAGCGTAACTCTAAAAAAATTTAGGTGCCTTGTAGTGATCAAGAAAAGTAAAACCAGTTTTGATAATATAGCGAAGATGACGCTCAACAGTGTCATTTTGTTCATATGTATATGGACATTTTAAGCGATGATGAATACCAACGGTTTTGTAAAAGGAATTGAATTTATGATATTTATTACCCCAATCAATTTGAACAAATTTTATTTTGTGAGAAAACTATCATTCAACAAAAACATGAAATTGGTGAAACACATTGAATATAGCAAAATTTGATGATAATAGGATAAAACTAACTAAATTTTGGATGCACATCCACAAAAATGACAAAATATCAAAAACCATCAATAGATAAAATAAAAGCAGGACCCCAAACATTATTAAAGATTAGCCCACAATGAGCAAATGTTTTGTGACTTATAGATCCCAATGACATACATGATAATTTTCCAACACACACGCTTGACATTGAAAATTTAAATGATGAGAATTACACACAATCTTTTTATTTGACGCTAAGAGACTTAGAACACGTGAGCTTGGGAGACCAAGTCGATGATATCAAACATAAGTAGAAGTAAACAAGCTAGCAAACCAAAAAGCTTGGGGCATGAATGTGGCAGAAGACTCTAAAAGGATATAAAAGTCATATTTACTCTAATAGGAAAGAAGAATTTTCTTAGTTATAAGATTCTTGACATAGAAAATAGAGGAGTGAAATTCAAAAAAGACATAATTTTCATGACAAATTGTGGAACAAATAGATATTAGACAAAGTAAATGCTCATTTTGGAATATGTAAGGTAGTATCAGCTGTTTAAATATGACAAGTTCCTTACCGTTATCAACATGTAATTGATCATTACTGAAACAGGGTTCTGCATTTGTGTCAGGAAACCAAGTGACAGAGTTTGCTATTGAAGCATCACTAAAAGAGAAGTTGGTCGAGAGATTTATTTTGATGAAAAGTATTATTTGTTAACTTGCATAAAAACTAGTAACTACAATATACTTTTGTTATTTTATCATTATCATCAAGATGAAGATAGTTATCCGCTTTCAAATTCAATTCTTAATCAAATCCAAATTACAAACAAAAAAAAAAAGTTTATTTAAGATTTTATTGGATTCTCGATATCACAGATCCCATATGGATACACATGTTTCACAATAAAAGGACCGCTCCATCTTGATCTTAGTTTTCTAGAAAATAAATGCAGTCGAGAATTATAAAGCAAGACTTTTTGACCAACATTGAATGTTTTTCTTATAATATTCTTGTCATGAAACTCTTTCATTCTTGCTTTATGAATTTTTGAATTTTCATATGCATCATTTCTTATTTCCTCAAGCTCATTTATTTGTAATTTTAGGTGACTAGCATCATCAAAATTTAAATTGAAAGTTTTAATAGCCCAATAAGCTTTATGTTCAAGTTCCACAGGCAAGTGACAAGGTTTTCCATAGACTAGTCAATAAGGTGACATACCTAATGATGTTTTATAAGCAGTTCGATAAGCCCAAAGTGCATCATTAAGTCTTAAAGACCAATCTTTCCTATTAAGGTTCACTATTTTCTCCAAAATGTGTTTGATCTCCCTAGTAACAAGCTCTACTTATCCACTTGTTTGAGGGTGATAAAGGGTGGCAACTTTGTGTGTGATTCCATATTTCTTTATTAAAGACTCAAATGGTTTATTGAAGAAATGTGTTCCACCATGAGTGTTCATGGCTCGAGGGATTCCAAATCGACTTAAAATATTTTCTTTCAAAAACTTTATCACTGTTTTATGATCATTATTTCGATTTAGAATTGCTTCTATCCATTTTCAAACATAATCTACTACGACTAACATGTACAAGAAACTAAATGATGGAGGAAATGGACCCATGAAATCTATACCCCAACAATCAAAGATCTTAATGACAAGAATAGGATTTAAAGGCATCATGTGATGTTTTGAAATAAATCCCAACTTTTAACAATTTTTACAAGACTTGCAGAATGCATGTGAGTCCTTGAACATGGTGGGCCAATAAAATTCATTTTGAAAGATTTTTGAAATTGATATTTTTATCATACCAAGACATTGGACTAAGAGAAAGTGAGGATTCATCAGGAAAGTAATCATCGATTGGTGTGATGTCAGATGTTGAATTTGTTGTCACTTTTGACAAAAGATCTGCATCAAAATTTTTGGTGCATTTTTCATCTGTGATTTCTTCCTCATAATAAATCATTTGTAAATCTTTAGATTCATCCAACTCATTTTTACTTCAAGTAGATTCAAGTTGATCATAAACTAATTTATCAATATGATCTACTTCTTGTAAATCATTATCATCTGCAAGTTGCTTGGAAATGTTGAAAATATTCATCTACAATGTCATGTTTTCAAATGATAGCTTTATCAGTCCATTCCTACAATTAATCAATGCATTAGAAGTTGTAAGAAATGAACATCCTAAAATAACAGCAAATGAATTACATGCTTCAACAGGTTTTGTGTCTAAGATAACAAAATCCACAGGATAAATGAATTTATCGACTTGTACTAACACATCTTCAACTATTTCTCTAGGCACTTTTATAGATATATCAGCAAGTAATAGAATTACAGAAGTTGGTTTTAACTCACCTAAATTGAGACTTTGAAAGACTGAATATGAAAATAAATTCACACTAGCTTCAAGATCAAGTAAAACTCTTTCAATTTTATGTTCTCCAATAAAGCATGAAATTGTAGGACAACCAGGGTCTTTATATTTCAAAGCATTATTGTTCTGAAGAATGGCACTTACTTGTTCGACTAAAAATGCTTTCTTTTTCACATTCAGTTTTCTCTTCATAGTGCACAGATCTTTCAGAAATTTAGCATAAAAAGGTACCTGTTTAATAGCATCCAACAAAGGTATATTGATCCTTACTTGTTTGAAAGTTTCAAAGATTTCAGAGTTATGATTGACTTTCTTTTGTTTGATCTTGCCATAAGAAAATGGAAGTGTTGGCATGTGATGGTTTGCAGAACTATTTGCATTTGTCTTGTGTTGCCCCTTAGGATTTTATTGTGGTTGAGATGAAAACTTACCTTTCTCTTAGAAACTAAGAGCAGATGTCAATTTTGCAAGAGTATCTTTAAAATCTGTTATGTTTTGAGCAAGTTGAGCATTGATTATCTTTTACTTTTCAATGAATGCATGCAATGTTTCCTCAAGATTTCTTCTAGGAGGTAGAGCATAAGGAGGTGCATATCCATGAGAATTTTAGAAATTATGGTGTGTTTGAAACGGTGGTTGTGAAGTTTGTACATTGTTATTATAACTCTTCCGACTGAAATTTGGGTGATTTATCCAACTAGAGTTGTATGTTTGCGAGTATGGATTATGGTTGGCCCTTTGGAAACTGTTTAAAGGATGAACTTGTTCATGGAGACATTCCTTAAAAGAAGGCAAGGTTGGATAGTTATTGGTTGAGTGTTTATTTGTTTTACATGTTTGACACACAATGTTTTCAACAGATTTTAATTGACCAGTTTTCAATTCTAGTGCCTCGAATTTTCTAGCTAAAGATGCAAACTTGGCGTGAAGGTCATGATCTATCCTAAAGTTGTACATACTTCCACTAGATGTATGAGGTTGAGTTTTACCAGATGCCTTATAAGTACCCGTAGTGTCCCAATTTTAAGCATTTTCAGCTAATAAATCTAAGTACTCCATTGCTTCATCAAGGTCTTTATCTTTAAAAGTCTAAGTACTCCATTGTTTCAAAACCATGATGAGGGCAAGTATTAAGCAAGTCTCGATACCTATGCTAACATTGGTAAAATGTTTTTCCTGGTTTTTTAGTGAAAGTGGTGATTTGTCTTTTAAAAAAGTTTCTCGTCTATGAGATGGAAAAAACTTCTTTAAAAACTGTTGTTGCATTTCATCCCAAGCACGAATGGATCTTGGTCTCAAAATTTATAAGCATGTTTTAGCTTTATCTTTTAATGAAAAAGGAAAAAAGCTTTAATCTGATGGTGTTCATGCTACAATTTGAGTCATTATAGGTGTTACAGACCTCTTCAAATTACTTTAAATGCAAGTATGGATTCTCTAAATCTAAACCATGAAAGGAAGGTAAAAGTTGAATAATGCCTAGCGTAAAATTAAAATGAGATGCATCATGAGGAAAAACTATGCATAATGGTGTACTTGTTCTTGTGGGATTCATGTGGTCTCTAAGTGTTCTAACACGGTTATTCTTATTATTCTCATTATTAAGTGACTGATAAAGATATGAGCCAAAATCACAACTACCTATACATGCACATGCTTTTAAAAAAATAAAAGGAGAGAGAGAGAGAGACTCCAGTTAGCCTATATATAGGTGATATGATTGTATTTTCAATTTCTCATCCATAAAATCTTATCTTCCTTCCCTTCATTTCTACACAACCCACACATTCAATAGATATAGAAGTGTATAGAAATGGCAGGTTCCTCAAGTCATCACATAAGAAATATTTGTGTTTTTGATGGATCCAATCTTGGGAAGGAAAGAGAGTTTTTATAATCAACAAGTCATTGACACGATTAAAAGATTGTTGTCTTCTCCCAAGTGCAGGAGTGTCGAAGTAATAAATAACCCGACAAGACTGGGGTCGAACCACAGAGAGGTTAATTATACAAATTATAAACGACAATAGTAACAACAACAACAACAACAACAACAACAACAATAACAGTAATAACAACAATAACAATAATTACAGTAGTAGTAGTAGTAGTAGTAGTAGTAGTACTAGAAGAAGAAGAAAAAAAAAGATGTTTATGAGAACTTTGAGATGGAAAGATTAACGTAAGGATTAAACAATGATAATAACAAATGTCAAGGTTAGAGGTTCCACTAATGGTATGTCAAACATGTATAGTATAAACTCTTATTATTCAATTGGAAACCACACACAAAGAAGATTCCAATCAGATTATAGATTGTTAACATGATTACATTAGTCATCTTATTCGATTAATGCTAGTACTTGTAAATCTTGTTAAGCATTCATGATTATAACTTATGTTAACAACAAATCAAGTTCCTTTCATAGCTCAGGTGTCAGTTATACCATATAGTATGACCTATAAAAGTGCCAAGCATTTGTTGTACCAAGTGTTATACAACATAAATCAAGATTAGTCATTTAATAAGCAAAGTATTAAAGAGTGAACAAGATAACAAATACAAAACATGTTAGTATCAAACATTAAAGTCCATATTAAGTTTACACTATACTTATTCTTACACCATTAGTATAACCTTTTCACCTTAACATAATAAACTTAGCTAGACATAATGAAAGAAAGAAAAATACATAAACAAAATAAGAACATAAATAAGATAAGAGTTAACAAAGCAAAGGAAAGCAATTGAAAGGCATAAACTTGATATTAAGGAAAGCAAAGCATAAACATTACAAAAAATACAAAGAGAGAAAGTAAGAGCATGATCTTGATCTGGACACCAAGATGCCTAAATGCATGGCAAATGCCTCCTTTTATAGGCCAAAATTGGGAACTATTGATTTGATGACTAATTGATGAGTGGGTGGTCAACTCTTGACTTGGTGACAATCCTTATCTTCTATTGTCTGCCCAAAACATCATTGATAACGTCAACATTGGAGCCACTTGAAAACATGAAAGTTGTAGGAAATTGTCTCATCTTTCTTGTGTAAAACATTCAACTCATTTCGACTTCTAGAACTTCAAATATGGCCAAAATACTGAACAGTGATCAGGTTGGAGGACAGATTCGGGCTTCTTTGTTGTTACAACAATTTGGACTTGAAAATGGTATTTTTTGATCTTGGGCTCCATATGAAAGTTGTAGGCCTATGACTTATCTTTCCATCCATATAAAGTAGACCTACATCTGAGATTTATAGCTCTAGATATGACCTAATTACTGAACAGTGTTCCGGTTTGGATTGCACCGACATCTCTTTTCTAAGTTTGGCCATCTCTTTATCCTTTCAATTTCAGTTCTTAAATTCATCAATCAATCCTTTCATTTATTTGATAGGCCTGTATTTAAAATGAACATTTACCATAAAT
This sequence comes from Populus pruinosa, assembly GCA_026413675.1. Taxonomy (NCBI): domain Eukaryota; kingdom Viridiplantae; phylum Streptophyta; class Magnoliopsida; order Malpighiales; family Salicaceae; genus Populus; species Populus pruinosa. The sequence continues at coordinate 56,080,115 of CM048592.1, forward strand.
TAAAGGTATCTTATATTATTAGATATATTATTATAAAACATGTTTTAGTTAAGGAGTTATTGATACTTCAAGTGCAAAATGATGATATAAAACCTTGATAAAAATACACTTTTAAGTATCAATCAGTCATCTTAGTTAGGTAATAGCTAAGAAAAAGATTCATTTAGTGTATGAGAGAGGCAGCCTTAGATTAATAGAGGGGGTGTCAATAGCTGTATTTTTAGGAGGTAGTTAAGTTATAAGGATCGTTTCCAAAGCTTTAGCAAATGGGAACATCATTGGAAAAATAATTGGAGAGAAACTACAGGTCTCTATAATGTTTGATCGAATGAATGCAATGTTTGAACATGTTAATGCCTTCATTGCCTTACCAGTTGGTTTGGGTATATTGAAAGAGACCTTTCATATTTTATCTTATGCCAAACTGCACATGCACCATAAACCTATATGTCTATTAAATGTTAATGGTTTTTATGATAAGTTGTTTTCTTTTTTTCATCATGTTATGGAACAGGAATTTCTAACATCTTCGACACGACAAATCATAATCTTTACTACTATTGCTAAACAATTGATTGACCAACTATAATCTTTCATCACTGTAATTGATCCCTCCATGAGTCGTATAAATTGGTCAACTAAGAAAAGTCGTAAAAAGCTTAGATTGGATTTGAGCCTTCATTTGTGAATCTTTATGTCTTTTGGTTTTATTAATAGCATATTATTATGTTTTGTTATTTCTTATATTTTTTTTAATTTGTTTCATGTTTATTAGTGTTTAGTGTTTCAAGTGATGCCTTCTATACTCTATCTTTTTACGTTGGGACATTGAGGACAATGTCTCATTTTGGTTAGGGGGGTAGTAATTGATAAAAAAAATTAACTAACTATGTTTTCTATTTCATAAATCATTTGCAAAACTGTTGTTACTAGGGTGGCAGAGTAAAGGAATTCTTTTATTAAAGTGACTCTTGAGATGCATCTTAGTAAATATTCTTAATAAGGTCTATCATAATACTTTTTAAAATATTCAAGTTTACAAACTCTCGTATTGTTTATTACTTAATTCAACTCATATACTCATTTAACAAGTATTCTTGTACCTTTATTTTCACACACTTTAATATATGATTGTGGGTTGCAGATTGGATTATTACATTATTTATGTTTTTTTTTGTTAAAGGTAACAACTAAAGGAAATGGATGGTATATAATTTGTAAAAAACAAAAAAATAATAATAAATGTAATTAAATAAATAAATAAAAACATACATAAGTTTGGTTTCATAGCCTCTCTAACCTAAGTAATGAAGCCTAAAGAGTTGTTTTAACACCTAATACCCGAAAGTCAACTGACTTATAAGTTATTGGCTCAATGCTTGTTTCATGGGTTAAGAAGAAAAGCTTAAGGGAATCCAACATTACACTATCTATGTGTTGATATATTGAGCATATTAATATCTTGGCAAAGAGATATTGAGTAGATATATAAATTTAATGAGAGTTTATTTACTTGGATAAATTAATGAAAGTTGAATGATGAATGTCTTACTTTGTGGAACTTGCAAATTGGTTTTTCTATTTTAATGCTTTTATTACTAAAAACTAGTAATAAGTTGGTTAGGGGGTGTGATTATTACTTAAAAGTGCATATTTATCAAGGTTTTATATCAGCATTTTGCACTTGAGGTATCAATAACTCCTTAATTAAAGCATGTTTTATAATAACAAGTTTGATACAATAAGATACCTTTAATTTATGGTAAATATTTATCTTAAATATAGATCTATCAAATAAATTAAAGGATTGATTGATGAGTTCAACTACTGAAATTAAGAAGACAAAGAAAGGGTGAAGCTTAGAAAAGAGATGTTGGTTCAGTCCAAACTGAAATATTGTTCAGTCATTGGGTCATATCTGAAGCTGTAGAACTTGGATTTGGGTCTGCTCTATATGAATGGAAAGCTAAGACATAGGCCTAAAATATTCATGCATAATGCAAGACTCAATTTTGCTATTTGAAAGTTCAAATCTTAGCAACAATGAAGAAGTCTGCATCTGTCTTGCAGCCCAAATAGTGTTTAGTGTTCAAACCATATCTCGAGTTCTAGAAGTTCAAATGGCCTTAATTATTATTATTTTTTTTTTTTAGAAAGCTCAGACATTTAATGATTCAAGTCTGTTTAAATTCTGATGTTAGCAATGACGTTTTGTTCAGATAAGAAGATAAGGATTGTCACCAAGTTAAGATATGGTCACCCACTCAATAATTAGTCAACAAATCAATAGTTTCCAATATTGGCCGATAAAAGGAGGCATTATCATGCATTTAGGTATCTTGGTTTTTATATCAAGATTATGTTATTGCTCTTTCTCTTTATATTTTTATAATGTTTAAGTTTTGCTTTAGGCCGGGTCCGATCCATTTCAAAAAAAAATTAATTTTTTTTAATATTTTTAATTTCTCCTTTTTTTTATTTATGTCTTTTTGCTTAGTATTGGTCTATATTTTATGTCATAAAAATACAAATTTGATATTAAAAATACCTAGTTTTTGTCAAAACTTAAAAAAACTTTTAAATAAACAAAAAAAAAATGTTTTTGTGCATACGACCAAGTGTCTCAAAAGCTAAAGAATCATATTGTATTTTTCATACATCAAAAACAATATTTTAGCAAGCATTTTGGCTTTAATAACCAGTTTATTAAAGTCAAGAGAACATTGGCCAAAATTTCAAAACCAACAAAAAAATTATTTTGTTTTGTTTTAGTATCAGGGATTATGAGGTTATACGTAACACATATTCCTGATATTAAATAAAAAGTATTTTTTATTTAATGATATTGAACATCTAGGTTTTTACCCGATAAGATAAAGATCTCCTTACAAAGAAGGACTTGTCTTAAACCTTAAATAGACATATAATTAGGCACCATAACATGATTTCATATTTTATTAGACAAAACAATGTAATCTACCTTAGGTAGGGCATATTTGGGGTGTTAATACCTTCCCTTTATACAACCAGTCTTCGTACCCGATCTTTGAGACCAGTTAGGGTTCCTAGTTACTAGAATACTAGGTGACGACTCCCATTCAAATTTTCCACTGATAAGAGACAAGAATTCCTTGTCTCTTTATATCTTGCTAGAAATACACAACTTCCCATCTTTCCATGGATGGTGGATGATCGTCGCACACGTGCGACAATAGTCAATATATATATATATATATATATATATATATATATATATATATTGAAAGAAAACCAAAAATTAATAGTAGTGAAAAAAGGATGCTAGAGCGCCTAGAAAATAGTCAAGCATTGGTTGAGGAGGTTCGAAATAAAAAAATTAAAATTTGACAATATATTTTTTACTTATGAGAGCTCTATTAACAAAGAAAATTTAATTTGAAAAAAAGAAGTCCAAAATCAGATGTTTATGGACTCAATTAAATTTTATTAAAGTTTTAATTGAATTTATGGAGGGTTTGATTGCACGAAAATTTGATTTTTAAGTCAACTTGAGCTTTAATTGAAAAAAATAAAGTTCGGGGGTCAAATTATAATTTTTAATAGTTGATTTGATCAAATTAAGGGCTTAATTGCATAATTATTAAAGTTTGAGGACCAATTAAAAAATTAATTGAAGAAATCTGAAACTAAAGACCAAACTAGAAAAGACATGTAAATAGAGAGATTGAAATTGACCGAATCAGATACCAAATTAAAGAAATTAAAAGTTTATTAATCAATTGAGGGTCAAATTATATATATCCGAGACCAAGAACTGAAAGGAAAAAGGCAACCAACTTTAAGGTTGACATCTGGCAAAGACACAATTGAAATAATTTTTAAAATCAAAATGGCAATTGAGGACTTGATTAAACAAATAAAAAAAGAAAGACTGATTTGGAAATTAACACATTTTGGTGTCTTTTTTATTTTAAATGAAATGACGTGTTTTGTTCAAAACGATGTTGTTTCATGCATTGTTCACATTATTTAAAAAAAAAACACAAAATGATATTGTTTTGAATGGCATTATGCTTCTTCTTTCCTTGGACGTGCATAGACAAGGAAAGAAGAAGTTTTTCATCCCTACAACACCTCTCTCCCTCTATCTCCTCACTTGTCTAAACCCTGACATAAACCACACCTCCTCATAGCCTACCACCATAATAAAAAGAGAGCAGAGCCCTTCCTTGTGAGAAACTCTATAGTGGTTGCAAAGAGGCCACCCTAACCACCTTACCTTTTCCCATGAGCCTCTTGCACCATGATTGATGATTCGTACTTAAAAGTGCATTTTTATCAAGGTTTTATATCATCATTTTGCACTTGAAGTATCAATAACTCTTTAACTAAAGCATGTTTTATAATAATATATCTAATAATATAAGATACCTTTAATTTATGGTAAATATTCATTTTAAATACAGGTCTATCACATAATGAAAGGATTGATTGATGAATTTAAGAACTGAAATTGAAAGGATAAAGAGATGGCCAAACTTAGAAAAGAGTTGTCAGTGCAATCCAAACCGGAACACTGTTTGGTAATTGGGTCATATCTGGAGCTATAGATCTCAAATTTAGGTCTACTATATATGGATGGAAAGGTAAGACATAGATCTACAACTTCCATATGAAGCCCAAGATCTAAAAAGGTCATTTTCAAGTCCAAATTATAGCAATAACAAAGAAACCCGAATTTGTCCTCCAGCCCGAGCACTGTTCCATATTTTGGCCATATCTGGAGTTCTAGAAGTCGAAATGAGCTGAATGTTTTACACAAGAAAGCTGAGACAATTTCCTACAACTTTCATATTTTCAAGTGGCTCCAATTTTGATGTTATCAATGACGTTTTGGGCAGACAAGAGAAGATAAGGATTGTCACCAAGTCAAGAGTTGGCCACCCACTCATCAATTAGTCATCAAATCAATAGTTCCCAATTTTGGCCTATAAAAGGAGGCATTTGCCATGCATTTAGGCATCTTGGTGTCCAGATCAAGATCATACTCTTACTTTCTCTCTTTGTATTTTTTGTAATGTTTATGCTTTGTTTTCATTAATATCTAGTTTATGCCTTTCATTTCTTTTCCTTTACTTAGTTAACTGTTATCTTATTTATGTTCTTATTTTGTTTATCTATTTTTCTTTCTTTCATTATGTCTAGCTAAGTTTATTATGTCAAGGTGAAAAGATTACACTAATGGTGTAAGAATAAGTATAGTGTAAACTTAATATGGACTTTAATGTTTGATACTAACATGTTTTGTATTTGTTATCTTGTTCATTCTTTAATACTTTGCTTGTTAAATGACTAATCTTAATTTATGTTGTATAACACTTGATACAACAAATATTTGGCACTTTCATAGCCCATACTATATGGTATAACCAACACTTGAGCTATGAAAGGAACTTGATTTGTTGTTATCATAAGTTATAATCATGAATACTTGACGAAATTTGCAAGTATTAGCATTAATTAAATAAGATGACTAATGTAATCATGTTAACAATCTATAATCTGATTGGAACCTCCTTTGTGTGTGGTTTCCAATTGAATAATAAGAGTTTATACTATACTTGTTTGACATACCATTAATAAATCCTCTAACCTTGACATTGTTTGTTATCATTATTTAATCCTTACGTTAATTTTTCATCTCAAAGTTCTCATAAACTCTTCTTCTTCTTCTTCTTTTTCTTCTTTTTCTTTATTATTATTATTATTATTATTATTATTATTATTATTACTACTACTACTACTACTACTATTACTACTAGTAGTAGTATTATTAGTATTATTATTGCTATTATTATTATTGTTGTTGTTATTGTTACTATTATTGTTGTTAATAATTATTATTTATAATTTATACAATTAACCTCCTTATGGTTTGACTCCGGTCTTGCCGGGTTATTTATTACTTTGACACTCCTGCACTTGGGAGAAGACATCAATCTTTTAGTCGTGTCAATTGGATAGAGTAGGATGGCATCTCCCCCTTCCCCTTATCAATACCAAAGGAGGACCAGGAGAGAAAGGGATGAAAAAAGACAGGGAGATTATAAAGAGAAGGGAACAAAAAGACAGGGAAAAAAAAACAAAAAAAGGAACAAATGGATAACAAAAAAAAAATAGAAAGAATATTGATGAGATTTGAGGGAAAAGAGAACGAAGAAAAACATAAAAAGAAAAAATATAAAGAGAAAAAAAAAAAAAGGAAACAAGGTAATGCGCCGGGGGGGGAGGAGAGAAACTATAGAAACATAAACAAGATCAAGGAAACTAGGGATAAAGGAAATAGGGGAAACTCAATGAAAAACCAAAAAAAAAAAGGAATAGAGAAGCAAAAACAAAAAAAAAGGAAATAAAAGAAGAACAACTGCAGCAACCACTATTTTTCCACTACCACCTTAAACCATTGCCAACGATAGTAACCACACTCCCTCACTCCATGTAATCTTCCCCCCTTCTTTGTTTCCTCTTACTTTTTCATTTCATTTGCATGCAGAACATGAACAATTCATGTTATGCAGCAAATAAATTATAATAAGCTAATTATTGTGCTCAGCAGAATAACTAACTAGTTGTTTTCCCACGTAATTGAGCTAAGTCCAACTTTGTAGAAAGGAGGTTTTTCTTTTAGGCTGGTCTCAGCTCATTTTCTTTGTGGTCTAGTCTCAGCCTTTTTTTTTTTTCGGTTTGTTTCAACCTAGTTTACATTGAGCCTAAATCGACCTAGTTTCCTTGAGGACGAGACTCTACCCAATCAAGTTGGACTCATCCTATATGATTGGGTTGGGCCCAACCCAATATAAAATAATAATAATAACAATAATAAATTATATTATATTTATATTTTACAAAACAAAATCTAAAAAAATTCTAGAAATCCTAAAAAAATTGTGATTTTCTTGTGTATTTTTCTAAAAATTTTGATTAATATTGGTTTTTATTTTTATATTGTAAAGATATAAATCTGGTATTAAAATACCCTATTTTCTCTTATATATATATATATACACAACCAAGTTTCTCAAAAGCTAAAAAATCATATCGTATTTTCATATAAAAAAGTTAAAAAATATATGTATCAGCATGTATTTTTTGCTTTAATAATGATTTTATTAAAGCCATCAAAATTAAGCCAATATTTCAAGATTATCAAAAAAAATAGTTTATTTTCTTTTAATACATAGAATTATAAACTTATACATTCCTAAAATTAAATAATAGTTAGTTCTTTTTGTTTATTAATGTTAGAGCAAATAATATTTATCTAATAAAAAAATCTCTCAACTAAAAAGAATTTTACATAAACTTTATAATATCTTAATATATATATCAAACAATTAAATAATACAACTACTGCAGTATAAAATATACTCGGAGTGCTCGTATCTTTCTTTATATACAATCGGTCCTCGTGTTTTAGGTTTCCTAGTAATTAAAAACTGGGCGGCGACTCCGTTTTTCACTCTTGTGTTTCTCTCCTTCTGGCTAGACATGCTTCGGCTCTCTATATTTAATGACACCTTCAGCAACCATTTCTTCTTCTTAATATGCTCATAAAACAACAGTACCAAAGCCTGATCTAAAAAGAAGAGAGAAGAAAATGTCTCAAAACTCAGCTGACCTCCCATGGAAGGTAAGGCTCTTTGCATCCCTCTTCTCCTTCACCTTTAAAGTCATGATTCGTCGCTCTGATGGATCTCTGAACCGCGTCTTACTCAACTTTCTCGACTATAAAACCTCTCCATCGCCTGACAAGCCCATAGATGGTGTCACAGCCACTGATTTCACTATTGATGAAGACCGCAGCCTTTGGTTCCGCCTCTACAACCCCGTCTTCAGGACTTCAACCACCGACAATGAAGTTAAAATCCCAGTTATTTTCTACTTCCACGGGAGTGGGTTCATCTGCATGGCGGCCAATTCAAAGCTGTTTGATGATTTATGCTACAGGCTCGCCCGCCTGCTACCTGCAGTCATCATTTCTGTAAACTACAGGCTGGCTCCTGAGCATAGGTATCCATGCCAATATGAAGACGGTTTTGATGTTATAAAATTTATTGATAAATCATACCTTGAAGTCCTTCCAAACCATGCCAATCTCAAGCACAGTTTTGTTGCTGGAGACAGTGCTGGTGGCAATCTAGCTCATCACATGGCACTGAAGGCTTGCAAATCTGAGCTTTCCAATATAAAACTGACTGGAGTTATAGCCGTACAGCCATTCTTTGGAGGAGAAGAGCGTACAGGATCTGAAATCAAGCTTTCTAGAGATCCCTTTGTTCCAATGGATACTACAGACTGGATGTGGAGATCGTTTCTGCCGGAGGGTTCGAATCGGGACCATCAGGCGTCGAATGTTTTTGGGCCTAACTCTGTTGACATTTCAGAGCTTAAATTCCCTGCGGTTCTTGTTATTATTGGGGGGTTGGATCCTCTCCAGGACTGGCAAAAGAGGTACTACGAGGGACTAAAGAAAAGTGGAAAAGAAGTGTATTTAGTTGAATATGTCAACGCATTCCATTCATTTTACCTTTTTCCTTGTGTGCCTGAGTTTTCTTTGTTTATCAAGGAAGTGGAAGATTTTATGCAAAAGCAAATGTCCAGATGAAGAAGTTAACAACTTTCTTCTGCTTAGGTGTTTATGTTATCAGCTTGAATTATCTATTTGTTCTGCTTTATTATTTTTTTGTCTTATGAATATGGTAATATCATGGCCCTTTTAGTTCAAGATTTTTTTTTTTTAAATAGCACTTTCTCATGAAAAAAAAAAGTAAACTAAAAAAAAGATTTGAAAAAAAATAATACGTTGTAACTATATAAATTACGCGGTTTCCAACGATTCTATTCGTGTTTTTAATTATCTCAATTTACTTGAATAAACTGAGTTTAAATGTAATGATGTCAACGATAAAAAAACAAGAATAAAATGCATTTGTTTTAATAAAAATAATTGATCTGCTGCTTTACAGGGTAATCTAATAACTTACAGGTTGACCTAATAAACCAATGATTTATGTCTTTTTCCATGTGCATATATCTCTGCATTTTGGGGTGGTGGATAGTACGAAATAGAAACCAAGTTAATCAACTTGGAGGATTGTCCCCCCCCCCCCCCCCCGCAAATGGTACCCTCTCATGCTGTTTTAACTGCTACCATTCAGGCTTTTACTCGTGCAAAATTAACTGGGATGCTTTGTTCATTCTTGAAGAAATTATCAGGATCCACCCTTGACTTCACTGTCACCAGCCTAGGAAAGTTGTCCTTAAAATACTTGCTCCCATAAACTTTAGCTTCCTCAAAGATGGTCTGGTTGCTAGGATTGCTACCGATATCAAGATCCCTGTAGTTGAGAAATGCTTCTCTTGGATACTTGCTGACATAAGGAGCCATTGCATCATGCAGTTGTCTTAACAAACTTGTATGATGATTGGTGGCCTCAATTCCTTCTTCGATCCAGGTTGTGGAGTACTCGATTTTGAACAGGTTTCCAGCTCTATGAGGGAATGGAGTTGCCGTTGCCGAAATCTCATCCATTCTTCCTCCATAAGGATTCCATTGCATCCATATTGGCTCTACCTTGATCATCACCTTCCATATGCTTTCCAAAGCATTCTTAGGAATGACATATTTCACAAAATCAGATTTCTTTTTGAATAAGCTTGCTTGGTTTGGCCTGTTGAGTAGAACATCAGTTGATGCTGCATTTGGAAGGTTTGCCCAGAAAACTACAGACTCTATCCATCTCATTTCCTTGCAGTCTTTTTGCTGAAAACCTAACTCAGGGAAGCTCTTGCTCAGCAAGGAAAGGAGGGCTCCACTTTGTCCTAGAAAGAGGCCGATGAAAGAGATGCTAATTCTTTTAGAACCCTCATTGCTTCCTTTGACAACTTGTGACATTGCTCTAATGAAAAGATCCTTGTCTAGTTTGCTAGCAACTAGTTGCCACTTGTAAAACACATCGGTTGCTCCTTCCTCCAAGGTCCTAGCAACCCTGAATGCAGTCACTGTGGGAGGAACTTGAACCAAACTAATCTTCCAAGAAAGAATGACTCCAAAGCTTGCTCCACCTCCTCTAATTGCCCAAAAGAGATCCTCCCCCATTATCTTCCTATTAAGGATATTGCCATTGACATCTACTAACTGTGCATCAATGATGTTATCCACAGAAAGGCCATATTTTCTCATCATGGTCCCAAAGCCCCCTCCACTAAAGTGACCACCTATACCAACAGTAGGGCAAACACCAGCTGGAAAGCCATGAATATTACTCCTGCTGGCAATATTGTAGTAAAGTTCACCAAGAGTTGCCCCAGATTGAACCCATGCTGTCTCACTCGCTATGTCTATGTCGATGGATCGAAGATTGAACATGTCGAGGATGACGAATGGGACTGCAGATACATAAGAAAGGCCCTCATAATCATGGCCACCACTCCGGATTCTAATTTGCAAGCCATTAGACTTTGCGCAAATAACTGTTGCTTGGACATGGGATTCATGGACGGCTGCGATGATCGCAAGTGGTTTTGGGGTTGTAGGAGTCAAAAATCTACGGTTTTTTATCAGTGCTTGCAAGATAGACTCAAAAGAGGGATTTGTGTTACTATAGATTGCTTGAGAGATTGGGTGAGAAGGATGGCTATGGCTAGGAAGACACTGTAGAAACCTGTCAAGAACTGTATCAGAAGCTGCCAATGACACTAACAACAGTAGGGCTGAAACTACTGAGAGTGTTGCAGACATTGAAGCTTTCATTTTCAGGATGATTTCTCAGTCCCAGGCTGCATGATCAAACAAATTTGGTAGCTGTACTTTGGAAAGGAAAAGACAACTGTATCAGTCCAAAATTATTGCAGAGCACTGCTAGCAGCATTCTAAAATGTTTCCAGATCATGTTATGATGATATAATATCTTGCTTGTCTTCCTATTTCTTTCAATAATTTGAAGAGGGCTACTATTATACATAAAAAATAATGTATCTAGCTGGTTCACACATGATCATTAAACCTCAATCACAGAATAGATTTGTCTCATAGACAGAACAGACTCTCGGTATCGTAGTTGTTTAATGGAAATCCAATTTAAGAACTAATCCAAGAATCACCGAGTCAACTTTTTTTTTTAAATTGCATTGCCTTGTTTTTTCTTTAATAAAAATAAAAATCCAGCGTTGATCATGCCTAGTTTGGATGAATAAACCAGACACTAAACACTTGGCCGGATCAATTGAATCAACCGAACACTAAATATTTGTCTGGATCAATTAAATTTCAATCAAGTAAATATTTAGTCTAATTCAACTAAAAACTCCATCCGAATTAAATTTTAGATTCTGAATTTACTGGATTAACTTGTCCCGGTTCATCAAGTATGCTTGGCATGATTCTGGTTTACAGTTGTCAACAAAACCATCACCAATTATGCATTGAAGCCTGCGGCTTCAGATATATCAAACATTGATTTCAATCACCAATTTTCAACGTCTAGTGGGTGTTTTTTAATACCCATAGAAGATTTCTAAATCTCCATGCTGCACATAAGAAAAGGACTAGATAACATCAAGACCAGCAAGAGACAAAGCAGGAGGGGCCTAGCACATAAATGCACACAGCTGACAATGATCTTCCATAAGCTGTGATCATACTTCAAACAATAAAAGAGAAGAGAGAGATAGAGTGAGAGTGAGAGTGAGAGATAACCTTTGATGAATATGGATTGGTTATCATCAAGCATAATGGACTAGGTAAGCTTGCTTTTCCCGCAAGTTGCCATCAGCATATGGTGGAAAACTTGACGTGTGCTACCTCTCAAAACACCAATCCTAGCTGTTTGCTGCAATTTACAAGTTTTGAAATAAACAAAAAGCTGGGATTGAGAGAAATTAATAATTTGGAATTGATTGAATGGACTGCAGAAGCAAAGAATCTTGGTATCTACTGCTACACACACCAAAAAGTGGAAATCCTTAGCCTATTTATACATGTCAAACAAGTGCTAGATATTTTGATCTACGTTACTTTTTATTTGTACATTTTCCAACCACATGTAGGTATTTTTATCCATTGGAGACCACGGCTGCTTGACTTTTTCAGGTCAGTCTTCTAGGTTTCTAAATGGATTTTTGTACATAGAGACCATGGCTTTCCTTCATGGCTGCTTGACTTTTTCAGGTCAGCCTTCTAGGCTTCTATATTGAACGTTGGCCTTGATTTCCTGTAAAACTTGCTTTGACTATTTCCATTAAGATAGTACATCTAGCCTGGAAAATCACACGTCAGTCACTTGAGCAAAGCTGACTGAATTCTTTTGAATTTTATTTTTAAATTATTTTTTATTTAAAAATATATTAAATTAATATTTTTTATTTAAAAAAATTATTTTTAATATCAACGCATCAAAATAATCTAAAAATACTAAAAAAATTAATTTAAAACAAAAAATAAAAAAAATCAATTTCTTTTAAAAACAATTTTAAAATATAAAAACAATCAAATCCTAATTTTATTTATAGCATATGAGATTGGAAATTTTGATTAGAAATGAAGGCTATTTAGTTAAAAAACTAAATTGTCATGGAAAAAATAGAACTAAACTACGAACATATGAAAATACAGGGACTCTATTGGCTTTTTAAAATCAAATTATCACTAAAAACACAGGATCGAACAACAATTCACTCTTTCCTCTTCAAAGATTGCGGTGACGTCCGACACAAAAGTTTTAAATAAATTATGTGATGGCAGTGACTACATAGTACCATCATTTTCGGAGCTAGACGGACCAGTCTATTCAACTAGGGCAACTTGCCGATTCAGTCCGACAATCTTACAAGCTAGAACCTTGTAACCCTAGCAGTTTCAATGATCTCCTTTGGTGAAAATGAGGTTAACTTGGCTAAATGAAACGATTCTGGAGGCAAACTATCCAGTGTCCATTGTCGGAGAAAGAACATCGAAAAATGATTGAGTATATAACCAAGAGGGTAGAATCAATAGAAGCTATACCTGCACCAAGGCATCATGTTATTGAGATATTATCTGTTCGAATACATGTAATGAATTGGCCGCTCCTAACACTATATTTTAGGTGAATAAATGATCTTTCATCTGAAACCCCCATCTTCTAAGAGAGATTAGAAACACAGCTGAGGTCAGTGCTGCGTGGGGTCTGTGGACTGAGTTAACTTCTGCTACGGACTCTTCCCTAAATGTTCAAGAAGCCATCACCAAAGGGGATCCATACCCATTTTGATGTGATCTTTGCCATCTCCATGCAACCTGTAAACTCTTTTGGAGATCAGTGTACTGTGCAGTCCAGTTCAGCTCACGGTTAATTTTTGATGGGTCACTAAACACTTCAGCATAGTCACCAGGCCGGCGAGGTAAATAGTCCACTTTGATGTCTACACCGGTTGCCTTTTTACATGCATGTACAAACTCCTTGACTGACCTACCTGATAAAAAAAAAACTTGAGAACTCAAGATCAATGAAAAGCAGCTCAGCAAACAGGAGAACTGGTTACCCACCCATTCCAGTGCCAACATTGTAGATTCCAACTTTCCCAGGCATTGCCTTTTCAAGTGCTTTAACATGAGCATCAACAAGATCAGTAACATCGATATAATCTCTTATACAAGTTCCATCGTGTGTCTTATAGTCCGTTCCTTTAACCTGCAAAGTGGAAACACCAACATTCCGAGAATTTCATTCATCATAACATAAGAACAACGACAGAGTGCAGCATGTTTTTTGTCTAAATGGCACAACACAGAGGAAAGCAAGCAGAAAACAACACAGCCTCTAGGCGTGAAACCTCAATAAATGTCCCAGTAACCTGATTCTAAGACTCCCAAACTGTCTAAATTTTCAGCAACCAATTAAACAGGGCACCTAAAACTAAACCGACCAGGTTCTGAAAATCAAAGTAATATCAATAACCAAGCAGGAAGACTAAAATCTCTTTTTTACCAACTGCAGCATAGCCTTGAAATAACTCAACAGTAAAGTTGCAATTTTGATCTAAAAGGGAAAAATTCAAGGTCAAATAAAAATCAAAATACCTTTAGCCCAGCAACAATACCACGAGCAGCATCAAAACAAGCACCAGAAATTCGTCCGTGCTCACGCAGTTCAGGTCTAGGAGCCTCACCTAACCTTCCATCTGGATCTGATCCAATCACATTGAAGTATCTGAAATTTGGTCAGAAAAGCATTTGTCAATTCATACCTTTTGAAGTGAGAAATTCTTATTATTAAACTTTCATTTCAGGACAGGGATGTTGCTTCAAGTTATCAATTGAATTCAAAGCCTCATCTTCTGCAGTGAGTTCAAAAACTGGAAAACGGGCATTTGAGAAAAAACTTCAAAAACTAGAGATCAACAAGTAAATTGAATGAAAAGCATTTGAGAAATACTTTCAAAATAACAACAAAAATATATCAGCAATTGGAAAGTCACTTTCAAGAAAAGGGACGGGAACTCAATACCAACCTCAATATCATAATTGCCATGTCTGAATTTTTAGAGAAGTCAAGGATGATATCTTCTGCCATCTTCTTAGCTTTTCCATATGGGTTAATGGGTACCTGAGTTGAGGGGGGCGGGGGGGTATATAAATCAGTCACCTAGCATGTAACCTGGTGTGAAGTAAAATGAGCCGTAGCATATCATTCTTGTGCTCTCTTGTCCTGAATTAAGATTAGACCAGACAAACAGATGAATAAAAAACGCTGGTTGGCACGTTTTTAAATCAAACCTGTGGAGTGTCTTCAGTAATAGGCATCTTTTCAGGCTCCCCATATGTTGCACATGTGCTTGAATATATCAAAGTCTTTACATCATTGGCAGCCATTGACTCCAACACTACCAAGGTATTTGATGTAATGTTGTGATAGTACCTGCACAGCAAGAAAAAACATACCATCATTAAGGACACATACGATCAAGGGTATTAATTTTGATATCAATAGAGAATATTGGATTATAGTTAAGAGGTGATCCATGCATCTGTAAAAAATGAAATATTTGATATAAGAAAATTCAAGTGTCCAACTTGATTTACATTATATCAGTTTCCAAGAGAAATTTTCCAAATTATGCAGATAAAATCAAAGTCCCTACCAAACATGGCTTTCCTAATCTATTATGCAGTATGTTCGTACAATGCCCTGTGTATTTTGAAAAAAAGCTCTGAAGGAAAGGCTGTCAAACAACACAACTTTTCCTATGCCCTGTACTATCAATGACAAAAATAATCTTAACTTTCAAAGAAAGGGATTTTGCTTATGGCTAAAAGTTCACCTAATTCTTTCCTTTCTGCTATCTAGTACATTCACTTCCCCTCTTGTTCCCTTACAGAAGAATAAAAAATATAGAAGTGATTCAGATACAAGGATATGCTTTAAGTTTTGAATCCAAGATCACTCATTAACAGCATCAGAAGATAATTTCTTCCATTCTCTTAATGTTTGTTCACTTAATTGAAGAGAAGCTCGTTTGCCTCCAATTTTTTCAAAATAAGGGCATGGATCTGCTACCCTGCGATAATTTAAAGACATTATCTTGTCATCTAATCTTACTTGCAATTCTTGAATGCAAAACATATTGTTAAGTTATCAAAGAAATCCCTTATGCCAAAAGAAGTTTCAGCAAAGCCTTTTGTTCTTGTTACTACCATTGCCACATGGAAAAAAAATATTTAAACCTGCATCACCCAAAAAAAAAAAATAGAAGCAAGTTCAATAGAAACAGGACAGGTTTAACTGAGACATCATAGAACACTTACCTAAGGGGGTACACGGTGCTTTCCCCAACATATGCAACTGCTGCAAAATGCATCACAGCATCAAATGCATTTTGTGAAAAGATGCTGTTAACCTGAAATTTTGGTAAAGGAAACAAGTTGCAATATCCAAGTTCAACTGTCTTTAAAAACAACCTAAAATAGGCTATATATATTCTATATCAAATAATAAGGATACACTTTTAGGCTCTCCCAAGTCAGCATATATAAACTGAAGCCTCCCAGGCTCAGGAAATAACTCTTCTAAAACCTTGACTGCACCTAAGTTTCCCCGAGAAAGGTTGTCCTGTTAACAATATGAAAATCTTTACCTTAAATGACCAAGAAAAAATTCAAAATCACAAGCCATAAGAGATCTCAAAAGGAAGCTACTACATTTCATGTGATGAACATACCACAATGGTTACTCGGTAACCATCCTTCAAAAGCCGCAATGCTGCATGGGAACCAATGTAGCCAGCACCACCTGTCACAAGGACATGGATCACCCCATCTTCACGCAAAGAGAACTGAAATAAACAAACCAGCAAATCCGAAAGCACATTAAGGAAATGTCATAAGCTCAAATCATAACTCAATGGCTGAACTTATTTAAGGTTTGGACGACTGATTCCACATTTTGAAACCGTCATAATAAAATCCAAATGCCCCTTGCCGGAGCAGTAAAGGTGGCAGTGCAATTATTAGAGAGGGATAACCCTGCATCTTTTAGGAGCTAATATTAGACATGCATCAAGTTTTTAAATGCTATTTCTGCGGCTTCAAGGGAAAAAACAGGCATGTTTGGTACTAAATTAACAGAAAGAGAATGAACAAAGGAACATGGAGTTACCGGGCTTGGAGAATTAAAGGTTGGAGATTGTTTCAGCATAATTATACATACAGCTGTTAGGGAAGCCGCCAAAAGAATCTTTCCTACAACATTATTTTTTCTTTTTGGATCTGAAAAATCCATGCCTGTAACACAGAGTGAGAAAAAGAAATTAAACTGACCTCCAAATAATTGCATCACCATAAACATCAAGGGAGTTGAGAGGGTGCATTTCAAAATCGAAATGGTGAAGCCATAAAACTGACCTCCAAGGGACATAGATCTATTGGACCTTGGCTGAGTTCTGGTCCTGCCAAAACTTAGCATTTGGAGAGTCGTACGAGATCAAATCCCTTTATCTGTCAAGACTACGCTTCTGTATCACTGGCTTTCTGCTCCAGTCTGCTGCAATGAAATCAAATTCAAACAATTAGCAATGATGGAGTTTGAAACAGAAGAAACCAAGAGAGGAAAAGGTACAATCAGAACAAAAGGAAGACCAGCTGGGCCCTATACAAGTATTTGAAACCAAAACAAAACAAAGAAAGTAAAAGGTTAAATACTAAAAGTAGAACAAATTTTACTATGCAAATGTGGAAAGAAAAAAAAAAACAGAAAAATTCACCACTCAAATTCAAATCTTTACAATCTAAAACCAGTAAAAAGAGAGAAAAAAGGTGGAGAGTTCCAAGATCCAAATGGACCAGTAAAAAGAAGAAAATACTTTCAAACTCCGTTTTTCATGTAGAAAAATGGGAAAAATAATTAAAGACAAAAACATTGCGATTGTTTGTCAGGGCATGTCTGACACCAGAAATTTAGAGAGAGAAAATTCTGATATCAGAACGTCCACCGTAGATAACCAAGAAACACAAATGATCATGTTTCTAACAAAGAGGGTAAAAAACCATTTTACAGATAGAAGAACAAACCAAATCCCAATATTCAAATTCCCCAAGATCCAAGAACACCAATCAATCAAAACCCATCTCAAAAAACAAAGAAAAAATCCTAAATATCACACCTTTATCAAAAAAAAAAAAGGAGGGCCAGTCAGTCAAGAAAAGGGAAAAATAGCTCAAATATTTTGAAAGCCACAATTTACTAAAAAAAAAAACACTTTCTAACATCAAAATAGCACCTGGAAACAGCAATAACAATCACAAACTTCCCAAGAACACAAAAGGGCCTATATATACTATACACAAATATACAATTAAAAGGGAAGAAAAGGCTTGAAATTTAAGGACATGCAGTCACGAGAGAAATAAAAAGAACCCACCAAAAGATGATCAAGAAAACGTAAGAAAGATAAAGAGAACTAAATACAAAAATTAATTAAAGATTTTAAAAAAGAGAGAGAAAAGAATTTTCAAAAAATTAGAGGGAGAGAAGGAGAGAAACGTACGAGAAGCGAAAAGTGAAGAGGAGAGACAGGAGTTCCGGTTGCTATGGTCCGCTTGAAAGAGTTGTAGTAATAGGCGTAGAAATCTCTGTGCTTTCCATGTTGTCGCAACATGAGAACATGAGAGCGAGAGGTTTGAAAAATAATTTAAGAAAACAATTTCTTTTTACACTTTTGTTATTATTTTCTTTAACCGTAACTTCAAATTATTTATAAAACCCGACACAAGGGATTGATCGATTTTGTGGAAATGAAGGGTAAATCTAGGTTAAAATATAATATTTTAAAATTTAAACTTAATTGTTTTTAAAAATATATATATTAATGGGCCAAGAGTTGGTAGATTACTGCATAAACCCAGACTTTTTACCATGTTAATTTTTTTATTATTATTATTTTTCTCAACCTAAACTAGTTTAGGTCAAGTAAGATTTCAAATTGATTTACCATATTATTCAGGTTTTATAAATATAATTTAAAGGTCTATTTAAAAAAATATAAAAATATAAGTTTTTTAAAATACATTATCTATTTAAAAATATAATTTTAAAATCATTTGAAAAGAAAACACAATTTAAAATTATATAAGAGATAAATTTGATATTGATTGACTCAAAAGTTAGTCTGAATATTTTGAACATAAGGTTAGAAAGTTATTTTTTAAATTATGATTAAATTATAATTTTGTCTTAGCCTCTTCAATGAAATATATTTTTATTTTTATTGTTTTTTTAATACAATAATCAAACATTACTTTTATTTTTTTATTTTAAAAAAATTAAAATTCACTATAAAATTATTTTATAAACATTTAATTTATATTTTCATCTCCACTTTTCTACGATGAAACACATTTTTATCTCTTTTGCAGGTTTATTTTTTTTAATACACTAATTACACATAATAAGATATTTTTGGTGTGCATTCAATTGTTTTAACTAATTTTCATAAATATCCTTTTTTAATTAAATTTCAAGTAAATTAACTATATTTTAGTTAACACTTTAATAAAGTTTTTTGTATATAAATAAATTCGGAGTAATACCTTAGTGAGTAGACTCACATGCTACCCATGTGATGTTACGATAATATAACATTCACAATATATTTTTTTATACATAAAAATATATTAATTAGTCTTAAATATGGTGTTTATACTTGAATTGATGTGCTGATGAGGAATAATTTTTTTCAATTTAAATTAGTGATAATAAAATAAGAAATATATTCATTTGCTAATTAAATAGAAAAATTTTGTTTTTATGGTTTAATATGTTTTTTAAAATGTTTTTAAAATACTTTTTACTTGAAATACTATAAAATTAATGTTTTTTAATATTTGTATGATTTTGATATACTTATTAAAAAATATTTTAATTAAAAAAATATGTACCACCTTACAAAATACAAACTCATTCTAAAAATATATTTTTTATATTGGCAAAGAAACATATTAAGATTCCAACTCTCGAACACACGATAAAAAGAAAGAAAAAAAAATATTGGGAGACTATAAAGGGCGATTTTATATGAAGAGAATCATTTCGTACAAAAAAGAAAATGTCCCCTAAAATGGGGAGATTTTTCAAGCTCCTGGAGGCGTCACCGGCCCTACCAACTCTAGGCCTCCTTTACACATTTTACAACGAGTACTAGTTATTTTAATTGATAACCATAAGATACAGGGGAGAGGCGAGCAGTAAAACTTGAAAAAAAAAATAGAATTCGTATTTAGTTTTTTTTTTTAAGGATTGAGATTGATATTAATTCCATAAAAATTCCTTTTGTTTTCACGTAAATAACATAAAATATGAAATTTAAATAAAATCTATAAAAATTAAAAAAATAATAAAATTAACCAAGTATGCTTGAATTGGATTCATCGGATGATGTTAGAAATTTAAAATGATGGAGATTAAGTAAGATTGAATTGTGGTTAAGGTAAATATGTCCATTTTCCAAATAATTTGGTAACAAAACACAAAAGAAGCTACCTCGTTAAAATTAAATGTCGTGTCCCTTGAAAAGTACCCTCTCAACCGTGACCCGTGAAAGTTCTTTAAACGTCCTACCGTTGGTTAAAAACTGTCGGTTGTCTAAAGAACAAGTACTATCTCTTAGGCGAGGTGAGAATAATTTAGCCGTTGTTCTCATGATTATCTAATTTTATCTATACGGTTTATTTGCAGAAACGAATTTTTTAAAAAATAATTTAAAAAAAAAATAAATTATTTTTTTATGTTTAATAGTGTTGAAAAAAAAATTAAAAAATATTTTTTAATATTTAATTATATTATAAAAATAAACTGAAAAATAACTTATTAATATTTTTTTTAAGTTTATTAAAATAATAAAAAGTGAATGTTACAAATTAAAAATTTAAATAAAAATGAAATTTTAAAAAATAATTTTATAAATTATCTCAAAAATAATAAATAGTAATTAAAATAATACATATTAAATCTAAAAAATTAAAAAATAATAAAATATTAAAATTAAAATAATTATTATTATAATTTCATAAATTATTTTAAATAAAATAAGTAATAATAAAAAAATAAGGATCAAATTTGATAAATAAAAAATTTCAATTAAAAAAATAATAAGATAAAAGTAAATAACAATCATAAAAATAAGGATTAAAATTAATATAAAAATTAAATTTTAAGGAATGAATTTAAAAAAATAAATAAAAATATATAGCAATTAAAAGTTTGATAACTAAATTTGATATAATTAATAAATGATATGATATTTTTAAAAATTTTACAATTTTTAAAAAGTATTTTTTATTCGGAATAAAAAACACTTTTCTAAAAATAAAATAAAATTTTTGTTTGATAATAAATTTTTTTTTATTAATCAAAATATATTTTTTAATAATCAATTTTTATAACAGAAAATAAATAGAAGAAAACTTGAAATATGATTTCCAGCCTAGAAACTGCTTTGTTCAAGAAACAAACGTTCCTTTAAAGAATTATCTCAAAAAAGAAAATTGGATTATTAAATTATTAAAAATTAAATAGGTTTTCTCAAATTTATATTTTATCAAATTTAATTAATAGTTCTTACACGGATTAAATTTGGATTCCATATTTCTTAGATCAGTATCCAGCATCGTTTTTCCTCTACTTGATTCCAACACCAAGCAAGTATAATTAATATACTTTTTTTCCTTCTATTAATGGAATATGTAATATCATATTTATTTTTATATTTTAAAAACATAAAAAAATTATATTTTTAAATTAATACTTTTCATATTTTAAAATTATTTAGATACATTGATATTAAAAATATTTTTTAAAAAATAATAAAAATATTATATATTATTTTAATATATTTTTAAATAAAAAATACTTTAAAAATTAATTATAATCACACTTGTAAACACCAACAAAATCTTCTAAGAGATAATAACAAATAATTAATAATCTCATGTACAATAATAACAACAAATAATTAACAATGCTCTACACAAATAAAACACTACTTCAACACTTGGCTTCATTTGGGGTGGGGGGGGGGGGGGTGGCGGCATTACACATTTGGACTAACTTTTATGGGGGAAAGTGTCAGCTTTTAGCTTGAAAGAGTGTCACGTTGACACATAGCATCCAGACAGGTAAAGCCACCATGAAAAGGGGCAAAACTCCAATTACTTTGCCATCTTCCTCGTTCTCGAGTGCTTTTCTTTTCTTTTTGTTTTTATTTTATTTATTTTTTTAGCATTGGATTCATAAAGGAAAGATTCAAACTCGAAATTATGGCACAATAATCTCGGTCCAAGATTAGCTTTAAGCAATATATGATTGCATTTAGCTCATAATATGAAGACTCGTGTATACCAATCTACGTATGCAACCAAAAAGGATAGAAATTAAAGGGATATAAATGTATTTAGTTGGGAAAACAGGGATAAAAATATAAAATTTCTTTTTATTATATTTAAATTAAGTATTTATTTACTTTTACTTTTATAACTGTTGTTTAAATAAAATAATATTTTTTTACTTTTAAAAAATTATTTTTAATATCAATGTATCAAAACAATTCAAAAATATAAAAATATAAAAATTTACTTTTATACAATTTTCTTTTTAAATTTTACTCAAGTTCTAGCTTTTGTTAATTGATATTAAAAGAATGGGCATGAATGTAATAAATCCCAACGAATAGAATCACGCGCAAATGACACCCTTTTTAAGGTGCATCCCCTCGCCATTTTGCATGCGGAAAAAGCCTTGACCAAAAATCCCACTCGAAAAGATGCTAAAAAGAAGCATCGCATCATTGTCACTTCCATAGACAACTTTTCTCTCTTTCTTCTGGGCTGTCCTGACCCTTTGTTATATAGTTTTATAATAAGATCAATTGATTTAATATTTTACCTTCCACCTTGGACCATCTCATTCGCAGTTGTACTGTAAATATAAATATATTGTGACACACAGGAGAAATGGAAATAATAATGCACATGTAGTGGCATAGTTGCGACATGGTCTAACCTATTACGAGTCTTGTTTGTAAATTATTATTAGATTAATTTTTTAAATATTTTTTATTTTAAAATATATTAAAATTATATTACTTTTAATATAAGCACATTAAAATAAAAATAAAAATAAAAATACAAAAACTATTAACTTAAAACTAAAAATATTAAAAACTTTCAAATTCATGATCTAACTACATAAACAAACACACTATACATGTAGATTACAAACTTTTTATGGTATGTTTTTGTATATAAAGAAATCTCAAGTAAAATTTAAAAAGTTTATACATGCATATATTTAAAAAAAAATAAAAACTATTTATGCAAGTTCAATTTCTACCCCGTTAAAGTAAACTAACCAAACTCATAATATAGATTACAAACTTAACAATGTTCAATAATTTTTTTATAATATTTAATTTAAAATATGTATTTATAAAATTAAAAAACTGAAAAGTATTAAAGTGATTGGAAAAAAAAATCAAACTAAAACAAATTATATTATTTAATTAATAATAAATTAAATAATAAATAAAAAAATGTAAAATAATAAATAAAAAAATTCAACTATAATGTATTAAAAAAAACTCAATCTTTCATGCTAAGAAAACTTAGAGCTTAGAGCTCCTAAACCTCTACATAAAGACATGCATGTGTGAGCTTAAAGCAGTCCATGCACTTAAGTTTTTTTTTTTTTATTTAGTTTTTTTAAGGAAGGATGATTAGTCATTTGTCTAGTGATTTGAAAAAACAATAAAGACGATATATTATCTGTCTCACTTAAACAAACAATGCATCACCTTAACTGTTCAGATTTTGATGATCTCTAGTCATTGAAAAATTAGGTTGGTTTTAAATTAAGAAAAACTAATTTTTAATTATATTTTGATCTAAAAAAACATAATAAACATATATCCATAGCCTCTAAATTAAAAAATAATATTTAAAATTCACTATCGATCTAAAATCAAAATTCTTTTTAAATTCAAATCCATTATTTCAACCAAGTTTAAAGAAAAAACAATACTTTATCTAAACTTTACTCATTAAAAGAAACTCATTAAATCAATTATTTTGTGGCTAGAATTAGTTTCAATTGAAACTTTTTATCTCTAATACTAGAATTTAACCACTCTTTTTCTCTCTCCTCTCTTAAATTATAAATAAAAATATTAAATTTAAGATCAAAATTAAATTTTATAAATTACCTGATATTAAAAGCTTATAATCTGAAAAGTTGAAGGAATAAAATATATGTTTAGCCCTAATTTTAGCAAAACCATCTTTTATCTATGTTTTTTTTAATTATTTATTTTTTAATGTTGTAATTTATTAATAATTTTTTTAATTAATCATTAATTTGGGTCTATAAGGGTGCAATAAAAAAATAAAAAAATTATTATTACAATTTGATTAATTTCTTGGTAAACAGTGGCATGGTAATAATATTTTTGGGTCATCCTGAAATTAGGTAAAAAATTGGTTTCATCTTAAAGAAATTTTTTTTAAAACCATGTTGTATTAATTTTTTTTTTAAAAGAAAAACTACATCTTGTTTTTTTATTGATATAAATCAAATCGATTTAAATATTACCTTAAAAAAAACTATATTTTTACTATTATTATAAATTAATTCGATTTAAACTATTAAATCATAATTCAGCCTTGATGGGACCATGTTTAATAATGTTTATCTATGTAATTATAATGACAGGTTCAATGTAACATTTAATGTTAATATCTGTAATAAAAATGTGCCTATCGCTTCACAAACATGCATGCCACCATCTTTACGTGTTGCGTCCTTTCATTTTGGTGTCTCAGCAGGCGGACCACTTTCGAAAGCGTGGTTAAATGGCGGTGCAGTCTGCAGTCTTTTAAATTCAAAACCTAACCTCCTAATAAGGTCTTGTTTGGGGCAAAGGTAGTAGTGGTGGCTTTCCACATCCTTTCTGTCAAACAGAGTTTTTATTTGAGAGCTCACGTGAATCCCACGCTAAAAAAGCAGAAAGCTGATAGAGCCTTTTGAAGCTTCTTAGCTATAATGGCAGCTTTTTTATAAAATATTAATCTCAACATATCTTCAATATCAATCTGGGAATTGATAAATTTGAAGTCTAAACGGGTTTATATTGAAGAAAAAATAAAAAGAATTGACTAGGCATTACCTCATTAAAAATATAAATTAATTTATAATCTGGTTAATTCAAGAAAATCAAATAAATTTTTTTTATGAAAAGTGTTTTAGTTAACATCAATTTATTAGTTTTAAAAGAAATAATTTTTTATTTATAAAAAAAATATTATTTTAATTATAGTTTTTAAAAAATAATTAATCTAAAAAAACCCCTCTAACTTTTCAACTCAATTTGCAACTCAAATTAACTCGGATAAGGATAAGGAAGACCGAGGGAGTGTCGGTATTCTACTTTTATTGCAACTCATGTTCAATAAATTCAAGTTGATTGTTTCTATTAAAACAAAAATGATTTACCTTGAATTAATTAAATTTAAATTTAATTAAAAATTTTATTAAAAATTTAATTAATTTAATTAAATTTAAAATTATATCAATATGATAAACCATCCTATTTAATAACTATGATCATCATACAAAGTCATAACCAATAAAAAATTTATAATCAACCATTTAGATGGTGGTTAAGTGGTAAGAATTTAGAATCAAGAGGTTTGCTTCCTCTGTGGTTTCAGATTCGAGTCCTTGGTTGCTCATATGATGGTCACTGAAGGTTTACATGATCATTAACTTTAAAGTCCGTAGGATTAATCGTAATACACGCAAGCTAATCTGGATATCCTTATTAATTAAAAAAAATAGAATTTATAACCATATTGAACTCGCCAATTGATGAATCTACAGCAGAAGCATAATTACATTACAGGCAAAAGAATTGGTGGTGAGCACGCTTTTACAACAACAATTTACCTCCTCTCACTTTCTATCCCAGTGTTTCGATTTTATTCTCTCATTTTTTGACTTGTATTTTTTTTTGATAATTCAAGATATCCCGATCAATTTATATATATTATAATTAATTCTCAAGCTTATTGAATATCTTATAAATCTAATTTAATCCTCGAATTTATTGAACATTTTACAAATTCAATAAATATATAAAATATTATGAGAGTGGCAAATTAATACACATGAAGAATCGAACTGTCCAAACCTTACCTTACCATTAATCACTGAACTTGTATTTTGTCTTCATTGTAGGATGAGTACAAAATCCTTTAGTGCTCTGTTTCGACATCATCGTCATCATCCCTGAATGGAACCTTAAAATTGCACTTTCAATCATATATTTTACAGGGATTTTATTTTTACTTCCATGATTACAATCCCAACTAAAAGAATCACAATAAACTCTTAATTGTACAGTCCATATTGATTTGATAAAAAAAGAAATGGTGGGTTCTAAAACACCCTAGCAAGCCAAGTTATTGCATATAGTAGGTGTCTAGAACATAAAAAGACCTTGATCTCAAAAATGGCTCGGACGCAATATGAGGTTTGTAGCCGTAAATGAATTCTTTAAAATAAACAGAAATATTTTATAAAATACAGTGTGTTTTGAATGTTAAACTAGGTTAAAATTCAATCAAGGTCAAATCTAACTAATTATATTATTCAGATAAAATAGATTCAAGATTTGGGTTAGGGGTTAAATATATAATGATAAGTTTATTGAGTTTTTTAATGAAATAATATTATTTTATATAAAATATAAAAAGAGATTATTGATTAGATAATCTTACATGGATTTTTATAAGATTAAGCTAGTCATCAAGTTTATCAAATAGAATTAAATAAAGTAAACTGTTCAAATAATTTGAAAACCATCATGATCGGAGAGTTATCAGGTTATTGAATCAACCAATCAGCTCAGGCGGATTTGAGACCTGTGAAAAAAGATGATGTAGACGGGTAAAGCCATGCATTGAACTCCCGCCATCGCCTGCACAGTTGACGAAGAAGGTAATTTGTCCCCTCTTTGCCTGTGTCTGGGCTGCATGGACACATCTCTTTCCAAGTGTCTGTCATCAACACTCCCAAAAACACTTTATTAAAAAATATGTTTGTTTTTTTAAGGAAATTTTGTTACTGTAGTTAAAAAAAATTAATTTTTAAAAAATACATGATATATAATTATTGGATTTAGATATATATTTAATAAAAATTATAATTAAATTTTATATATAATTAAAAATATAAAATATTTGGTAAAAGTATAATTAGGGTTATTTTTTAAAATATATTTCACATAAAAATATATTAAAATAATAATTTTTTATTTTTTTAAAATTATTTTTAATATCAGTTATAAAAATGATATGTAAATACAAAAAATATATCAATTTCAAATAAAATAAAAAATAAATTTTTTTATATATTTTTTCAAAAAAAATTTTAAAACATAAAAATAAAATAAAATTCAGTTAAAAAAATACATTAAAACAGTATAAAAACTACATTTTAAATTTATTTATTTATTAAATTTCAATATAAAAAACAATTTAATTTATTATAAAACATCTTACTATATTTATTTCACGACAGACACGAAGCAAAAGCAAGTAAAAAACAGATACAGCCTAAAGCGAAAGAACAAACATAATTTGGATCGCCTGAGGCCCCCTTTTCCCCTGTCGAGGTTTCAACTCCATGGCCCCTTTACGTATTCCACTAGAAAGTGATGGGCAAGAAGATTCAACACGTGTACAGAGTTCTATAGGACAACAATCCCAGGAACAGAGGATGCCGGCTGGTTTTTTTCTCCTCTGAACTGTCGGCTGCTTAATGCCCCAACCCACCGACTGGCTCCTAGTGTTGGTACTGGTTTTATAAACAATTCGGTGACATTATAGTAAATTAGAAAATAAAATAATTCACGACACAAGAAAAACTTAACCAAGATTTCTTGATGTGTAATTGCATAATAATATTTTTATTGTCGGATGGAGAAAAAAAATCAAAGCTGAAAATAAGGTTTAATTCTGTGATATCTAATCCTTGATCGGTTTAATTCTGTTATATTACTCTATTCACGAAAATATCTTAATATTGGACTTTAAAATAAATATAATCTCAGTTTCATCAAATACATATAAAAATCCTTCAAAATAACTTTTAAAAATCTTTCAAACACTTAGCTTTTAAGGAAAATGCCACCAAAGGCAAAAAGAAGAAGACAAAAGCCACCAGTTCTCAAAGATGTACTAATAGGGGTATTTGGAAGTGAAATTGTTGTTATTTTTTAAAAGATTTTTTATTTAAAAATATATTAAAATAATATTTTTTTAATATTAACATATCAAAATAATCTAAAAATACTAAAAAATATTAAATTGAAGCAAATAAAAAGTAAAAAATTTAAATTTTTCAAAAAATATTCTTACAACACAAAACAAACAGAAATTTAAACTTCATATTTTCTAAAAATAAAATAAATGGATAGAGATTATTATTATTTCTTAAGATAAAAAGAAGATAGCGAAGAAGAGATGAAGACATGTGTAGTATTTTTTATTTTTTGGTTGACACGATGAGAATGGCTACAAAGTTAAAGATTAGTAAATAGTTTTATACTAGTATAAGATTTAGCAGTCCTCCTAAAGCTTTATCCCCACCGAGACAAACTTTGATTTCTTGTCATTTGATATCACTTCAAGTATAATTAGACCTATCAAACAAATTGCAAGTGGTTTGGAGAGATAAGATGGATGCTTGCCAAAGACCAAAAAAGATGGATGCTTGCCATAAGCTTGGAGCACTGGGTTTGGGTCAATAGACTTGATGTTAAATCTTCATATTCAAAGCCTTCTAAGCCCACTAAATTTCAACTGGAGAAGGCTTCCATGCTAAAGAAATGAGATGTTCCCTGTCAGGATTCATCAAGAATTAAATCCTTTGGAAACTTGAATTGAACTCTTTGGTTGGTTTGGATAGAGTTGAGGATAGTAGAAACGGATGTAAAAAGGATAAAAATATATTTGGTTGAAGAGATGATTCTTCGCCAAGTGCCCCAACTGGCCACGGATAAAACAAGGTCCAACATTATTGAAACTGCTAGTGTTGGAGCTAAGGAAACTCATGGATCTGCTGCTGCTGCTGCTGCTTCCAGTGATGCTCTCTCCAGGACCAAGTTTTCTGCTGTTTTGAAGCGATCTTCCACCAGGAGCTGTGACATTAATGGCTTGTGTTTTTCCTTCAGAGCCCCTGAGGATTTCGTCCTCAATGGAAGTAGGCAGCCATCTGATTTAAGAGATGAATAATCAACAAATAGATTTTTGCTTCCATCACTTGGTGCTGGAAAGCCATAGCCCCTTCCAGTAGAAAACCATTTCACACTTCCAGTCTGTCGCCGATGTTTTGGCCGTGCCATAACGAATCTTGCTGCAAAGAAGAAGTTTGAAAATCAATCTGGTTTTTGAAAAAATCACTTGATAAGTTTATCATCAGCAGCGGTAAATGAAATGATGCACTAGTTTTACTCACTTTCCATAGGAGTAGAAACTCTTTTAGTAGCATATCCTAGGCTTACAGTGCTGCTCATCCTGTTCAACTGTAGGAGTTATACGAGGCCGTGGCCAAAATTTGCTGAAGCATGAGCAGCTGAGAAGTTTAAGCAAGAATGTTTTCTGTTAAAGGCAGATTAGCAGAGAATTAATCAATTCATACATGCTTCAGTTCCAGCTTCATCAGCAGCAGCATCATGCATGCTTTCGTTGAAATCTTCCAAATCACGCTCAGCTACATTTTTTCCCGAAAAACTCATGCTGACTTGCATCAAATTTTATCTGTTCTGTATAACCGCAAGACGGAATCAATAAGGAGAGAAAACAAGGTTAAACCATAGACAAGATGTCAAGTCCAGAATATTCACAGCATGTTGCTGTTCTTCAGCTGGTTTAAACAGACAAGTCTAAGACTAGAAGATAGTTATACGCGGCAGCTTTTCCTTCTGGGATGAACAGAGAATGTTGATACGAATACAATCATTCCTTGAGCACAGGAAGCATCAACCGGAATTTTCCATACCATGGGAAGCTTAAAGCAACAATCTTATTTATCAACACAGAACCTAAAGAAATCCCTGAAACAACCTTTTCCTCCTTGCCCAAAACAAAATATTTAGGCATTCAGACAGAAAATGAATCGAATGGATCTGATCAGATTCAACCATAGATAACCTACAAGTTTTCTTGAATCACATCACACTTTTTCTCATAATATTCAATATCTCTAATGAAAGAAACCGTCAATGTTATAAATTGTTAAATGCAGATGCAACCATTTGATATGGTAATCGATTTTTGCAATAAGAGCAAACATAAAATCTAGAATAACTTCTTGGAAACCATCTTATATTTAGACATGTCCTTGTACGGAAAAGCAGGCACGTCCAAATTTCTCTGATCTAACCAACTGATCATGAATTTAGATGTTTGATTAGACCATGTTTCACAAAAACCATCATGTTCACGATCATATCATAGATATCGACAACATATGTGTTATAGGAACTCAAGTGAAAACTAGAAACTTGTATTAGAGCAAGCAGAACATTCATAGGAACTACATTCGATGACTAGGATAGAATAAGAAAGACTTGTCACAAATGGAAAAATATAAAGCTCGTAAGCACA
This sequence comes from Populus pruinosa, assembly GCA_026413675.1. Taxonomy (NCBI): domain Eukaryota; kingdom Viridiplantae; phylum Streptophyta; class Magnoliopsida; order Malpighiales; family Salicaceae; genus Populus; species Populus pruinosa. Next base: position 56,110,344 of record CM048592.1, read on the forward strand.
AAAGTCTACAAATCCCTACCAAATAGTATCATTATATCGAAAACTCTAATTTAAAATCTTATTTCTCCATAATTTACCGTACCAAGTAGAATCATTTTACAATTCCTTAAATCAATTAAGAAAACCATAAAATAAAAAGATTATAACTAAGAAAAATCAATTTTCCAAAAAAAAATCTCCTCGGAATCTCTATTGTCCCTTCATGTATTCGACTAGCTAGTTTGGGCATGTAATCACAAGACGAGGCTTCAATAAAGCTTGCTCATACATTATTTATAACCACACTGAGGAACACAGTATATCACAAGCACTCTAGATCTTGAACAAGTAGATACATCTGAAGCCATTTTTAAGGCTTAACCTTCATAGAACTTTAGATACCTATAACAAGCTTGACAGCTTGAAATGTTCTAAAGCAGAGATCCCATCGAGTCCTGCATGGTAGGGGGTACCCAAAGCCCTTTTCAGTGGTTTCTTGATAGATTGCGGAGGTTTATTCTGATAGAAACTCCTTAATTGGCCCACAAAGTCTTGAGGCATTCTCAGGACGAATAATTTCGAGACTCATTCTCACCCTAAAGCCTATCATCATTACTAGTTTGCTAGCTGCACGAGTGCATTCCATTAAGATTTGAAGGATTTTCATGATTTAACTGTACACAAAATCTATGTTTGATTGAATCCAGGAACTTTTACACGAGGCCTATTATAATCACTACAGGATATTAATAGATTTTGCAATACAGGGTTTGGCGAGTTGCTTTGAGCAGCAAGCACACGCACCTCATGCATTAGCCGCATGAGGGTGTCCTTTCTAAACCGCTGAGCGTTTTCTTCGAATAAATTCAACCAGGCACTTTTGCAGAATGCTTGAGGCTCTCCAGCAGAATTTGTGGTAATACAACCAAGAGCAGAATCGAAGTCTTCTTTTTCAAGCATCATGCAAAATCTTTCTTTGACAAGAGGCGGCGGAGGAATCCTATCTTCCTGCTCCAAGTGCTTCCAAGTTATTTCCAAAACTTCTCCCTGCAGTCACAATGGGAATTTGTAACTTCTCTTGAATTGAAGATTAGAACAAAAAGTGTTCCTATTGATGCTGTTTAATCGTTGCCACTACACACATACTACATGTATTTTTGTTTTTATTAATATAATCATGAACAATTCTTTTGTACTAAATCTGAAGTCTTGAAAGGATAAAGTGAGAAATTTCAATTTCTCATGACACTTTATATCTAAAATTTGAAGAGGATGAGGACAAGAAATTTGGATTTCCATAACTCTGAATTCTGAGATTTTACACTTACTAAAATTTTCAGAATTCAGAATTTTCTAACAGATGAATTACCTAGAAGCATTTTACGAAGATTGCGTCCAAAGTGTACTACAAAGATAAGTTCTTATCATCCATCCCAAAGAAATTCAACAAGGCATCCATTTTATTCCTACAAGTGCTTTTGACTGTTCTCATATAATAGCACCACCTTGAATCAGGCTATTCAGTCAGGACATAGATGCAGTTTGGCAGCGTAGTGTTATTTTTATGGGGTTGCTATAAACATCCATCCAATAATATGTTCACGTACAAGTGTAATTTCAAATAATCACAATAGATTTGAGAAGTACCTTTCCAGCTCTAGAAGCATCCAGTACCATTCGAAGATGACGGTTTGCATTGAAATGAAACCCATGGCACAACATCTTTTGATAAATGTACTCAAAATCATCCCACTTGTTCTCTGCAATGCTTGCATCAAGCATGGTGTTGAAAGTATAGATATCTGGTATTACCCGAAACTTGTAATCAGATCTTCTGCTGATATGATTGCCATCGTCTAACATCTTGTTGAAAAGTTCGCTTGCTTCTTCAAACAAGCCATGTTCTAGATATGCTTTCAGCATTATGTTGCAAGTAACAAGATTTGGGGGGCAAAAGTTCCTCATTTGATTGAAAATGTACACAGCGTTTTGGATGTTTCCAGAGTCCAGACAAGCTTGGATTAAGCCAGTGTAAGTTACTACGAGCGGCTTATTAGCAACCTTGCATATTTTCTCAATCTGTGAAATGAAAGGAGGTTGTGATGGACCGTTTGTTCAAAGAAAAACTAGTGGTAATAATAAGCACACAAATTGTAGGTAGTTGAAGCGACACCAAACCTGTTGCAATATACTTGTTTATATCATGGAGTTCTACAAAAGCATCAATGAGTGTACAAAATATATAGCTTTAAAGCTTGCAAACTATTAAATACCCAAAGAGACATCCCAGCAGTTAAGGAAAGGGCCCCAATTGTGCAGCCCAAGGCTTCTTCAGTCTCTCAATGAACCAAAGAGGCACTTGCAAAACATGCATTTTCTTTGTACATTCAACAGTAGTACAAACTCAAAACTTCACTGGGCAGGCAACAGTTATCAATATACACAGATTTCTGCCTTTTGCAGTGATATAGCTCTCCGTGCTCATTAACACTAATTAGTAACACACCATTCAATGCATGCAGATCATTTAGCTAGAATACAGTGTTCTTTAGATTCAGTTTTAAATATACATGCAAAACAGAAACATAGTAGATTAAACATAAAAGGATTACCAGATCTAGTGCTTCTTGACACCTTCCAGATGTACAGAGACAGCGTGCAAGATCATAATAAAGAGCAGCTGAACCCACAATTCCCCGTCTTTCCATGTCTTTAACAGCCAACACAGCCTCTTCTGTCTTACCCTCTCTCCAAAAAGTATTGACGAGAACTGTATGTAACAAGAATTTGATTTCAAAATGAGGTTCTACAAAATCAAATGGAAGAAATGATAGATCAGTCAAGCACCTTTATATACCAAGGCATTTGGAATGGAAGACTTCTGAACTTTTTTGAAGAACTCATGAACCAAGTTGTACTTGCCACAAGCAAGCATGACCTGCTCAAGTATGAGGCAGAAAACCTTTTTATCATTTCTATGAACAGCTCTATGAAAGTTGAAATATGGAGTGATAATCATAGTAGCAAGTCAGCAAACATGACTAGCTGTTTATCAGAACAATGATAAATTCTTACAACAAGGTATTGCTAAGAATCTAAGATACGGGTTCTGCTGATGTGAAATATTGATAATAACCATAGATAGTAAAAACAGCTATTACCTCCATAACAAGTCCATACGTTGCAGTAGAAGGTTGCACATCCTTTTCCTTCATCTGCTGTAAGACCCAAAATGCACCTTCCCATTGTTTTCGCCGAACACAAGCATTTAGGACCTACATACAGAAAGAATGTCAAAATGCCGTGGATGATCATAGCTGCATTTATGCATTATGTAAATTGAAATGATTCACAGATAATTGATTGAATATGCCAAGGGAAATAGATAATGCATGATCAGCATGTCATGGCACAAGTCCATCCTTGGTGCTACCCAATTAGTGGGAAGAGATGCAATGGATGGGATATTCGAAATTCTTAGAATGATCTTAAGACTAAGGAAAATATGCCCTCTCGAAACAATATACAGTAATGATTTTACTTTGCTGTTACAGGAACCACAAAGCACCCTTTCAGGTCATCTCAAATTTAACAAAGCATGCTTATTGTTTAATCTGTTGATAACAAGATCAGTTCATATCTAGAGAACATGCAGAAAAACTTTAGATTTTTAGATAACAGAGACAAGTCAGAACTTAGCTTAATGGGTATCATTTGGAGAGGTGTAGATTCAGTGAAAGGAACTTGCCATCCAAAAATTTCAGAGGGCTATTATGTCATACAGCATAAGCATAAGGCGATGCAAGATACTGGGTTTAGCAATTTCTTAAATATCCATAACATTAGCATCTACCTTGATAACAGTTTTGAACTATACATTAGCATCTACCTTGCTAACAGTTTTGAACTATCATGTATTTTAGGCTGACTTTGAGCACATGCATGCAGAGTTAATTACATGTGACATGCTTGGGACAACTAACAGTCATCAATATGGTTTTTGAAGTAAAAAATATAGTGCAGAGGTTACAGACAAATGTTTTCCAGATATAGAGAGCTAGTTTACTGCCAATTGTCACTAACCGCATTGTAGACAACAATATCAGGTTCCAACCCTAGGTCCCGCTTCCCAGGTGCCCCAGATTTGAACTTCTTGGGAGGAGATCGCATGCTATCTATTACATCAAAAAGTTCCTTCATATATCCTGCTTGCCCGAGAGTGACAGCTATAGAACGATAAGCTACTAGGTCAGGATACAAACACATTTCTTGCTGGAGAGAACAGGGGACAAAAAGAAGAAGAAGCAATGAAACAAGTCAGTGATTTATATTGTTCAATTAAATAACCTTGTATTTAATGAGAAAAGAGCAAGGCATCAGATGAAAATTCTTGAGCATTACCTGCATTGCATGAAATAAATTTAGTGCCTCCACAGGTCTTTTTGCCTTGCCAAGTACATAAAGTGCAGTTGTGTAAACATGCCTGTATCAAGACATGATGATTTACCAAAATTACCAATCAAAATTTACAATTTTGTGCACTAATTCAAGAGAGTATAAAATTTAGGATTGAGTGATACAAGTCATGAAAACTATATTTAGAAACAGAACAAGCTTTTTTTCTGCAACGTTAAAAGGTAAAAGAATATATGTTACAAAAAAGCTACACTACAAAGAACTAAAGTGGGCTGCTTCTCTTTCCTTACAGGACAGAGATTCACCCTGCAGTATGATGATGTTCAATCTAAGCAATATGTAGAACAATCTAGATTTTGTCTGGGAAGAAATTCTGTAAGATTATCTTTGAAATTTACCAAGCATCAAGATAACGTGTAGAAAGGTATTGCCGTTCATGCATACAAACAGCAGTGCAAAGAAGATGAGAAGATGTTACCTTAGCCTGTGGGGTTCATGCATACAAACAGCAGTGCAAAGAAGATGAGAAGATGTTACCTTAGCCTGTGGGATTTATAGCGTTCTCGTATGTTAAGCCACTCGATAACTTGTAGCACTCGCCTCCAATTGCCCAATTTACCCAATATCTGGATAATCCTCAATACAGAATGATCTGTATATTTAACTCTAGCACTACGCATTGCCTTAGAGAACATCCACTCAGGCATATCAATATCAGCACCATTTAACCTGCCAAAATGAACTACTTCAACTTGGCATGATAAATGAATCATCAAAGATACAAAGAATGAGACTTGTTCAAATGAGGCATGGAAAAGATAGAAGTGCATATTTAATGTAAGGGAACTTGTGTGTTCACAAGGTTATTGACAAAAGTGCACATGCCCACATTGAAAAAAGAATAGACAACTATTAGAAAATAGAAAGTTAATTTGATATGATGTAAAGTTCACTTATCTATGATGTAAAAATTTTACCTAAACTTAATGTCTATGACTTGATTTTATACTGGTATATAAAAATTACATCTAAAAATACAAAGAATGGGTATGCTAGTAAATCCAAGACAAAGTAAACAAAATTTAAATTAGAAATTATCAGGAGCAAATTTCATTCCTTGTAAAATTAAAACTTATTAGGAATTGCTAAAAATATTTAGAATATAAGCATTTTAAGCACATGGATTTAGCTAGGGATTCCACTGGAATGCAGGCTGTCGAGAATTACTTTCTAAAACAAAACATCTTCCACACAAAAAGATATTCCCTTCATTGATGTCTTAACAACTTGTTCCTCCTGTATTTGTTTACTTTTATATGAACTGTCCTGCTTTTTGGCAAGAACAAACCAGGTAAGAAACCAGCGGCACCCCTTGCCCCCCACGGCTAAGGCAGTCCCACCACAACAAAACTGCTTGGTGTGACTGTAATCTAAACATCAAGCGAGAAGGGGCACAATAATCTCTGGACCACTTGTTACAGTGGCAAATCAGATTCCAATGAATTAAAAAATCTATCAGGTATCAGCACACAAAGTTGAAAAAATAAACAAGGACGGACACATTGTATTGGAAATGCTTCTTTTGACACGAGTCAGATTGCTTTGCTCTGTTACATGAAGACTGGTACAATTAATTACACAGCATAGATCAAAATACAAATTAGCTTAGCTACACAGAATTTGTACACACATGCCAACAAAATCTTGTTTGTTATAATGAAAGGATAGTTAATGTTCATTTGAGCTTATGAAGAAAAAAAGGGAGAATATAAAAGAGTTATTACACACCAGTTTCCTAGCTTCTGAATCTTCTCCTCTATTTTCCACATCGGAACTTTTGTCTTGCCGATAACATCATTGGATTGCTCAAAGCTTTTGAAGGCAGCCCTTTCCACTTCAAAATCCTCACCATAGCCCCTTTCAAGAAAAGCCTGATCACTTCTTCTTGATAATCTGTTTTTCTGCACATATCTCTTGTCAGTAATTTTATCAGTTTGACTACGATTCCTGACAAGTCCACCATTCATTTTGTTGACTCCAGAACCAATGTTCTCTTTTTCAAAAGCTTTCCCCTTTATTCCGAACATATCCAGGGAATCTTTAGCATAAGCAAGATTTTCTTTTAAGCCAATAGTTTTGTCAATGCTTTCAATATAATCTAATGCCATAGGACTTCGTTGTGCAATTTGAGTCTTCATACTCTTGGTTTCATTGAAATCCTCCGAGTCTGAATTCATGCTGCTAGTATGATCCCTCAACCATCTTCCATCACTCATTGCCCCTCCCATTTTCCTTCTAAAATCAGCATGCACACCACTTACTTTTCCACCCACCTTATGATTTAACTCTCTAATTCTACCTCCTCTGTAATCAAGCTCAACATTAACTACATCTTCTTGACCAGAGCATCCATCACCATTGTCACCAAACTCATCACTTTCCATGACTCCAGACATCTTTTCTCGATTGTTAAACCTCCTCAAATCCACATTGCTTTGATGTCTTACTGATGATGGGGCATCACTCTCCTCTAAATCACCCTTCAACTTATAACTCCTATAATTGAGGTCCTCCAACTTTGAATTCGTGCTACTGGTTCTATTCCTCAACCATCGCTCATCACTTGTAGCTCCTTCCTTTTTCTTTCTTGCATTAGCATGAACGTGACTTTCTTTGCCACCCACCTTATGATTGAACTCTCTAATTCTACCTCCTCTGTAATTAAGCTCTGCATTAACTACATCTTCTTGACCAGAACATCCATCACCATTGTCGCCAAACCCATCACTTTCCATGACTCCAGACACCTTTTCTTGATTGTTAAACCTCCTCAAATTCACACGGTTTTCATGTCTTACCGATGATGGGGCATCACTCTCCTCTAAATCACCCTTCAACTTATAACTCCTATAATTGAGGTCCTCCAACTTTGAATTCGTGCTACTGGTGCCATTCCTCAACCATCGCTCATCACTTGTAGCTCCTCCCCTCTTCCTTCTTACATTAGCATGCGCATGACTTTCTTTGCCACCCACATTATGATTGAACTCTCTAATTCTTCCTCTTCTGTAATCAAGCTTAACTACATCTTCCTCACCACTGGGTCCATTAGCATTCTCGCCAAACTCATCACTTTCCATGACTTTGGACACCTTCACTCGATCCTTAAACCCCCTAAATTTTACACTCCTTTCATCTCTTTCCAACAATGGGGCATCATTCCCCTCTAAATCATCCTTCAACTTATAACTATTTGACTTATGTACTTGATTCTTTTCTCTTCCAGTCTTAACAGACTCCATAGCTTTCAAATACTCACCAAAAGATGGTTTAAATTCTAACTCTTTCTCAATAACCCCACCACCACCAACCAACCGATTATCAGACTCGTCTTTTTGCAATGCCCTAACTCTTAAACCAACAAATCTCATTGCTTTCCCATGCATGCTCTTCAGTGGAACACCAAAAATTGGAGGTCTCCAAGAATTCAAAGGCCCACATGAAGAATATGGTTTCCAGCTACAATTACAGGTTAAGTTCCCATTTCTTTCAAAACCAGATAAACCGTTTTGCCCATTTGTCATAATTATCACCTCCATATTATCAATTCACACCACACAGTCTCACAAGCCAAGCAAACCTCTATCTTGGAGTAACTAAAAAAGATTCCCTAGCTTTGCCAATGATTGAAAAATTACATTATCATAATACAAAGTTGATCTTTTTCGATAATATACTGAAAATTGACCTTCAATAATCTGAATTTGTGAATAAAAACAAAATATAACTAAGAGAATTAGACAAGAATCCAATGTAACTTACAAAAGCTCCCAGGAGCAAAGAAGCATGAGAAGAATGCTCAAATACTATAAAGTCGAGAGTTCTTTTTTAAGGTTTTGTTTCACTCACTGTTTCAGTGCTTGTGGTAGAGACATAGCATGATGACAACCTTTTAGAAGGAACTTATCGTGGTGGCACCAGACTCCAAACTTGCAGGTCTGCCTGTTTGTACAATAGAAGCCGATGTCTGTCGTTTGGGCCTTTGGTTTAATATTGGATGTTTATCTAAGGGCTAGTCAATTTATTGGGCCCAAAGAGTAACCGGTCAAGTTCTCCTACTTCTACTTGTAAAACCCAAACAAAAATTCGAGACAAGACCCAGATTTTAAATTAGAAGAATCAACCCAATTGATCTTTTTTTTAGCCGAAAAATTGAAAAACAACATCGCTTGTTTAACTGATTACTGATTGAAACTTGAGTTTTGATTGGGTCAAAATCTAGGGTTATTAAGTTTTTTTATTTGATGGTAACAGTATTCTCAAATTAGTCTGTACATCAACAGAAACTATAACTTTTTTAAATGATATTAGGCAATGTTTATTTTCTAAAAAATAATTTTTGAAAAATCATTTTCTGTATTTGTTTGTTATTAGAAAAATTGGTCAATAAAAAATACTTTCCGGTCAACAGAAAATACTTTTTGATCAACGAAAATATTTTTTAGTAAAAAAAAATTTAGTTTAATTTTCAAAAAAATATTTTTCTTTTAGCTGTGTTTGTTTTCCAGAAAGTGGTTTTTGAAAAAATACTTTCCAAACTTTCTTGTATTTATTTTTCAGAAAGTAATTTCCAGAAAATCACTTTTCAAATTTTCTTATGTTTATTTGCTGTTAGAAAAGTTAGTAAATAGAAAACACTTTTCAGTCAAAAGAAAATTTGACTTGATTTTCAGGAAAATATTTTCCTAAAAAATTTGAAAGAAAAACACTTTCCAGAAGTTGTGAAAAGTTTAGAAATATCATTATTTACTGATTATATCAAATTTGAGATAATCAAATTTGAGGACCGAGTGCTACATGAATGCCCCAATTTATCCCAAGGAAATCACTGGCTTTTGACTTGGGCGAATGCACAGAGAAGTTTTACAAATGAGCAACAATAATTTACAAATAATTCATAAAAGCACAGACAACAAGACCATCCATGTGGCCTTCCCTTTACATCTTTCCGTCTTCCCTTTCCTGTCAAAAGTTCATCTTCCCAAGGAAACAAAAAATGGCATGGATCAAGTTCATGAGCCATCCGCGTGGTCATTATCATTGTCGCCTTCATAATATTCATCGTCGCGTTGGATTTGCTTGTCCTGGGTATGCTCTGAAATGAGAATTCATGATAGATTAGTAACAGGGAAAAACATCTATATGAGAAAACAAAAAACTAAAAGGAGCAAAAAGTGCACTAGTGTGAGACACCAATGTGCTCCACCGTGTGTGCACCCATCAGTGTGAGAGCACATAATTTTGAGTTTTCCACTTACGATCCATGCGCTCATCGGGGTTTTGCTCATCTTCATCAAAATCAGGAATATAGAAGTCAGGAGGTACCTGCAGATATGATTGTCCTCGTCAACTAATTAATGACTTCCATGCACAAATAGCTAGTTTAGTTTCCTTTAACCTTTGGCAAAGAACTGCAGATTTGACTAATTGAATCTTTGATTGTTTAGCTTAGCTACTTAACAAATACTTGCATCTAACTCACCTCTTGCATCTGTACACTTGGAGCATGTTGGATGCAACGGAGATTGTCTAGTACTTGGATTTTGATTGTGCTAAGATAAGATTTGCTATTTAAGTTCTCCTGCTCACTCAAACAAAAAAGCAGAAGAAATATTAGGAAGGCTGCAAGAATGCAGGATTGACACTGACAATTTAAACTAGGTCAAGACTTTAATAGCAAACCAGAAATCACAGGGAGTTTCAGTGCAGTTACATACCATGAGTCCACCAGGACTTTTCAATGAATAATCAGGAGCAAAGTATTTAATATACTCGTTTTCTGGAATCTCTGCAAGAAAATTGGATTACAATAAAATCAGGTGCTAGAAAAGAGTAATCTGAGCTAATGAATTATGATGTATAGTAGGAGAAGTGTTAACGATAAATGGCAAGGAAAGGGTAGAAGATGAGGCCAATCATGATTAATAGCATGCATTAACTGAAAAATGCAAAATTGTATATAATGACATTAAAAAATAAAAGAAAGCAAACTTTCATAACATGATATTATTAATGACATGCAACTTCCCAGCCCCAGAAACACTACATAACCTAAGAACTCCACATCAACTCACCACAAAACATCATGTAGTTATGTTTACAATTTCTTCACAGAGGGTGATATGTGAGAATTCATCTTCCATGCTCAGTTTTTCCTTTCAATTAGAAAAAGGAAGTGATTATATTAGCATACCATTGGGCAGTTCTGTGTCTAAAAGAACTCCTGTTTCAACGGTCCAACATCGAGCAACATTCTCTTTTGTGTATCCCCCACCTCCTGTAACCTGCAGGGGAGTAACTTCTTGTGAGCTTTGACTTTTCATAAGAGCAAACTACTAATAGGGATTGAAGCAAATAAGAACATACCAACAAGGGCAAGTTGAATTTCTTCACAAACCTAACACATTCTGCATGCCCTGCAACAAACATCATAATGCACACCAAATTAATACATCACCAACTGGCTTAAGACCATTCATGCAGCACCAACAACAGAACAAGCAAATAACTGCTCCGTGTTAGGACAAATGCACAAGGGAAGAAAAAGAATGTAACAATTACAATTAGATATGCACCATCAATGGAAAGATTGAAGCAGCCCAAGCGGTCACCAGCCAATGAATCTGCTCCACATTGAAGAACTATTGCACCTGGCTGGTAAGTTTCTACAACCTTGGAAATGATCTGCATGACAGATAATCAAGCAAGTTATTATACTTCGCTACATGTTTTTGTGTCTGTGTGTGTGGGTGGGTTGAAATCTGAACTTACTGTTTTAAATAGTCGAGTGAAGCTTGTGTCATCGATTCCATCTTTCAGTGGTACATTTATAGCATAAAATTTTCCTTCTCTTTCTCCTAGTTCCTTCAATAAGAACCATATCAGTATTTTATTCCAATTTCACTTGGTACAAGACTTGTATGGAACAAGAATGATATTTCAGAAACCAATAGATAAAAGGTTCATAGAAACTAGGGAAAATATTAGGAGGCAGCAGAATATTTCTAAGGTTGTTGCATCCCTGTTTCACTAAATATCAGGTCAAACAAACTGAATTTGAGGGGGAGAAACATAATGTTGCATCATTAAAAAAAAGAAGAAGAAAAAGATAAAGCCAGAAGCAGAGTAACCAGCAACACTTTGTATGAAAACAGAACAAGGTAACAAACACAAAAATACAGTTGCCTGACATTAGGAATATAAAAGAATGAAAAAGCATTAAATAATCACCTTAACATCACCAGTTCCAGGAAAGAACATATCTCCATACTTGTGAAAACTCACAGTCATCACCCTGTCAAATGATAAACAAAAATTTTGTATTTCTCATGGCTTTACCATTCCACTACCAGTCCAAATTCATAATAGAATATGAACTTTCACTACCTGTCAGTGAAATAAAAGGCTTCTTCAACACCATCACCATGATGAACATCTATATCAATGTACAGAACACGAGCATGGTGTTTCAAAAGCTCCAAAATCCCCAAAACCAGGTCATTGATGTAACAAAAACCAGATGCCCCGCACTTTTTTGCATGATGTAATCCACCGGCCCAATTTATAGCAATGTCACACAGTTGATTGTTCAACCTATGTGCAGCATCTGTCAGAAAATGCCAGTCAGCATTTAAGGTTGAATGGTAAATAAAGCTAAATGGTCAAACCAAACAATGCCATGACAGCAGTCTTCTCTTGTTTTCATTTACCTATAGTTCCACCAGCATAAATCTGACAAAATTCAAACAAGTTTTCGAAGACAGGGCAATCTTCTCCAAGGTTATCTGTGAAAAGAAGATCGGAAATATAAACACAATAGCATTACAATAGACTATCTGAATTACCAAATCCACAGATACACCTAAAATAACCTAAGATGATATTTAACGTACCCAAAATCCCAACATGTAAAGATGCCTTTTCCCTTCTTAGGAAGGGAACCACACATGGTCACTTAACATACCAAATCAAAAGCACCAATAGAAAGCCTCAAAGACCATAAATGGGTTCATGTGATAATTTCACACGGTTTCATCTTAATGCACTCAAGATGGAATATCATATTCAGATAAAAATTAATTCCAAAAAGATCACGCAATAAATCAATCATAACAATTTCAACGGCTGACCGAGTTACTATCACTTCATTCATATCTAATCAAGCCAAAAACTTCACAAGGTCAAACACATTATTTAGACCTTGCCGTGAACAATCAAGTAGTCATTCTATCAGCGGTAAAAACAACTTTTCACCCCATTCTTCACCTAAACAAAATTCACTTTCACAGCTAATCATCCATAAACCCTAACTCATTCCACGTCTAACAAAAACAACAAATACTTAACAACACAAATAAAAGAAAAAACTTCAACTAAATTTCACAACAAAAGAGCCATACATCTAGCCAATTCCCCTGCGAACAAGTGCTGAGTATCTGGCGTAATCCGATGCAAAAATTCAACATAATCCTCGGAATGAAACTGAGCAAGCTCAACAGGATATGCCTTGTGTGGTCTCTGCAGTAAAATTCGACATAAACAAAAAAAACCCCCGGTCATTTTTTTTCCAGAAAACTACACAAAAAAATACTAGAAATTTCAAATCTTTAACCTAACTTACATAAATTTCCATCTTCTTGTGTAGCTCATAAGAGAGAACAAGATGGTGTGTCATACAAAGTCTGTGTGGCTTCATTGGATGGTTTGGTCCAAAATAAACACTGCCCACATCACCTATATCAACAAAAACCCATCTTTATAAATCTTCATAAATTCGTTATAAAAAAAACACTGTAAAGAAAATTTTGGATGCTACATCAGTGAATGCTTGCTTGCAAAGATCAAAACAGCTTAAACAAAAACAAAAGACACAGAAAGTTCAAAACTTTTTCACTTACCATCATAGAAATAGGCAATTCTGTCTTTGGAGCGCATTCTCTTAGAGAAAAAATTAGCAGAAAATGATGGGGTTTTCAAGTCCGTTTATTACAGTTCCCTTTAGTTTTTAGGGGAGGGACACCGTATAGTGCAGGTGCATGTTTTGAATATATACATTATCCGCACCAGATTATTGCCTTTTCTATTGTGACAAAGATACCCTTGATCTTTTAATAATATTACAGCTTTGCAGTTTAAAATATCTTCTGTCTGTCTAAAACCCTAATACAAAGCAAGCAAAGCTCATATCTTTCGTTCACTTTCTTGTTCATAGCCTTCTCTGTCACTTGAAGTAGCTAAGGAGCCGCCTTTTGTAAACTAACCATGCCTAAGTCTAAGCGTAACAGGCCAGGTTTGCTCTGTTTTTCTCTTCTTTGATCATTTACATGACTGTTTGTGTTTTGTGGGCAGTTTAGTCTATGAGAGAAACTGGTCTTTGAGACTTTGTTGTTTTAGGTTTTAGTTTGTTCAGTAATTGTGGGATTTAAATCTTTTTTTGATATTATTTGTTTTTGAATTGGGGTTTCATTATTTTGGATTTTGAGCTTAATTGTTGTTGTTAAATTTGAATTTCAGCGATAAGTAAAGAGATTGAGGGATTGTTATTGTTGGACAAGGTGTTTAGCCTGGTTGTATTCGAATTATGCAGACAAATTCGTTATGTTATTTCTTGTTCTATGATGCTTCTGGCAAAGGGATAAAAAAATTCTCGAGCTCAAAAAAGAGGAAAATTTGCAGTATGGATGATAGATTTTGTAATTTATATAGGTTCTATTGTGTGATATGCAGTTACATTATCAAAAACAAAGAAGAAGGGGAGGGAGCATAAAGAGTCTATAGTGAATTCCATAAGGGATGCTGTGGAGAAGTACAATTCTATATATGTGTTTAGTTTTGAAAACATGAGGAATCTCAAATTTAAGGAGTTCAGAGAACAGCACAAGTTGACCAGCAGGTAACTTCACTTTTTTTGTTTTTGGTTTCATTTTAGTGGAAAACAAACCACTGATGACTGTATTTTCCTCTGGGTTGTTGAATGAGACTTCCCCCCAATTTTTCTGTTTTGCCGTCTTGTGTTTAGGTGGGACGAGTGTACTCCCCCCCAATTTTTTTTTTACTTAATTGTTTTGAACAGCACTTGTCTCTTCTTATCCTTTTATATCACTTGATGATTATGTGCCTTACCAACGTTCTTTTTATGGTTTTCAGATTCTTCCTTGGATCAAACAAAGTAATGCAGGTTTCTCTGGGTCGATCTGCTGCTGATGAAATCAGGCCAGGTCTTCACAAAGTTTCTAAGGTAGCATTAACATCTACACAGCCCATAGTTTCTGCATTCTTCTATTTTGATAAATAATTCTAGTGAATTACCTTTTCTTTATCTTTTTTTTCCCTCTCAGCTTCTACGTGGTGATGCTGGACTTTTTCTTACCAACTTGCCAAGAGAAGAAGTTGAAAGGTAACCTTGGTACTTACCATGATATATGCTGCATCCCTTACTCTCCTTGGTTTTTTGTAAACCAAACAGAAAGCCTACTGTCTTGCAGTTACCAGGGTTATTCTGGTCATCTTTTGGATGTTGTAGAAAGAAACTTCAATTTCTTGAATAATTCTCATTTATGTTATTACTGGAATGGAAAGAAGAGGAGATCTAATTTTGCCCAGTAAGAAAATGATAGCAATTAAGTATGTATTGTTTTGTGGCTTTTGATAAAAGAACCATATTCATGGTTTGCTTCTCAACATGTAAGGCAGTGCCATATGTAACAGGGCAGTGGGGAACATTATGCTGCTCAATAATAAAATAACAGTGCAAGTTCTTTGTTGGGAGCTTGCACTCAAAAATAAGTTTGATGGATTTGGCTGTATTGCCGACATTCTACAGACCTATTCAATCATAAAAACACTTCTTCATGAGGTAATGTTCTTGGTTGTCTTTTTGCAGGTTGTTTAATGAATATGAGGAATACGACTTTGCAAGGACAGGAACCACTGCAACAGAAACAGTATGTGAGATCTCTTATGTCTGGTAGTAGACTTACATGCTGTTTGAATAGATTGAGCCATGCCTTGCTGTGTTGAATCAAAGAACTAGGCACAAACTTGCGCACACATGTATAATGATTAATGTCTCTGTGCCCTTTTTGTAATTGACTAAGAAAAGGATCACCATGGATCTTTAATTTATTTTTCAGCTCATCCTTGTCAACATCCACTTGGGGTTCTCAGTTGAGAACAGTCAAAAATTTTATTTCATCTTTGTTAAGTTATAAATGCTTTGTTTAGATGCTATATAGATCTATCACCTACTTTTCTGGACCATGTTTAAGTTTCTAACATCCTGACTTGTGACTGGATTTTCAGGTGGAACTCAAGGAAGGACCTCTCGAACAGTTTACTCATGAGATGGAACCCTTTTTGCGCAAGCAAGGGATGCCTGTTCGGTTGAACAAGGGTACATGATTGCTTTCAACTATATGCTGTCTTGCATGCTCACAAGCACGCACGCATAAGACCTGAGGTCTGTTATTAAATTAATCATGTTCTGCAGGTGTGATCGAACTTGTTTCAGACTTTGTTGTCAGTGAAGAGGGGAAGCCTCTGTCCCCTGAGTCTGCTCGCATTCTGGTTAGTTATGACCTTTAACTTTGCCAGCTAGCTAGCATACTCACAATATTTCTTCATTCTTCTGGTTAAAAAAGGGCATGTGGCTGATGTATTACTTCTTTCAGCGCTTGTTAGGAACCAAGACAGCCACCTTCAAGCTTCACTTAATTTGCAGATGGAGCCCAGAGGATTTTGAGCTTTATAGGGAAGGTCTAGATGATTCAGATGTTGAATCTGCCTAGGTCGTTGAATCTTTGAGAGAATACCTGTGTGATACAAGTTAATTGTAGTGGGTGTTGAATTTTTGTGGTTCAAGGTGAGAGGAGCGCAAGATGTCTTTTTGTGCCTTTTGGGAAATCGAAGACGCATGTTATGTTATTGTCGAGTTTAACCTTTGAGCTTAATTTTAGCTCCATTTATTCTGAGTTCTTGTCAGGGTCCGCATGTGTTGTGCTGGTGATAATTAGCAGTGCAAGAATCATACTTGCAATCTGGATGTTTAATATCTTAAAAGTAAAAACAAAAATTCCATGGCTATTTACTGCTTGTGCACAACAGTAGAAACGAATGGTCCTGGTCCCAGATAAACAGTTTATGGTGGCGGTCAATTTCTAGAAATGGATGGAATTGGAGTGTCATAAGCTCTTCAGAAAAAAGTGTTGCGGTGTAACAGATTGAACGTGCCTGGAGAAGTGTTTTCCAGTGCTCGTATATCTGAAGGAGGAAGTCAAGATGTTCCAAACTCCATTATGTCTAGCCCCAAGGAGCAAGAAAGGAGAGAAGGAAAAGAAACAGAAAAAAACAACAGTAATGGTTGAAGGGAAATTTTCACTGGACCTATGATGGATGGAAGAATTATATTTTGGATGCTATTTTACAAGAAAATGTAATAGTAACAAGAAAAAGAGGAGTTAACGGGCTATTGAGTGAACTCGTGAGTAATCGAGTCGATTTGAACTTATTATTGGCTTGTCCTTTTTAATTCAGCTTAAAATTTGGTTGGTTCGCAGGTTTTCTATATAAACTCGCTCAACTAGCAACAAATTAAAAGTAAATGAGTCTTGAAATTAGGGATCAAACCATCACTACAATTAAAATTTTGGGATTAATTTAGAAAGGAAGAATTTCCC
This sequence comes from Populus pruinosa, assembly GCA_026413675.1. Taxonomy (NCBI): domain Eukaryota; kingdom Viridiplantae; phylum Streptophyta; class Magnoliopsida; order Malpighiales; family Salicaceae; genus Populus; species Populus pruinosa. The sequence continues at coordinate 56,127,473 of CM048592.1, forward strand.
AATTCATTTTTCTTTAATATTTGTTATTCGTAAAATAGCATCACACTAAACTTTTCAAAAAAAAATATTTTGTTAACTTTTGTTTTCGTAGCATGGATAATCAGTCTAAAGTTTGATAAAAAAGGAAAGAAAAGTTGTCGAAAAATAGCTCAAAAATGAATCCAAAAAATACACACTATTTTAAAAATAAATTCAATAAATCATGATCGTAGGGGGCGCAGAGAAAAAGCAAAAACAAAATAGGAAGATAGTGTAATTGCACAAACATATGGGGCACCAAGTGTAATTTAAACCTAAAGAGAGTCACAAATTAACCTTCAATGTGTTCTCTCATCTCAACTCTCTGTCGCCTGCTCTTCTCTGCTCTCTCTCAGCATCCAAACCCTAACGAGATTTTCTTGAGCTTCATTCAGCAAGGTAAGGCTTTTCCCCCCTCAATCTATCCGTTTCTACATCTTCTCTCTAAACCCTAAACGTTTTGGCCTTTTAGTTGACTGTTTCTCGCTGGGATTCTTTGAATCAATCTTTCATTCCAGAACTAGGGTTTCGGATTCTGTTCAATTTGGTGCTTTATAATTTGACTTATAGGCTTTGATTATGATCTTATGATGTTTGTTTTATATCTTTTTATCTGAATATAGATCACTTTGCACTTTCAATAAAAATAAGTTCCATTTAGATCTGAGAATTTGATGTAAAGATTGCTTCTTTAAGCACCTAATTAGTATCTAATTTATGTAAAGATTGTTTCTTTAATTACCCAATTAGTATTATATTGCTCTTACTGTGAATTGGGTTGTTGTTTGTTTGGGCTTTCAATTATCAAAACCTTTTTTTTTTTTGCTAGGTCCATATTGCTTGGTTATGTTCTTATTCAAGTTATCGTGGATGTTGTTTATGTGTAAGCATGATGGATTTGTTGTTTGAGCTTAAAACGATTGGGATTTTTTTTTTTTTTGGAATGTGGAATTCAAGGATGACAACAGAAACACCTTTCCGACCAAGGGAGAAGCTCGTTGAGCACCAGAAATATTTCCAAAGCATTCACAAGCATACATATTTGAAGGGACCTCTTGATAAGGTTACCTCTGTTGCCATTCCAGTAGCATTGGCAGCCACCTCACTTTTTCTTATTGTGAGTAGTCTATTATGATCTTTTACATGCTAACTTCTGTTAATGTTTTTCTGTCTCTGAAAGGTTGGTGCCAAATTTCTCATTGGGTTTCCACTACACAAATTATGAACATGTCATGTTTTTTTCAGGGGCGAGGGATCTATAACATGTCTCATGGGATTGGAAAGAAGGAATGAGGAGGCTGTTTGTGTAATGATCACTGTTATGTTTTCACTGCTCATGTTTTGAAGGATTATTTGCTTTGCATGTGAGCAGTATTATTTTTAAATTTGTTAATTAATAATTTGCATAGTTGCTGGCTTGCAGCTACCAATGGAAAGTTTAAACTTCGCCTTGATACCTTTGTTTTCTATTTGGCTTTTAACGATACATGATTGAATTTCAGGGTTTCCCTAGTTGTTCGAAAGTCTTTCTGTGTTCTTATTTTCTTTTTCTCTGCTTCATTGCATTGAAAGTGACTATCAGTGTGCTTGTAATGACTATCAGTGAAAATTGTCGGCTACCTGGTTAGATTTTTGTGTGCTTTTTAAGTTTATGCCAGGTTCAGTTCTGTCAGTCCATGGGAGAGGCAGTTTTTGAGCTGGTGAGCTGGTGAGCTGTTGGACGAATCCATCTCTGAGCACTCGCTAGGGAAAACTGAAAATGGTGTGATGATATTTTGCTGTTTCTTTTTCATTGAATTCCATGTTTTGAGGCATCTGAACTGAAAATGGAGTGTTGATAGCAACCAGAAGCTCAGTAGTGATGCCAGGGGAATGACATTAAAAAAAAATCATTTTGATGATGCATTTTCAAGAAAAAAGCTATTTTAAAAAACAATCTCATAATCTCACACCTCCTTTGTGACATTCATCTGGGAGAATTTAATGTTCTGAAAACAATAGGTCACTGAGAAATCTTGTTGCTAAAATCTTCGGGGGTTACGGGCGTTACTGTCGTGTCACTTCAGCTTCCCTTGAGATTTGGCCCATATTTTATCATCTAGGTTGTTGAATGATGTTTTGGATCAAGCCCTTAAGATCCATCAAGGGCCAAAATTGGCTCCAAGGATTTCGGGTCACTTCCTCACTTGACGAGAAATTAAGGGTGTCAAGAAATATTTAGATATGGAGAAATTAAGGGTGTCGAGAAATATTTAGATATGTTGAATCATGTATTCTTTTTACATATGGATTCATGATGAAAAAAAATTATTTATAGATTTCACCATTATGTTGAAAGCGGGAAGTAGTATAATTTCATGAAATTGACTTGAAAATTTAGCTAGGTTAACAGAATCTGTAAATAGGTGTTTTGGAGTTTTTGTATATGAAAGTTGTTTTTCTAAAATATATTTTGTTTGGAAATATATTAGATAATGTATTTTTATTTTTGTAAAATTTATTTTTAATATGAGTATATCAAAACAATTTAAAAATAAAAAAAAAAAAAATTCAATGAAACTTTAGTTCAATCGGTAAAGACCTTCTAAGAGGAGGCCTCGCATTTTGAAATGCTGTTTGTCAAGAATTTGAATTATTTTAAAAATAATTATGTTTTTTGATATTTTTAGATTATTTTAATATATGATGTTAAATTAAATTTAAAAATTTAAAATTTAAAATTAAAATTAAAATATTGTTTTAATATTTTCTAAGTAAAAAACATTTTAAAAATCAATTTTTATTTTAAAAATATTTTTAAATTCGTAAATATATTAAAATAATATTTTTTAAAATTTTTATAAAATTTATTTTTGATATCAATACATTAAAATAATTTTTAAAAAATAAAAAATTTTCCAAACTTTATTCAATTGTAGCTGTAGTGGCAAACACCTTTTAAAAATACATTTGACATTGTGTTTTGAACATTGGTTGTTAAGAATTTGAATTTTTTTATTTAAAATTAATTTTTTTATTATTTATTGTATTAATATCAAAAATAAATTTTAAAAATAAAAAAATACTATTTTAATATATTTTTAAATACAAAATTTTTAAAAATTATCCAAAATTAACAATCTCTTAACTTATAATTATTTTTTTACTATTTTATTTTAAACTTTGTAGAGGGAATTGACGAACATTTAAGAAGCAAGAACCCATGATTATGGACTGAAGTTTTTACTTGTCTTCCAAAACCCTCCCGTGTGGAATAGGGTCCCAGACGATGCAGAAAACGACCGTTGCACACTCTCCCTCGTACTCCTCAAACCCTAACAACAATAAAAAAAAAATAATGTTTTTTTATTGTAAGGAAAACAAATTCAAATTTCAAACGTTCAAATTCTTGCAATGAAAAAAAGCTGCCACCTTTTCTGGCAACAAAATAGCCTTCTTCACTCTCTCCAACAATTCTTGATCTTGAAAACTGGAGCTTCCACTTATAATCATTTTTTCCATTTCTAGCACCGTTTAGTGCTTACTTTACCATTCAAATAGCTCCTCTTCAAATTCAAATTCCTGCTTTCTGTTCCATTTAAGACAAGCCCATGTTCTTGTTTTGAAATTTTAGCTTTCTTAGCTTCTTTGATGAAGAAAACCCATTTTTGAGCTTCAAAAACTTACGGGTTTTGATTCTTTTTAGCTTGAATGATCAAAACCCTTTTGTTTTTCATGTTCATTTTATAAAGGAGAAAGTTTGATCAATTTTTGTTCAACAAAATGAGAGAAGAAAACCCAGTTGAAACTAAAACAAAAGCAACAAGATTTGCTGATCAAAACCAAGCACCAAAGTCACAAAACATTAAAGGAAACAGCAACAACAATGCTTCAAAGATCAAGTCTTCATGGGGTTCACATATAGTGAAAGGCTTCACGGCTGATAAAAAAACCAAAACACAAACAATCACAGTAACAACCAAGAAACTTCCATTATCAAGTTCAGATACTACAAACCAAAAGAACCCTCTTGTGAATTCTCATTCAAGAGTGAAAAGATCACTCATTGGTGATTTATCTTGCTCAGTTACAGGAAGCCAGGTACACCCACATGCCTACCAGGGTAATCACAGGAGACAATCTTCAGGGTCAAGAGATTTGTTTGTGGAATTAGACCAATTAAGGAGCTTGCTTCAAGAATCAAAAGAAAGGGAGTTTAAGTTGCAAGCAGAGTTATCAGAGCTTAAGAGGAATGGGAGAGTAGTTGATATTGAAAGGGAACTTGAAGCAAGAAAAAATGAGGTGGATGAGCTTTGTAAGAGAATTGGGGTTTTGCAGTCTGAAAAAAGTGGTCTTTGTGAACAAGTGAATGAGTTGTGTTTGATTTCACAGAAGAGAAACGAAGATGTATTGAAAAGGGAAGGGCATGAGAGTTCATTGGGGAATCTTGAAATGGAAGTTGTGGAATTGAGGAGGTTGAATAAGGAGCTGCAGATGGATAAGAGGAATCTTGCTTGCAAACTCTCTTCTATGGAGTCTCAATTACCTTTCCTTGCCAAGGCTTCTGAGGTAAAAATCAACTTCCGTTCTCTAGTTTTGGATTCTTTGTTTGCTTGATGAGAAAATGATAAAGTGGAAAAGAAAATGAAGTTCGTTTTTAAAATTTTGAAGCTTTCAGTATTAAGGACTTGAAAAGAACAATGGTTTAAGATAAATGGGGTACAATCTGTGGTTAATTTATTTGATTTTTTGTTTTCTAGAAAACAAAATAGAGCAAATCAATAGATGAAATTGATTAATCTAATGATTTAATTTGTATGGGTTTTATGTGATTCTATCACTCAATTACCTTCAATGCAAGCACAGAATTTCAATGTTTTATTATTTTGGCATTTATTAATTTTGTATTGATAATGGCTTCTTTGATCCATGGTGTAGTCTATTTCCATTATTAGCTGCTTTTTTTATTAGAAACCAGAGGACCAATGATGTTGATTTGGTGCTATCATAATCTCCTTTCTTTTTGCCTGAAGAGTCTTAAGTTTAATATAACTGACCAGGTTCCACTACTGAACTCTCTCTTGAATTTTATCAGAGTGACATTGTTGCAAAAATTAAGGCTGAGGCATCTTTGCTAAGGCACACAAATGAAGATTTGTGCAAACAAGTTGAGGGTCTACAGATGAGCAGACTAAATGAGGTTGAGGAGCTAGCCTATCTGAGGTGGGTCAATTCATGTTTAAGAGATGAATTGCGTAATTCATGCTCAACAATGAATTCAGATAAGTCCTCAAGCCCCAAATCGTTAGAGAGGAGTAACGAATCTGCTGGCTTAATGTCTTGCCAGAGTAGTGACTGCTTAGAATATAATAGTAAAAGGAGATTAAATTTGATTAAAAAGTTGAAGAAATGGCCTATTACTGATGAAGACGTGCCCAACTTAGAATGCCAAGATAAAAATTGGGTGCAATCGGAAGATGGGAGAAGTCCAAGAAGAAGACACTCTATAAGTGGATCAAAGTTCTGTATAGAGGAGTTGGTACCGAATAGGAGAAGGCAATCTGATGGTTTTATGTGTATAAAAGAAATGGAAAATGAAGTAGAGCTTGTAAGTTCTGAAAAGTATGAGTTTGATATAATTCAAAGACCTCAAATCCTTGCATACTGCCAAGAGACCAAAAAAATTGTAGGTCCATTAGATGTTGAGAAAAGGGCTTTGCGTGTTCCAAATCCCCCGCCAAGACCCTCATGTTCTGTTTCTGGACCTAAAGAGGAAGGTTCAGCTCAAGTTTCACTCCCACCACTGCCTCCACCACCTCCTCCTCCACCACCACCTCCGAAGTTCTCAGTGAAGAACACTACTGCAGGAGTGGTGCAGCGAGCACCTCAAGTCGTAGAGTTTTACCATTCATTGATGAAGAGAGACTCAAGAAAGGAGTCTTCAAATGGGGGAATCTGTGATGCCTCAGATGTTAAAAATGTTCGGAGCAACATGATTGGTGAAATTGAAAACCGGTCATCACATTTGATTGCTGTAAGTGAAATCTTACTTCTTATCCAAAGGTCAACTACAAGTTTTGTTATTGAGTAGCTTGCCTGCAATGTGTTAAAAGATAACTGCATTTTTTTATTTTACCATGAAGACAGAGTAAAGAAATGAAAGCTTGAATGCTTCAAGCTTAAAGCTTTCTGGGATTGGATTTGCTATTGTGAGGATGCAAGTTTTCACTTCTTTATAACTATTATCAGATGGAGTCCAAAAACGTATCTTTTTGACATTTTTGTGTAGTAAAAGAAGTTCAAATGCTTAGTGGTAATTCTGTTTTGTTTTCCTCAGATCAAGGCAGATGTTGAAACTCAAGGGGAATTTGTCAATTCACTGATCAGAGAGGTCAATGGTGCTGTTTACCGAGACATCGAAGATGTTGTGGCATTTGTGAAGTGGCTTGATGATGAACTTGGCTTTCTTGTGAGTTTTTTGTCGGAGTCGACAATTTTTTTTCCTTCGGGTTTTAGTCATAGGCGATGAGAAAAGCATGTTAGCAAGAATATTTCAAACGCTTTAGTGACTAAAAAAATAATATTACACCCCATTTGCGGCATGTTTATGATGTAATCTTGAAGATTTTTTTATGGTTTAGAATTACGTTGAAAATCCAAATGACATGGAATTTAAAGTAGAAACTTTGCTACACACCACGGTATCCATACTTATAAGGAGATAAATTAACAAGGGAAAATAGTATATATGGATGACAAAAAGATGTTATATCATCCTCATGGTGCTTTCATTTACGTGAAGGTGGATGAAAGGGCAGTCCTGAAGCACTTTGACTGGCCAGAAAAGAAAGCTGACACATTGAGAGAAGCAGCGTTTGGGTATAGTGATCTCAAGAAGTTGGAATCTGAAGTATCATATTACAAGAACGATCCCAGAGTTCCTTGTGACATTGCACTAAAGAAAATGGTAGCTTTGTCTGAGAAGTAAGAACCTGAAATTTCGCCATCTGCTAATGTTTTATTCTGAAATAATTTATCTCCGTGTATATTAATTTGATACACTCTGCAGGATGGAACGCACTGTTTATAACCTTCTACGAACGAGAGAGTCTTTGTTGCGTAATTGCAAAGAATTCCAAATTCCCTCGGATTGGATGCTTGACAACGGAATTATTAGCAAGGTAAGCCATGACGTTCTCATTTCATTCTTCACTAGTTAGTTTACAAGTTAAACTTACAAGATTTGGACACAAGAAAAGAAGGAATAAAATCTGGTCCATCTTCCTTTGGAGGAGATGGCAATGCAATACTAAGAAGTGACCAAATTAACAACGACCAATGGCTATTTGAAAATGATGGCTTTTGGATTAAGCTTTAGATTTCGAGGAATTGGAAAGTTCAGGATTTTGCACTTTTGTTAAAACTGGGCATGCAGATGACTTGGAGGTGAAGAATGGAAAACAACTGATACATTCGAAAATGATGGCTTTTGGATTAACCAGTAGAGTTGAGGAAACGAAAAGGTTTAAGATTTTGTACTTCTGATTAAGCTGGACATCCATGTGATCGTATGCTTCTTGTAATTCTTGAATGCTTCCTAGAAATTTTCTAATGACGACAACCCTTGCTGCCAATTTTATGCTGCTTTTCCATCAAGTATTTTTCAATGACCTTCACATGGCAATTAATCAACAACTCGTGTTGTAGATAAAGTTTGGCTCAGTTAAGTTGGCAAAAAAGTACATGAAGAGGGTAGCTACAGAAATCCAGTCTAAGGCAGCAGCACTAGAGAAAGACCCTTCTCTGGACTATATGCTACTTCAAGGGGTCAGATTTGCTTTCAGAATCCATCAGGTTTGTAGATAAGCAATTTTGTGGCTGTTCATTTTATTTCATCTTGATTTATTGCACCAACAAGATCACTTTTTGTACCAGAAAGAAAAGTATCTCTCAGAGTGAGATTCTTGAACTCAACTGTTTGATTTGGTTGACATTTATTACGAACATGGAGATGGGGTAAAGTAACTAATATTTTTCGAGGCAGCATGGTTTGTACAGGAAAAATCAACTTTTCTCTGCCCACAGACATCATAAATAATGTTTATGAAGGGGAAAGAAAAACAATGCATAGCGAAAGTTAATGATTTTTGTCTTGCCTTATGCAGTTTGCTGGAGGATTTGATGCAGAAACAATGCATGCATTTGAGGAACTTCGCAACCTTGCTCACCTGCTTAACAAAAAGTGAAAGAGAGTGGGAGCAATTTGGCTTACCATCTCAGTAAGCTTTACTTGAATATCTATACAGTTAATATCATCTGGCCGGGGTAGTGTATTTTTGGTGTGGTTTGCTAAGGGTTTTAGACAGTTGAAAGTTGTACAAGTTTTGTGTGAAATAGGAAGCAATTTTGTTTGGGAAAAAACCCGTTCTTGAAACAATGGAATGTAAAAATTTGATAATGCGTATACACCTTTTCAAACTCGAGTTCATATTCGAACCCTCTGGCTCTTTTCTGCGCACAAAGGCCCTCATGGATAGTTTGTAGGTGCGCAATCCCTGTCAGAAACACACAATTATAGCTACTGGTCAAGCAAAGCCCTCATGGACAGCTTGTAGGAGCGATCCCTATCCGAAACACACAATGATAGCTACGGTCAAGCAAATTTGGGAGGTTGTTGATGTTCAAAGTCAGATTTCCAGAAAAGGGCTTCTCAGATCTTTGAAATGCAATCAGATTCCTGGCACATGGAATTGGGATCTTGAGAGTTCTTAAGTAACATTTGAATTTGAAGTTTCCATGGAAACTTGAACGGACAGAAAATCATCAGAACCAAGCCAAGATAATACAACCAACCCTTCTTTTGCCAAGAACCTTGTCAGGTTGGAAGGAATTGGAGTTCAATCTCTTTTATTGAAAATGGAAGCTACATTTCAAATTTGTCATTCAGCAATTTACAAAAAGCTGCAACAACAACGACAGATCCAAAGAGTAAGAACAAAGAGATGGGCAATAACCATGGATAATCATATTACAATAACCAGCGGTAAGTAAAACATTCTTGGATGCATCGGTGTCAACTCATAATCCAGCCATGGTCCAAGGAACTAGTCCAATGGGGGCATGCATGCAGGACAATCAGGTCCCCCTTTTTTTTAAAAAAAAAAAAAACTGTATCAAACTATAAACAGTTAATAAAAAGAAAGAACCAAGGGAAATTAATTAGGAGGAGAGTAGCTGAGAAATGTGATGGCCATGGCTATTCCTAGTCTCCATCTGGCAAGAAGAAAACAAGAAGAAAACAAGAGGAGGCCCTTGATTTTTTGATTAAATAATAGCCCAGAAGACAAAAAAGAAAGGAAAAAAAAAGTACCCGATGGATTTGACATCTTGACAAGATGTAACATTGCAACCAGCCACCTACAGGGACCTCAGATAAAGATGTCTCGGACGGTCCTTTCTCGGCAAGAAAGCTGAGGAAGACAATAAAGTCCCTTCATCACTTCACTGCCCAGTCAATCACATTCATTCACTCTATCACTCTTTGATTTTACCCTTCATAGAATCGCTGCTTTTTTTTAACCAAAGCCAGACTGCTTTTTTTTTTTCAAGATTTTTTTTGGCAAGGCTTTCTTTTTATACGGATAAGATTTGCAATTATTTATTATTTTATATTAAATAATAAAAAAACAGTGTGGGTCTTGTTCAATGAAAAGCCTGCATTTAACACCTGGACCCTCAAGCCGCCGATCAGCTCGCCTGATTCGGTTAAAAATTCAATCAATTATTTATGATATTATTTTAATATTAAAAAAATATTTTTTTTTTATTAATATGAGTTTCAATCTATGATACAGACCTTAAATTGGATCCGCCCTCAAGTCATATTTTATAATTATTGTGGAAAGAAGATTGAATGATCAATAATTGAAAATTGGTGGTGTATAAGAAACCTGCAATAATTGTGATGGATATATATATATATATCTCACTTCATCAACCTTTTTCAAAGAAAAATGACATGAAATATAAATTAAAAATTAAATACACACAAAATAATTAAAATAAAATCTCTATTAAAAATGATTAAATAAGAAAATAAAATGGTTAAATAAAAAAATAAAATCATAGAAGAAAGATATTGATTGAAATATAAATTTAAAAATTATTTTAAAAATTTTTAAAAAATTATAAATTAAAAAAAATTAAAAAAATAATAGCTTAAATGTTCTGACTTAATTTCAATAACTTTTTCTCTTGAATTTATATTTAAACCTAAATATAAAAAAACACAAAAAAAAATTTAAACTCCGTCGGTCGGCTTAGGGCTTAAAGCCATTGTAAGGAAAATCCTAGGTGTAGGAGTGAGTCTTCAAGCTCAAGCATGTGGGCTTATTTTATTTTATTTTTAATTTTTTAAAGAGATGAATGATGTTTTTTTTCAAGAAAAAAAGGATGCAAATAACATGCTATTGACGAGCTTAAATTCTAGCTATTATTGTGACAAATAAAAAAAATAAAACAGTGTATTTTTTTTTTAAAATCTAGTTTTTAAGTCACTTCAATTCTAAAAACCTTACCAACACTCTTAAAACACCTGCAAACCAATCTATTAACCCAAAGAAGTCTTAAAAATATGATATCAAACCAAGTTAGATTTATGTTTTTTAACTTAGATTTATTTTTCAAGCAATATTAAAAGCTCCAAAACATTCCCGTCAAATATTTCTCGTCGCATGAAAGCTGTGGATATAAAAAAAAACATTTAAATGGTTGAAAATAACTTGAATAATGACTTTCTCTTATCATTTGAATTTGATAACCTCTTTCTTTTATCTCTGTATTTAAGGATTGAGGAATAGTATAAATGAAGTTTCTCATCAAAAATAATTTTTTAAAAATTTAAAAGGATTGAAATGGTATAATTTATGTTATTTTAAAAATAAAAAACCTAAGTATATTTTACATGAAATCTCCATCATGCCACCTATATTTGATGTCGTTTTCTTTTCTTTCAAATCCATCCTTACCTAATAAACAAACGTTTGACCTTCCATTATAATCCAATCTTCCAAAATAGAATTTCAAGAATAAAATGAATTATTAAAATACAAACAGTAAATCCACTATAACTTGGTAGTGTTTATCTTCAGTGCAAACAGTGTTCATATCGAGTAATAATGTCACCCCTTGTTAGTGTTGATGCAATAATCATTGTTAAAATTATTGTGTACCTAAGTTTTGTAACAAAGTTTCACTGCCACACTGCCCTTCTTCAAGACCAAAATAAAATATTTACCATGCACACACCCAGACAAAGAACAGCTTCAATATATCATGGGGTTTTTATCCTTGAAACTAATAACACGTGCCATTCACTTGATTATCATTATATATATAAAAATATAACACGTGCAATTTAATAGAATTTATATAAGAAAGATAATTTTTTTAATGGATTTTTTTTTATTTCAATATACTATATATATTGTCTCCATCAATCGTAACCTATTAATAGATTATCTGCGAAGAACGCAGGCCATTAACTATATTATCTCCTTGACTATTTCTTCAACTTAGTATTTTGTCGAGATTTCTTGACGTTTTTTACTCGGAAAAAAAAACACTAAATCATTGATGAACAGAGAGGGAGACACAACAGAACTGGGGTTTCAGGAAACATCTTATCATCAGAGCAAGAATCTCTGAGGGCCATGCATTAACATAACCTTGTAATATGTCATTAATGGCGTGCTCAAGTTACCGTCCTAATTTGCAGGCTCTATAAATGATGCTTGTCATGACTTATTAACTCTATGCAAGAACAACATATAAAAATTTGTTTTTAAAATGTTTTTTTTACTGATTAACACATCAAAATAATAAAAATATTAATTTAATTTTTTAAAAATATAGCTAAAATATGATTATTAATTCAACTCATTCATCGGCCTTGTTAATTTATATGCAGAATCCATTCATCCAAGCATGTATGTGTATGTTTCATGCTTTCTTACTCATCCTTGAAACTCAACAGTAGCATCAGTCATCATCAATCGATAATAATTTGGTTCTGTGCAAAGTGTTCATACTGTTCTCTTATCAATTTTCACGCGTGAACAAGTTCTTATTTGCAAGAGATTCTTTGTTCAAGACTTGTTCAATGCGGTGTATTTTTTCAGAAAACATGTAATATATGCTTTTATATCTTAAATAAATACACTCTAAATCTGTCTCATTTTGACATATAAATGTGATGATTTGTTCATCTGAAATTTGAAATCTTGTTATAGAACAGTTTTTTTTTTAATTTTTGTATGAAGTGTAATTGTTTCAGTTTTGTAATTTTATTTAAAATAATATCATTTTAAGATAGATATAAATTAACTTGAGAAATTCAAGAGATAGTGTGATACAATATAAGTTTTGCCACAGTCGCATATTTAAAACCATTTAATTAATTAGTATATCAAAACTATATTTTTAATTTTTTTTTAAAATTATAATAAGAAAAAAAACTATAATGTATTTGTTCACGCCGACAATATAGCAGTTTGCCGTATAAGAGCATCATTCACAACGAGCGTACCCTAAGCGAAGGATGGCCTCTCGAGCAAAGGTAAGCTAAAAACAAAGAGGAGGGGGCAATGGTGAAAAAATTCTGAAGTGACAATGGTGATAATGTGATATGATATTCAAACCGTCATCACTTACAGGACGTGGGTTTCTTTGCATGGGTCCCTCTTTTGTCTCCTTCTCTGCATCTCACATCAACCCTTCCTCTCTCCTCGCAATCCTTCTCTTGGAGCCCTTGCTTTATATATTCTCTCAAGCCTCTCTTCTCTTCCATGAGTTCTTACCCCCCCCCCCCCCCCCCCCCCCCCAATTTTATGTGATTCCTCACGGAAAAGGCAATCTCTTATCTTCACCCCCCACAAGACCTCCAACATGTCAGCTGCTGTTGCAGCCGCCGCCGCCGCGGCCACCATGTCATGTAATTCTGCGAGGAGTGGCTCGTCAGGAGCTTCTAGGAGCCACCAATTGCAGAAAGAACTGCTACTACCATCACCATCACCACCATCTCCAATATCATTACCACTTCCATTGAGTCGTTACGAATCTCAAAAGCGGCGAGACTGGAACACTTTCGGACAGTACTTGAGAAACCACAGGCCACCACTGGCACTGGCAAGGTGCAGTGGTGCCCATGTCTTGGAGTTCTTGAGGTATCTTGATCAGTTTGGCAAGACCAAGGTGCATAGCGAAAATTGTCCATTTTTTGGCCATCCCCATCCACCGTGTCCTTGCCCTTGCCCTCTCAAGCAAGCATGGGGCAGCCTTGATGCTCTCATCGGCCGTCTCCGTGCTGCCTTTGAAGAGAACGGTGGACTGCCTGAGACGAACCCTTTTGGTGCACGCGCTGTGAGATTGTACTTAAGGGAAGTGAGAGATGCACAGTCTAAAGCTAGAGGGATAGCTTATGAGAAGAAGAAGAGAAAGAACCCAACACCACAACAGCAGCAACAAAAGTTACAAACTGCAGGAAATGGTACTTATAATGTTCAACAGGGTATTGGTAATGGTGGATATGTTCCAATGAATGTCCTCTCTAACGGGGCTGCAGTGCTCAGTGTAGGAGATGTGCCTGTGTTCAACGAAGCCAACAATAGCACAACCTTATTGGTCTAGGGTTTACAACTATAATTAAGTAATATATGCCAGGTAATATTGTAATGCAAGCTAGGGTTTAGTATGAGATGGTTAATTACCTTTCCTTGTTCTTCGTGCCAATGTGTTTTTGGTGTTGTTAATTAAGGGAGAAAATCATTATTCTCCTAATTTTCTACCTTCAGTGCGTGGCAAAGTAGTTAGTCTGTACTTATCCACTAATCAGAATGTCTCTGAGATTTCCCTAAAATCTAGACATCGATCTTGGAGAATAAGAAATCAACTCATCATCAACCTTGAAAATAATGGAGAAATGATTGCTCGATCCTCTTTTTGATCCCATGAACATGAAGGGAAATCATTGGAGCACACAACATATGAAGGATTTCCTTGTCCCATATTGTAGATTAATTTCTCAGCCTGCCTGTAGTGATGATTCATTTGGAATTTTGAGAAGGGTTTACAAGGTGGTGATGGATGCAGGCTTTGGAGTTAGAACTTCAAAAGGAAATAATAAATGGATAATCCATCTCTCAATCTTGATAGCTTTAATTTCCTCAATCTCGGGACAAAAATCATTTCAGTTATAAATCTTATTTTTTTCCCCTTTTCCTTGTAATTAGTATTTTGTTGCTGTTTCGAAGCAGATTAATAAATATAAATAGAAAAAAATATAAAAAAATTATTATAAAACCTTTTAGTTTTTTCAATCAAATATGTTTTTATTTTTATTTTTCTTCTCAATATAATAATCAATACTCAAAGATATTAATTTAGGCCGGACAGTACCACACATCAGTCAGCCTACCAACTTCTCATTAGTGGAGAATTTTCTGATGTGTTGAATAAACAATCTTAGCAGTGATACAAATGAAAAAAATCCAAATTTCGTTTTTTTTTGTGTTAATTTTGGAGTTCATCTTTTCGGCTTTTGTTAGAGGTTCCTTAGCTTGTGAAACTCTCTTTCCCATCTCTGTTCATCATAAATGTGTCAAGGAAAATCCAAGGAGCTGTCTCTTCTTCAATGGGAGGCCGTGTGTCTTACATCCAAGACAGGCATCTCTTTTATATCCACACAAATCTTGTACAGGGAAGGCCAAGTCTTCACATTGACTGCTTCCCTTGCTTAGCAAAGTAGTGGTGGATAGAGTTTTCTGCTTTTAGATGGGCAGCTGAGCACATTATCTCCTTCATTTCATCCCCCAACTTTAATCATTACTCATTAGTGCTATGTTCTCAGCATTATTTTATACCATCCAACTTTATTTAGAGGATTACAGATATTAGCATCTTTCATGGATGACATCGATCTCTTGCTCACATGAGGCCCTACTTGTGATGATGTAATAATATATATGCTAACCCAGCCACTTCCACTCTAGTTAATGTGATGTAATTTGATAAATCATCTTGCGCATAACATAATCTTACCTACTTTTTGCTCCACTCGTATCAAAGAAATCTTACAAACAGGGATGAGTATTAGGTGGTTCAATTTGAAAATTCAACTTAAATGAATGATGTCCGGTTTAGTATGATTTTTTCTATTAAAAAATTGAATTAATCTATAGGTTTTCTTTTTGTTAGTTTGATCTTTTGATTTTCTCTTTAAAAAAACTAAATTTGGTTGGATTGGATTTTTTTAGTTTTTTAAATTTAAAACTAAAACCAAACCAAATCAAGCTAGATTAAAAAAAATAAATTAATTGGATTAATCTTACATTGATTAAACTAATTCTGATTTTTTGTTTTTTATCTTAATCCTAAATGTGTTGCATAATTATCTTGAAATTGGTCTGTTTACAGTAATTCTCTCATGAAAAAAGCAAATGAGTATTCAAAGATTGCTTTAGTAATGTGATTAATTCTAGCCCTAAAATCTCTCCAATGAGGGAAAAAATTGTAAGGAACTCCGAGTCCCTTAAAATGTACAGCAGTTCTGCCAAGAAAGAGAGCTTGATTTCCATCACAAGTCCTGCAACACAGAGAGAAGCAAAAAGAGAAATGCAGAAAGGGTTGGCTCCTTTAGCCATTAAACGTTAAAGGGTTGGCTGCTTTAGCCATTAAACGTTTTCTCGCCTGAATTATGTATGCGCCGGCGCATGTGTGTGGCCCACCTGTGGAAACAATCTCAAATGCTATTGCAGACAGCTGGTTCATTAAGAATATATGCTCCAAATCAGAATAAGATTAAGATAGAAAGGTGGAATTATGCTGGTAAGATATGGAGATTAGAGTCATGCAAGATGGGGCCAAGTTCTTAGTCTAATCGGAGGAAATGGGTCTGGTCCTCACTTTATGCAGCAAAGCATGGTGGGATTAAAATAACAATCCTTATCCTTGATTGCAACTTTGTATGCTATAGCAACAAAGGGAATTGTTGAGCTGCCAAAGTCTTTGCATCAACTATGGAGTACCGCTGCTCATCAGACATAAAAAGAATTTTCAGAGACATCATGCATCTTTGTCAATGAATATATCAAGGACAAAGAATCCACAAGTTCCAATCCAGAATGGCAACGAACCAAGATGGTAATCATACTATAGATTAAAAACCACACCTGGGTGTCTGATTCATTGTCATTGCTAATTAGCTTTGACAGTCTACAAATGTTTTTCTTTTTTTTTGCTTACAGATCATGAGAACTTATCAAAAAGAAAATACAGGAATAGGGAATTTCTTGCGAGTAGTTTGTTGATTATTGAGGTCTTTTTGTTGCTTTACTTTTCTCTTCTAGTTCTTGATGTCAGGGTGTTGCAGACAACATCATTTTTATCTACTAACACAGTTCTCTCCAAGTGTAGTCTTCTATATGTTGCAAGCCAAAGCAATGACATTGAAATTAACTATAAAAAATTTCTGTATATACCAGCAGACCTCTAATATTTATGCTATTGATCTCCCTAACCCCAGTTCGAAATGCAAGTAGGATGTCAAACCTTGCATAGTGTCCACCAGAGCTGTGAAATGCCAATTGCTTTGGCTAGATATTGGTAACTGTGGACTTGTCCGGTTTAGATCAAAGGAGTTATCACCAGCTGCTGATCAATTAATTAATGAGCTCTAATATTTGTTCAAACAAAACACTAATAAAAGTTCACGGTCGAGTGCAATTTAGATGGGGAAAATCATGGTGTTACGAGGACAAGACACTGAAATTGACATGGTAATTTCTAAGCAAGCACACGAGAGCTACACAGCGAAAGAAAGTGTAGGCACAGAGCAACATACTGAAAAAAATATGGCAATGAATAAGCTGGGAACCGCAAACCAGATGAGGTGCCCTCAGCAAGATAATTTTTCATCATAACTATTACAGAGCAACAGGTCATGTCAATTTTTTCTTTTTCAGCCATGGAAAAACCAGAAACCAAACAAAGTTGTCCCATCAAACTAGATGCCAACAGAAAGACGGTAGCATGTGTCAGACAGCAATGCACCTACATATAATATGCATGGATATGTAAACCAACCTTGATGGTGAGTGCAGGAGTTGTTGGATAATACATGTCATCTCCATCTTCATTTCATACCAGCTATTTCGAGAAATTAGTGGAACTGTGTCCCAGAAGGAAGCATCCTGAATGAGTCAACCGCCAAGTAGCCAAAACTTAGAAGTCAGAGAATAGTTCAGACAAAAAATGCACTCAAAACAAATTTCGATGCATGAATGAAAAATTGTAAGGAGATTTTTAGAAGCAGCATGACCTCTAGAGTGCATGGAAGTCCATTTTAGGTGAGTTTCTGCACCGGGACCAATGTACTCGTCGCGGCATCGAGCAGCGACTAGGAGCGAATCCCATATTAATTAATGAGGCTTTGCCATTTGTTCACTTAGAACTCACATTACAAGAAGTATAGGTTTACCTAGGGCAATACCAACTTAGAGCGTGAGCAAGGGGAAAAAACTGGAGCAATCTGTGTTAAGTTCTTTCCCCCAGTGAGTTCTTGGAAAGCATGTCATGTTGCACTGAATTTTTTTGTTCTAACCTCATTTGGATCGATATGAGATCAAACAAAGAAAGATGTTCAAGCCACGAATATCTTCCATCCTATTCCTGTTTGATTAGATGTTCAAGCCACGAATATCTTCCATCCTATTCCTGTTTGATTTCCCCTTTGACTGCGTTTGTCTTCAAATTGCTTGTGCCATGCATGTCTGATTCTCCAGATTCTGTCATTTCCAAAGAAGCTGTTCGTACAGCTTGAGGAACATAACCTTCTTTTCTTAGCTCTAGGAGCGCAGACTCTTCAGTGAGGAATAGATCTGAGGCTACTCTGGGTGACTTTCATCTGCAGCATAAAACATATGAGAGGTGTTGGTGACCACAAATCCAATTGCATCGAGGAACTTTGTGGACTCCTCTATCTTTCGTCAAATGTCGTATCCAACGCACACTCCTCCATTGTTCAGAGTCGGCAAGTACATGTAACCAGAGACTTTTGGTTCCAAGTCAAGGAGATATCTTGAAGCCACTTCAGCAAGTTCCACATTGCACAAAACACAATCTTTATCGATCACTTCATCAGACACACACCCTTCATCAAAGAACTACCAACAAGCATATCCAAATCAAAACCCATCTCCAAAATCATATCTTGACTTGAACCACCTTCGCTAATCTCACATTATTCAAACCAGTGCAGGCCTAAATTACAGAAGGAAAAGTATAATTGAACAGGCAAAGCACCACAACCCAACATTTTAAAACAAAACAATTAATCGAAATCGAAACAACCCATTTTCACAGACCCTCTAGTCATCCATTTCCATGACATGGCATGATAAAACTCAAGCTGATTAAACAGTTTCTTAGCATCCATAAAAACCATTACGAAGCACATGCATACCCTACATTTTCCCACCCGTTAAGCCATGGGTGATGTTTTATCCATTAACAATGAATTGGGTATGCAGTTGCTTTCCTTGTTTAAGTTTTGGACTTGGTTTTTTGGCAGGATTGATTCAAGTGGGGTGTCTAAAGAGTTTTCATTGTTGAAAAAGAATGGATCTTTCAAGGCTTTTTTTAAGACTTCAGCCTAGTATTTGTGAAACATGCATATTGAATGTAGTTTCTTAGCATCCATTATATATATATATATATTGCCATTAATTTGAATAAATCACACTTAAGAAACTCTTTACATTTTTATCAAACTCAACAAAAAATCTGAACCCAGTGGTGTTTTAGCATTGCCCATAATACCATGATCATCAATTTTACGATACAGTTCCTCGAATAAACACACCAGAGAGACCACCCTCCAGGCATATGTCTGTTTTGTATTGCTACCAAGTTAGGTCGTTAGTGCAAAAAACATTTTTGAGGTTTTTTCAGCTCAACGGCAAGTCCAATAATATTGCCAAACATTGCTACTTGAAGTGGCTGGCAGGCCTTAATATTTACAATTGGTTCAACCCAACCCCAATTCTTCTTCCTTCCAGAGAAACCTCCCCTGAAACAGGATGAGACTGGTTGCTCGTCAACTGAGCAAATACGAACAACTCAGAGCTAAGACGTAATACGTACAGAAATGATAGCTCCAAGTGTACCTGGGGCAAGACAATTCATTGTTCAAGTGTGCCTCCAATGCGAGAGAGATGCGATTGACAGGGAAATATAATAGCCATCTTGTACTCATTTGCTATACAAGAAATACATTCAGAATCTTAAACTACAACAAAGAATCCCTCTTCCAAGTGATATAGACAAATAAATTATTATCTTCAAGAACAATCTTCCAATCTAATATATATCAATCCTTCCTACCGATTCCTAACTCTTGCACTCTGAACAGGTCAGTTACGGGCGGCTCTTCGACAAATGGAAGTCGTCTCTAAAAAAATGCAACAAATGATACAAAACTGAACGGTGTCTTTGAGGGAAGTAATTATGGCTAATGCAGAAAATTTCAAGGCTTCCATAATTTCATTATGCTATCTTCACTGTAGGTAGCAAGAAGATTTCTATGAGGATGATGGGTCACACCTATTACATTCTTCTCGTGAACCTGGCAGTACCAAAGGTCAAAACATGCACTTGCAAGGTTAGAATGACCCATGCATTGAATTGCACATAATAAGCAGAAAAGCAACCAATGCAAAAGACACCAAACCATGCAGTTTCTGTACTGACTTAGGACCGCTTCCATGTTACAACATCAATGCACAAACATGAAGCTACATGCTCAGAGAAGAATCCCAGAAGCGTTGATAACTCATCAGCTCATATACCAAAGCAGCAAACACCAATCCATACGATGTAGATGTGGACGTTAGTTGTTAAATTCATTGGCCCCAAAAAGCAATGAAAACATACATTTCATAGCAGTTTAACGTCGTGTAAACTTATATCACCTAATGAGCCCCCGTTGAAACAAGGACAGCTAAGTCCAGCCCAGATTCTTCCCTTTCTTCCCTCATTTTTATTCTCTCCCGTTTGGGTTTATACCAAAACACTCGATTGAGAACAAGTTTATTTTTACAAGATTATAGATTGATTGCTGGTTTAAGATGAAAGGAAAAGGACGAAATAGAGAGCAACCCAAAACCATAGACCCTGCCACCGCCATAGTGAAAACTCACCATCATTAGATGCTCTAGTTTGCCGGATTGGAAGCTGAAGCAGTAAATATTCCTGCAGGCAATTTTGAGGACAGTTATTAACAAAATTAAGCCGTCTCAAACACCCATCTCTCAACTTGTCTCAGCAATAAATGACATTTTCATTTCATCTTTCTCTTCTTTTTTTATAGAATTCTTATTTTATGAGGGGAAAAAAACACAAAATTGAAAATTTTATATCAGAATTGGGTGGATGAAGGAATAACTGTCTTCACCAACACAGTAGATCCATTCCCCTTTTGGTGATACACAATCTGCAGCAAAATCTCCACCTCTTTTACCTGAAGAAAAGCTCTTCACAACCTGCATAACAGTCACTCAAAGCAAGATGTTATTGGTAATGAATTATCAAAACTCCTCTACTTATGCACCCTGAAAGAGTTTCAGTGAACGAAAAAAGTACCTTAACCAGTAAAACATAGAATTGTAATCTATCTATAGGATGGTAATCTGTTTATATTTGCCTTTGTGGTGGTCTAAGACTAGAAAATGCTAGAGAACTTTCAATGGTTTACTGTCAAAAAAGTAGTTGGTTCACTATCTAAAATTTGGTCCCAACCCCAACCCCAAAACCAATCATGGAGTAACAAATAAGTGACAAACTACTAGCATCAGCTGGAGTTGAGAGAAACTACCTGTCCTTGAAGTGTCATAATGCATACCGATGATGTCATGTTACATACAACAATATGATCAGTGTTTTTTGGGAAAAGATGAACAGAGTTCACAGAAGCATACCTCCCTAACAATCCACACAACAAGCAACAATCAGCTATGTGCTGTAGAAGGCAAAATCAAGACATATAGCATGGATGTATTCTATCCCAGGTAAGTCCCATGAGACAATGCAGCTCAATCATGATCATGCAACTTGGATTAAGAAAAAATACCTTCAATGGTGGTGGTGTCCTGAATGTATGTATACAGTCAGTAATCTTCATATCCCAAACCTACTCAGAGGCAAAAAGGAATGTAACCTAATGAAAATGCAGCAGCTTAATGAGTGACTCACCTTGACTGTGCAATCACTGGAGTCAATAACAACATGAGTTCCATCACTAGTGAAGATGGCATCATTCACATAAAATTAATAGCAAGAAAATAACTGTTGTATGGATAGGGGAATGACTAAAGTTAGAAATTCAATGACCACATGAGTAAAATAGAGATAAAGATAATAGTGTTAAAAGGTGTCAAGTGCATTATAGTGGTAAGCAAGGTCACTATAGACAAAATTAACTTGCTATACAAAAGATAAAAAAGTCCATTAATTTAATCGAACCTGGCAGTGTCGTCAAACGATGCACTTAGCAGCTGGCTTCCATCACAAGAGAACTCGTGACTCCCTGAGAATGTGCATGTTCTATACGACGCAAGCATTGACCAGTCCTTATACACTAGACCTGAGAAAAATTGCATGTTAACAAAGTTCCTTTCATATGACAAAGTCAAATTCCAACTTCAATAATTTTTCCATAAGCCCTGACCAGCAATGCAAATTTCACCCGAGCAGGAAAAACACACAAAGCTTAAATACAAAAAGGTGTGCTAAAACATCACCGTTATTCCACGTAAATAACAAAATGTTTTCCTCCACCCATAAAGCATTCTCTAAGTCCTTACAATCTGCAAAACAATAAACTCAAATGCATACCAACCACAATCAAATTTAAAGTGTCAGGTCTTAAGAACTTTTCATGACTGTTTTTAGGCTCCCCCTATTTCTTTTGAGAAAAATGTACACTTTCTGGTCCCAGTAGAGTTACCAAGTTGTCTCAAGAACTCATTCTTCACAAGATCATTATAAACTAATGCCTCTATTGTCTCAGAAGGAAGCTTTATGGATAATTTAAACATGGACACCCGTGAAGAGAACTAGAGAAGGTAACAACATTAGATATTATATAGGATATAAAAAAGACAAAATTCAGAGCTGTGGCGTAGATGCAAGCATGTAAGGCTATGACTTACTTTGATCCTCCCATCTTCTGCTCCAGATGCAAGCATCTCAGAATCTCGGCTAAAATCAACACAGAGGACAGGATCATCATGCATCATAAAAGGTTCCTGAAAAGATTTTACATTTTCAGCAAAAACTACTAAATCCTAAATCAATTTGAAACAACCAAAGGACACATGGAAATAATCCGTTTTCATGTTCTACTTTTCATTCTTTCTCTACTCATGTTTTGGCACATGCATGAGTTTTACTGTGAATCTTTAAAAGCTATATGATGCCAATGGAAATACAATACAGGATTCTGTTTAACACAGAGCACGCAATAACTGAAGCAGCATCAGTTTGGTGCGGGGAAAGACAATGATTCAATTTTGGATGATATATCATGCAGGGATAGACCTTAGATGTTTCTTTTTCAAGATGTTATCGCATAAATTGGACAGATGAGAAAATGGATGGGATTTGATCAGGTGAGGCTCGAAATGAGAACTATATAATATCAATAGAAAAGACTACGCCATCCCTTTCCTGTTATTGATAACAATTAAAAAAAGAAAAAAAATGAGAGAGCAAACAATAGGTTATAAAAAGAAAATTCACATCTCACATCAGCCTGGTACTGAAGATCCTTTTCTAGCTTTCCACTTGCATAATCCCACACCTCGCAGTGATCAAAAGATGAAATATCACTAAAGACTCATTCACTAATTTTTCATCGTCTGGAAGCGGTTTTCAAAAGCATAACTCGATAAACCCATCAATAGAACATGAGACAAGGAACTGCCCATCTGGTGAGAATTTAGCACATTCTGCATGATTTTTTGTTTCAAACTGCAGAACAATGCGACAACATGCAAACCGGATAAAAAATAAATATCAGTTTAGCCTGAATACCACTGAACCCCCCTGTCATTGTTCTTAAAATTCTCATATAATTCCAAAAGGTCCATGTAATAAATTTGGATTAATGCAACTACCTTTATGGTGTGTGAAAGAGTTGTTGGATACATATCATCTATATCTTTTTTCATGGCAGCTGTTCCTCGGAATAGATCAAACTGAGTTCCTGGAGGAAGCAACCCTGGATGAGGCAAACAAAATAGCTTCCATCCATTATCTTCAGTGACAGTAAATGGCAAAAAAGTGTATCAAATTTCCCATTGCCCACTCCCATGAGCAGAGATTTTGAGGATTGACCTTAATTTAAAAAGTAAAGCACTGCAAACAAAAGATACGTGCAAAACAAAAGGGTTAAATTTTAAGAAAAATAATTTTTTTAGAGGCTACACAGATTTCCTTATACATAGTTCGTCCATCCAAGGGAAACAAAACGATAAACACTACTGTACTCCACTGGCAGTTATAGAGTTGAAAATTTTTTAATCCTTGCTTTTCACTGTCTCTAATTGACTCTACTATTACACCCATAAACACTACTGTTGTAAATCACATTCTAATCCCAAATAACCTCCAGAATCTTTACACTTATAAGCGACAACCACTGACAAAACAAATAGGGGAAGAAGAGGAAACCTTGAGCAATCTCTGCACGGCGTTTCTCCTTTGTTAATTCTTGATAAGCCTGTCATGTTTCACACAATTCCCAAGCCTCTGAGAAGACAGTAGAAGAGTACGCTTAAACCCCCAATTATATTATTGACAGGCATGTAAATTCATTAAGAGGGTTTTTATCTCTTATAATGCAAATCAGGAAGAAGAAATTGTTAATGCAATAAGTATGTTCTATATAGAAGAAATGATTTCTTGTTAGTGAAAATACCAAAAGACACCAGTGATTTACTGTGATTCTGGACAAATGTTACTATACATTGAAGCAGTGTTTTTACTCTTTAACCCTTATAGCAACAACAGTTTTGCTTGCAAATGCAATCGGAGGTACAATTGTTTTTTTTTTTTTTTTCAAAAGATGCATTAGAGACAAAATAGTCTAGATATATTTCTTTTCCTATAGTGTAATAACTGATTTGCCCTTGAAAGCAAGGAAAATTAGGCTCCGGGCAAGGGATTTTTTTGTCTTTTGCAAGAACAGAAACAGCTTGTTTACACTCGTACCTTGAAGGAGAAAAAATAACATGAGCGTAGGGGCTTCTCAGTCTTTTTATTTTTATTTTTTAAATATTACAATTACTATATAATCCTTTGACTCCAAAAAAATTAAGAAAGCTTTGAGAGGGGTGTTATTGTTTATTTTATATGTTTTTGTTGTGATTCTCGAATGGCTAGAAATATTTTAGTATTTTAATATGAATAAGTTATTATTTAAATTTAAATGTAATTGAATCATGCTTCATATGTGTTAATAGTAAGTGTTATTTGGTGACACTTGTAACACTTTTATTTATAATTTAATACTATTATTTAGGGTAGTATTTAATGTTTCTTGCTGCTCTCGTAATGATGATAAGATATGCTTTTGTCAAATGATAAGATATGTGTTTGCCATCATAATTTAAAAGGAGTTTTTCCCTTTCTCTTTCTATCCTTCTAGAAAATCATGATAATCATTGTAAAAAAAAAAACAAATATAATTATTTATTTGTTAAATTAAATTATGTCTTTATTTTTTTTATTATAATATATTTGATTTTGAATTATTTATTAAACTAATTTTTTTAATCAATTTCATTCTTTCAAACTTGATTTTTATATAAGATTTAGTTTTTATTTTTTCAATTGCAAGGTATAAGGTCTTGAATTATTTATTGAGTTAATTATTTTTTAATTTCATCACTTTACATTGATTTTTGTATTAAATTTAGTCTTTGTTTTTTTAATTGTGGTGTGTTTGATTTTGAATCCTTGATTGAATTAATTTGTTTTTGAATTTTATCACTTGACATTTCATTTTTGTATAAAATACAATGCTTACTCTTTTAATTATTCTTATCTTTTTCTTGATTGAAATTGTTTTTCAATTTCATCCCTTATGATTTAATTTTATTTTTTATGTTAAATTTGGTTCTCTTTCTTTTCAAATCTATATTTTGTAAACCACTTCTTTTCTAATTTGTTTTTTCAAGTTTATCCCTAATTATTTTAGCTGGTTGGGGATTTTACATTATTATTTTTTTAGATTTATTTTTTATGTTGTGATCTAATCTCATGATTTGTTTTACATATTTTTAATATTGGACCAGGTTGGCTTCATTCATTTAAAAAAATTAAAATTTCATCCATTATCATTAAGTTTGTTGGAAATTGATATCTTTTTAATTGTACTTTTGTGAATTTGATTTTTCTTTTTAATTTTGTCATTCAATTCAATAGTTGGTGATATTTAATGTTTGGCCATCAATATTTTGATTTTTAATTTTGATTATTCATCATTTTACCAAATTTTAATTTGTTTTAAATTTCATCTTTAGATATAATCTTGATTTTATTTTTATTTTTATTTTTTTAAAGACTTAGTCCTCATTATCTAGGTTTTTATTTTTTATTTTGGATTCATTTAATAATTTGATTTTTTTTTCAATTTTACTATTCAATTCAAAATTTTTGTTTATCTTGTAACTTTTTTTTTTTCAAATGAGGCCCATGTTCTCTCAATTGTTTTTTTATCCTTTATTTTTTTTTTATTTGATATTTTATTTATTAGGATTTGATCTTCTTAGTTTTTCCTATTGTTTATATGCCCGACTTAGGATTCAATCTAGGATAATTATTAAGTTACAGGTCAAAGTGGGTTGATTAGAGTGAACCCAAGTCAACCAAGTCCCTTAGTATTATAAAAAGGACAAAATAATATCATTTTGAAAAAAAAAATAGTTAATAAGTTTAACTCTGTTTTGATTAGATTTTTCACTACTTAACTGAAATATAGTTCAACTTAGGTTTTTAGTTATCTTACACATGATTAATGCTCCCTAAATTTCTTTTCATGATAATTATTTTCTTTAGTTTTCTCATCAATTAGTTTTTTCCTATCTTATGATTTAGAAAGTTTATCTGGGTGGCTTATATTTTTTTTGTTTTTTTATTTTATTCTTCAAAATTCAATTCTTTCTCCAACTTGATTAGTACTTAAAAATGTAATTTTATCAAGGTTTGATATCATTATTTTACACTTGAAGTATCAATAACTCTTTAACTAAAACATGTTCTATAATAACAAGTATGATACCATCTACCTTTAAGTTATGATAAATATTCATCCTAAATGCAGGATTATCACATAAATAAAAGGATAGATTGATAAGTTAAAGTAGTGAAATTAAAAGGACAAAAAGAGGGCCAAACTTAAAATAGAGATGCTAGTGCAGTCCAAACTGAAACATTATTCGATAATTAGGTCATTTCTAGAGCTGTAGATCTTAAATTTAGATCTGTTTTATATGGATGAAAATATGAGACATAGGTCTAAAACTTTTATGGAAAAGAAAGACTCAATTCTACTACTTGGAAATCCAAATTTTAACAACATAAAAGTTTGAATATGTCCTGTAACCCAGATACTATTTAGTGTTCAGCCTATATCCCGAGTTCTAAAAGTTCAAATGACCTCAATTGTTTTTTTCCTGGAAAACTGAGACAATTATCTAGAACTTTCATGAGTAAAGTTAGTTCAAATTTTGATATTATCAATAATGTTTTTGACAAACAAGAAAATAAGAATTGTTATTAAGTCAAGAGTTGGTTACTCATCCATCAATTAGTTATCAAATCAGTAATTTCTAATTTTGGCTTATAAAAGAAAGCATTTTTCATATATTTAAGCATCTTGGTTTATAGATCAAGATCATGCTTTTGCTTTCTCTCTTTGTATTTTTGTAATGCTTAAATTTTGCTTTCATTAATATCTTTTTTATGCATTTCATTTCCTTTCCTTTACTTAGTTAACTTTTATCTTATTTATGTTATTATCTTATTTATTTATGTTTCTCTCTTTCATTATGTTTAATTAAGTTTATTATGCCAAGGTGAAAATGTTACACTAATGGTGTAAAAATAAGTATAGTGTAAACTTGACATGAACTTTAATGTTTGATACTAACATGTTTTGTATTTGTTATCTTGCTTACTCTTAATACTTTACTTGTTAAATGATTAATCTAAATTTATTCTGTATAACACTTGATATAACAAATACTTGTCGCTTTCATAACCCAACCGTAAGATGTAACTAACACTTGTGCTATAAAAGGAACTTGATTTGTTATTAAAATAAGTTATAATCAAGAATGCTTGACAACATTTATAATTATTAACATTATTCAAATAAAATAATTAATGTAATCATGTTAACTATTTATAATCTAATTGAAACCTCCTTTATGTATGGTTTCTAGTTAAATAATAAGAGTTTCTATTATATTTGTTTGAAATACAATTAGTGAATTTATTAATCTTGACATTTGTTGTTATCATTGTTTAATTCTTATATTGATCTTCCATCTCAAAGTTCTCATCAACTTTTTTTTCTTTTTTCATTATTATTATTATTATTATTATTCTTGTTGTTATTGTATTGTTGTTATTTATAATTTATACAATTAACCTCCATGCGATTTAATCCCGGTCTTGTAGAGTTATTTATTATTTTGACACTTCTGTATTTGGGAGAAAATATCAATTTTTTAGTCGTGTCGCACCTAAACCTTTTTTTAACCTTATATTTAGTAATTATATCCGTTTGGTTTTGCTCATGAATTTTGATAAACTCATAGTACTTTGTTTTTTAATATTCTTGATTTTATCATTTTATATTTTTATTAACTTTGTTTTTATAGTATAAAGTCTTGTATTTTTTTCAATTTTTAAAATCCAATAATATAATACTTGGACATTAATTTTTATGTTTTTTTAAAATATTAACTGATGCATAACAAAACTAAACGAAGATTATCTATCTACTACAGTCAACTAGTTAAAAAGGAAGGGAGCAATGTTATTTTTGAAAAAGTGTTTCTAAAAACAGTTTAATTTTTAATTTTTTTAAATTAATATATTTTTTTATATTTTTAGATTATTTTGATGTGTTAATATTAAAAATAAAAAAATATTATTTTAATAAATTTTTAAATAAAAAATATTTTTTTAAAAAAATTCAGGGTATACTTGTGGGCATGCTACGGGGAAATGTGTCTCTCTCCATCTCTGTGTCTGAAACCCGAACAACGATCAAGCTCAAGCCCATCACCCTTTTAGTCCGGAAATTGCAATGAAATAAGTTGCCTTGTGTCTTGTGGCAGCTCAATATTCTTCTGGGCTGCAATGTGATGTGGTCAGGTAACCATGAGTCCACCACCACTTGTTATGATGTTTCCGTTCAGGCTCAACATTCTTCTTCTTTGGGCATTTTTTGAGCCTCCCAGCTACGCTGCGGGACTTTCGAATCAGAGTTTTCTTGAAACCCAAAATAAAATAAAATAATTATTAAACTTCATTAAATAGATGTATCTTCAAGCTTTTTGATTCAATTTTTTATCTGGTCTAAATTTAATATTAAATTACATAAAGTTATCTTAATATAATCTAATTAACTTCACATCTCTAAAAAAAAAAATTGAGATAACTCCTAAAAAACATATTTGATTTTTTTTTAAAATAAAATGATATTTTTTAATATTAAAATATCAATACATTCAATACTTAATCTATCAAATTCATCATTTGAGTACTTTATTGGGCTTAACAATTTTGTTTTTTTAGAAAAAACTATTTTTTATTTAATTATATAATAATAAAAATAAATATTTGTAAAATTAATCACAAACCAAACATTATAATATCTATTTGAGATTGTTATAATTTTTATATAAAATAATCGAAAACAAATTATGAAAACAAACTAATATATATATATATATATATATATATATATATATATATATATATATATATATATATATATATATATTCTAGTTAGCTCCACTAGACATTACTTGGGAACTTGTTTCAGACAATTTGCTTGACAGAACACAGAATCAATGCCACAGTTTGCATCAAACAGCTAGCTTCGTTACATCTTATGCCACACTGTCCCCTGAATTCTAGCATAAGAGAGATGTGAATGCATGACGATGGTTTTCTGAACTTGATTTGCACTTAAAGGGGCTTAGGATCTCTAAAGGATCCCTCAATTGATGGCTAAAATTAAGATTTTAGCTTCCTCTCTTTGGAAATAAAGTAATTTATATCACATGGGTAAGGGTTACATGCCACACAATCCAAGGGCTTAAGTATCCAAAACCCTAATTTAAATGTCAAACATCACATATAAATTAATCAATCAAGAAGATGGTTCGGCTAGCTGTTTCCAATGTGCCTATAGCATATATTACAATAATATTGGTCTCATGTTCTCAAGATCATGATCATCATAAGATTAAAAAAAAGAGAGGCTTGGCTTGCACTCCTTTGGGAAGAAGCTTCCTTGGTTGAAGGCATTGTGATATTAACTGGTCCAGCTAGTTCAAGTAGTTCTTTCTTTAGCAAAAGCCTAGGCAATAGGCACTGTGGTTGGTGGTGAGAAGCAGGAACCCCACGCATGATCATTAGGGCTCCCGAGCTCTATGGAGTTTGAAAATTTCATAAATCAATACATGTCTAGCACTAGAGATCAATTAGTCTCTCTCTCTCTCTCACTCTCTCTCTCTCTCTCTCTATATATATATATATATATATATATATAGTGTCATGAGCATAATTATTTTTTATATATCATAAGCTATTAATACCTAGTTATTTCACTAGAGATCAATCATCATTTTTTTTTTTATAATATGGAGAAATTCTGAATTCAAATAGCTTATGAATTTCTAATTCTTATGATAGTTAAGATTCCCTTTGGTTAATTTTTAAAACATAAATGAAAACTATAAAATAAACAAAAATATATTAAGTTAAAAAGATAAAGATGGAGACGGAAACATGAAATAAATATATCTTTAGAATATGTTTTAAGTGAAATTTTGTTATTTAAAAATAAAAGATAGAGGAGCATGTCTCATTCTCTTCACAGTTTTATTTATTTATTTATTTTGAGACAGTATATTAGTGCATCGATCAAGCATCATTCTTGTTCAGAAAACAAATCTCATAAATGCAAAACACAAACCCAAAATCTAGATTATTGGTTTGGTAAGAACCCTCGTGTCTAGCAACTTATTCAAAAATAAAATTATTAATTTAAACTAAAATCTAAAAATTATTTTTTTATTAAATTAAAAACAAAGAAACCGGTGGCAGTGTCGATCAAAGCTGTCCATGTAGAAGACGCCGTGAACCGGTGAACTGGCTGCATAGACGGCTTACGTAGGGTGGTGTAAGATGCTTATGCAAGTGTCTCTCGCGTGCCATATCAATTGACATTGCAGGCGAAGACAACTAAACACTGAGATATTAATTTAAACTAGAGAGAACACCCCATTTTAATCGTAATTAGTACTTTGATCATACCCCACTTTTTGATTAGATTAGATTAATTATTGAAAGAAATGTTCGTCATCAGCGAAGAAAGTGGCATCCTATTGTTGAGTGACGGATTTTTATACTATGGGCAGTGATGATAAAAAATTGCGGTGGTGGGTGCACATGGACATGGATGCTTGTAAATCCTTTGATTAGTGTTTTTGGAAAGACAAAAACAATGTATAGTAATGCTCAGAGAATCCCAGTTCAATTTGCTCTCTTGTGGGGAGGAGGGAGTGTCATGCAGGAACGTGGGACAAGTGTTGTCTGGAGCCAATCAAATGAATGATTCATCCATAACTATTGTTACTACTAGTTCGCTTGGCTTTAGCTAGGGTTTCCATAGGATATTGGACCACCCCACAGGAGAGAATCAAAGATTAAGGAGGGAATCCCAGTTAGCAAGTTCCTATATATTGCTTGACAATTAAAGCCCATGAAAATAGATCACAGGCAGGAAAGTAGGAGACATAGAAAAATGGGATCAACGAGGACCACCAAACTAAGACACCCCAACTTGGAAATCTTACATTAGGTTAATAATCTTGTAGATACATACAATTCAATTTCCCTATACAAAACTTATATATATTTATCTATATAGGCCACCAACCATAGCCCTATTCTTCTATTCCCATCTTCATGTGGGATTTTTCTTTGTTTGATGAGATGCATGTGGCATATTTATTAGGCTTGGACATTAAGTGGATTTTATATGACATTAAATTCCCAGTATTTTTCATGGTGTAGGTATATAGCTGCGAGGTTGTACTTTGGCGTGAGCATACATCATGTACATGTGCCACCCGGAAAGAGAGAGGACATAATCACGCTTTCCTGAAATATTAATGGAAGCCAAGAATGTGTAAGAATGAGGATGGATATCATGAAATATAGTTAGAATTAAAATACTGAGAAGATATGTAGTTGGGCAACAAGCAATGGTCTTTCGAAGGAGTCCAAATCCAAGAAATCCAAGTGCTCTTAGTGATAGAACGGGAGAGAGATTTGTTGCTAGGCATAGAAGATTCTCAAAATGTCCCATCAAATAGAAGAGGGTCGGTGATATCCTTGATGATCATTGGCCCATTGAATGATTCAATTCATCACATACTAATTAAAAAAAAAGCCACCTCTCCTCCCTCCACCACATCAACATCCCATCTCACAATTACTTTCCTTTAATTTACATTTAAGAATGAGAGATAGATAGAAATTACATATAGCTATATGCACACAAGTGAGATTGTTTTTTTTTTTAAATCTTTTTAAAATGATTTCTTATGGGAAAAAAATATAAAATTGATGGTTTTTTTAAATGGTTTTGATGTATTAATATAAAAAATAAAAATTTAAAAATATATTATTTTAATATATTTTCAATTTAAAACACTTTTAAAAATCATTATACATCAGTTTATTAAATACCCATGAAAAGGCATATCTTTAAAATTTCTAACATAAGAACAAAAACCTTGGATTATAGCTCAAAGCCCTCATCTATCGGTCATCACTTCAATACGTCTCATCAAACATGACTATATATGCATGTTTAATCAGCACCATCACACCCAACTTCATAAAAGAAACCTTACTTTTATGCAAGAAACAAAAGGCATGTTATTTGACCTTTTTGTGACCAAATCTTCCAACTTTATTACAAAACAACACACCAAACTATATTAAAGAAAAAACATCTTGAGTTTAGACTCTGATTATATACATAAAACTAATCTTATAGCTTGTCATTTATCTTTCCGACATAAAACGTTAGACCCTAGTTTAGATATGCTTCTAAATCTCATGCATGATAATCACCTTTTTGAAGTTTAATTATGGTTAAAAATCATGAGTGACATTTATTCAAACCTTAATTAATTAATCTCTTTGGATCTGTAAATTATTTGCGTACATATAGCTAGCTAGACTAGCTCCAAATTTGTACATCATGGAAAGTGCTTGGAAAATGTTACACTCGTTTAGTGGGAGATAAAGTGGATTCTGAAATGGAGGAAAGGCAAAGATAAATCACAACCACAATAGCAAGCCAATATATATATATATATATATATATATATATATATATATATATTTTGCCATATAAGTCAACCAATCTTTGACTTTGAATGGATTTAGTGGGTCTAGATTTCTTTTCCGTTTGGGTAATGGGATTGGACCCGATTTTTAAAATGTTTTTTTAATATTATTTTATAATTTTGATAAATTGATGTGAAGAGAAATTTATGTGCATTTTTTTAATTGAAAAACACCTTTTGCATTTCCATAACACGCATTTGTGTATCCATGTATTTATTTTTAATTTTTAAGAAACAATTTAGTGGCCTATTTAAAATTTGGTTAGAAAACTTAGTTTTGATATAAAAATTATCGAAAAGAGTATCGATCCATCATCCAAAAATTCGATTTATGGCTGATGTTTGATCATTCTTGTGTTGAGTAGCTAAGGATATTAAAGCCAGAAAATTGAAATAAGAATAATAACGATATATATCGCTTCCATGAATAATTACAATAGGCACATCTTTATATATCAATTTGTTATACTGAAATGATAACACGATGATACAGGATAATGTAAACTAGCTTGCTAGCTAGCCTGGCACTTGTACTTCCCTTCAAGAACACCATGGGGCGAACTTAGGTTTTAAGCTTTGTCTACCTACCTTCTTGTAGCTATAACATTAATTAATCATCATATAATTAATAGGTAGTATTTGTTTTTTACTTTTTTTTTAATTTTTTTTTTAGTTATGAAGAAGAGGTTCGAATTAATTTGAACTCTCTTGAAAGAAATGGTGCTTTCATCAAAAGATTCTTTCTGCCATTATATATATATATATATATATACTCGTCAATTGGATGAGTGGATATATATCCCATTCATTGAATATAGAAGGATGAGTATTTGATAAAATAAAACGTATTTGTACGATATATATCATGAATTTCCATAATCCCTTGTGTTCATGTCTTTAATTTCTTTTTATTTTCCCATTTTGCAAGGCATTCATTATATATACTTTTGTGTGTACGTACGTGTCTTGAAATTTAAATTCAGATCGGTAGAACGTGGGTCTTCAATTTTGTAAATTCAAATCCTATTCCATTCCCGTCGAGAAATATATTGAAGTTCTTGGATTATTAAATGAAATTGTCTTATTGAGAAAACTGTATTTATTAGGACTCAAACATTGGTTAATTAAGAAAGTTACGAGCACAAAGAGATTTGGCCGGGACACACTCTCAATCTAGGATTTCTCTGCAAATCTTTTTTGTTGACAAATTACACTTTTAATTAATTCTTCATGATTATCAATTAAAGAACAGATTATAAAAATAATCTTATTAAAAAGGAAAAATTAAAATAAATACACTTTCAATGGCTTGATTCATGGGATTCCTAAAAATATTTCCCAAAAAAATAAACCCTTTTATTTTTTTCCAAATCAATTCTTCTTTCTTTTATATGCGTTTCTGCTTCTCTTGTAACAAAATCAGCACTCCTATATACCAGCCATTTATTTTTCATGGAAACTCTTTTTCTAACGTTATGGTCTCGTAAAACCCTTGGTTGTATTCCATGTCCATCTTGCTTTCGAACTATATATTACTCTAAACCCTTGTTTACAAAGAAAACCCTAATTCAAGGGCATCCATGTTCTGGAATGAAGTGTGTTCCAACGATCATGGCATCCATAACCAGAGGTATTTGCTGCTACCCTTTTTTTTTCTTAATTTGTTCTACTAAATGGTTAGATTTCATATGTTTATTGGCTGCTACCATCTCTTTACATATATAATTTAACCACAGAGAATGCACCTAGAGTGATAATTCATTTCTAGTGGCAATGTATTTCCTTTAGCATTAGAAAAGAAAAAGAAAAAGAAAAAGTTGACGGCTTGTATGTTTAATGCAATTTAAATCACATATTCCATTGAATTAATACCGCCAAATAGTTATATTATGAATGGATCCAAAGAATTATTGACCTGGTTTTTGATTAGCTGACATCATTGCATCTAATTGAATCAATCAATTCGACTGATTTTGGATTTAGTGCTTGGCATGTTTCAGTAATTAAGAGCTAACTCTTGCAGAAATCGACATTGTCAATTAATGCTTATTTTGATTATGTATATTCTTCATATTAATTAGGTTTCACCAATATTAGAGTTTGCACTTTGGATTTGAGTGTTATATATATACTATAGTTCTTTATTGCAAGCAATTCTAACTATATCTTGATCTTATTTATATTGTAAAACTCTTGAACCTATTTACTTGGAGTTTGGACTAGTTTAGGTATACATATATAAAAAGAAATTAACCCTATTTAACTCTATAAAAAATTCAATTTGACTTGTGATTTGATTAAAAATTTAATGATATTATTTTTGAAAAAAATAAAAATAAAATAAAAATGATAATACCGTTTCATTCATTTAAAAAACATTTAACCTAAATTAATGCAAGTTAACCCCAAGCATATAACTAAATAGAGTTTAAAAACTAAATTACTGCTAGAATCACCACACAACAATTCAAATTTTATCACCTATTATATATTTGGCTAAAAATTGTGGTCATTCCCTTTTGTTCTCTTTTGGGTGGGAATGAGGGCGGGGAGAGACTACAGAAAGCTAACCATATGCGCAAGAGACAAGCACATCACAATGAGAGGTGCTCATCATTGCCTTTGAAACGTTTCGAAATGAAAAGAAAATACAAAAGAGTCTCACTAATCACGCGTTTCGAAACGTATTGCCGAGAAATGCGGCTACTTGCCGCCTCTTTACTTCCCCATCACTTATTATTAGTTTTTATATATAAAATAAAAAGACTTTACTGCAAAAGTCTCCTTTCATTTCCTTGCTTTAATTGAGACAATAGCAAAGAGTACAAAACCAAAATCAACCTACACTAACAGATAATAACAATACTATAACATTAGAATCATTTGTTAGGTAGTCTAATGCTAGAAATTTATAATTAATTGTTTTTTTATACTTTCAAGTTTGAATTCTATTGTTAAGATGTATAAAATTAATTAAAATATAATCTAGATATTTATATTAATAAAATTAAATATATAAATTTGACCTTGATGTAATCTTTTAATATTATTTTTGAATTAAGTTATCTTAGGCATTAACAAAGATTAAGTGATATTGTGGTGGACGGTATTTTTCAAAAGCATTCTTTTAATTAAAAGTATTTTTTTTTATTTTTAATATTAGTATATTTATAAAATTTAAAGAGTACTAATTTTATATATTTTTATATTAAAAATAATTTAAAATATATTTTAAAAAACATGATGCAATAAAAAACAAACTCTCATTAAATTTTTATTTTTTAAAATCATGATTCAAAAAAATCAAGAATAAAATCAAACTTTTTTAATCATTTAACTTATTCTCTAAAGTCACTAACTTTACACTAAAGAGATTAAATTCATCACATTATGATCAAAGATATATTATTTGCATTAAAACGGCATATAAATATTCACAAGAAACATGTATCTCGTTAGCCATGTATTAATTTGTTTGGTAATGTGACGCACTACAGGGCACCTACCTTACTTTTCGCGAATAAAAATCATATGTTTGATGGGTGCGTGCAGCTTGCGGTGCCAAGCCATGCCGTAGACTTGTACATTCAAACTATATTAACTATGAGATAAATTTATACTAAAAAAAAAAAAAACTGTAAGATAAATCAGCACCTAGCTAGCTAGCTAGCTAGCTAGCTCAATATCTTTATTCTCACTTGAACTTAAAAAAACACACACCCAAACCCCCTCTCCCTCTCTCTCATTCTTGCGTGGAGAGAAGAACCCTTTATGTATGAAAAGTCAGCGACTCTGTTGATCATTCTCTCCCTCTCCTCTCTCTCTCTCTCTGTTTTTTTTTTTTAAATTAAATCCTTTTTGGTTTGTTCTTCAAATCAAGAAGAAGCACTACAACAAAGAAACACCCGGTTCAGTTTCAAGCTTCAAAAACCTATCTTGTTTTCTTGCTTGCTTTCATGTCTTAACCAAAAACCTTGATCCTTGTAGCTAAACTAGATTTTGCATGTTTTGTTTTGTTTTATGTCTTTAACGTTTTGTGTGGTGTAAGAAACACAATCCCACACCAAACAATACTGTTCTCTAGCTATCCCTCTCCATAAATGACCCTTTACCATCGTTCTTCTCTTATTCTTTGATTCCACGCTAGTATATGCAGGTTTTTTGGCCTCAAAATGGATAATTATCAAGGTGATTTAACAGATATTCTTCGAGCTAGTGGTGGAGCTTTAGGCCAATCAGATGTTCCTGTTTCAAACTGGGAATTCCCTTTTGATCCATCATCCACTATGGGAGAGAGTAGAGGTAATCTTTTTGGTGATCCTTTTTGCAACATGAGAGATCCCCTTCTTCATGAGCTTAACGTTGCTGCTGGTTCAAGCTATTTTAGCAGCCAAAATTCAGCAGATCATGTGTTGGGTGCCACTAGTGTTGATCATGATCACTCTAGTAGTTTTGTTGGTGCAAATAGTGCTATTACTAGTTCTAGTAGCAGTATTCTTGCTCATCAAAGAGTGTTTGAAGATCACGAGATCCATAAGGCTGCTGCTACTCCTCCTGCTCCTTGCAATATATTTTCAAGAATTCAGATCTCACCAAATAATCCACCAAAGCTGCCTGTTTCGCCGTGTAATTCTCCGGTTATAGCTACCGGTTCTTCGCCGAGAGGGTTTAAGCCTTCTGCTATGGTTTCAAGTGATATAATTAATGTTAATAACTCAAAAGGTTGCTTGATGGAGAACAGTGGACAAGTGCAGATCTCATCTCCAAGGAACATGGGGATCAAGAGAAGGTAAGTGATTCTTAAAGTTAGTTGTGTCACTTGTTTCTATGAATTTAATACAGTTGAATTTCGATTTCTATGCAACTTTTAGTGTAAGCTATTTTTTTTTATAATAATCTTGACTTCATTAATTGAAGTCGATGATGATAATAAATAGTATAATCATAGGAGTGGTGATGAACAGGATCTATGGAATCTAGGGTTTTGACGTAAAGTATATGTACTAGCTAGTCTTTTGATTGATTACATGGATAGGTTCTTGATAGGGGTGGCAAACACCTTCACTTTTCAGATGAGATTGTTCACTGACTGTCTACATTACACAAAATCTTTGATGGGGTTTAATCAAGTAACCTGAAAAGGTAGCCTAACTGGTGTCATAATAGCATTAACAGACATAGCTTTCGTGCTAGTAGTTATCTCAAGCAACTTTTCATTTATTTATTTGCTTATATTCCTCAACTGATCACCTGAAAAGATAGCTATATATGTGCTTGAATGATTTGTAGTCGGTTGTCTTTGGGGATTTGCCATCCCTTTCAAGCTTCTTATAGACGGAAAAAAAAAACTCAAACTGATGCATCCATTCCTGCCCCAGAATGGAAATTGAATCATTCTTGCACAATACTTTAAAGTTGATAAAATCGTTGATATTTGTTTATTGCCTCTTCACCAGTGAATTCTTCTATCTTGAGCCTTGGATTTTGGAAAGATAAGGAAAGACCAAGATTTTTGTATTGTTATTTCAGGAAGAGTCAGGCAAAGAAGGTGGTTTGTATTCCAGCACCAGCAGCTGCAAACAGCAGGCCTGGTGGAGAAGTGGTTCCATCTGACTTATGGGCATGGAGAAAATATGGACAAAAACCCATCAAGGGTTCTCCTTATCCAAGGTAAGAAAATTTGTTTTTCTTGTCACTCTAGATACATGGTAACTATATATAAAGTTCCCAGATTACAAAGAACAAAGAGCTGGACTTCGTATTATTCTTTTTCTCTGACAAATTATATCATTGCCTGAAAAAGAAAATTGTTTCTTGATTTATTTCTTTTTGTTTTTATTTCTCCCTCTTGGACATGAAATGTAATAAATTGTTGCAAAGTAATGTCCTGAAAAAGTTCTGGTGAACCCAAGTAAAGTTTCCCTAGACACTGAGTTCAAACAGCTTGTTTTTTGGTACGTAAACAGCTTTTTTAACATTGATTTACTGGTTGTAACTTACAGTTTTGATAAATGGATGCGCTATTGTTCTTGGAGCTCAACAGATTCAAATAGTTTCCACTTTCCAATGTATTTGCATGCTTGAATCGTTAGCAGGAATTACTTCCAAAATATTTGATTTAAGTAATTATTATAATAAAAATGGAATGTAAATATTTGGTTGAAAAATTGCATTGAATGTTAAACCATCTCTTTCCACACATCTAGGGGTTACTATAGATGCAGCAGCTCTAAGGGTTGCTCAGCAAGGAAACAAGTAGAGCGGAGCCGAACTGATCCTAACATGTTGGTGATCACCTACACTTCTGAGCATAACCATCCATGGCCAACTCAGAGAAATGCACTAGCTGGCTCAACAAGGTCCCAGCCACTAAAGAGCACTGCAGCTTCAAAGAGCCCCACAGGTTCTCAATCACAAAAAAGAGGAAATACAAAAGAAGAACAGAAGGAGAGCAGCAATGATACATTGTCTCCTACCAATATTATTGGTGGTAGGTCAACGGCAAGTGCATCTGTGAAAGAGGAGTTTGATGACATTGACAAGCAAATGGAGATGGATGATACTGATTTCAGCGAAGGGTTTTCTCACAGTTACAAGCCATCGATGCCAGATCAATCTGATCAAGACTTCTTTGCTGAACTGGGAGAAATAGATGCTGACCCTCTTGACCTCTTGTTTACACAAGAATTCAATGGAGATGAGCTGAAAGAAAGTAAGGACTTGGATCCATTCAGTATCTTTGATTGGTCTGGGGACCCAAACACTACATTTGGAGAAGCAAAGAAGGGTTTATAACAAGACCTTGAAACAACAATGCCATTTCCCATCTAAAAACATAGTCTGTTGTTGAGTATTTGTGGCACTACAATGCATTCAAGGTCTTGCTATAAACCTTTGTCTTTCAGCTTTGAGATTTCATGTGGGGAGGAGATTTTTTCTTTCTTTCCTACTTTCTTCTTCCTTTGTTTCTTGTTATTTACCAGAACAGCCAGGAAAATTAGCTAGGGAAAGAGAGAGTAAAAAGACAGTGCTGCTGGTCGATTGGGAGCAGACCTAATGAGTCCCGCACTCCTTTTGGAATATTGGTGGATGGGACAGAAAGCTGAGGAACAGAAGTTTCAACAGTTAAAATAAGTACATCCATCAGACATGACTGGAAAGCTCAATGAAGAGATTTATACAAGACGGGACTTGCCATTTCATCTTTTGAAGCGGAGAAAATCACTCAAGAACAGCCCTCCACCCTCTCCCCCTCCCTCCCTCCCTCCATTTGGTGATCATGTGGGCATTCTTTAAAGTAAAAAAAACACTACTGCGTGCATAAAATGGAAGAAGAGAAGAAGATGACAAGAGTATATACATGGGTTTGGATTAAAAAAATCAGAAAAGCTTGACTTTTCTTTTCAGTCTTGATCTCTAGGAATGTGTGTATACAGAGAGAGATATCATTAATGCTTTGGGTTCCTCAGCTTTCTGTTTCTTTTATTATTCATCCAATACAGTGCTGTTTTTATTTTTTATTCTTGACTTCAAGTGTTAGTTATCAAAGGATTGTTTAAGAAGAAAAACAAATTTTCTTACAATTTTTTTTAAATAACACACCTGCCATATGATCTTCTTTTCAAAATCATTTCTATTAAAATATTGAGATAACCAGCAAAACGAGGTTGGCATTGAATCTTTTGCATGTGAATTGTCAGCCACTTGGAGGTGGACATTTATATATATATATATATATATATATATATATATATATATATATATATATGTCAGAGGATTATTTTTCATTAGCAATAAATTCATTCTAATAATTTAACCTTAAAATTTTTCTTGACTTTTTTTTATTATCACTAATTTAAAATTACACTAAATAATAAATGACTTAATATGATATAATTAATTTAACTAATTCAAGATAATTTGAATTATTAGTAAAAAATATAGTTGATTATCTTTAAAAAAACTAAGATCATCTTTTTTAATATTAAAATAACAATACATTATATTAATCTTAATTTTATAATTTAACTTGTCAAATATATGATTTAAGCCTTGGATTTCATTGAGTTAAAAAATTTTATTTAAAAAAATTATTTTTTATATAATTATATGATAATAAAATATTTATTTGAAACTACAAAAGAAAACCAAAATAATTTTTAAAAACAAATTCAAAATCAAGAAAAAATAATAAAAAGAAAAAGAAGTGGGAAATGCAACAAAAAAGAAAAGAAAAGGAGAACGTCTCTTTCACTCTTAATATTAATAGTGAAGGAGGTGGGCTGCACTCTAAGGTTATTTTTAAATTAAAAAATTGAAATTAATATTTTTAGCCAGTAAAATATAGAATCTTTAAAAAATTTTCTCCATATATATATATATATATATATATATATCGAATTATCCGTTGTGTTTTCAGTCGTTATGCTTTGTCTTTCTTTTCTCCATCATTTTACTTATTTCTATCTTTCATTAATTAAGCAACTTAATTTTACGTAATGAGATTAAATCTATTTTTTTATATATACAATAAGAACAGAAAAATCCTGATAATTTTACTTAAGACTTCCAGCCATTATTTGAGTTCCTTCTGACTTTAATTAATTAAGCTACTGTTTTTTGGGACAAGTGATGTATCTTTCATGAACATAAAGCCTGCTAGTCCTCTAGCTAGCTACAATCCTCATGAAGAAAATGAAGTTCGTGATATGGCCACATTACATTCAGCTCTCAAATTTCTGCATATGTCTGTAGCTTTACTGCTTCAAACTACCCCCATCAAGTCACAGCCTCCTGCTTCGCACTGAAATAGTTTCGCGGAGTGAAACATTAAATTATGAATGTATCTATTTTTAAAATAATTATTACTTTAAAAGTTTTTAAATTTATAATTTTCATAAAAGGGTAGGTGATGAAAATTAAATTATGTAAAAGAGAAGGTCAAAATTATACTATATAGATGGACGAAAGGAGTACTAATTAACTTGGAATCTTTAAGATTGTGAAAATTATATATTTTTTTTATATATTACCACATCAAAACCATTTTAAAAAAC
The DNA here is from genome assembly GCA_026413675.1 of Populus pruinosa. NCBI lineage: Eukaryota > Viridiplantae > Streptophyta > Magnoliopsida > Malpighiales > Salicaceae > Populus > Populus pruinosa. The sequence continues at coordinate 56,169,306 of CM048592.1, forward strand.
ACATAAAAAACATTTTAAAAACATATTATAATAAAAAACAAACACTCTCCAATTAAATTTATTTAAATTAGCTTAGATAACGGTTAAATTGTGTGTTCCATCCTTCAACACCTGTCCAAACATGCCATCGTTACATTGGAAACTACATGACTCTATTAATCATGGAAGCAACTTTTACCCAATTTATCACCAAATGCCAAATAGTGACTCTAAGTTCTGTCAAATCCATCACCTTTAACGAAGTTTTCATATCCTTTCAAATGAAGTCACTTCATGGAGAAAAGAACAGTCTAAAGTTCCATAGAATGGTTCTTTTTCTCGTTCTTGATTTGGATTGGGGTGAGAGTCATTATGCTTTTGAAGGAAAATTAGGTGCAATTGGGCTTATGGGACTACTGTGCTAATGATTTTGAAAAGGAAGGATGAAATGGAGTTCATTGATTACACGGAGAAAAAGGATTGATCTAGTGGTAATGGGTGTTTCTTAATTTATTTTTATTTAAAATTATATTAAAATAATATATATTTAATTTCTTAAAATTTATTTTTAATATTAGTATATCATAACAATTTAAAAATATAAAATAATACTTTTTTACAATAATACTTTTCAACTGCAAAACCAATCAGGATACATATGCTCTTTTAAAAAGTGCTTTGATGGTAAGTCTTTCGCATGCTTTTAATCTTCTTTATCTCAAATCTTAAAAGAAACATGCACATTAAACATCATGTGATGTTTTTTTTTTTCTAGGTTTTTGGTCAAAATATTACTCATAACTGCAATGTTCGCATCATGTCATTAGCATAAATCTTTTCCTTTTAGCTTTTCAATTTCGATCAACTCTAAAATATGATTCATTTGCCGGCATAAGTTGTCTTTTACGAAAGATATGAGCTAGATCATGATCAAAGTTAATAACAATGATAGAGAAGAAGAAAAACCCAACAAAAGTGTTGTTGGTTTGTTATATATTATTCTTAAACAAAAAATCATTATGTAATTTTAGTAAAAAAAAAAAAAACAAAACCAGTAAGAATTTACCTCGTATATATGAGATATCACATCATCAAAATTAATAATAATGATAAAGATAAAGAAAACCCCATCAAAAGGGTTGATTTGTTATGCATTATTATTTGAGAAATTAATGGAGTAATTATTAAGATAGATCATGATCAAAATCAATAAAAATGATAAAGAAGAAGAAGATTTGTTATATATTATTCTTTTAAAAAAAATCAGAGAACAATCAAATTTCCAATTGCCATGACTAAGCAATAATCGAATCTTGATACTAATATAAATCATTAAGTATTGCTATCATGATCTCACTCAGGAAATAAAATAATAATAATAATACATATTTGATATCAAGAAAATATCCTTGAGACACTTTCAAGCTGTTCTATATCTATATAAATATTATTATTAAAATATAATATCATCATGTAGCTCAATCTGTACTCATCCAGAACAAGCAGAAAAAAGATATGTTTATTTATTAGTTTTAATACCCCTCGTGAGATCTTGATTTCAGTTCATGCTATTCCTTACACTTTTATGTTAATTTTCTTAGCTCATTACCACGTACGAACAAGATTTTGGCTATAGTGGGCAGAAATTGATGATCATCAGAACAGAGTTAAGCACAATAAGTATATAGTTGTTATCGTCAAAGATTTAATTGATCGTTTTGAGGTACAACAAACCCTCCAAAGCTGTTCAAAGCAAGAAGTATTTGCTCTATTATTGTGTAGTGGGACCGATTAATGCATTCACATCTATCAATATAATTGGTTAAATTCATTATGTTTTGTTGGCCATAAATTTGATTCCAATGGCACCATGAACTAACTAGTAGTCTAGTTCATTTAAGCCAACGAGACTCATGTGTGGTTGATTATTAATCAAACACCCAAGGTCATTAATTTGAGATAATGGAAGATTTTGTTATGAAATCCGAAAGCATTAAGAAAACTGTAACAGAATCTAAAATAAAAATAATAAATCTAAAAAATAATCATGTCAATTTTTTCCCTTGAAATCCTCGTAACCATCGATTTTTACAATTCTCGCAGCATCACTTGTTAGCTTGACTTGCCTGTTTTCCAAAATGTGTTATTCCACCTAACATCCAAGCCAAGTGCATTGTGTTTGACAAAAAGAACCTCTACAGCATTTGTCTTCACCTTTGATCGTCTTGGAACATTAATTTACTATATGTGTTGACCAAGAATGCCTTTCGATTTGACTGGAAATGCTTTGCATTCATAAAAATTACTCGAACAATCATAGCTTAATTTCACATCAAGTTTGATATCGGAGTGTACTTGAGTAGGGGAGCCATTCTTTTTCGGCATGCTTTGCTGTTTTATTAGACTCGAGAAACAAGCATGCATTCAGCAAGATGAACAAGAGTGGCTTCAACCATTGAATTTCAATGATCAGAGCAAAGGTCAAATGATGGCCAAAGCTTGTCAATCAAGGTGAATAATGGTGACAAATGATAACCCCTGAACTTTATTTATTTATTTATTGACAGATAACCTCTCTTCCTGATTAAATAAGTTAGCCTCAAGATTTATTAACGCACTAGATACTGGGTCTCCGTAAGTACTCACTAATAATTGACCCTGTACTTCACCAAGGGTGAAATGGTTAAATATTTGTTTTTTTTTTTTTTTGTAAAATACAGATTATATATATAAGTTTTTTAATATATTTTTCTACTTCAACATTTTTTAAATAAAAACAATTATATGCATTCATGTAATCAAATAAATAAAAAATTATATGTTTTAATAAATAAAAAAGATTCTACATATGATAACTAAAAATAATAATAATAAAAAATATAGACCAAGATAGTTAGTTTCGTAAGACATGATATTTACTTGGTTGTGTTTAGTAAATTTATTTATTAAAATAATATTTTTATTTAAAAAATAATAATAGAAATAGAGATATAAATTAAATTGATTAAACAAAATAAAAGGAGAAAAAAATAATGCAAGGCTACAAATATTAGAAATGTTATCTAAAAATTTTATTTTATTTTAAAAAATTATAGATGAATCATAAAAAACTCTATAAAATTTAAATGCATATCCAAAGAAAAAAAAATTATCATTTAAAAGATGTTCTTGAAACAAAATAAAAGAGAGAAAGAGAATTGATTTAAATATAAATAAAAACAAATTTAGAGAAAAAAACCATATAAAAAACATTACTTTTTAAAAAATAATTTGAAAATTATTTTAGAAAGAAAAGGCAAAGGCTAGGGAATTCTAGCCTTAGCCAATTTTGTCAGGCCCGCATGACTAAACTCTTTTTTTGGTTGTTATGATTAGGGTGAATGATGCATCATCTAATTTGTCATGATTTTAGCCATTATGATAGCTGTAAAATTAAAATTTAAATATTTTTTTTCCAATAATTAGTTTTTCAACCCATTTTGACTAAAAACACATTTGAAACCTGTTGTAACCTATTTTTAAATCCTTGCATAAAAAATATAAAAAATAAAAAATATAGTCAGAAGAAATCCAAAAAATACTAATAGTGAAAATAGAATGCCAGAGCATCCAGAAAATGGTCAGAAATTGGTTGAGGTTAAAAAATACAAAGGGGAATAACCCAGAATTGGGTTATGACATGCTGATTAGTACTTAAAAATACAATTTTATCATGGTTTTACATCATCATTTTGCACATTAAGTATCAATAAATCCTTAACGAAAGCATGTTTTATAATAACATATCTAATAATATAAGTGATTAGTACTTAAAAGTGCATTTTTATCATGGTTTTATATCATCATTTTGCACTTGAAGTATCAATAAGTCCTTATCTAAAGCATGTTTTATAATAATATATCTAAAATATAAGATACTTTTATTTTGTGATAAATGTTCATTTTAAATGCAAGCCTATTGTCATAACCCAATTTTGGGTTATTCCCCAATTTTGATCCATATTTTGATAACTTTTTAGAAAAAAATCTAAAAAATAGAGAAAAACAATGAAAATCTAAAAAATACATTTTTAAACATATTTGCATCATTTTTAGCATTTTCAACATCATCTCACAAGAATTTAAATTTTCAAAGATATTTGAAACGTGTTCAACTTTTAATGTGTTATTTTTAAAATCATTGATTTTTCTCATTGAGTTAATGGTGATATTGCTTGTTTTTAAAAAAATACAAAAAATATAAAATTGAGGGACCAATTTTGAAATTCAAGCAACATTTTGCCTATAAATAGCAACCTTTAACACAAAGAAAAAGGGGGGGCAATTTTGACAAAAAAAAAGAGAGAAAAGAAACCCTAAAACACAAAAAACCCTAACATTTTTCTCTCTATCACTAAGAGGAGCCGCCACCTCCCTCACCTCTTAGAGCTGTCAGCGTCGCCGGACGATTTCTCCCTCGTCTACCGTTGGATCAACCTGAAATTTGGGTATGTTGTTCGTCTCTATATTTGGGTTACAACATTTTTCTGCCTCCCTCACCTCTTTTGCTCCACGCGCTGCCGCTGCCGGAGGTGGCAGAACTAGTAGATCGGGGCCGTCATTCATATTTAAAACCACGAGAGAAATATTACCATTTGAATATTTCTGGACAAACCACTCTCGGAATAGTTAGAGCCGCCGGCCTATTTCTCCATTATTCACCGTTGGATCAACCTGAGTTTTGGATATGTGATGCGTATGGTTGTATTGCACATTCTGAATGGTGGAGATGAGATGAAACCCATCCAAAAAGGTGTTATGCACGTTCAACAGTGGCTTGCCAATCTCAGGTCAGTTTCGGTTTAACTCCGATCTAGGGAGATCCTTCGGTTAACTCAGGCTGATATTTGGATATATGCTGCATGAGACGTTGGTTTACCATTGTACCGTTGGGATTTGTTATTGTTTCAATGGTTGATGAGTAATGCTCGCCGGAAGCTTTGCCCAGAATCTGTCATGGCTTCCGATTTGAAAACCCAAATCACAACACCCACCACCGGCGCAGGAAGACATAGAAGAGGAAGACGGCCCCGATCTACTGGTTCTGCCACCTCCGGCAGCGGCGGCGCGTGGAGCAAAAGAGGTGAGGGAAGCAGAAAAATGCAGTAACCCAAATATAGGTAGACAGGGTTGGAAAACACACTACCTAAGAGGTGAGGGTTTGACGGCGCACTAAGAAAGGAGACAGGGTTGAAAAATACACTACTTAAGAGGTGAGGGCTCAAAGGCACACTAAAAGGGGAGGTAGGGTTAGAAAACACACTACCTAAAAGGTGAGGGCTCAAAGATGCACTTAAAAGGAGGCAGGGTTAGAAAACACACTACCTAAGAGGTAAGGGCACAAAGGCGCATTAAAAAGAGAGGTAGGGTTGGAAAACACACTACCTAAAAGGTTGAGGCTCGAAGGCGCACTAAAAAAGGAGGTAAGGTTAGAAAACACACTATCCAAGGTGGTCGAGAGCTCTAAGACGCCCTCAAAAGTGAGGCAGGGTTAGAAAACACACTACCTAAGATGGTCGAGGGCTCTAAGACGCACTCAAAAGGAGGCAGGGTTGGAAAACACATTACCTAAAAGGTGAGGGCACAAAGGCGCAATAAAAAAGAAGGTAGGGTTGGAAAACACACTACCTAAGAGGTGAGGGCTCAAAAGCGCACTAAAAAAGGGAGGCAGGGTTAGAAAACACACTACCTAAGAGGTAAGGGCACAAAGGCGCACTAAAAAGGGAGGTAGGGTTGGAAAACACACTACCTAAGAGGTGAGTGCTCAAAGGAGCACTAAAAGGGGAGGTAGGGTTGGAAAACACACTACCTAAGAGATTAGGGCTCAAAGGCGCACTAAAAAAGAAAGGGAGGGTTAGAAAACACACTACCTAAGAGATAAGGGCACAAAGGCCTACTAAAAAGGGAGATAGGGTTGGAAAACACACTACCTAAAAGGTTGAGGCTCAAAGGCGCACTAAAAAGGAAGGTAGGGTTGGAAAACACACTACCTAAGAGGTTAGGGCTTAAAGACGCACTAAAAAGGGAGGTAGGGTTAGAAAACACACTACTTAAGAGGTAAGGGCACAAAGGCCCACTAAAAAGGGAGGTAGGGTTGGAAAACACACTACTTAAAAGGTTGAGGCTCGAAGGCGCACTAAAAAGGAAGGTAGGGTTGGAAAACACACTACCTAAGAGGTTAGGGCTCAAAGACGCACTAAAAAGGGAGGTAGGGTTGGAAAACACACTACCTAAGAGGTGAGGGTTTGACGGCGCACTAAGAAAGGAGACAGGGTTGGAAAACACACTACTTAAGATGTGAGGGCTCAAAGGCACACTAAAAGGGGAGGTAGGGTTAGAAAACACACTACCTAAAAGGTGAGGGCTCAAAGGCGCACTAAAAAGGAGACTAGGTTGAAAAACACACTACCTAAGAGGTGAGGCACAAAGACGCACTAAAAAGGGAGGTAGGTGTCATAACCCCATTCTGGGTTATTCCCTAAAATCCACTTTTTTTTAAAAAATAAAAATCAAAAAATAAAATAAAGGCTAGAAATGTGGGGAAAACTGATCTAGAAAGACTAGGTAAAAATAAAGCTGCAATTTTGGGAGGAATTTCAAGGCCTAATTGTACCCTATTATGCCCAAAAATAGAAAAATACAAATTCAAAGGTCAAATTAAATGATTATTGGACAAATTTGCATAAAAATTAAGTCTAATAACATAATTAAATTTTTAATAGGCCAATTTGATTTAATCATGGGCCAAATTAAAATTTAATTATGCTTAAGAATTAATTTAGGTCCAAATGAAGGATTTAATTAAGTGCAAGGACTTAATTATACTTTAAATGGGTCAAATTAATTTTATTTGGGGCTTAATTGGTGAAAAATTAAGTTTGGGAGTCTAACTTGGATTTAATTGAGAAGATTGGAATTTTAAGAAATCAAATTTAATTTTTACCAAGTTAATCAAGTGAAATCAGGGGTCAAATTGAAGAAATTGAGAGTTTAATGGTCAATTAGTGGTGAAATGGCATGAATCTGAGACCAAGGACTATAATGAAAAAGGCACGTAAATTCGGGGCTGAAGTTAAAAAAAAAAAAAAAAAACCGGGTTACTGTTCATTGTCTTCCCCGAAAAGCTGCCCGAGTAGCAACGTTTCAGATGCATTTTTGGCCTCGTTTGGCCACCAAATTCGACAACGTGTGTACCGACATGTTCACCTACAACCCCTCTAGCCTCGTGAATTGTCCGGTCGGGTTTATAAGATTCCAAAAGGCTCCGTTGGTCGGCCTAAAGTGGCCACCTTGGGCAGCCTGCAGCTTGGGATTTGTCAAATTTGGCAGTTCGAGGTGCACACTTTGAGCCAATGGCCTGGATTCCTCGAGTCGAATCAAGGGCTGAAAATTTTTCCCCATTGAAGACGAGATTACCCTCTCTCCATGCCTATAAATAGGAGCAAATTTCAAGCTCAGAGGGAGGAGAAAATCGAACCCAAAGTTGGCCGAAAATCACCTTTTTCTGCTCGTTTTTCCTGCAACCAGCCCCTTGTTTTTTTTTTTTCTCCGTCGTGGCCTCCGGCCACCACCACTGACCTCACCGCTGTCATTCCCACGAAACACCACACCATCATCCCCTCCTCCAGAAGCTATAAAACCACCTCACCGAAGCTTGCAACACCTCTCTCTCTCTCCACTACAAGTTTTTTTTTTCTTTTCTTCCTCCTACCGGCCTCCACCATTGCAGCAACCAGCTCACGCCGCCGGCCTCACCGCCTCCAGTCACGCCGCGCGCCACCAGCCCAGCCGCTGACTCTCTCCACGCCAGGTAATTCTCTCCTCCCTGCACCATTTCCTCGCATTTCACTGTTCAAGTGAAACATAATTCACTTGAACAGTGAAATGTTATTTCACTGTTCACGTGAATTATAATTCACGTGAACAGTGTAATGCTATTGTTACTATTCACGTGCGTGAATAGTAAAATTTGCAAAAAAATACATAATTAAAAAAAATTTTAAAAATCATTTCAAAAAAATTTGTGATTTTCTTTAATATTTTTCTACCAAGTTTTCTTAATATTGGGTTGTATACTTACATTGTAAGATACAAGTCCAGTATTAAAATGCCCGATTTTCTCCGAAATATTCAAAAAAAAAAACAAAAAAATTCAAAAAGAAAAAGAAAAAAAGATTTTGTTGCATACGGCCAAATCCTAAAGAATTTTTCAAGCATATCTCAAAATATAAAAATTACATCTTTCTCACGATTAAAAATAAAAAAAAATGAGTATCGTAACTAGTTTATGATTATCCATTAAAGTTTGGCCAAAATATCAAAAACCCTTTTTTTTTTTCCCTTTTTAACCCTTTTTTTAAGATCTAGACTTTAATATTTGTGGGGTGTAAAATTACACGATAAAGTACACCCTCGAGTATTAAAGATACAAGGTGTAAATAAAGACAATTTTAAAATTTAGACTTTAGAATGGTTAGGATTTAACCCAAAGAGGTAGAGACTCCTTCACGAAAGAAGATCTGCCTTGAACCTTAGAAAAGACCAACGAATAGAAACTCGACCTAGAAAAACAATCAAACAAATAATGCAGCTTACCTAAGATAGGGTGCACTAGGGGTGATGCGTCTTCCCCTTGCACAACCAGTCCCTTACTCAGACTCTCGCAGACCATAGGTTCCTAGTAACCATAATACTAGGTGGCGACTCCAAAGAACCAACACAAATAATAACAAAAAAAAAATTGCCAGCCGATGCGGCGCGGATTTTCCGACGTGCGACAGAATGGCGACTCCACTGGGGACGCCTTATTTGGTCGGACTAAGCTTTGTTTGTTTGATTGTTTGATTACTTGTTTTTATTTATTTAAACTTTACTGTTTCAACACATTTTATTTCCTGTTCATACATAAATACATGTATTTTTTTTAATTTTGCAAGGACACCTAATTCTAGGATAGGTGGGGAGTAGCGATTTGCCTCATGACTTTCAGTCGAGGTTCAGATTCGTGAAACATCTAACTATGAGCTGAGTGTTTACTCGATAATGGTGGTCACATTGTGCCCCAACCATTCCTTGTAAACCCCTACACTGCCTTCACGTGAGGTGGTCACTAGGTAATTCATAGACCCTTTTAAGACTAGGTAGAAAGTCTACCTATCATGTAATGACCTAGAACCTTCCTTTAGAGCATGATCTCCCTATATATTCATTTTGCATGGGTTTTTTCCATTCATATGCCTTTGCATCCATACACATACATCCATCCATTGTAAATAACATACATACTTGTATCGGATCAAGATATAGGTCCCCAAAGAGCCTACAAACACCCGATTCCAAGCAAGAAACATGGAAGATGAAGAGCGTGCTCACCGTGATGCCCATTTCCAAAAAGAGTTAGAGTCTCTAAAAGCAAGCGTAGCTCGCCTCACTAGCTTACTCGAGCAAACACTTAGAAATGCCTCTGGTGAAGGTCCTTCCAATCAGCCAACCCAGCCTTTAACAACAGCTCAAACTGAAGAAACAATGAGTAGGCATGGTCAAGAACCTCCAATATTTGTGCACTCAATGCCATTAGCCCCAGCCCCTACAGTCCTAGATCCATTCACCAATGAGTCCCATAAGGCTAAGCCATCTAATGACATTGACAAAGATAAGATGGCAGCATTGGAAGTTCGGATTAGAGCCATTGAAAGGGTAGACTTATATGATCCAGTACGGGCGGCAGAAATGTGTTTGGTCCCAAATGTGGTTGTCCCAAAGAAGTTTCATGTTCCAGAATTTATCACATACACTGGAACACAATGCCCTATGACTTATCTCAAATCCTACTGCAATAAAATGGCAGAAGTAGTACATGATGAAAAACTACTAATGCACTTTTTCTAGGATAGCTTAAGTGGGGCAGCATTGAACTGGTATATGAAATTGGACAACACAAGGATTCAAAAATGGAAGGACCTCATAAATGCTTTCATTAAGCAATACAAATACAACATGGATATTTCTCCTGACAGAACCAGTCTGTCTAACTTGGAGAAAGGAGATAAGGAAAACATTAGGGAATATGCTCAAAGGTGGAGAGACCTAGCTGCTCAAGTACATCCTCCGCTTCTGGATAAAGAGATGGTCACTCTATTTGCCAACACACTCAAGGCCCCCTATTATGAGCATGTAATGGGTAGTTCGGCCAAACAATTTACTGATGCTGTGGTAGTAGCTGAGCGCATAGAACAAGGAGTAAAGAGTGGTAGAATCTCTACACCTAGGGATAAAAGGGGTTTTGAAGGGAAAGAAGTTGACTCATATCACACTCCATCCTTTTCATCCCAAATCGCCAACATCAATCTCATTTCATCTTTTCCTACCAGAAAACTTAAGCCTCAAACCAAACATCAAAGAGCCCATGAACAACTACCTACATTATCGCTGCCCTTAAATGAGATGTACCAAAAGCTACTGAGTGTCGGGTATATAGCTCCTGAACCCTTGACACCTCTAAAACAACCTTGCCCTAATTGGTATAAGCCCGACCTCACTTGCGAATACCATGCTGGCGCCGCAGGACATGACATTCATACTTGTAGTGCCTTTAAGAAGAGGCTTGTGCATTTAATTAAAGCTGGATGGATAACCCTCGATGGAACTCTAAACGTGAAGCATGAGTAGGGTGTGGAGAAAGCAGTTTGAATTCTCGAGGACAAAGATAAAGTTCTGTCACAAGATAGGAGGATGGCGTCTGCCCCTAATATTTGCCTTCGTTTGATCATGTCTATAAAGTTTTTTTTTTTGTTGGCAAATTAGCTCATGATGCCACTAAATTTTCCTTGTCAAATGAGCCTTTCTTGTTAATAAGATCATGTGTTTTTCTATATTTATGTCATGCTTTTATCGTTTCATGTAAATAACACATTGAGCATAAAACCATTACGCCGAGATTTTTTAGGAATTCAAAGTTTAGTACAAAAGCAGAAATCATGTTGGTGTTTGTCCGAAACAAACAAGTTCTGAAAATTCAAGTGATTTCTTAGAGAGGTAACCATACACCTAGAAAACCTGAAAAAGAAAAAACATCATGAAGTGACTCTCAAGCTGAGTTTCATTTGAATGAATAATGAGAAATCACTTTGCATATTCACATGAAAACAAGGCTTCCCGATCCTAAAGGCATGCATTTGAGATGAAGAAAGGCCATCTTTGATAATCCTTTTTCACAAGGCTAAAATATATCTTTTGCAGTCCCTTTTGAGCCTAATAGATTTTTCTTGAAAAATAACCTTGACTAGGATCACACCCTACACTAAGGGCAAGTGCAAAAAAATCTTTAACGATTGAAAGTGCCCAAATAACTCTTGGGGGCATGAAAAAACCTTGACGATTGAAAATGCCCAAACAATACTGGGGGGCATAAAAGAAAATTCTCAATCATCGAAGGTGCCCATACAAAGATGGAGGGCATAAAAAAAATCCAAAGGATTAAAAAATTTTGAGCAAAAAAAAAAAAACAAAAAAAGCCAATACAATGATGCTCAAAATCAAATGAAGAAAACAAAAGCAAAAAGAAAAAGCCCAAGCCTAACACTAGGGGGCACTGTGGACCATTCTGCAAATCAATTCTAAGGTCCAGAAATGTATGAACAAAAAGTTTGGGATATAAGCACTAGTGATCCTTAGTCTTAAAGTCCCTTAAACACCTTTTGAGCTATAAATATCTTTTTCTTCATAACCAATAGCCCAAGCCTACATTACGTCCCTAATCAAGCCCTTTTTGATCAAAAGCAAGCAATCTGGATCGGTAGGCAGTGCTTTCTCATGCAAACTAAATCATTATTCATGCAAATAAAATGTATGTTTTAAACAACGGTTCTCAATAACCCTCAAATTGAAATTTAAACTTTTTGTGACCAACCAGATGTCACTTTGTGTTCTTCACATTTTCACCAAAAGCAAAACTAAAAGTTTTCATCACTTCCGAAAACCTCTCCATAGGAATCACTTGAATTTTTTCAGAATGAGTTTGCTTTGAATCGATGTCAAAATGATTTTTGTGTCTGGAATAGCTTTGAAATTCCAAAATTTCTGCATGAAAGCAACTCCTTGTCAAAGACCAAACCTTCCACATAGCCTCATCCCTAAACCCAAATTAAATACTTAGGGGCATGATCAAGCTGGGGGGCAATAAAAAATGCCTGATAAGGCTGGCCCCATGATTCCCTTCTCTAAGAAGAATGCCAAGCAAAATTAGCAACCATTGAGATAAAGGGTGGAGGACAAAGAAGTATGATAACATTAACTCATTCTTAGATGTCAAAATCAAGATTTGACTCGAGTAAGCAAGAGTGGGAAAGCCATCAAGCCTACTGCTGACACTCCAACTTTTGAGAAAAGGAAGACACCATGAAGAAATGGGGACCCATATTTCTCAGGTAAGTATACATGCATATTGATCATAATGCATTGCTTTTAACATTGTTAGATTATGTTTTACCATCCTTTAGGTAGCGTGTTTTCTAACCCTACCTCATTTTAAGTGTGCCTTTGTGCCCTTATTTCTTTTAAGTGCTCTTTTGAGCCACCATCTCCTAGGTAGCGTGCTTTTTTAACCCTACCTCATTTTGAGTGAGCCTTTGTGCCCTCACTTCCTTTTAAGTGCTCTTTTGAGCCATCATCTCCTAGGTAGCGTGCTTTTTTAAACCCTACCTCATTTTGAGTGTGCCTTTGTGCCTTCATTTCCTTTCAAGTGCTCTTTTGAGCCATCATCTATCGGGTAGCGGGTTTTCTAACCCTACCTCATTTTGAGTGTGCCTGTGTGCCCTCATTTCCTTTCATATGCTCTTTTGAGCCGCCATCTCTTGAGTAGCGCGTTTTCTAAGACTACCTCATTTTGAGTGTGCCGTTGGGCCCTACCTCCCTTTTTAGTGCGCCTTCGAGCCCTTACCTTTTAGGTAGTGTGTTTTCCAACCCTACCTTCTTTTTTAGTGCGCCTTTGTGCCCTCACCTCTTAGGTAGCGTGTTTTCCAACCCTACCTCTCTTTTTAGTGCGCCTTTGTGCCCTCACCTCTTAGGTAGTGTGTTTTCCAACCCTGCCTCCTTTCTTAGTGCGCCTTCGAGCACTCACCTCTTAGGTAGTGTGTTTTCCAACCCTACCTTCTTTTTTTAGTGCGCCTTTATGCCCTCTCCTCTTAGGTAGTGTGTTTTCCAACCCTGCCTCTTTTTAGCGCGCCTTTGAGCCCTTACCTTTTAGGTAGTGTGTTTTCTAACCCTGCCTCCTTTTTATCTCCCTTTTTAGCGCGCCTTTGAGCCCTCACTTTTTAGGTAGTGTGTTTTCAAACCCTGCCTCCTTTTTATCTCCCTTTTTAGCGCGCCTTTGAGCCCTCACTTTTTAGGTAGTGTGTTTTCAAACCCTGCCACCCTTTTTAGTGCGTCTTTGTGACCTCACCTCTTAGGTAGTGTGTGTTCCAACCCTGCCTCTCTTTTTAGTGCGCCTTTGAGCCCTCACCTTTTAGGTAGTGTGTTTTGTGACCCTGCCTCGTCTTTTTAGTGCGTCTTTGTGACCTCACCTCTTAGGTAGTGTGTGTTCCAACCCTGCCTCTCTTTTTAGTGCGCCTTTGAGCCCTCACCTTTTAGGTAGTGTGTTTTGTGACCCTGCCTCCTCTTTTAGTGCGCCTTTGAGCCCGCACCTCTTAGGTAGTGTGTTTTCCAACCCTGCCTCCTTTTTTAGTGCGCCTTTGAGCCCTTACCTTTTAGGTAGTGTGTTTTCTAACCCTGCCTCCTTTTTATCTCCCTTTTTAGCGCGCCTTTGAGCCCTCACTTTTTAGGTAGTGTGTTTTCAAACCCTGCCACCCTTTTTAGTGCGTCTTTGTGACCTCACCTCTTAGGTAGTGTGTGTTCCAACCCTGCCTCTCTTTTTAGTGCACCTTTAAGCCCTCACCTTTTAGGTAGTATATTTTGTGACCCTGCCTCCTCTTTTAGTGCGCCTTTGAGCCCGCACCTCTTAGGTAGTGTGTTTTCCAACCCTGCCTCCTTTTTTAGTGCGTCTTTGAGCCCTTACCTTTTAGGTAGTGTGTTTTCTAACCCTGCCTCCTTTTTATCTCCCTTTTTAGCGCGCCTTTGAGCCCTCACTTTTTAGATAGTGTGTTTTCAAACCCTGCCACCCTTTTTAGTGCGTCTTTGTGACCTCACCTCTTAAGTAGTGTGTTTTCCAACCCTGCCTCCTTTCTTAGTGTGCCTTCGAGCCTTAAACTCTTAGGTAGTGTATTTTCTAACTCTACCACCCTTTTTTGTGTGTCTTTGAGCCCACACCTCTTAGGTAGTGTGTTTTCCAACCCTACCTCCCTTTTGAGTGCATCTTTGAGCACTCACCTTTTAGGTAGTGCGTTTTCTAACCTTACCTCCTTTCAAGTGCGCTTTTTAACATTCGTTCCTTTTCTAGTCCTATCCCTTTTTGAATACTCTATCAAGCTTTCATTGCTTGAATAGTGCACCTTCGAGTCCCATCATGTTGTCTCTTGAAGACATTTCATTGTTTTAACTTGGGCTTGTTACCCATCATAATCAAACCTCTCTGAAACCATCTTTTGATAAATCCTTGCATTTCTCACCACCTTTAAAATCTTCCATTGGGGCCGGTTGCCCATTACAATGAAACTATCTTTTGAGAAATCCTTGAATTTCTCAACACCTTCAAAATCTTCCATTTGGGCCGGTTGCCTATTATAATGAAACCATCTTTTAAGAAATCCTTGAATTTCTTATCACCTGCAAAATCTTCTATTTGGGCCGGTTGCCCATTACAATGAAACCATCTTTTGAGAAATCCTTACATTTCTCACCACTTGCAAAATCTTCCATTTGGGTTGGTTACCCTTTTTCAATAAAACTTTTGAAAAATCTTTGTATTTTTCACCACTTTGAAAAATCTTTTCATTTTTCACCATTGTGAGAAATCTTCGCATTTCTCACCACTTTGAAAAATCTTCATGTTTTTCACTTGGACAGGTTGCCCATTACAATAAGACCACTTTTGAAAAATCTTTGTATTTTTCACCACTTTGAGAAATCTTTGCATTTCTCACCACTTTGAAAAATCTCTATATTTTTCACCTCTTTGAAACATTTTCCTGTTTTTCACCCGGGCAGGTTGCCCATTACAATAAGACCACTTTTGAAAAATCTTTGCATTTTTCACCACTTTGAAACATTTTCCTGTTTTTCACCCGGGTAGGTTGCCCATTACAACAAGACCACTTTTGAAAAATCTTTGTATTTTTCACCTCTTTGAAAAATCTCTGCATTTTTCACCTATTTGAGAAATCTTCGCATTTCTCACCACTTTGAAAAATCTCTACATTTTTCACCTCTTTGAAAAAATCTTTGAATTTTTCACCACGTTGAAACATCTTCATGTTTTTCACCTGAGTAGGTCACCCATTACAATGAGACCACCTCAAAAAAGAAAAAAAAATTCACTGAGTAGGTCACCCATGACAATTTGACCATTTCAAAATCTTTGAATTTTCAAAAACTCTTCCAGTTTTTACTATGAGTGCGCTTTCTAGCCCTCAAGTGGATTCATCATTTCTATGATGAGTCCATCATCTCTTTTTTTCTTCTTTACAATGCTTACTATCTAAAGTCTCTTACGTGACTTTCTATCATAAGCATTGTAAAGAGGGGGGCAACTGTCATAACCCAATTCTGGGTTATTCCCTAAAATCCAACTTTTTTTTTAAAATAAAAATCAAAAAATAAAATAAAGGCTAGAAATGTGGGGAAAACTGATCTAGAAAGACTAGGTAAAAATAAAGCTGCAATTTTAGGAGGAATTTCAAGGCCTAATTGTACCCTATTATGCCCAAAAATAGAAAAATACAAATTCAAAGGTCAAATTAAATGATTATTGGACAAATTTGCATAAAAATTAAGTCCAATAACATAATTAAATTTTTAATAGGCCAATTTGATTTAATCATGGGCCAAATTAAAATTTAATTATGCTTAAGAATTAATTTAGGTCCAAATGAAGGATTTAATTAAGTGTAAGGACTTAATTATACTTTAAATGGGTCAAATTAATTTTATTTGGGGCTTAATTGGTGAAAAATTAAGTTTGGGAGTCTAACTTGGATTTAATTGAGAAGATTGGAATTTTAAGAAATCAAATTTAATTTTTACCAAGTTAATCAAGTGAAATCAGAGGTCAAATTGAGGAAATTGAGAGTTTAATGGTCAATTAGTGGTGAAATGGCATGAATCTGAGACCAAGGACTATAATGAAAAAGGCACGTAAATTCGGGGCTGAAGTTAAAAAAAAAAAAAAAAAAACCGGGTTGCTGTTCATTGTCTTCCCCGAAAAGCTGCCCGAGTAGCAACGTTTCAGATGCATTTTTGGCCTCGTTTGGCCACCAAATTCGACAACGCGTGCACCGACATGTTCACCTACAACCCCTCTAGCCTCGTGAATTGTCCGGTCGGGTTTATAAGATTCCAAAAGGCTCCGTTGGTTGGCCTAAAGTGGCCACCTTGGGCAGCCTGCAGC
Organism: Populus pruinosa; assembly: GCA_026413675.1. Classification (NCBI taxonomy): domain Eukaryota; kingdom Viridiplantae; phylum Streptophyta; class Magnoliopsida; order Malpighiales; family Salicaceae; genus Populus; species Populus pruinosa. The sequence continues at coordinate 56,185,861 of CM048592.1, forward strand.
TTGGGATTTGTCAAATTTGGCAGTTCGAGGTGCACACTTTGAGCCAACGGCCTGGATTCCTCGAGTCGAATCAAGGGCTGAAAATTTTTCCCCATTGAAGACGAGATTACCCTCTCTCCATGCCTATAAATAGGAGCAAATTTCATGCTCAGAGGGAGGAGAAAATCGAACCCAAAGTTGGCCGAAAATCACCTTTTTCTGCTCGTTTTTCCTGCAACCAGCCCCTTGTTTTTTTTTTTCTCTCCGTCGTGGCCTCCGGCCACCACCACTGACCTCACCGCTGTCATTCCCACGAAACACCACACCATCATCCCCTCCTCCAGAAGCTATAAAACCACCTCACCGAAGCTTACAACACCTCTCTCTCTCTCCACTACAAGTTTTTTTTTTTTCTTTTCTTCCTCCTACCGGCCTCCACCATTGCAGCAACCAGCTCACGCCGCCGGCCTCACCGCCTCCAGTCACGCCGCGCGCCACCAGCCAAGCCGCTGACTCTCTCCACGCCAGGTAATTCTCTCCTCCCTGCACCATTTCCTCGCATTTCACTGTTCAAGTGAAACATAATTCACTTGAACAGTGAAATGTTATTTCACTGTTCACGTGAATTATAATTCACGTGAACAGTGTAATGCTATTGTTACTATTCACATGCGTGAATAGTAAAATTTGCAAAAAAATACATAATTAAAAAAAATTTTAAAAATCATTTCAAAAAAATTTGTGATTTTCTTTAATATTTTTCTACCAAGTTTTCTTAATATTGGGTTGTATACTTACATTGTAAGATACAAGTCCAGTATTAAAATGCCCGATTTTCTCCGAAATATTCAAAAAAAAAAACAAAAAAATTCAAAAAAGAAAAAGAAAAAAAGATTTTGTTGCATACGGCCAAATCCTAAAGAATTTTTCAAGCATATCTCAAAATATAAAAATTACATCTTTCTCACGATTAAAAATAAAAAAAAATGGGTATCGTAACTAGTTTATGATTATCCATTAAAGTTTGGCCAAAATATCAAAAACCCTTTTTTTTTTCCCTTTTTAACCCTTTTTTTAAGATCTAGACTTTAATATTTGTGGGGTGTAAAATTACACGATAAAGTACACCCTCGAGTATTAAAGATACAAGGTGTAAATAAAGACAATTTTAAAATTTAGACTTTAGAATGGTTAGGATTTAACCCAAAGAGGTAGAGACTCCTTCACGAAAGAAGATCTGCCTTGAACCTTAGAAAAGACCAACGAATAGAAACTCGACCTAGAAAAACAATCAAACAAATAATGCAGCTTACCTAAGGTAGGGTGCACTAGGGGTGATGCGTCTTCCCCTTGCACAACCAGTCCCTTACTCAGACTCTCGTAGACCATAGGTTCCTAGTAACCATAATACTAGGTGGCGACTCCAAAGAACCAACACAAATAATAACAAAAAAAAAATTGCCAGCCGATGCCGCGCGGATTTTCCGACGTGCAACAGTAGGGTTAGAAAACATACTACCTAAGAGGTGTGAGCTCAAAGGCACACTAAAAAGGGTGGCAGGGTTTGAAAACACACTACCTAAGAGGTTAAGGCTCGAAGGCGCACTAAGAAAGGAGGCAGGGTTAGAAAACACACTACCTAAGAGGTAAGGGCACAAAGGCGCATTAAAAAGGGAGGTAGGATAGGAAAACACACTACCTAAAAGGTTGAGGCTCGACGACGCACTAAAAAAGGAGGTAAGGTTAGAAAACACACTATCCAAGGTGGTCGAGAGCTCTAAGGCGCACTCAAAAGTGAGGCAGGGTTAGAAAAGACACTACCTAAGATGGTCGAGGGCTCTAAGACGCACTCAAAAGGAGGCAGGGTTGGAAAACACACTACCTAAAAGGTGAGGGCATAAAGGCGCAATAAAAAAGAATGTAGGGTTGGAAAACACACTACCTAAGAGGTGAGGGCTCAAACGCGCACTAAAAAAGGGAGACAGGGTTAGAAAATACACTACCTAAGAGGTAAGGGCACAAAGACGCACTAAAAAGGGAGGTAGGGTTGGAAAACACACTACCTAAGAGGTGAGTGCTCAAAGGAGCACTAAAAGGGGAGGTAGGGTTGGAAAACACACTACTTAAGAGATTAGGGCTCAAAGGCGCACTAAAAAAGGAAGAGAGGGTTAGAAAACACACTACCTAAGAGGTAAGGGCACAAAGGCCTACTAAAAAGGGAGGTAGGGTTGGAAAACACACTACCTAAGAGGTTAGGGCTCAAAGACGCACTAAAAAGGGAGGTAGGGTTAGAAAACACACCACTTAAGAGGTAAGGGCACAAAGGCCCACTAAAAAGGGAGGTAGGGTTGGAAAACACACTACTTAAAAGGTTGAGGCTCGAAGGCGCACTAAAAAGGAAGGTAGGGTTGGAAAACACACTACCTAAGAGGTTAGGGCTCAAAGACGCACTAAAAAGGGAGGTAGGGTTGGAAAACACACTACCTAAGAGGTGAGGGTTTGGCGGCGCACTAAGAAAGGAGACAGGGTTGGAAAACACACTACTTAAGAGGTGAGGGCTCAAAGGCACAATAAAAGGGGAGGTAGGGTTAGAAAACACACTACCTCAAAGGTGAGGGCTCAAAGGCGCATTAAAAAGGAGGCAGAGTTAGAAAATACACTACCTAAGAGGTAAGGGTACAAAGACGCACTAAAAAGGGAGGTAGGGTTGGAAAACATACTACCTAAGGTGGTCGAGTGCTCTAAGGCGCACTCAAAGAAAAGGTAGGGTTGGAAAACACACTACTTAAGAGGTGAGGGCACAAAGGCGCACTAAAAAAGGTGGTAGGGTTGAAAAACATACTACCTAAAATGGTGAGGGCTGAAAGGCATAGTAAAAGAGGAGGCAGGGTCACAAAACACACTACCTAAGAGGTTAAGGCTCGAAGGTGCACTAAAAAGGAAGGTAGGGTTGGAAAACACACTACCTAAGAGGTGAGGGCTCGAAAACGCACTAAAAAAAGAGGCAGGGCCCAAAGGCATACTCAAAATGAGGTAGTCTTAGAAAACGCGCTACCCAAGAGATGGTGGCTCAAAAGAGCACATGAAAGGAAATGAGGGCACAAAGGCACACTTAAAATGAGGTAGGGTTTAAAAAAGCACGCTACCTAGGAGATGGTGGCTCAAAAGAGCACTTAAAAGGAAGTGAGGGCACAAAGGCTCACTCAAAATGAGGTAGGGTCAGAAAACCCACTACCCGAGAGATGATGGCTCAAAAGAGCACATGAAAGGAAATGAGGGCACAAAGGCTCACTCAAAATGAGGTAGGGTTAAAAAAGCACGCTACGTAGGAGATGGTGGCTCAAAAGAGCACTTAAAAGGAAGTAAGGGCATAAAGGCTCACTCAAAATGAGGTAGGGTCAGAAAACCCGCTACCTGAGAGATGATGGCTTAAAAGAGCACATGAAAGGAAATGAGGGCACAAAGAAACACTCAAAATGAGGTAGTGTTAAAAAAGCACGCTACCTAAGAGATGGTGGCTTAAAAGAGCACTTAAAAGGAAGTAAGAGCACAAAGGCACACTCAAAATGAGATAGGGTTTAAAAAAGCACGCTACCTAAGAGATGGTGACTCAAAAGAATACATAAAAAGAAGTGAGGGCAAAGGGTCACTCAAAATGAGGTAGAATTAGAAAACACGTTACCTAAAGGATGGTAAAACATGATCTAACAATGTTGAAAGCAATGCATTATGATCAATATGCATGTATACTTACCTGAGAAATATGGGTCCCCATTTCTTCATGGTGTCTTCCTTTTCTCAAAAGTTGGAGTGTCAGCAGTAGGCTTGATGGCTTTCCCACTCTTGCTTACTCGAGTCAAATCTTGATTTTGACATCTAAGAATGAGTTAATGTTATCATACTTCTTTGTCCTCCACCCTTTATCTCAATGGTTGCTAATTTTGCTTGGCATTCTTCTTAGAGAAGGGAATCATGGGGCCAGCCTTATCAGGCGTTTTTTATTGCCCCCTAGTTTGATCATGCCCCCAAGTGTTTAATTTGGGTGTAAGGACGAGGCTATGTGGAAGGTTTGGTCTTTGACAAGGAGTTGCTTTCATGCAAAAAAATTTGGAATTTCAAAGCTATTCCAGACACAAAAATCATTTTGACATCGATTCAAAGAAACTCATTCTAAAGAAATTCAAGTGATTCCTATGGAGAGGTTTTCAGAAGTGATAAAAACTTTTAGTTTTGCTTTTGGTGAAAATGTGAAGAACACAAAGTGACATTTGGTTGGTCACAAAAAGTTTAAAATTCAATTTGAGGGTTATTGAGAACCGTTGTTCAAAATATTCATTTTATTTGCATGAATAATGATTTCGTTCGCATGAGAAGGCACTGCCTACCAATCCAGATTGCTTGCCTTTGATCAGAAAGGGCTTGATTAGGCACGTAATGTAGGCTTGGGCTATTGGTTATGAAGAAAAAGATATTTATAGCTCAAAAGGTGTTTAAGGGACTTTAAGACTAAGGATCACTAGTGCTTATATCCCAAACTTTTTGTTCATACATTTCTGGACCTTAAAATTGATTTACAAAATGGTCCACAGTGCCCCCTAGTGTTGGGATTGGGCTCTTTCTTTTTCTTTTTGTTTTCTTCATTTGATTTTGCGCATCATTGTATTGGCTTTTTTTTTTTATACTCAAAATTTTTTTAATCCTTTGGATTTTTTTTATGCCCCCCAGCTTTGTATGGGCATCTTCGATGATTGAGAATATTCTTTTATGCCCCCCAATATTGTTTGGGCACTTTCAATCATCAAGGTTTTTTTCAAGCCCCCAAGAGTTATTTAGAGACTTTCAATCATTAAAGATTTTTTGGCACTTGCCCCCTAGTGTAGGGTGTGACCCTAGTCAAGGTTATTTTTCAAGAAAAATCTATTAGGCTCAAAAGAGGACTGCAAAAGATATATTTTAGCCTTGTGAAAAGGATTATCAAAGATGGTCTTTCTTCATCTCAAATGCATGCATTTAGGATCGATAAGCCTTACTCTCATGCGAGTATGCAAAGTGATTTCTCATTATTCATGCAAATAAAACTCCGTTTTTGGAGTCACTTTATTGTGTTCCTTTTTTATTTTTTTCATCATCATTTTTTTTTTGGGTGTATGGTTACCTCTCTAAGGAATCTCTTGAATTTTCAGAACTTGTTTGTTTCGGAAAAACACCAATATGATTTCTGTTTTTGTACTAAACTTTGATTTCCCAAAAAATCCTTGTGAAAACATGTATGGTTTTGGAAGAAAGGGAAAACACGTCTAAAGATTCTTGGCGCAATGGTCTCATGTTCAGAGGTTATGTTCAATGTGTTATTTGCATGAAACAACAAAAAAAATGAAGGCATGCCATGAATTCAGGAAAACACACGATCTTATTAACAAGTAAGGCTCAGTGGACAGGGAAAGTTTTGTGGAATTTTGAGTCAAATTACCAATAAAAACTAGAATAGGGTGAAAAAAAAATCAAGATTTGTTTTTGCAGGCATGATCAAGTAGAGGTAGTTTTTTTGGACAGAGTAAGAACAAGCTCTATTTTGCAATGGTGATGCAATTCCCCTTTGGTCAGCTTTCCCACAAAAGCTTTTATGGAAATGTTGTACTGTGATGGGGTCTTGATTGTGTTTGTCCCCAACTTCTTCAGGTTAAGTCCTTGTTGAGTTTCGAACAAAGATGATAGGTTTCTTGGAAAGAACTTCCCTAGAGATGCTTTTCAATATTTGCTCGAGTAAGCTAGAGGTGAGTCAAGCTTTTGTTCAGAGATTTCAACTCTTCTTGAAAATGGATGCTACAACGAGCATGCTCTTCATCTCCATTGTTTTTTGCTCAAAATTAGATGCTGCAGACTCATAGGGGACCCACCTTTTATTTTGGTGCATGCATGATAAATGTATGAACATGAGATTTATATGATGAACTCGCCCTTCGAGGGGTGATATATGATCGTATCTTTTGTATGATGAAACAAGAATCTTGATTCTTGCCCAAACTCTACAATGAAAATTTTTGGAGCGACGATCATTCTGTCACCCACAAGTCTTGAGTTCAAGATGCTTCAAGAAGGGTTCGCCCCGATTCAAATAAATGATAGCACATACAACCTAAGGATAGGTATTATTCATTATGTGAACATGGGTAGGTTTTCTACTTGGTCTCAAAAAGATCTAGAAACTGCCTAGTGACCACATTTTGTGAAGGCAGTATAGGGGTCTACAAGGAATGGTTAGGACACCGTGTGACCACCATTACCGAGTAAACACTCAGCTCATAGTTGGATGTTTCACAAATCTAAACCCCGACTGAAAGTCATGAGGCAGACCGTTACTCCCCACCTAACTTAGAAGCTTGTGTGTGCTTTCAAAAATAGATACAAGTGATGCATGTAACAATTCTAAAAAAGCATGCATAAAACACGATAAAAATGCCAAAATTTAAACACATCAAATACACAAAGCTTAGCTCAATATTGTTAGAAACAATACCTCCCAGTGCAGTCGCCATTCTGTCGCACGTCAAAAAAAATCCGCGCGGCGTCGGCTCCGATGATTTTTCATTGTTATTATTTGATGTGATCTTGTATTTTTCGTTAGGAGTCGCCACCTAGTATTTAATTAAAGGTTACTAGGAAACCCGGTTGTACTGATCTTATCAGAGATTTGCGGGTAAGGGACCGGTTATGGTTAGGAAAGGTATTAGCACCCCTAACGCACCCTACCTGAGGTAAGTTGCTTCATGGACTTGATGTGTTAAAGAAGTTTTAAAAATTTTATCTTTTCATCGGATTTTAGAAATACAACTTCCGTACAAGTTTGTACTTCTACACCGTGATCCAATCAAAATATTAAATTCTTCTTTATTCTCTGCAATTTTATCATAAATAAAAAGAAAACATTCATAACAAAAATACAAACACACACACATGTATTTTTTTTATTCTTTTTCTTTTTTCTTTTTTCTTTTCTTTTCCTTTTTTTTTACATCCACATTACAAATTATAAAAATCCAAAACTAAATAAAAATTACATTAAATAATTTAAAATTTACAAAACAATCCCTAAAACTCCAAAAATTGCATTGAAGTCCCTTATAGGGCAGTGTGAACAGTGCTCGTGAACAGTGCCGAAGTGTGAACAGTGGCGGCGTGTTTGCTCCATGTGATCGGGGCTGTCTTCCTCTTCTATGTCTTCCTGCGCCGGTGGTGGGTGTTGTGATTTGGGTTTTCAAATCGGAAGCCATGACAGATTCTGGGTAAAGCTTCCGATGACCATTACTCATCAACGATTTAAACAATAAAAACTCCCAACGGTACAATGATAAACCAACGTCTCATGCAGCATATATCCAAATATCAGCCCGAGTTAACGGTTGGATCTCCCTAGATCGGAGTTAAACCGAAACTGACCTGAAATTGGCGAGCCACTGTTGAACGCGCATAACACCTTTTTGGATGGGTTTAATCTCATCTCCACCATTCAGAATGTGCAATACAACCATACGCATCACATATCCAAAACTCAGGTTGATCCAACGGTGAATAATGGAGAAATAGGCCGGCGGCTCTAACTGTTCCGAGAGTGGTTTGTCCAGAAATATTCAAATGGTAATATTTTTCTCGTGGTTTTAAATATGAATGATTACTCCGATAAGAATGTAGAAAATATAGGGATGAACAACATACCCAAATTTCATGTTGATCCAACGGTAGACGAGAGAGACATCATCCGATGACGCTGACAGTTTTAAGAGGTGAGGGAAGCGGCAGCTCCTTATAGTGATGGAGAGAAAAATGTTAGGGTTTTTTGTGTTTTAGGGTTTCTTTTCTCCTTTTTTTTTTGTCAAAATTGCCCCCCCTTTTTTTTTATGTTAAAGGTTGCTATTTATAGGCAAAATGTTGCTTGGATTTCAAAATTGGTCCCTCAATTTTATTTTTTTTATAAATTTTGATTTTTTGTATTTTTTTGAAAACAAGCAATATCAACATCAACTCAATGAGAAAAATCAATGATTTTAAAAATAACGCGTTAAAAGTTGAACGCGTTTCAAATATCTTTGAAAATTTAAATTCTTGTCAGATGATGTTGAAAATGCTAAAAATGATGCAAATATGTTTAAAAATGTATTTTTTGGATTTTCATTGTTTTTCTCTATTTTTTGGATTTTTTTCTAAAAAGTTATCAAAATATAGATCAAAATTGGGGAATAACCCAAAATTGGGTTATGACACCTATCACATAAATGAAAGGATTGATTGATGACTTTAAGAACTTAAATTGTAAGGGCAAAGAGATGGTCAAACTTAGAAAAGAGATGTCGGTGCAATCCAAACCGGAACACTGTTCGGTAATTAGGTCATATCTAGATCTATAGATCTCAGATTTAGGTCCACTTTATATGGATGGAAAGGTAAGACATAGGCCCACAACTTTCATATAGAGCCCAAGATCTAAAAAGGCCATTTGCAAGTCCAAATTGTAGCAACAACAAAGAAGCCCGATTCTGTCTTCCAGCTCGAGCACTGTTCGGTATTTTAGCCATATCTGGAGTTTTAGAAGTCCAAATGAGCTCAATTTGTTATACAAGAAACCTAAGACAATTGTCTACAACTTTTTATGTTTTTGACGGACTCCAATTGTGACGTTATCAATGATGTTTTGGGCAGACAAGAGAAGATAAGGATTGTCACCAAGTCAAGAGTTGACCACCCACTAATCAATTAGTCATCAAATCAATAGTTTCCAATTTTGGCTTATAAAAGGAGGCATTTGCCATGCATTTAGGCATCTTGGTGTCCAGATCAAGATCATGCTATTCCTTTCTCTCTTTGTATTTTTTGTAATGTTTATGCTTTGCTTTCATTAATATCAAGTTTATGCCTTTCATTTCCTTTTCCTTTACTTAGTTAACTTTTATGTTCTTATTTTGTTTATCTATTTTTCTTTCTTTCATTATGTCTAGCTAAGTTAATTATGTCAAGGTGAAAATGTTACACTAATGGTGTAAGAATAAGTATAATGTAAACTTAATATGGACTTTAATGTTTGATACTAACATGTTTTATATTTGTTATCTTCTTCACTCTTTAATACTTTGCTTGTTAAATGACTAATCTTGATTTATGTTGTATAACACTTGGTACAACAAATGCTTGACACTTTTATAACCCATACTGTATGGTATAACCGACACCTGAGCTATGAAAGGAAGTTGATTTGTTGTTAACATAAGTTATAATCAAGTTTATGCCTTTCATTTCCTTTTCCTTTACTTAGTTAACTTTTATGTTCTTATTTTGTTTATCTATTTTTCTTTCTTTCATTATGTCTAGCTAAGTTAATTATGTCAAGGTGAAAATGTTACACTAATGGTGTAAGAATAAGTATAATGTAAACTTAATATGGACTTTAATGTTTGATACTAACATGTTTTATATTTGTTATCTTATTCACTCTTTAATACTTTGCTTGTTAAATGACTAATCTTGATTTATGTTGTATAACACTTGGTACAACAAATGCTTGACACTTTTATAGCCCATACTGTATGGTATAACCAACACCTGAGCTATGAAAGGAAGTTGATTTGTTGTTAACATAAGTTATAATCATGAATGCTTGACGAGATTTACAAGTATTAGCATTAATCGAATAAGATGACTAATGTAATCATGTTAATAATCTATAATCTGATTGGAACCTCCTTTATGTGTGGTTTCCAATTGAATAATAAGAGTTTATATTATACTTGTTTGACATACCATTAGTGGAATCTCTAACCTTGACATTTGTTATTATCATTGTTTAATCGTTACATTAAATTTCATCTCAAAGTTCTCATCATCTTTTTCTTCTTCTCCTTCCTTTTCTTTATTATTATTATTACTACTACTACTACTACTACTACTATTATTATTAGTATTACTACTACTACTACTAATACTATTATTATTATTATTATTATTGTTGTTGTTGTTGTTGTTGTTGTTGTTGTTGTTGTTGTATTATTATTGTTGTTTATAATTTGTACAATTAACCTTCCTATGGTTCAACCCCAGTCTTGTAGGGTTATTTATTACTTTGACACTCCTACACTTGAGAAAAAACATCAATCTTTTAGTTGTGTCACAGTTCCTCACCTTAGAATCTCTGAAAGACCAATTAGGTTTTCTGGTGACCATAACACTAGGTGGCTACTTCCTTTTTTCACAAAACAAAGACCCTGAAAGCTAAGCCCTGCTCCGAGAAGGGTCGTCACGATGTCAAGCTCTCTTGAGGGTACGATAAATAGCACCATTAGCATTTATTTTCCTTACACAAACTAACTTCTTATCGATTAAAAATAAAATTATTAAATCCATTTTAAAATTAAGTTAATGGTTAATGGGGTTAATTTTAATTTATAAGTGTACATGTTTTTTAGAAAAATAGTTTTTTAATTCTTTTGAAAAAATCAATTTGTATTTTTATTAAATTAATTATGTTAAAATTGACGCATAAAATTGTTTAAGTCAATTTCTATTTATTTTAATTTAAAATTCAACTTAACTCAAGTTATATATCAATAAATTTACATACTAGATCAAGTTTAATAGCATTGATTAATACTTACCTATCATATTATCTATCTACACTTGTTTATCCATAAATGCAAGGAGAAACTTTAAATTAGCCTATAATTTATAATATATTTTTAAATTTTGTTCCAAACAAAATATTTTATTAAATAGGTGAGAAGATTTAAAAAATTTATCAATTACATTTTTTCATCGATTTCTAATAAAAAATTAAATTTATTTGAGAATATAGTTGTGGTTATTTTTCGAAGTACATTCCACTTAGAAATATATCAAAATAATATTTTTTTTAATTTAAAAAATTATTTTTAATATCAGTATATTAAAATTATTTAAAAACATTAAAAAATATTAATTTGAAGAAAAAAATTTAAAATTTAAAATTTTTTAAAAGAAATTTTTAAACAAAAAACAGAAAAATTATTCGAGTATTTTTTTATAGCATAAAATATTAAAACAAATGATAAAAGAGCTCAATTGGGAAATGTCTGAAAAATTTTGGAATAATTAATAACATTTTGTTTTAGTACTCGATTAAAATAGCGTTTGGGAAAACAGCCTTCCCGATAGAAATTTGAATTATTTTTATGTAAAATTATTTTAAATATTTTTTTATCATTTTTATAGAATAATATCAAAAATATTAATTTAATATATTTTAAAATAAAAAACATACAATACCGAAAGCTACGAGTTAAGGTAACTTGAACTCTTCAGTCATCTTGTTTCCGGTTCTAAAAAACTTCAGTTAAAAAAGATTGAAGATTCGGCTTCTAAACAGCCGAGAATTCATGGCCAAAACATTGGCTTTCAGATCAATGAGAAGGGGTTTTGCATCTTCTGCTCTTAAATGGGAATGTGGAGTCTCAATGGTTCAAGGAGCTTCTAGAGGAATTGGCCTTGAATTTGTAAGCTTTTCTTGTTTTCACTTCAGTTGTTTTTTTTTTTTTTTTAATTTTATGCAAAGTTCTTGTCTTTTGGTTTCTTGTATTTGCCGAAAATGGTTGGTGTTGTTTTGTGGAGAAAGATTTGGAGAAGAATGTGGAAGCTAGATGATTGGCATTTGGCTCTTGATGATTGAACTTAGATTACTTTATTAGCATAATTAAAGAAACTGTATGATTAATTAAGTATGTTGATTGAGACCTATCACATTGGTGGCTAATGTTTTTCTTCCCTTGTCTTGTCATAGTCTTGATGAATTACTAGAGAGCTGCTGGTTTGGTTCTTTTTTTATTATTTTCCATTTTGCATTGAAAGGGTGTTCATTTCCTTGATAATCAACGAAAGGGCTTTCCTTTTTTTGGTTGTTGTTTACAAAAGATGAATTTTATGGACTAATTCATCCTTGGAGTCATTTAAGGATGCCAAACATTTTCACATGTCAGTTTTCATTGCTTTCTCAGCTGTAGTTAGTTGCATTGTTGTGCTAAAATTCTTAGGAACAATCTGATTAGATTATGGTGCTGTTGCGTGCAAGATTGCTTGGTGGCATCCCATTGGATATGAATTTTAGACTCCGTTTAAGAATATAAATGCCCTCAATTTTCTTCCAAGGTAGAAGGACTTTGTAATAAGTTGATCTAGTGTCGGTCTTGGACTCTTGATGCCAACTGACTTTTGGGGAAAATAAATGACAAAAACCAATTATTCTTCTGCTTGGGTTAATTTATGTCGTCATTAGATTGTAATTTATCGGTGCGAGGAATCAGTTGAGTCTGTGAGCAAAACTTGACTTGCGTACTGCCTGATGCAGGTTGAACATCCTCTGGAAAAGAATGACAAAGGGCATGTTATTGCTACTTGCTGAAATCCTAGTGGGGCAACGGGAATTACTGATTTGAAAAATAAGTTTGCTGAGCGCCTTGACATTTAGCCATTAGACCTGACCATTGAAAGCACTATAGAGGTTGGTGCTTATTTCTTGGTTGCTATCTATTGCTCTTTCCTAGACTAAGAAAAATCCACCTTTGCTTTCTCTTATGAGCCCAGTTGTCTCGGTTTTAGGCTTCCTCCCTTTATGAAATTCCTGTGAATGCTCTGGTCTGATCTTTCTTAATAGCCAGATAGAAATTTCTTCTGAAGAACCATGTTCTGCTTTCTTTTTTGGTGTGGCTGTTTGTCGGTTAAGATCAACAATTCATGAATGTTGGAATATCAAGCGTATTGAATACCAAAATTAGTCATGTTTTCATAGTTTTTTCTTTCAATATCCCGAAAAAATTGTAGAGGATGTCTCCCTCGGAAGGGACATTGTGAGCATGAAGCAAAATGCAGGAAGAATACCTTGTGACTTTTCTTAATAAGAGGAAAGAAGGCTTCATTTTAAATCGATCCATGGATAAATGGAAAGCTATAGCACAAAAAGAAAAAAAAAATCACAAGCATTTCCTAAGCTGTTTATAACTAGTAATAGTAGTTATTAGTATCGAAGAAATAATTATTGCAGACACAGAAATTTCTTTGTAGTGTTAGCCCTGAAGAGAAGTGGTCAAATATAATGATAGTATTATCAGGCTTCATTTATTGCCCCTTTTGTTTCTTCTTGGAGGTAATGATTCACAACATAGCTTAATATCACTGTTTGCCATTTGCAGCACACGGGGCCTCTTCTGATGGCTGGAGGAGACTTGAAAGGGATGTTGCGTGGTTGCCAATGTAAGTGCCAGGAGTGGCTCAAATGAAGATAATCATCTAGGGGGCCGGCATTCATATCGATGTTCAAAGTCTGCTTAAAATCAGCTTATGATTTTCTTGATTTATGGCTTCGATTTTTATCAAATTTAACTGTTTGCTGACCATTTCCACCGGCAATGAAATTTTACATTACCGCAAGGTGTGTCCTTTCAGATCCGAGCATATTTTATGTGGATGTGATAACTTGGCTTGATCTCCCCACTGTTTGCTAGTATTGCTATTGGGTATGACAAGAAGATTCGTGATCACTTTAGTGACGGGCATCTATGTTGGCTTGTGTTTATTTATTACACTTTCGCAAGGAATATTCTACATGTCAACTTTCAACACTCTTGTGAGTGCAACTTGGCAAGGAATCTGTCATGGGTACCATTGCCTAAAATGCGAGACTACTAATGCATATGGGGTACCTCATTTTCTTTTTTTGACCATCCAATGCACATGCTACAGATTGGCGATGCAAAGCACAAGCTCGGTGTCCTGAAGTCCTTGCGAGGCAGGAAATATCAGTGAAGAGATAATTACTTTGTGAACAAATTTCTGTGTTCTTTGAATGAGATTCTAAAAGATTCCCTGCATGGCTTTTTCTTATGTGAAGGCCTTTTGGATGTCATTTGCTTCATGGTTACACTTCTTTCAAAAATTGTGAAACCTTACTGGATGTCACCTCCCTCATCTTTGCCATCCACTTCCTTCGAGTAAACATTTTCCACCTTAAAAATTTCACGCGCACACAATCATTACACTTTCCCATCTCCCCTTTCCATAGACTAATATGATTCAAGTTTCTGATCTTCTAGCAACTCACTGAAATCATGTCTTAGAATGATTTTGATTGGTAGTCCCTTAAGAATAAGCAAATACACATCAAGAGGATGACTATGACCGTGGCGTGGAAACGTGGTACCTTGGTGTGTGTTTACACAACTCTGTTTGGGGCCGTAATCAATCGCTGTAAGCTTTAGTTATTGTTTTATACCAAACTAAAATGACGCACCTTAAAGCCCTCATTATTTGACTTCTCTTGTGATGGTATTTGTTTTGTTTGCTGATTGCAGCGACAAAAACCGTGTCGGTAGAGTTTGCATGAAAGAAGGATCCGATAATAGGCATCCTTCTGCACCCTGGCACAGTGGACGCAGACCTCTCTAAGCCATTTCATAGAAATGTTCCTGAAGGCAAGCTTTTCACCAAAGACTTTGCATTGCAGAAACTCGTACGTCAAAAACACTTCATATGCAAATTCCAGTAATTAATTAATTAATTAAATTATATGTATACATGCGGTGGATACATAACCCTGTAGCTAGGCCATTTCAGAGAACTCAATACAGAAGCTCTTAATCATCATTAATAATGCAAGGAGCAGAGACAATGGCAATTTTTTGTTATTTTTGTCTTAGAGGGCTAGGAATTTCTTTACTGGCATGGAACATTTCGTACATCCGGGGTGAAATGAACAAGATGGAGTAGCAAAAGAAGTTTGAACATGTTCGAAGAGCTTTATTTTTCCTTTTCTGTTCTCCCTTAATATGATGCAAATTAGTAGAATTATATATAATACCTCAAGCTAGCAAAAAACATATATAACATTACTTCAAGCAGTTCAAGGGAGTCCGGGGAATGCGTGGCTAGTTCGTTTAGGGGGACACAGAGAGAACCCAAGGGGATGCTTGACCAGTCCCCTGAGGAGGGATGCAAGGTTAGTCTGGATGTATTATTTTTGTTGAGTCATGTAAACACCTCAAGTCCAATCCACTGAATTTTGTAGGGGATCTCAAATTGTATCCCTCGTCAGATTTACACACTCATGTGCGTATAGACATTGTATTGATAGGTGGTCATTGCACTTTTTCAGCCATAACAAGCACTCAAAGCTTAATTAAGAATAAGATTACCATCATCTCACCGTGATGATTTTAATCAAGTCCATCAACGCTTTAGTGTATTATCCATGTAGACATTAATAATCACACTAGTTTTCTTACAAGGGAAGGCATTTCATATCAGTATACATGCAGTATATTTGAGCTGAGGCTTAATTTCTAGTATTACATGGCTGCAAAGTTATGATACAAAAATGAGGTGAATTCAAGTGCCTTTTATAGGCTACAAAGCTGACTTGATGTAGTCTGATCGTTGGTCTTTCGTGGCTGTATAATCTTTCTAAGTCGCACCTGATTACATTCAACTGTCATCTACGGTGCTTGTAGGTTAGAGCACTACTCTAATGATTTTTATTTTTCATAGGGATCAGGCCCTAGGATTTTGGGCTGATGGTTAGTCATTTGATGTTTCGAGCGGCCAGGAATCTTGCTTAAGAACTGATATTTCACCCCAAAAAAGCCTCCAGCACAGCCCTGCGGACCAGGAGGTCTGGCGAACCCCACACTAGGGCAGCTGCCTCCGCGTTGACGCGCTACTGTATGGAACTGCTGCCTTTGTTAATGTTAACGAGGCAGAAGATGAAGGAGAGGAGGAAGAACACTGTGAAGAAGATGTTCTTTATGGTTGTGTGTAGTATTCAAAAGCAACTTCTAATATCGACAAATATACTAACTCTTGTTCTGTATTGCAAATGCAGCTAGTAGCTTTGGTTGATAGAGAAAACCTGTCCTGGTGATGGTTTTTATGGGGAAAGATTTAGTCTTTACTCTTTAATTAAAAACAGGGTTTTGCCTCCGCTGTTGTCCTGAAAAGGAAAGTGAAATTGCCAAACCAATTTCATAAAAGCATATAGGTGGTTAAGGCCAAATGCTCGGAATAATAAGAGATTCAAACTGCAGAGAAGTGATGAAATACTAAACTGATCCATTAAAATCAACACCAAATTACATCATTGTTCAGACCAAAAGAGTGTCAGACAAGGACCTCATATGGCGTTGCCTAAACTGTCTTATTTAGTATGATGTAATTTAAGATAATTCCTCAACCAGAAACAGCCTCTTGGTCATTTAGTGGATCCTGCAAAACACAAGGAAAGAAAATCCAAATTAACCTCGTTTCCTTGAAGCTTTGAGGCAAGATCAATGGACATCAACACCTTATAATGTAACAACAGTATAGTTACGCATCACAGTTGACGCTTGTAGAGACAGGGAATCCAACTTTGATGTTGCAAGCTCTAGGAATCTTGCTCAAGAACTGGTCTTTCACACCCAAAGAGCCTCCGGAAGCTTTCAATCATTAGCAAATATAGCCTTCTTATCATCAACTGTTTTAACAGTTTTGGCAAGATCTTGCAGCCCAGTGCAGCAATCAGGAGGTGGCTTCGGAGCTTTGCCAGTGGCAAAATCCAGACAGGCAGCTACCTTTGAATTAACAGTACTGCATGGAACAGCTGCCTTGTCTATGTTGGCAAGGCAGAAGAGGAAGGAAAGTAGGAAAAGCATCGAGAAGAAGAGGTTCTTCATGGCTATGTCTTTGACTCCTGTCTAACCTTGCTATGTTGAGGCAATATAGGTTGGTGAAGAGTGCTTGGGGAGGTCATAGGTTTCTATAGAGAAGGACTGAAGGCATGCGGGACTTTGCCATCAGTTGATTTTTGGGTTCCCAGTGAAGAAATGATAGGCAACTTTGTGGATAGCTTCTTCATTCAGGTTGACAGCAGCAGATGATTTCCTTGAAACTGTAATTTAAGCATCTTTCTTGGGTTTCGGAAATGGTTATCCCTCTTTATATATATATATATATATATATATCATTTTCTCTGTTTTATGGACAGGGCTTTCTAAAATTGCAGCTGCATGCATTCATGATATGAACTAGGAGTAGCTTTTATTTTTCAGTTTACATATGCAAAAATTTGTGAATTAATCAATTTTTTTTAAGATGTTGGAGTAATTATATATATAATTGCAGTGTTAAATTTATTGAACTGAACGGATCAACCCGATAAATCCGATAATCTATTGGAATGGAATATGTTATAAATTGGGTTTTATATTAAATTATATAAAAATTAATGTAGATAAACTCAAGCAACGAGGTCAAAATGCAATTATAATTCAATTTAATTTTTAATTTTTATATTTTTAAAAAATATTATTTTAATTTTCTTAAAAAATTAAAATGAAATTATTTTAGATTGATCTGATTAACTTGATTAAACCTATTACCTTAAATTTTTATTTAAATATACACCTACACTTTAACTTAGATATACTTTCACCAAGTTTGATTACATGCATAAATGAATATTTTATAGATAATTTAGGTTTTTCTTATTTTTGTACAAGTTATTCCATGACAATTTAGCTGAATAAAACACTTATTAATGGCAAAAAATACCATATAAGAAAGATAAGAGAACTCCAAAGTGGGTGTCAGGTTCCAAAACCGAGAGAAACTATTCCTGTTGGGAGTTTGATGCAGCAAATTCTGAAATTCCTCAGAACCTGTTGAATCCTGAAGGCCTGAACCTGCTGCCCACTCTTCTATCTTGAAATCCAAGCTTCCAAGAGAAACAGTACGCTTACCAAAAAAACAAAACTTGAGGAGGATATTTGTAGCATAACATACCTTTTGAATCTGAGTCATTATCAAATGTTTTGTATGCTATTGACATTATTTACATATATAGAGTTTATTCATTCTGATTTCTCTATATAATTTAGTTGTAATTAGAATATTGCTTTGTGATTTCTCTAAGAGTTGCATCAATTTTTTTAATATAAAAAAATTATTCAAGTGTTTTTAATATATTTTCTAAGAAGATTTTTTTAATCATCAACTAAAAATGTGATGAATATTGGATATTTTTTTAGATATTGGTATAATAACATATTGAATAATCTTTTTTTTTAATAATAAGATTGTAATATATTGAATTAATTTAAGTTAACTTATTAAATCTATAATTCAAGTAATGAGATTATAATAATTTATAAAAAAAAATTAAAATAAATGATGAAATTCATGCCTAATCAAATCAATATTGAAAGATAAAATTAAAAAAAATATATTAAATTAAAAAACAAAAACAAAAATCATTTCAAATCAACAAATATTAACCTGCTAAACTCGTAAACCTATGTCACAAGATCGAAATAACTCTATAAAAAATAAAAAAAATATGAAATTCAATTTATATTCAATTTAATATTAAAGAATAAAATTTTAAAAAAAAATTACAAAGTTTTATTTCCAACATATTTAATAGAGTCAACTGAGTTTTTTTTTTTTTAATTTAGATTAGTTTAGATTTCAAGTCAATTTTATCTCAAATCAATATATAAGTCTAAATTTTTAAATAATAAGTCAAATTAATCTAGTGATTTCCACATTATTATTATTTTTTTGAAAAAAAAAGGCTCGATGGCATAGTGTTCCACATTTATCAAATACACACAACTTGTCTATTTATAATTGTGATAAAAAAAATTAACCTGCATATTTTATCAACTTCTTGCAATCAAAAGGAAAACTCATAAAATAAAAGAAGGAAATCAATTAATTATTTTCTTGAAAGCAAGAAATTAGGACCACCTAAAACTAAAATGAAGATGGACAATCAGCTCCTATTGCTAACATTACAATAAGGAAAGTTGTTACTCAGGAAGTAAATTGAGGATAATTAGGCCATATTTTTTTTTAAAAAAAAAACAAGGTAAACAACAACAGACTCTACTTGGACATAAACAGGTTTCTGCTATTAACTATCCAAGAAATTGCTCCCCCAGCAACTCTTGATCGATCTCCTCAACGACATTCAAAGGTTTTGCATGGATCTCACAATCATTGGCAATGGTTTGAACAAAATCTCTTGGAACCAAGCACTTTTGCTCCAAGTACAACTTCTCTTGAATTGTTGGAGACGTTACAAGAGTTTGAAGTTCTTGAATATGCATTGCCTCTCTGTTTTCCTGTAACATTTGTTGAATGAACACATAGGTTATGGAAAGATAGAACATTTTAGCCACCAAAAATTTATGAGGAACACGAAAGTTTTAATTACCTGAGTAGTCCCCGTGAGTTCAAGAATTCCAATTTGAGCCTGCAAGAACTTGACATACTTGGAAGCAGATTGGAACATTTCAGCAGTATTCATCTTATTTCCACCAGGAATCAGCTTTCCAAGCTCCTGTGTCTTCTCAGTAATCTTCCTTCTCCTCTCACGCGCAGCGATGCTCTGCGCAGACAAGCTGACTCCTGTGCTTGGTTTCTTTGAATTCATCATACTCAGAGTCCTCCCGACATTGAAGGTTGTTGGAACCTGAAACTTGGGCTCTGGAACTGGGATTTCTGGCAAGAATTCTGGGGGCCCTGGATTGGGATTCGGCACGATTCCTTCAAAGAAACTTGTTGCAAATTTTGTGTTGAAATGGTCTGTGTAGAGTTTTTGGCGTTTCGGGCAGGCGTAGGACTCGAAATCTTCAAGAGTGGAGATTTCGGAGGAGAGAGAGCTTGTGTTATCTGAGGGAGAAGAGAAGAATGGGAGGAGATTGGTGTAGCTATCTGAGTAAAACAGCTGATCGTCAACCTCATACAAAGGGTTGATGAAAGAATCTGACAACATCTGCCTGTCATTACAACCAAAGAGCTCATGATTTCCTATCTCTACGCTGCCTTGGGGATAGGCGGTTAACTCTGGAAGGGTGTGATGCTGAAGTGATGATCCCAGGTTTGAACAGAAGCTCAGAGCCATGGAGGATAGAATCTAGAAAAGAAAAAAGATCAGAAACTTCCATCAAAATTTGATCATTGTATGTACTAATTGTCATTAACTTCATCTATCAACACAAACATTAAGTTCAAGTACTGCTAGCTACTGCAAGCAATAAAACAACAATCCAACAAATAGCTCGGAGATGAAGACAAATAGGCCAATGACCTATAGCACGACTAGCACATCGAACTATGCCCCCCTCTGCTTCGGAGGTCTCGAGTTCATGTCCCATTTTGAGCAAGAAAACAGAAGAGCAGAAGCTGAAGAGTTTTAAGGCAAGAAGCAAGAAGGACAACTAAAAGGACCAAAGTGAATGTTATACAAACATCAGACCAAAGACAAATGCAAGATACCATGAAAAGAAATCCATAAGACAGTAAAGAAAGAGAGATACCATAGATATTGTCCCTTTGAATTCAAGAAGACCTGAAGTCACTCACTAACCAACCTTATCAAACTAATCACGCTTAACACTAAGACTAACAGCTTGAAAGAGAAAAGACTTCGCTAAATATTATGGTTATGTGACAGAGAGGGGGAGAGGTGGGGAAGTGGGGAGTTAGAGTTTTTGTAGGAGATTAATGAGGGGATTATGGGCTTAAAGATGGAGTAACCAACTCCTAATAACTGGGAGCCTTAATTTGGGAAATACATTAGATTTGTCCCTGCATTCTTGTTTCTTTGTCAATATCATCCTTGCGCTAAATTATTTCTTAATATCATCCCTATACACCGTTCTCCATCGGTAACACCAAACCACGTAGTTTCGCAGTTGGGTTAGCCTTTACCTGATGAACAACGAGTAGAATATAAATATCAAGAAACACGACCCGTAATTATTAACACTACAAGATGTCGATGTGCGACTGGGTCGACCATTGACAAGAACTTGTTCGGAAATGGGTCATGATCAGAGACTATATTATTGACAGAGGTTTGGTGTGTAGGGGTTAAATTAAGAAATAATTTGGTTCAAGGACAATATTAAAATATTAACAAGAATATAGGGATGAATCTCAAGTATTACCCGCTCTGAACTATACTTCAGGTGGTTTTTTCTTGTTTATTTTGCATCTAGGATTTCCCATTAATTCTCTATAAACCGTTACGTTGCTTGGCGGCTACTATATAGGTATATTACTGCTTCACAATTAATTAACCTTGCAGTTACTCTTGCTTTAATTTTGCTTTGTTTTAACAAATTATTTTCCATTTTTTATTGCTAAGATTGATTAATGTTAATATTAGGTTTTTTTCTCTTAATTTTAAAGAAAAAATTGTTATAAAACCAAAACCGAACCAAACCGGCTGGTTTTTTTGTTCGGTTCGGTTTGGTTTTTTTGGGTTTTTGCTTATAAAACCGAAACCGAATTAAATTGACTGATTTTTTAAATTTTAAACGGTTTAATTATTTTTTTATTGTTTGATTTTTTAATTATTTTTTTTAGTTTTTTTATATTAATTATTTTTTTGGTTTTTTTATTCATTCCTAATAGTTACTCACGCTTTAATTTTTCTTTGTTTTAACAAATTATTTTCCATCTTTTATTGCTAAGAATGATTAATGTTAATATTTCTCTTGATTTTAATGAAAAAATTGTTGAAGTTATACTAAAACAATGATTTCAAGTTATTTTTAATTATTTTTTTTCATGTCGTCATTATAATTATTTAATTGTTGAATGAGTTATTTTCTCTTTAGTAGTGGTTGATAAATTTTTTTTTATTTGCAAACATTTTTCATGTTAAACCAAAATTGGATAATATGAATAAATATTAATTTAAATATAATTAGCAAAATAGTAAACAAAATTGCAAAATTATCTTGTTGAAGATGTGAAAGTGAATGTTACTTGCTAGGAGAAAATTAAAATTATTGAAATTCACAAGCATCCATTGGTTTAGTGTTTATAATTATAGAAACTCGATCCATGTCTGGTTTCATGTTAATAAAATTGGATTGGTTTTTTATAATAGTAGGTTTAATTTTCTAATTTTAGATTTTAGCATTTAGCTAATATTAGTTAAATGGTCTCCCTTGTAACTCAAATAATTTTTTTAATATAAAAAAATTATTCATGCGAGATTAATTTTTTTTAAAAAAATCTAAGATTTAATTAGATAATTGAAAAAGCTGGCAATTGTTGTTAGAGCAATTATATGGATAGCAAACAAAACAAAATACCATAAAATGAGCATTTTATATTTATAAATAATTAATTAATTTAAAAATTCTTTTGAAAAAGATAAATTCAAAAAAAGGCCAAAAACAAGAAATCTAAATAATGTTATTTTCAAATCAATTAAAAAAACCTATAGAAAACAACGGGAAAAGTAAGAAAAAAGTCAAGTAAGTTTAGGTGAATCTTTTAAATTCTAGTCTCGAGTTCAACCAAAATGTTTAATATCTGACTAATTTAATATTAAATAATAAAATTAATTAATTATATTGAATTAAAAAATTAAAAATTATTTTAAAAAATATAAATTTATCAAAAACTAAAAAAAATTGAAATAACCTATGTTATTTTAAAAACGATCGAAAAATCTCATAGAAAATGAGAAAAAATATTAGAGCATCAAAACCAAAAAATATAAACTTAAAAGGAGGGGGGATAAACAAACCCAAATAAATTTTATAAACTTGAGTTAATCTCTTCAACTTGTAACCCATTAAATTCTAGAAACACACTCAATCAAGAAGTTAAACTCTAAACCAATTAAATGTTAAAGAATAAAATTATATAAAAAAATTAATTTAAAAAAATTTTAAAGTGAAAAAATAGCAATAAAAAAAGGATTATATTTGATAAGAAAAAAATTAAAGGATAAAGTTGTAAAAAAAAACCAATTTTAAAAAAACCATCTTAAATAAAACAAATGATGATAAAAAGAATGATCAAATTTAACTGATAAAAAAATTTATAGAAGATGAAATTAAAAAAAAAATCTAACTTTATAAATTATTCTAAATAAAATAAATAGTAATTAAAAAATAAAATTAAAGAATTATTTTAAAATTTAAAAAGCCAACACAAAAATCAATAAAAAAGGAAAAAAAAAAAAAAGAAGCCACGCTCGCAAAACCGAAGACAATTATATCATGGTCACCACCTGGGTGTGGAGGGGCCACCAATAGACAATTTACGCACTAATTCTACCCCATATAAGGCTTGATGATATGGAATGAAAGACAAAATCACCACTTCATTATTTATTTTAATTTGTCACCACTTTACTATTTATTTTAACATGAAATTTATTAAGCTTCCAGTGTTCAAACATGCCTGCAATGAAAGAAAGAGAGACAAAAAAACACACCACCTAAGCATAAAGAGGCCATTGAGACGCTTTAGTCACTATCCCCGAAGTTAGATTGAAACCATCAAACAACATTGCACACACCATCCAAAGCATGCAACCATTGTAAACGCACCTCGGTTTTTTTTTAACTTTTTTATCTAGTAATTGATCTTATCACCCCTAATAAAACTTGAGAATTATAAAATAACTAAATTTAAAAAACTAAAATACCCTAAGAAGCCCATGACCATGGTTAAAATAGTAATTTACTGCTGCTTTTTTAAAAAGAAAATGTTTATAAAACCCTAGAACCAAGTTAAGAAAATTTTAATTTTAAAGATGATTAAGTAATTTTACTATGCTGAATAAATGTTAAAAACCTGCCTGCCTTTTATTCAATAATTTCTAAATGACTTTTTAACTATCAGAAAAGGACAATTCTACCCCATGCAAGGCTTGATGATCCTGGAAAGAAGAAAAAAATCACCACTTCACTATTTGTTCTAACATGGAGTTCATTAACCTTGTGATGTTCAAACATGCCTTCGTTCTATAAAACAATACTAAAGAAATGAAGTCATTCGTATAAATGCTTATGCTGTTCAGTTTCTGGCCTGGTACCATCAATAAAAATGGGACAAATTGTATAAAAAAGGAGAGAAAATAACACAATGTGTAGAAAACAAAACAAAAAAATGTCGTCCTGCCTGTCTAACAGTTTCCATAAACTTGTCTTGTAAACCAGGTTACTGCAAAATTGCTTCCATCTGGGAAGAAATCAAAACTTGGCACCTGAGACACCTACAGATACAATTAAGATCAACCACTAGAATTGATTTTTTTTTTTCACAAATTTCAGAAGAAAAAAATAATAATTAAGGACTTGTGAATTGAAATTTGATGCACCTTACAATAGGAATTTATGGCTCATCAATCAATGAACGAAGCTGCTCTCGGAATGTAGAAATTTTATCTGCCTCGACAGCCATTACTAATCCCATTGGCCGGTAGTTTTTTAGCTGTAAATTATCAAAATAATTAGCTAACAGTTCTATTATTCAAGCCATCAATGTTAAAAGTAAATGTCCAAGGGAAGCAATAACGTAGTGCTGAAAGACCTGGTCACCAAAACAGCACAACAAAAACCAACTGAGGTTGGATTACAGTAGCTCACTGATATTTAGAGGTTCTTCATCTAGGGAAGTTGATAAAAACAATACTGTAGACAGCTATGCTAGGAATTAACAACAAAACAATAAAAATCACAATCTTTTTTACAAATAAGAGTACCACCGGTTCTATCATTAAGTTCAAAATCACTAGCATTAAGTTTGAAGTACACTCCAAAATGCAATCAACAATGTAACCTCTTCAAGATAATAGCATTATTACTACGAACCTCACGAGCTGTAACCTGCTCGGCATGAAAAGGAAAGTTGAAGGACCACAAGCTGAGCTGAAATGTAACTGGCAACAATCAGTAAAAGAACGAGATGCAAAATACTATCAATAAAAGTAAAAGAATTTGTACCTTGTGAAAAATTTCATCTTCAGGATTCACATATATAATTGCTTCCTCACTATCACTACTTAGCTGGTTTTTCTTGTCTGCATTCTTGTGCTGCAATGTAGCGAGAGAAAAGAGTGTTGATTTGATCATGAAGGAACAAAAATGGACGTACAAAGAGGAGGAAGAATCCAGGACAGACATACCTTGTACATTTTGCTAACTAGTACATAGGAATTAAAACAGAAGGAATTCCGGAGCTCCTCTGTTGGCTTCAAATAATGAAACAAGAAGTTAGCTAGAAAGAGTTCTCTCCAGCATGTAAAGAAATATATTTATTAAGCTCACCCATCTCATATCTTATCTAACCTCATCTTCTGTAGCCCAAGAGATTTCATCAAACAGAGCATCATAAAGAGGTGGCAAAAGCTGGGGTGGAAGATTAACAACTCGCCGAGAGACCAAAAGACCCACATTATGTGCTTGTTCTCCCAAAAGAACTCTCAGATCTCCTTTTATGCTTTTCTCCAGGCATAGTTTGAGCAGGTACTCCTTGAGATCTGCAATACATTTATGATCCTGTAAGAGCAAGACATTCCTTAGCCAGTGCAGTCGAAATGTAACAGATTTGAAGGGATGTTAATTGTTGGCTAATAAACAGGCAACAACCACCTAAAACACTATTTACACCAGAGTGGGCAACATTAACAAAATCGGTAAGAAGGTAATTTCACACAAACCTATGCCTGTTGGGTTTCAAATTAAGATGAATCAACGTTGTAGCAAAGCATTGGCCATAGTAGGATTCAGGTTTAGGGATCTTTACAAAAAAGAAGAGGCATGATGCCTCATATCTCACTAAATAATGAGAGCAAACTTCCCATAATGATATACTACATTTTAATTCACATGACATTAGCCATTGACATTGTGTGCAGGATAAACAAAGGTGCAAGCTACTTACCTTATATCTCCCCAAGTTGAGGGCAGAAACAACAGAGAAAAGTCCATTATCTTCATCATCCTCAATTTTAACAACCGTCCCTACTGTGGTCTGTTCCAATATCAAGTCTACAAATCCACTCAAATCCCATTCCGTATTATCAAGGTAGGATTGCAGCAAGATCTTCACTCCATGAAAGTCGTCAGGTTTTGGATCAAAGAATGCAAAGTCTGCTTGTACCTCTCCCTTCAAAAGATACACATCGAACCACATTAAGATAATAAAAAAAGCCAAACTAACACAAAAGAAGGCAGCATCACCAAAATAAATAACAAACCCCAAACTCTTCTTCCTCAGAAGACTCAGACTGCTCAATCTTTTCTTTTGAAGTCTTCTTAACCACTGCACCACCTTGATACAATGTCAAGCTAATCGAATCAGGAACACCAAGTTTAATACATTTCAAATTACAGTAGAACGATGTTCCAAAGAGATAATACCTTCATTGTGGGAGGGAGACCCAGGGACTTTACTGCCAAGCATTTGATGCTTTGGCATGAATGTAGAATGAAGATGAGCAAGTGAACGCGAAAACGGAGCAAAGGTCAAGGGCCTCGCTATCAATGATCTACGACGCCTTGTTGGCTTTCTTGGCATTGGTACCTAAAACTAAACAAAAAATAATCAGCAAGCCATTAAGATTAAGATTAAAATTAGATTAGAAATTACTAAAACAACATAAGTAAAACCATTCAACAACAATGAGAAAACAGAGTACTAAGCTAGAGCTATCTGCTATAAGTTCCATGAAAACAGACAAAATAGCAACAACCCAACAAACAATGTTCTTATTTCATGCCAATTGAATTAACAACTCAGACACACAAATAATAGATGAAATCTTTGCAAGTTAAGTCCTAACCCATACTGTCAAATCCTTCTCTAACAAAATAACAAGATTTGCGTAACTAACCTTATCAAAGACAAGTTTGTCAAGAGACAGGACGTTACAATATGCTAAAGCTTCAATCTTTATTGAGTATTCTACTTAGGGTTTATGAGAGGTTCTCTTGTCTTCTCTCTCTCTCAAAGTTTTAATCTTTATTTTGTTTACTTTGCCGGGCCAGAGACAGGATGGTTACTTGGGCTCAGCTGCTGACAAGAAAACAATTAGGGGCTAAGACTATATTTGCACCCCTGATTTATCCCTAATCAGTCACTTTAGCCCTTACATATAATTTGGTCAACGAAACACTGTTTTTTTTAGTTGCAGTTATCTACTTCGACACACAACTTCTAACCAATTGTTTATCAGGTATCATGGGGAAGAAATCTCTGTATCCAAATGGGGCCACATGAAGTTTTAATTTTTCCTTTTACTTTTCATATTATAACTTTAAGCAAAAAATCTTACTTGACATAAAAATTGCACCTCAATTCAGTTAATAGAATAATTGGATAAAAGCAGAAAGATTGATAGAGCTCAATTGATTGCCACAGAAAAGGGATCGGGTTTTCAGCTGACTAAATTATTATACAGGGACTAAATCGAGAAATCGAATATAAAACAAGGACAGCATATGAGACTTTGAAAACCCATCATAGGCTTCTGCCCAAAAAGTTTCAGAAGATGTCTGCCAGCGAAAAAAAAGGGATAAAACTTTGATGAGTGGCTGGTGAAGTAAAACTGTAGACCTAGAACAACAGAAGAAAGAATGGCAACATCAGCTCTCAGTCTCACTAATCAGTTATGTCGCTTCTCTTCTGAAGTACACTTCTTGTTCATAAACAAGAATTTCTCAACACCAAAATCAACAAGATTAATTAGTCATGTGTGGTCTTACTCTAAAACTACCAGGATTCCAGCTTTACACTCAGGTATTTAGTTCTTTGCCTTAACCTTTTTTTCCCCTCAAAGTGTGTGTTTCTATGTTCCTTTGAGAGAATTGAAAGTTGATAAATTATGGTTTTTTTTTTTTTGTTGTTGAAGCTAATGGTTATATAAAGGAGGCTATTGAAGAGGGGGAGGGTATGGTTGATAGTGATAAAGTAAGGGTGTTAAAGCAGAAAATAGAGGTTCTTGGGATTAAATGTGATGATTCTTGCTTTCCTGGACAGTACTATCACTTGCTTTGTCCCAGGGTGAGATGAAACCACTTTTTAAATTTTTTATGTGGTACATAGTCTTGCTTTGTAGTGTATTGCTATGACCATAAACATGATATTTATGTTTGTGTAGACATGGATATTGGATACCATGATTGTTTGAAACAAAATTATTGCTTTTTTGTAACTTTTTTTTTTGATATTTTGAGTGGTTAATTTTTTGTACAGTGCAAAGGTGGCAAGACCATGGAGAGGAGCTTATCATTTAATATCACCCAAGATGTGTAAGCTGCTGCTTGTACTTTCTAGTATAGTTGGAAATGCATTGCATTGGAAACATTTAAAGGATTTTGATAATGGGTGTTGTAGGGATGTTGCAATGTGGAGATGTTTCGGGACTGGTTGTGGATGGACAGGCCAGGTGAAGATGCAATGTGAAAATTCATTCGAATTTTAGGGTAATTGGAAGTGGGAGATTCTTAAGCCATTCTCAAATTTTTATTGTAGGCCTTTGCTGATAGCAGGATGCCAATCGCTGGAATGAACAAAATTTTTAAAGTTAAGTCCTCCAAGCAAGTAACCCCAGAGAACGTAGTTTTGGAACCATTGGGTGACAAGGTATACTGATTATTATTCACAGAATATTCTAGTGTAGTTTTTAAATTTTCTAGCCAAGTCTTATTGAATTGACTGGTGGAATGTTATTTATGTTGGTTATGATTTTTTTTTTTACCAGCTGATCGCATACTTTAGTGAAAGAATGATTTCTGAGGAAACTCTGCGGAGAAATGCTGTTATGCAGATGTCCGGTGATAAGGTCCCTAAAGTGTATCATTTGGAGCATTGCACTACTTACCATTTTTACTTTAACGTTTCACCATGAGATAAAAACTTTTCAATGTATGCTTTAATTTGCTGGAAGAAACGTAGTTAAGAGAAGAGAAAATGGCTTAGGATTAATGCTCATATGGTAAATGTGAAGATACCCCTCATCATTTTCTAAACTTACTTTTTAATCCTTTGGGGCAGTTATGCCCTTAATAATTGTCCAAGAAATTTGATTGGGACTATTAGCCTAGTATTTGCAATCGTTTACTTGAGGGAATAAGTGAGACAACTGTGACCTAAGCCTTTGCTCAATTGAGTAGCCAAATTGCTCGTATGATTCTGGATTGAGTAGGCAACAATATAGGTTTTCTAGGCTATGTTCCCTTTCTCTAATTTTGTGATGTTATTTCTAGCTTCAACTCTTATTCTGGTTCTCAAACATGAAGTGATAAATTTGGATTCAGCTATCCAGGATAATTCAAAAGGCAAAACAAGTTCTTTGATCTTCCTGTTTGTGCAATGCATTCCTTGCTCTAGAACATATGTTAGGTTAAGGCAGGAACTAAAGTAAAGGCCATTTCTAGCCGCATTTTGTACTTCTACCACCAAAGACAAGGGTGAAGGACTGAAACTAGGATTAATGATGGCTGTTTTATGTAAAAGAGGGAAGAATGATGAGATCATATCTTTAACATTTTTATTTGATGTTCAGCTTAATGATCTGTCTCAAGAACTTCCAACTCTAAGAATGTGATTGTTTCTAATTACTGTTGGTTGCAGTATGTTATTGCTTTTACATACAGACAAAACGGGGCGATTGTTGGTTGCAAATACCGAACCATGGAGAAAAGGTTTTGGCAGGTAAATATGCTAAGCTTATCCTGCATTTTAAAATTGACATGCAGTGGTGATGTTTTGGCAAGCTCAAGATGGGGTTGATGTTTGAGATATTATTAAAATAAACCCTAGATTTATTCTGTTTTTGTTTTTTTGACTTATCATATTTGTGTAACTCCTTTTCAGGAGAAGGACACAAGAAAATGGTTATATGGACTAGATGACATAAATGAAGCCACCGAAATTATTATTGTAAATGCTTTCACCTTATTTGCCCTCTTCTAACTGGATATTGAAACTTCTCTCTGTCCTGATTGTTATTACTTTGGTTGTCTAAGGTTGAAGGGGAAATAGATAAGCTTTCAGTGGAGGAAGCTGGATTCCGTAATTGTGTTAGTGTTCCTGGTGGCGCACCACAAATAGTTTCTGCAAAAGATTTACCATCCATACAGAAGGTTTGAATTGAGACTGATAAATTTCATCGGCATGTTTTTGTTTTAAGATTTAACTATATGTTCTTTCTTTCTTTCTTCAAGGTGAAACAACTGTATTTCTTCCTACTGAACTGAGAATCTAATTAGGCCATAAAGCTTACTGTTTTTTCTTCAAAATGTATCTCTTATTTATTGCTAAGTACACAATATTCTCTCTTTCCAGCTTGTACATTTTACATTATGGTTCTTGTGCTATCTTACCTTTTCTCACAGATTTTGATGTCTATTCTATCATTAATTTACTTTAGTTTGTTTTGTGTATCAATGCATGTGTGAAGCTAGGACAGAGCGTATCAGTATCTATGGAACAGCAAAGAGTACTTGGATAAAGTAAGCATCTTTGGGCAGAACATGAGTTGGACATGAAGTGATCCTTCAGACTTTCTTCCTGTGTTAATTTCTTAATTACTCTGTTCTTTTTACATATAAACCTCTTAGCTATCTCGCATTGTCCTGGCAACTGATGGCGACACAAGTGGGCGATCGTTGGCTGAAGAGCTAGCACGCCGGCTGGGAAAAGAAAGGTGATAACTATCCCATGATGAAACCTGAATGATATGGTCAGAAATTATCTTTTACACAGGAATAGGGTCAGTTTGGTGAAACTATTAGATTTATGCTGGTTGATCAGGTGACAAGGCTTATTATGTTTTATTAGCTCAAGTGGGGGTATTTCTGAAACTTGTATATGCTACCATATAAAGAGCACATACAATAGATATGCAATAAGCAGTTCAGATTTTGAGAGCCATCTAGGTTTCCTAGGTTTTACTGGTTTCTTCTTTATATCTCTTATTTTGTCTTACTGAGAAGGGTTTCATTTTCTTTTATAGCTAGCTTTTCGTCTGTTCTTTTTGTTTCATCATTGGAGCTCCATACTTTTATTTTATGTAGCACACATGGGTTGTGATCTGTAATGGAAAAGGAATAGTTAGCTAAATAGAACCTGTGTAACACATTATGAGTCTGTACCTTTGAAATTATACTGCGATGTCCTGCCATGTCACACAACGAAGCAGTTTGATCTTGCCACCAAAATAGGCTTTACTTCAAACTCATTCCTGTTATGCCTTTCTTTGTCCTGGACTTCACCAGATGTTGGTTGGTACGTTGGCCGAAGAAAGATGACTCACGGTGCTTCAAAGATGCAAATGAGGTTTGTGCATTTTCATTATATGCTCTGGAAAGTTCATTTGGTTTTGAAATTTAGGTTATGTTAAAAAAAGATCATGGACAACCATTTCGACTTTTTGTGGTAAAAGGATGCTAGGGCTAATGTTCAAATGATGATAAACAAGACAAAACTCTCAATCCTTGGGAGCAGAGATTAAGCCTGAGGGCTGAGAACTATGCCTGCTGATGATGCTACTATCATCTATAAAACTTGGATCTTTCTATGCTTTTTAACCATTTATAGCAGAGATGATAGTATTGGTAATGTAACAGTAAAC
The DNA here is from genome assembly GCA_026413675.1 of Populus pruinosa. Taxonomy (NCBI): domain Eukaryota; kingdom Viridiplantae; phylum Streptophyta; class Magnoliopsida; order Malpighiales; family Salicaceae; genus Populus; species Populus pruinosa. Next base: position 56,217,278 of record CM048592.1, read on the forward strand.
ATATTAATTATGTCCTTGTGATGTTGCAGAATAAACTGAATATTAGCATCTGCATGTTGTCTTTGTTCTGTTGATGGTTACAGGTTCTGAAGTGTTTGGGACCAGCTGCATTGAAGGAAGTAATTCAAACTGCAGAAAAATATGAGGCTTGTCGGCTACATCGTCTGAATTAGGTAACTTCAGGATTATATTTAGATTGAAAACAAAATTTCTTTATGATATTTGCACAATTTGTACCACAAACATGCAAAGTTCAAGTACATATTTTGTTTCGTAACTTTTAGTTGAGATTTCTCATTTTGTTGCAATTCGTAGATTGATGATGCCACAACATTTCTGGTGTATAGTAATACACTAACGCTCAAGATACTGATCTTTCATGTCTAAGACTGACATGTGGTGGTTATTTTTATTGAAATTTCTGACAGATTGGAAATGGTTGAGGATCAAGGACAAATAGTTTCAAATCTTAAAGTTGGTGTTCTCCAAAGCCTACCTGCCGAAGAAAACCATCTGCAGACAAGAAGACAGAATCCCTTTGCACAATTTCTTCTTCTTTACTTGGAAAGTGCACTTTTCTTTGCACCAGCACAGAATGTTATGCTACGAGTCCTGAAGCTGTGTTTGGTGCTAAACACCAGGAAGAAGAAAGCCCTGAGGCATCATGATGCAGATACAAGGTCACCTGTGATGAGATGCCACATGTGGAAATTTATATGTAACTTGAAGATTTTCACTCTAACTAGATCTGGTTTAGCTGCTGGCAGTGTGGTTGAGTTCCACTTTGGAGAGCATGTCCTTTTGGGGTTTGCATGTATTTTCTCTTGAAGACAAAATTGATAAAACCAATTAGATATTTGACAAAAAAAACTCCTTTTGTTTCCCATTTCATAATTAATATTCCAATGTACAAGACTTTTTTTGTTTAAGTGTTAATGTGTGGTTACTATCTGAAGAAATTCTCGAGATAAATTTGTTTTATGTATCTTTTTATTTTAATTAAATATATTCTTGTTCTTCTATGTTCGTCTATTTTGTTTTAGAATTCTGATCAATCTTTTATTGTATAGATTAAAGTCTTTGAGATTCACCATTTAGTTTGATTAAAATGCGCATGCTATCTTCCTCAATATGATTTATCTGCAGCCTCAACGCTTCAACTTAATTAATGGTCTCTTAATTTTGCACTTTTTTGTCAATTAGGTCCCTTGCTAATGATCCATTAGTCCAGTAGTTAAGAATTCCAATTAGTCCCTCAACTTTGAATTTTGGATTTGATTGCTCTCAAACTATGTTTTATTTGAAATTAGCTCCTTCCACTAGTTTTTGTAGACCAACACGTAAACACTTTCAAAATTATATTTTACATTTTAATTATAATTTCCTCTTTTTATATATATTTTTCATTGAGAAAAATAGTTTTTTAACATAAAAAATTATGGATAAATATTAAATTGAGTTAATTGAAAACAAAAACTATATTAAAAAAATAGAAAAAGATTGGGAAAGAGAAGGGTGTTAATGAGATTGTTTTAAAATACAAGTGGCAAAAGAGCCAACAAAGAAATGAAAAGAAAAGGAAAGCAATCTGGTTAGTTATTCGGGCGGGTTTCAACCTGAAAGAGAATTAAGTATGTATTTGTTTTTTTATTCAAAAAAATGCTTCGGAAAATCTTAATTTTTTTATATGTTTAATTTATTTTGATATGTTAATATGAAAAATAATTTTTAAATTTTTTTAATATATATTTCAAACATAAATTATTTTTAAGAAATAATAATTATACAATCCTAAGTAGCTAACAAATAGAATTAATCATTTTCAATCAAATCTGCTTAGACTGACAGCCACATAAAGTTTCATTTATTAATTTTTTTAAATTAATTAATCATTTTCTTTTATTTTGAAAAATAATAATATTAAATCTGCTTAGTATTAATTCAGTAACTTGTTCAACCAAACCGCATCAAAATGATTAGGTCAAAACTCATTTTCATTTTTTTTTTTAAATTAATGTTCTTTTTATATTAAAATAATGTTGTTTTTGAACCGGGTTAGCGGGTTTAATAACTTTATTAAAAAGGTGAAGTGTAAAAGATAAAATAAAAATAAAATAAAACAGGTAAGACAACGACAGACAGAACCCGGAAACCCTTAAACCCTGTTTTCAGCCCTTTCCCTCCTCTATCTTCCACTCTCACCCATGGAAGAACAGCCCTTGCTGAAACACCTACAACAAGAACCATAGAGAATCCAAAAGAGAGAGAGAGAGAAAAAGATGCTTGCTTTTGCCATTCACAAACCTCACGTCAATTTGAACAAAAAGCTTGCTTTTTTATCTTCTTTTCACTACTACATGGGCTCTAAATTCTTGCTTAAACCCACCACTAGTACTTTTCCTACTCCTTTGCCTCTGTTACCTTCTTCAAATAAACAACAATATCGTACCTTTAAAAGATTGTCACCTGTTTTTTGTTCTTCAAAACCCACCTCTAAGTTTAACCGTTCTTTGCTTACTCAAACTAATGGCCTCCCTTTTTCTCCTCTTTCTGCCCCAGGTATTTATCTTATGCATTTTCGTGTTTTTTGAGATGGGTTTTTGTTTCTGTTACGTGGGGTTCTTGGCTTTTGTTGGATAAGGCTGAAAGTTTTGTTTTGTTTTTTTTAGAAAGGTTAGTGTATATGAATTTGTATGTTCATGTGAAGATAAATGCGTGTTTTAGAGGGTTGATGTGGTATTTTTGTGTGTTTTTTGGTCTGGTTTTCAGTTTATGGTTTGGACCCAGAAGTGAAGAAATCAAAGTTGGAGATTTTAAGGTTTAAATTAGCAGAGGTGGGGATTGAACTAGATCACTTTGCTCCTGGACAGTACAATGCCTTAACTTGTCCAATGGTAAAGATCTTTGCGTGTTACTTATTGTTGCAATGTTAAAGTTTAGCTTTGTCAAGGAGTTGTCTATAAGATTTGACTGTGTGCTTATCATGCGAAAGCAAATTTTAAAATTAGATATTGACAATTGATATTAGAAAAGAACCAAGTAGTAAAAGATTTGATGAGGTTTATTTTGCTCGAAATTGATATAAGTAGTTAATGCAGTCACATTAGCTGATTGCTTCAGCTTGCGAAAGATATTTTTTTGTTTTGAAACAAAGGAACATTAATAAAATGTTTGAGCTTTGAAATAATTTTTCTTTGCAAAAAAATTTGGACATGGGAATGATCTGCTAAATTTGGTGTAAAGTCTCAGTTTCTGTGCTATCAGGTATTCCTTTTATTAAGTTTGATTGCAATGTTTAGAAATTGTACTTATTTGTGGTTGCTGTTTTTTGTGTTAGTGCAAAGGCGGTGGTTCAAAAGAGAAATCCTTTTCTCTTTTCATCAGTGCGGATGGGTATGCTCTTGCACTTTTCGTGAATCATTTTTATATGTGGTGATTATAAAATTGTCAACTTGGGGCATCTTTGATTTCTAGGGGAAATGCATCCTGGAATTGCTTTCGAGCAAAATGTGGGTGGAATGGTGGAACAAAAGTAAGAATTTCTTGTCTGTGTTGCATGTAAAACTATTTGGTCATATAGCAGTGAAAATCATTTGCCTGAAAACTCCTCCTTTGGCTGCAGCCCTTTGCAGGTAGCAAGTCTACATATGGAACCTCACTCAAACTTTCCAAAGTTAAGGAGATAAGAGAAATCACAGAGCAGAGTCTGGAATTGGAACCGTTATGCGACGAGGTTGTTGCGTTATCTTTTTACCTTTGTGTTTTAATACTAATCTTGTTTTCTATGATGCTGATTTGGGTGATGGTTAGTCCACTTGTAAAGGTGCTGGCCAGTTCAGTCTCTTGATGTGCCTGTGGTCGAGATAGTTGTCCGCATTTGGGAGCACTTCCTTCATATTGATTTTCAGGAACATCTCCAGGAAATGTTTTTAGCATAACTAATTTTCACTGGGATGGGAAATGAGAGACAGTTTAGCTACATTCTTCACGTTCTCAACCAATCTATTTGCCTTTTTCTTATTGCAATGCAAGGCATATAACTATTTTTGGCATTGTTTCAGCTTGTTTGTTATTTCAAGGAGCGGTTAATATCAGCAGAGACGCTGGCGAGAAATCAAGTTATGCAGAAAGGTTATGGCGACCGTGGCCAGGTTCACAACACTACTGAAACTTCTTATGTTTAATCATTAATTGTAGTGTGAAGATTCCTATGAACCTTTAATAGTTGTAAATTCAAATGAACCATAATCATGGATAAACTAAATGGAATTTTGGGTGAATTTATCTTCTTTTTTTTATATACATAAAATGCAAAAATTTTGCTACTTTCACCTTTATAAATGGAAACAAAGTTATATCTCCCTTTTATGATCAGTACAAGAAGAGATTTTAAAGTTGTTCCTTGGTTCATATGTGTAAGGAGAAGAAGGGGTGGGGGGTATTTTCTGTTGCCTATTTCAAATATTGATTAATTTGTTTGGATAATATGTTCTTGTCATTTCAGTTTAAATGTGAACTGCTTCTGCCCCTTCTAATAATTCTAGACATTTCATTGGCAGGTTGCTATTGCTTTCACTTATCGACGGAATGGAGTGCTTGTAAGCTGCAAGTATCGGGACATCAACAAGAGATTTTGGCAGGTTCTTGTCATAAATGTTACTTTTTCTATATAAAAAAATGCCTAGGCTTGTATTATTGAACTTCTATATTTAGTTCCGATCAATCATTACCATCATTTTAAAATCTTAAGACCTTGTATTTTGAATCTCCATTGGATGAATTCCTACCGGGAAATCTCTCTTGAATGATTACTAGAGGGATCGTTGAACTTTCCTTGATTGGTGTCAAACACCTCAGAGACTAGTAATTTGCGTGCATCACTGATGAGGGAGACTTTTTGTGAGAACTTCATGATTTATGTTTTTCTTCATTTTAAGATTTGCTTCCTCTATGTTTGTGCTTGAACTTTTTTTTATCCTTATTTAAACTTGAACTTCATGTTTTACTGCTTGGGTTGTTTCATTCAGCCTTTCAGTAAATTCTTATGATGGTATCCTTGTCACATTCAATCTCTCAAAGGAATTTTTTAGTAGTGCTTATTTGATCCTTTACTAATTTGCATTTATTTCAGGTGAAAGGCACAAGGAGTATTTATTTGATATTTAATTTGAAGTAATGTGTTTCTAATCCATTACTATTCTGCTTTTATTTCAGGAAAAGGATACAGAAAAAGTATTTTACGGGCTAGATGATATAAAGGGAGCAGATGAAATCATCATTGTATTGTGTCTGCCTTTCAATTTGTGAGAAATTCCTTAGTTACCTCTCATGATGCTTATCAATTTATTCTGATTGTAGGTTGAAGGTGAAATGGACAAGCTTGCAATGGAAGAAGCTGGATTTCGGAATTGTGTGAGTGTCCCTGATGGTGCACCTCCATCAGTTTCTCCAAAGGAATTACCACCTAACCAGGAGGTCTGTGTCAACACTTTAAAATTCAGATTTTTGTCTGCAATGTTTATTACTATTTATTATTTGATGCAGTCAATGATAGAGAAGTTGAGAAATTATAGTTATTTAATCCGTGATTATGTTTATTTTGATAATTCCGGTAAAACTAGTCTATATTTAGGTATTTCTCTTAGGATTTTTAGTGCTATTTAGAAATCTTAGTTTATTTAGAAACTAGAATATTAGTTAGGAGTTTGTAATTATGTTTTCCTATTAGTTTAGGACTATATTTGGTGTTTATATATTCTATGCAGTGGGAGGACTTTGAATAATTGAATTATGAGTATTTGGTGTTTATATATTCTATGCAGTGGGAGGACTTTGAATAATTGAATTATGAGTATTTGATATAGTTTAAGGGTTGTTGCCCTTTTTTTTTCCTTGCTCTCTTTTCTTCTTCCTCCTGAAGTATTTTTGATTGCTACGGTAATCCCAGATTACCATTCACATTACGGTTAAAATCCCAATTCCACATCCTCAATCAATCCCAATTCTGCATACATGCAACTTAAACCCTGATTCATCTCTTAACTATCTCTCTAATTCTATCAACAAATCCTCCATAAGACACTAATCCAAATTTGTCTGACATCATTATTGAATCTAGTCATGTCCATTGGAAAACAAAATGGAGGAAAAGGATCCATGCATGTGACCCCATAAGGCTTATTTATGTAGGGAGAAATAGCATTAGTGTGAAAACACTTCTACACATAGACTGAATGCAATCCTCACCTTTGTGATTAAAAATCATTTGAATGCTAATTGCTATTTTTTTTTCTGTTCTTCTGTAACCTTATTAATAAAGTACTGTTAATTTCTCAAACGAGCATTCAGAGACCTTGCCAAATTAAACCAGTATTCTCATTGTCCATGTTAATAATATTTGGTTCCTTTTGTACTGGAAATCTATCTGATTCCCACTTATATGCATCTGTGAAGCTAGGACACAAAATATCAGTATCTCTGGAATTGCAAAGAGTACTTGGATAAGGTTGGTAAAAATAACTTGTACTGCTAGTGAGTGCTACCCATCAATTTAAAGATGCAAGTTTTGACTTGTACTTCTGTAGGTATCTCGCATAATACTTGCCACTGATGGAGATCCACCGGGTCAAGCATTGGCTGAAGAGCTGGCACGCCGCCTTGGAAGGGAAAGGTGCATAGCTTGTCTGCTGATAATACTGTTTCCTTCGTTACATGAGAATGATTTTCGCAAATTTGTTTAGAAAAACCATCATTCTTCTTTTTTTTTTGGTGGATGCAGATGCTGGCGAGTCAAATGGCCAAAGAAAAATACAGACGAACATTTCAAGGATGCAAATGAGGTCAGAAATGAATAGCTCATATACATGCCATGACTATGTTTAAAGTACAAGTTGATTTTGTTTTCCCTTGTTCTAATGTTTTTCAGTGATAAACTGGTGCATCATTTGGCAAATGATGATTCATATGGCTCTGATTCAACAAAATGGAAACTGAGTTCATATGCTATATGCTATTTTTCCTTCCCTCTGAACCATTTATTCTGGAATAATTTATGATTTAGTTTATTAACATCAAACCATGTTGTTGGTCGAATGCATTTCATCAATTTTTATAGATAATTGTCCTTTATTAGATGAATCCACAGAGAATGATTTTTGAAAGGCTCATGAAGCTTACTTACATTGGACATTTCCTTCTTGATAGTTAACAACACTGGTAGAAAATATCTTCAGGTTCTCATGTTTTCGGGGCCACTTGCACTGAGGGATATAATTGAAAATGCTGAGCTGTACCCTATACGTGGATTGTTCCACTTTAGCGATTACTTCCCTGAGATTGATGCGTATTATAATCGTACTCTTGGGTATGAATTTGGTGCCTCAACTGGGTGGACAGCTCTAAATGAAATATATAATGTAAGTCCTGATATTTCTTTCTTTCCTTCTGCTTTAAACCTGCATTTTTTATCTTTCATCATAGGGTATTTATTTAATTTCAGGTAATGAAATATTATGTTGCATGAGAATTTCCTTTGAAAAACTGTATTTGTAGAAAAATGTTATGGTTTTCAAAATATGAAATTGTATTTATCACCTGAATAAATTGATAATCTAATCAGATGCTTTCAATAATACGTCTGGAGATAGCTGATCCAGCTTTCCTAATTCTAAATCAATAGAAAAATAGAAGAAGAATCAAAGGAAAATATTGAAATGAGGGAATGGATTGCAAAGAAGGGAAGGGGGTAAGGTGGGAGGGAGCTGAACTTCTGTAATCTGTGGCTTTGAAAGGAGTTTTTGTCTGATATTCAGTAGGGTGGAAATATTCATGTTGTCTTAATTTTCTTCTCCATTTCTTTATATAGAAGGATTTCTTATTATTTCAGTTATAATCATTCGATCTCTTTTTTGAATATTTAAATTAAAATCTTCTTTATGAAGAGAAGAATGTGAACTCAGAAAAGTAACTGATAAACAGGTGTTTCTCTTATCATCTCTTGGAAGGGGGGTAACACTGCTGTTATATTCTTTTAAATTACTACGTATCAGTAAATTAGAGAAATCTGTGTATGTGAATGTTAGGGAGAGGGACAGTAAGAGAGATCATGTTAGGGAGAGGGACAGTGAGAGAGAGCAAGAGGAAGTTAATCTTTTGTTCTTTTAAATTAAAAAGATATGCAGTGAGAGAACTGGATTTCCAGGGTTTTGAATGGAGTGATATTCAGTGTGGTTGGAAATTCATATCGTCTTAATTTTCTTCTCCATTTCTCTGTATAGAAGGATGCCATATTCTCCCAGCTGCAAGGATTCATGCTTTTTTCATTAATATTATAATCTTCTTAACACAGAGGGAAAGAAGGGCATTGAGAAGTAACTAATAAACATGGTGTTTTTATCATCTCTGGGAAGGGAGTTAATGTTGGAGATAACTCTTTAAATTACTAGTAAATTACATATACGTGTCTCTGAATAATGGCAGACAGACTGGTTTTAATTGCATGTATTTTGATTAGGTTATGCCAGGAGAGTTGACTTTGGTAACTGGGGTTCCCAATTCAGGCAAGAGTGAGTGGATCGATGCTCTATTATGCAATCTTAATGAAAGTGTTGGATGGAAATTCGCACTTTGCTCCATGGAGAACAATGTAAGCTAGTTCCTTTCTGTTTGTGTTTTGACATGCACAATCTTGATGTTAGTGATGGTTATCACCCTTCCTTGTGCATGCTCAATTAAACATGGATTAATTGTGATGAAACTGAAATAGCAGTCTCTGGATACAGTTTAGATGCATTTAGCGCACAGGATTTGGGTTTTGTAGAATCAAGCCATGCAAGTTGTCATATTCATTGATTGAGCAACATGGTTTTAGAAATGTAGTTAACTTCACATATTTTAAAATTCTTAATCATATTCATGTGAGTGTTCTTCACATGCAAAAAGGCTTTGTTTAATATATTTTTTTCATCCTTTATCAATATTATGTTTATTATGTATGTTCTTTTTACTAATTTTTTTCTCAACTGGTTGTCTTTTTTTCTTCGCTATAGGTTCGGCAACATGCTAGGAAACTGTTGGAGAAACACATGAAGAAGCCCTTTTTTGATGCACGGTCAGTATGGTCTATTTCTCCATCATTGCTCTATGATGTCCTTGAAATCTTTTCTTGAAAATGTACTCTTTCAACTTCCTATATTGTAATTCTTGACAGGTAATACAGCAATTGAAATCTTTTCTTGAAGATGTACTCTAAAACTCTTACCTTTCTAATTGTAGATCAATTGATTCTTATCTATAATAATATGTAATATTTGCTTTAAATTGCCAGATTAGTTGTGATAATTCATTTGGTTTTTTGTCACTTGTGCTGATTTCCTTTCTACTTTTTATCTCACATGAATTCTTTTAACTTTATCGTTTGATTTCTTTGCTAACCATAGTTATGGAGAATCTGCTGAACGAATGAGTGCTGAGGAGTTAGAAGAAGGGAAGCAGTGGTTGAGTGATACTTTTTATCTCATAAGGTAAGCTACACTATATAGTTTGTTCAGGTGATATAAGTACATCTAGTTATTATAATTTTGACTTGGAGTGACAACCTGTTTCATGTTTCCTTTCTAGTTAATCTGGACTTTTTTTATTTCTGCTTGTTAATTTTTCAATGATTCTCATGCATTTGTAAGTCAAGTCTATCCTGAAATAGGGAAACTGACTATACTGATAGGAAGGTCCTCAGCTTCTATAGCTATAAATTTGTAGTTTTTTAGTTACAAGTTGCAGTACCTGATGTCTAAAAATGAAAAATTACATAGTGGTTACGTTGATGTCCAGAAATCTGCTGAGACCACAACCTGTCAGAGTTTATTTTCTAAAGCTATCTCAGTTCACAAGTGCTTTTTTTTTTTACTTTATTTTTTAGAAAAGACAGTACAGCCTTTTATTCTGGTTTATGAACTTTCATGTTTGGCATCGAACTTTTAAAATATTTTGACTACTTACTGTTCCCAAACCAAAGTAGGTTGATGAATAATTACATGTAGGGAATGGTTAATAAATATTCTATTTACTGGCTGTTGAACTTCTTTTGCACTTTCAAGAACAAATGCTTGAATGATCCCAGAACCTTAATTAATAATAACTTCTGGAAGAGTAGTCCTCATTGTGAAGCCCCTGATGTTTCCAAACACTTGCTTTTGATCTAATTGTTGTCATTCTGATTAAGTTCATGATGTAACTTGTCGGCATTGCTTTTGATGTCTTGTTGTGTGGGCTTTTCCTGTGGTTCATGGAGTAGATGTGAGGACGATGCACTTCCAAATATAAAATGGGTTCTTGACCTTGCAAGAGCTGCAGTTCTCAGACATGGGGTCCGTGGACTAGTAATCGATCCTTACAATGAGCTCGATCATCAACGCCCTCCTAACATGTGAGATGTCCATCCCTATTGCTTGTAAATGTTGAGTTTGTGATGGGAACTAACACATGCTCCAAATTCTCTAGTTATTTGTTATTTCTTCATTCTTTATCTGCTAATGAGAGATTGCAGTGTAGAACTCATGGTTTTTGAATGATGAAAATTTGTTCATTTGCCTAGTTTCTTTTAATTTCAACTCTTCTCTTTTACATGTTAAATTGTTTTGTTAATGATAATAGCATCATTAAGCTAAAATATTCTGTCACCCTGTTTTTTTTTTTTTTTCATTCATAAACCTTTGAATTGTTGGTTACTTTCTTTTCTTTTTATCAAAGCAGTACAAAAGGGTTTTACTATATCTCTCCTTCCAGTCTAGTAAATATGTATTATCATCACAATTCACTCTTGTTGTTTAGACTAATCCATCTCCCCTTGTTTCTTACTACTCATTTGTTTATGTTGAGTCTTATGAGTATAAGGCTAGTGTCAAGCACTAATCACTGAAATGTAAGACTGATTCAACTTTTGTTAAATTTGTACAGCAGCTTATGGAAAGGTGCTATTTCAGCTTTTCACAGATGTGTTCTTCCATATAGTTTATTTCACAGATGTATTAGAGGACAATAAACATTTTCTTGATTATCTATTTTGTCGTCTTAGCTTAATTGCTAATTGAAAATGCATCTTGTTTAGCAGAAACTAAATGCAGGAAACATAATCCCTCAAAATGTTCGAAGAAAACCATGTTCTTTTTGTAGGATTTGTTTTTGAATTATGAATATGTGCCATAAATTTGTAATTCGATGCTTGATATGAAATTTGCTTATGACAGGACTGAGACTGAGTATGTTAGTCAGATGCTTACACTGATCAAAAGGTTTGCTCAACATCACGCTTGTCATGTTTGGTTAGTGGCACATCCAAGACAGGTTGGCATTTGTGATCTCAGGTTTTTTATGTCATCTTAAGGACCTCTGTTAGTTTGTACTAACTTGTGTTCTGTCTAACAGTTGCAAAATTGGACCGGCCAACCTCCTAATCTATATGATATCAGTGGCAGTGCACACTTTGTTAACAAATGTGACAACGGCATTGTCATTCATCGTAATAGGAATCCAAATGCTGGACCTATTGATCAAGTACAGGTGAGAACATTTGTATGGTCTCCTGCATATGCTTGTGTTTATATTTGCTAACTTTTCAACATCATTAGTAGACAATGGAATCTACATGATAATCTTGTATTGCACAAAGACACATGGCATACACTTTGTCTTCATTTCTTTCTCCCTTTAAACCAAAAAGTTTTCTTTTCATATACTTATCACCGTCATTATTCCTGGACACAAGTCTATTAATAAGTTTTATGTCCTGCAGGTTTTGGTCAGGAAGGTTAGAAATAAGGTAGCTGGAACCATAGGAGATGCCTTCCTGTCATATAACAGGTATGAGACTCAAAATTATTGTTATGGTGTCACATCACAACCTTAGCCTTAGCAATGATTACAAGTAACTTCTCTTGGCTACCGAAATTATTTTGGCTTGACCTGATTCTGTCAAATGCAACAGGTTTTAATCTGGTTTTTTAAAATTCCAATTCTAGCATAATATGTATGTATCATCACCATGGAATGTAAATAAACTAAGATTTTTGTTTCGGTAGAAAATAGTCCTATCTACATGGCAATAGCAGGGAAACTATTTGTGCGGTATTGGTTTCTTTCTTCCGTCAAAACTGAAGAAGATCTAACCATATTTAGGGTAACAAATAGTTCTGTTTTTGGTCTAGAGTGCAGTTTAATCTGATTGTTTTGTTGCTCATTTGTGTCCCCAGATGTCTTCCCTGATACGCACCATCTTCTCACTCTATTTCGTGTGCTTGTTTTCACCATGTTTAGATTTGGATGTTTTGTTTCCTTACATGAAACAAGTGTTGATGAATCTTTTGCGTGCACTTTGGCAGAGTAACTGGTGAATTCATGAATGTTGATAAATCAACTGGAAGCGACAATCAAGGCTTTAAACCACTTAGAAGATAGCCAATTATGTAACTAACATGAAGATAAAAAGACTTGTACATTTTTCACTTGTGAGTTAATATATACATCAATGTTATTTTTTGCATGATGATGTACTTTAATGATCTAATCTTGTAAACTAGGGCTTCATATATCAGGTTTTGATGCTTTGATTTAACAAGCCATGTCTTCACAGTTTTCTTTTCTTATTTCTTTATTCTGTAGTTTCTCTCAGCCTAAACATGTTGGTGTGCGTGTTTTTGTTCAAGTGCAGTATTTTAAGTGTGAATTTAATATTTAGTCTCTAAAATGGGGTTTATCTCACAGACCATTAATCCGGACTGGTCTGGCGGGCAGCAGTCTTGGACTCATCTAGGTTAAAGAAAATATAAGTCAAGGCATTGACCGGGTAAAAACCAGGGTTGACAAGTGACCTGAACTTCTATTCGTTTATTTTTTTGATTTTTTTTTTGTCTACAACAATATTATTTTGTTTTTTTTTTTAATTTTAAATTTAAGGATTAATCTTAGTTGACTAAGTTTATCCTTGAACTTGTGATCATGCCTTCTCCTTGATTGATCTTGGATTGGTTTTATAACTATAAAACCACGAGAGATTAGAAAGAATGACAATTTTTAAACCATAAAAGGAATTTAGTTTTGCTAGAATACTAAAAGAGGAGTTATATATGTATATATATATGTATGTATGTATTCACACATTCTTCTCTGAGAAGAAGAAATAAACCGAAAACAGAACAAAAGAGGAACATCCTATTCACGTAAGACGCACAACTTTATTAAGAAGCACAATACTTGCGTTGTAGAGCAAAATATCATTCTGTAGACACTGTTTTATCAGAAACAATGTGATTCACCAAAAAAATTGTTTGGTGTGGTCCATTGATCCCCTTACTTTTCTAATGTCAGCAATTTTGTGCGTGCAAGTTTTTCTTTCAACCACAAGGACAAAATACACCTCAACCTTGTTGCTTTTTGGTGACGTTTAGGTTATCATATTTGACGATGTCTGAAGCAAATTTGAAGAGATTATGAACCTTTTCATAGCTGCTCATTGGGGTTCGAAGGCTGAAGATGAAATGTTTGGTCGGTTGTCTGAAGTTTTATTTTGTTGTGTTATGTACGCCTCATTAAGCATTAAGAGAGTTGCATGAAAATTTTAAAGCTATAGCTTAGCTAATTAGCTTTTGAGTTTATTTCTATCACTAATTTAAGTATTATAAATCTAAAGACTACTAACAATTTATTTAATTGTTAATTTTAGAATCTCAAAATTAATATATATATATATATATAAGCTAGACTAAATATCCACAATTAAAAAAAATAGCTGCATGAAGCCTCCAGTATTTACAAAGTATTATTCGTTGAAGTAGCAAATCTACCACATGCTGCTGTGACTTGGCCACCTAACAAAGAGCAATGATTCCACAGAACAATGCCAAAAAGTGGTCAAAGTTTCTCTCCAATGTTATAGTGCCATGTGATCATCTGTTAGAGTGCAGACAGGTGCCTTGCTGCAATGGAATGGGTCAAGGGAAAGCACATAACAACATGCTTTCCCATTAAATTTCATCAACCTTTTAAAAGGGGTGGTGGAGTGCTGCTACCATGACAATTTGTGACCACCTTTTTCTATTTTTTATTTCTTTTCTTGCCATTACAGTTGGCTAGCTAGCTGTCCCTTTAAAGAATAATAGTCCAGCCATGCATGAAAATGTTCTTGATGGAAGGCAAAGGAGTCTAGAAATTTAAGGAGATTATTAACAAGTTGGATTGAAGAAAACCTACCAAATCAAGGACTATATGGTTAAAATTTCTTAGAAAATGGGGACATAAAAAATGCCAAAGAAAATGATTTACAAATATTTTGCCTTGGAGTACAAAACATGTTTTTTGTTATAGAAATATCATATTTTAAGCCCAACTCAGAATTCATTCGAGATAAGTTTTGAATTATAAGTTAGATAAATTAACTTATTTTAACCCATGTAAACCTAATTCGGTAGTTTTAAAACGGTGCTTGAAGTGGCCGAGTTTTGGAAGATGGGTGGTGATTCTTGTCAATACCCTTCAAAACAGGACGGCAGTGCACACAGATTTTCTGTGCTTCTGGCATGCTAAAAGTGTTCAAGCAATTGTTGATTATAGAAAACTTAACTCGATGAATTAAACAATTATAAGAAAACAACTGTCATGTTAATGACAATGATTAAATTTCTTATGTTGTCATGTTGACACAATGATTAAATTTAGCATCATTTCAAATGGCTTTACCGAATAAATCCAAGCTTTTGTTGCAATGTGGACCCAAAAGGATTCTTTCATGCCAAAATATTGCTGGCTTCCAGGGTAGCAAAACTCTAGGGAAAGAGAATTCCTCAACGGCTCCCATGCGGTGGCTCCAGATAAGTGACCGTTTGTGGGGCCTTCCTTTAAACTCTACCAAATTATATAACCGTTACCAAGCCCTCCACTTTTATCTCAGCAAACAAAATAGACACTACAGCTCAAACTCAACCTAAATTTTTTGAGGAAATCTAAAATTAACTTTCAAGATTTGAGGTGGGTTTTTTTTCATTTTGTTGTTTATGCTGTTTCGTATTTTAATGTTCAAAACTTTCTTATGTTGTCTTGTTGTTCTTTTTGATG
The DNA here is from genome assembly GCA_026413675.1 of Populus pruinosa. NCBI lineage: Eukaryota > Viridiplantae > Streptophyta > Magnoliopsida > Malpighiales > Salicaceae > Populus > Populus pruinosa. The sequence goes on from CM048592.1 coordinate 56,232,380, forward strand.
TTTCAGCTTGGTGTTAGAAGGTGATTTGAAAGTTGAAACCATGACTGTTGAGGCTAAGGTTGAAGAAACTAAGGTGGCTGAGGTTGTTGTGGTTCCTCAAGAAGAACCCGAGAAGGTTGTTGTTGTTGAAGAGAGAAAGAATGATGTTAATGGAGATGTGGAGGTGAAGGAAGTGGATGCTGCTGATAATGTTGGGCCTAAAACAGTTCAAAAGAGTTCTTCTTATAAGGAAGAAAGCAATTTTCTTTCTGATCTTAAGGAGTTTGAGAGGAAGGCCTTGAGTGAGCTGAAATTGAAACTGGAAGAGGCAATTCTTGGAAACAGTTTGTTCAAGAAACAAGGGGCAAAGAAGAAGGAGAAGGAGGTGGAGAAGCCAGTGGAAGAAGAGAAAGAGAAGGGAAAAGAAACCAAGGAAGGGGAAGATAGTGGGGAACACGAAGGTGAAAAGAAAGAAGATGTGAAACCAGAAGGAGATAATGAGAAGGAAAAAACAGTCCTGGAATGTGAAGAAGAGAAAACTGAGGTTGTTATTGAAGAAAAAAGTGAAGAAATTGACAGGGATATTTCCATTTGGGGAGTCCCTCTTTTTCCTAGCAAGGGATCAGAAGGAACTGATGTGGTCTTATTGAAGTTCTTAAGGGCTAGAGATTTCAAAGTTAACGATGCACTGGAGATGCTCAAGAAGACCCTTCAATGGAGGAAAGAATCCAACATTGATTCACTCTTGGATGAGGAAATAGGAGTGGATCTAAGCTCAGCATTCTACATGAATGGCATCGATCGGGAAGGCCACCCTGTGTGTTACAACATCTATGGGGTGTTTGAGAATGAGGAGCTTTATGCAAAGGCATTTGGAGATGAAGAGAAGCGCAAGCAGTTCTTGAGATGGAGATTTCAATTAATGGAGAAAGGTATTCAAAAGCTTGATTTGAGGCCTGGTGGTATTGCTTCTTTGCTTCAAATCAGTGATCTCAAGAAATCTCCTTCCCCATCAAAGAAAGAGCTCAGGACTGCCATGAGCAAAGCTGTCACCCTTTTGCAGGACAATTATCCAGAATTTGTTGCAAAAAATGTGAGTGGTCTGAATTTGATTGGCCAAAGTTGTTTCTTGTTTTGATGTTGATCTTGTTTTGATTCACCCATGGCTGTAGATTTGGAAAGAAATTACGTTGCCAACGCACATCATGGTAGATTTAGACAGAAATTAGAAGCCAATGTGACTATGACTTTTATAGTCTTTGATTTTCTTCTATGTTTTTGAACATTGCAGATAGTCATAAATGTTCCATTTTGGTATTACGCTTTCAACGCCCTGCTATCTCCTTTCTTAGCTCAAAGAACCAAGAGCAAATTTGTCGTTGTTCGCCCTGCCAAGACCACCGAGACATTGCTGAAGTAAATAATCTCCTTTTTTCCCCTTTCTTGAATTAAATATCGAACTGTTCATTAGAATCTGACAACTTGAATTTAATGGCAACTAAAGGTATGTTCAGGCCGAGGAAATCCCTGTCCAATATGGTGGCTTCAAGAGGGAGAATGATTTCGAGTTCTCCAGCGAAGATGTTGAAGTTTCAGAACTTGTAATCAAAGCTGGATCAACTGACACGATTGAGATCCCTGCGGCGGAGGTACTAATTAACAATGATCCTTAATGATTCGTGTACACTGCCCTTTTTTCCTTCCGCGGAGATGCCTTTTTTTCCTGTATAATTGTTGACAGGAACGAAGGAACAGAATGCCTGACTAAAACTGGTGTTTGGTGACAGGTTGGAGCCACATTGCTTTGGGACCTGACAGTTGTGGGATGGGAAGTGAATTACAAGGAGGAATTTGTGCCAAGTGATGAGGCTTCCTACACCATCATCATCCAAAAGGGCAAGAAAATGAGCTCAAATGAAGAGCCAATTCGCAACACTTTCAGGAACAATGAACCTGGAAAGGTATTTCTGACCATTCAGAATGGGTCAAGCAAGAAGAAGAGGGTCCTATACCGATACAAGACCAAGAAGACCGCTTCCTATTGAGAGAAGACTCCATTCTTTTATATTATCAATCTTTTATTTGCCGTCACAATTCTTTTCTAGATAGAAAACATTGATTCTTTTCAGGATTGATATCTGTATCTGATCGTGTGATTTGATTTGTTATTTCTGGGGTTCCTTTTTCAGTTTCTTCGTTAAAATTTTGTGAGAAAGAAAGATTATTTTGTGGAAAATGCAATAAATTAAGATTGATGACCATTTCCGTATCTTGATCCAGATACCTTTTCTCCTTGCATGCATGTAGACAGAAATTAAAGCCTCTGTCCTAAAAGAAAACCAAGGCCTCTGGTTTCCATATGAAAAAACAAGAAGAAGAAGAAAGTGTGTGCAGGCAAGTCAATATTCAGGCCATTGCTAACTGGCAAAAACATGGACAACTCTCTTGTGATGGTGTCCATGGCCATAATGCGCAAATAGGATCTTGTCATAGCAATATTTCCAATACTTGAGCAACAAATCATGGCTTGAAGCTGTTAATTTTTCTATTATTAGCATGAATTTGATAGGGTTTTGCCAATTTTATTAGGTTGATCATGTCATATGCTTGTTTCCTCTTAACTAGAAATTAGTCTGATTACTTTGATGATGGTATTTCATCAAGTTATCTCTTACTATGTACGTATAAATATATATAAAAAGCATGAGCTCAAAAACAAACACCATATATAAAGTATTAAATTGGAATTATTTTATAACGAACAACCTTGAATATAGTCCTGCTTTGTTTTTGACTTTTTTAGATGAAAATATTTATATTTTTTTAAATTGAAATAATTATTTATGAAAAATGATAGCACTCTCTCTCTCTCAAAAAAAGAATTTTTTATTTATAGATTATAATGTATTTTTACTTACAAACATATAATAAGGCTATTTACATAACGTCATAGTTTATTTTTTAAATTTCCTCCATGATTATCCTATTCTTTTAAAAATTTTAAAAACAATAGATAAAAAATAATTGTAACTATCAAGAGCAGGCTGAGAAGGATTGCAGACACATGAAAGAACTAAACTTTAGTTTTGGATAAAATTAAAAGCTATGTGTATATGGTATCTAAGATTAAAAAACAATGTAGATTCAAGAACATGTTAAATGATTATTAGATGAATCTACAAAAAAGTTAAGTCCAAAACTTTAATTAGAATTTTAATAAATTAATTGATTTAAATTATTGGCCCAATTATAGGATTAAGTAAGTTTAGGAATTAATTAGGCCAAAGTTAAAATAATTAATTAAGTATAAGGACTTAATTGGACTTTTAATGGGTTAAATTAATTTTATTAGGAATTTAATTGGTAAAAAATTAAGTTTAGAAACCTAATTTGAGTTTATTTGAGAATATTAAAATTTAATAGATCAAATTTTAATCTCTACAAAGTCAATTGGTTGAAATCAAGACACAATTACAAGAAAAATTAAATTATGGGATCAATTAAGAGTCAAATTAAAGAAATTCAAGGTTCAAATTTGATGACAAATAAGGATGTAATTGAAGGGCAATTAGAAACAAAATTGAAAATATCTAAAATCAATGATTAACATGAAAAAAAAACTGAAATCAGAGGATATTTTTATAACTTAGCACAAGTAAAATTAAAGGAATACTTAAAATTAATTATAGATCTGATTGAATAAATAAAAAATTAAGGATCTCCTAAGAGAGTAGTTTTTAAGATCTTTTGAGTATATGACGCCAAGACAATGTCATTTCATTTAAATTAAATGATATATTTTATATAAAACGTCGTTGTTTTGTTAGTAGATTGTCTTTAACCCGCCGCTGGAGAGGATAGATGGGCAGCTGTATTCTTTACCTTTTGCAAGATTTAAAACTCTCTCCTCTCTTCTTTACAAAAGACAAACAAATACCCTTTCTACACCTTGTCACTTGTTCTCTTGCCTGGACAAAATGATAGCCATTTAACATCACTGAACACGCTGCCATATGGTGCCAAAAACCAAATCCCAAATCGATTTTCAAGCCAACTTTCCTTGTCCTAGAAACAACATCAAGGGAGGAGATGCAAGGATGGTAGATCAACGGCTAAAAAAGGGGCACAGGAGAATCCTCCAAAAGCCTTTATAAAAATGGAAAATAAAAGAGGAACGAAGGCCAAAAAAAAAAAAAACCCAATACACCAGGTCCTTTCAAAAGAAAAAAGTTTTGATGCATATTTTGTAGTTTGAAGAATACCAAAAAAATATTTAATAGATATCACAATGAATGAATTTGCAGTTACCATTAAAATCTAGCTAAAATTTTCTTAAAACTTTAATAAATTTTTTAAGTTTTGATTTGATGAGATAAATATTTACTTATCGAAGAGAATTTTTTTTGAACTCCAGACATATTAGTGATTATAAATATGTTTTGGCACAAACACAAAATAACTTATTATAAATAAAGTATATTATAGGTGATATGTTTTTTCCTTACACAACCAATCTCTTTACTTAGATTTTTGGTAGACTATTAGGTTTTCTAGTAATTATAATACTAAGTGACGATTTTTTTTTAATAGATAAAAAACAAGGATTATTTACCATTTTCACCCACTTATACTCCAATAATACATTGATTTAAAAGAATAATCGTTGTGATGTCGCGCATATCTAACACATAACTTGATAAATTTACAAATATTCTTCCGATGATGAAATGACCATGAAAGTCTAAAATACAATATCAAGCTTACGATGATGGATGAAATATACATGTAATACATGGAAATGTAGAAAAATAGGATAAGCATTTCCGCATCTATTACTATCTATAACCTTACTACAATTCTAGGAATAAACATTATTGCTACCCATTTTTGACCATACAAAAAAAATTAAAAAGAAAAAAATAAAAAATATAAAAGGATATACATGAAGAAAGCAAAGAAGATTGTCCAAGTTGATGGCGAAGGATCAAAATAACAAGGGGAGAAGTTGGAGGGCCAAAACTTAAAAAATTAACAACTCAATTTTATTTGACAAAAGGTTCTATTTGTGAAACCCTAATAATTTATAATTTAAATATACGTATTTGTAGATTTCTATGTAAATATAAGATTTATGTTGTATAACCCTTGGTACAACAAATACTTATCACTTTTATAGCCCAACCATATGGTATAACTAACACTTATGTTATGAAAGGAACTTGATTTTTTGATAATGTAAGTTATAATCATGAATACTTGAAACATTTACAAGTATTAATGTTATTCGAATAAGATAACTAATATACTCATATTAACAATTTATAAGCTGATTGGAACCTTATTTATGTGTGGTTTTCAGTTGACTGATAAAAATAATTTATACTATACTTGTTTGAAATACCATTAGTAAATCCTCTAACCTTGATAATTATTTTATTCTTATTTTATTCTTACATTAATCTTATATTTCAAAGTCCTCTTCAACTCATCATCATCATCATTATTTATAATATATATAGTTAATCTCCCTATTGTTCGACCCCGATCTTACCGGGTTATTTATTATTTTAACACTCCTATACTTGAAAGAAGACATTAATCTTTTAGTAGATATATAAATTTAATGAGAGTTTGCTTACTTGGATAGGTTAATGAAAGTTGAATGATGAATATCTTGCTTTGTGGAAATTACAAATTATTTTTCTATTTTAACGCTTTGATTCCTAGAAACTAGTAATAAGCTGGTTGAGGTGTGTGTTTAGTATTTAAAAATGTATTTTTATCAAGATTTTATATCATCATTTTGCAATTTAAATATTAATAACTCCTTAACTAGAGCATGTTTTATAATATCATATCTAATACTATAAGATATCTTTAATTTATGATAAATGTTCATCTTAAATGCAGGCCTATCACATAAATAAAATGATTGATTGATAAGTTTAACTTTTAAAATTTAGAAGACAAAGAGAGGGCCAAGTTTAGAAAAGAGATGTTGGTTTAGTCCAAACTGAAACACTGTTCGGTCCTTGGATCATAACTAAAGCTGTAAAACTTGGATTATGGATAGAAAGCTAAGACATATGTTTAAAACTTTAATGAGAAATTCAAGATTTTAAAAGGCTCCCTTTGAGTTTAAATTGCAACAATAATGGAGAAATTTTAATCTATTATACAGCCTATACACTGTTTAATATTCAACACATATCTCAAGTTCTAGAAGTCCAAATGACCTCATTTTTTTATTGGAAAACTGAGATAATTTCCTACAACATTCATAAGGAGAGTTTGTTCAAATTCTGATGTTAGTAATGATGTTTGGTTCAAATGAGAAGATAAGGATTGTCACCAAGTTAAGATATGGTCACCCATTCAACAATTAATCAACAAATCAATAGTTTTAAATTTTGGCCTATAAAATAAGACATTTGTTATGCATTAATGGATCCTTTAACCTTGATAACTATTTTTATCATTATTTAATCTTCACATTAATCTTACATTTCAAAGTCCTCTTTAACTCACCACCACCACCACCACCATCATCATTATTATTTATAATTTATATAATTAACCTCTCTATAGTTCAATTTTGATTTTGCTAGGTTATTTATTACTTCGACACTCCTGCACTTGAAAAAAAACATCAATCTTTTAGTCATGTCACTTGTCAAACCTACATATGTCTAGGCTCAATGCTTGGTTGAACCGAGAAATAGTAGGCCTAACAACTTGCTAGACCCTCATATGTTTGGGCTTAACGTTTTGCTAAACCTAAAGATGATGAGTTATTATCCCCTTTTTGGTTATTTTTTGAAGGGCAAATCCAAACAACAAAGATAGATGTTGATCCATCACTATACATATGAAATCATAATTCATGCACATCTTATTAGTCTCTAGCTAGTTTTTTTTTTTAATAATAATTAACTATAATAATAAAAAAGAAGTCGTTTAGAAGGTGACCCCTAAGAACTTGAAAGATAAAATGAATACATTACAAAGAGATGAGAGGAAACAAAGAGAAACATAAAAAATCAGTGATTTGTATTTGTCCATATCTGAACACCATCTACACTATGAATAAAATCATTATCAGTATAGCTGAAATTAGGTTTACTATACTTTGGCCAAACTAATTAGGTATGCAAGGAAAGGAGATTCCAAGCCCGAGTCTGAAATGCATCTTTCACTAAAAAAGACCATTGACAAATAAAAAAAATAAAAATCTAAGAGTTTGAGGGATCTTTCACTAAAAAAGACCATTGACAAATAAAAAAAATAAAAATCTAAGAGTTTGAGGGATGTAATAGGATACTCCTCACCATTGTAAGAATTTTATTGATAACTTCCAAATATTATCCCAATAGAACAATAAATGATCAGAACTCACATGTTTTACTGTACAAAATAGACAAATGAATTGCTCAACTTGGAAATAATTCGTGTTTATTTTGGATTGCCAACCATATAAATGTTTATATTTTAAGTGGAGGCATTTTAAACCATTTTTAAATTATGGGTTGAGCATGGATGACACCCAGATAATATGCCTCATCAATAGTATAAATTAAGCAATTTCTTTAATGCTAAGTCAACCTATAAAGTTGAAGAACTCAGTAAGTGAAAAAAACACAACATGCTGAAAAAGAATCATACCCTACCCGGTTATAGTAAGATGTGAATATTAGCCCATCTTTTTAAATATTTATCTATGCTTTTTATGAATTTTTTCTCGAAAAGAAATTTGGTGATGATAAAGTTGTGAAAAACCTAACAGAAAAAATAATGGACAAGAAAAACAAATATAAAAGGTACAAGGAAACTTATTTGGGCATTACAAAGATATGGGCTTTGCATGCCAGAAAAATTTATCCTTCTCTTATTCTGGTGACCATACGAGAAAGGTCATCTTATATTATGTGAAGAGTGACATAACAGGTGATTAGTAGAATGAGATATTTTTTTTTTTTTTATCAAAGTGGTATTATATGGAGAGTGGCACAACAAGTACTTGGTAGAACGAGATATTCTTTCTTTTCTATCAAAGTAGTATTAGAGTTTCTTAAAGAATTATGGATGACAAACATCGAAGAAGAATAAAATGAAGGTACAAGCTTATGAGAAAAATTAGGGAAGGTAAGATAGGAAGAGAACTCCACTATATTACTCTTAAATGAAAAGAAGTCTCCATGAATGTTTTCATACCTAATACACCTAACATCGTGAGTTCATACCTAATATTATGATGGTAACCTTTAAAAATTTAATTTATAAAAAAAATAATTTTTAGTATCTTATTTTTAGATTTGTAAGAGTTTGTTTTATTTTATTTTTGATAATCTATTTATAATATTTTTGACTCTGATACTGATAAATATTCAATTATGAATATTTTCAACTTTAATATTAATAAATATTACGTAGCAAAAAAAACATATAATATTTCTAACTTTGGTATTAGTAACCAAACCGATAAAATGAATTAAAAGCAAAGCATATATATATATATATATATATATATATTAAAAAAATAGATATATATCACATACTAGATTTGTATTTCATAGTAAAAATTTACAAATTAAATATATAATGAAATCATAAAAAGTAAAGTGGGTTTTTGAATTTTTTTGAAAATTTCTAATATCTAGAAATGTTTGATTGACTATATATTAAACCAAAATAAGATGGAATAAAAGGAGTAAGGTATAACAGTGATATAAAGGTATATTTTATCCAACATATCCTAGATCCAAAACAAATCAGGCCGGCTGGGCTTGCAAGCCTGACCACAGCTTGTTTTTATTTTTTAGGCTGGGTTTAGTCTAATCGGCTGGGCCGCAAGCTCAACCGCAACTAGTTTCTTGTTTCGGCTGAGCTTAGCCTAATTATTAGGCTGGATTATGCCAAACCGGCCCAGCCTTATCATTGACACAAACCAATGACCCGGCTGTCTATTGTCAATAGGATTGTGTTAAATGTTCACGCACGCGGATTGAATTAATTATAATTGAAGATGCAAAGTGCCTATTTAATTAAAATGCAAATGGGAGGGAAATGTAGACGAAGACGATGGCGAAGGTGTGCTGGCTGACCAAAGCTACTTTATTCCCCCTCAGCTCCTGTTTTCGTTTCTCTCAGGTCGTCCTCTCTGGTTTCTCTGTTTTTTTTCTTTTTTTTCTTTTTGTGTGTGCTCGGTGTTCTTGTTTTCGTTTCTGGTTCTCCCTTTTGTTCGCTTCGTGTCTATCCTCTTCTTCTCCTTCGTCTCTGTTTTCTCCCCCCTGGTTTTCTCTGTTTTCCCCTGTTCTGTCTCCTCTGTTTTCGTTTGGTTGGTTCCTCTGTTTTCTCTCTGTCTTCGTCCTCTTCTTCTCCTTCCACTTCGTGTCTATCCCGTGTTCTTGTTGTTTGCTTCCCCCCTCTCCTTGTGGCCTTTGCCTGGCTTTTATAAAGCCAGAAAATGCCATGCGTTCATGCCTTGGCAACGGCATGCATCGTGGGGCAGCTGGCAGGCGTCCCTTTTTTTTCTTCCCGGCCTGGTGAGATGAAGAAGATGAATAGTTTTCTTTCAAACGGCGCCGTTTTTCAACTGAAATAGCTATTTTCAATTTGCCCCCTGAAGTTCCGACATTTAGCAATTGGGCCCTTATTCATGGAAAATCTCTCTTTTTTAAATTTTTTGCCCTTGGATCAATTGTAATTAAACCCCTGAATTTCAGCACCATTTACAAAATAATTCTTAATTTCCAATTTATTAATGGAAAATCTCTATTTTTTTAATTTTTTTTACCCTTAGATCAATTGCAATTAAACTCCTGGATTTCAACACCATTTATAAAATAGTTCTTGGTTTTCAATTTAATCAGTTTAATTTTTAATTGGCTACTCAACTTTTAATTTTTTCAAAATTATCCCATGAAAAAATCAATTAACCCCTATATTATAGTATTACCACATATTCATTTTGATCATTGGACTTTTTATTTCTTGTAATTTTAACCCAAATTAGCCCTAAATTTTTGTATTTATTGAATTAAGTCCTTGATTGTATTAATTGATTAAATCAAAGTTTAATTTAGTCCCCAAACTTATTATTGTTTTTTGTTTTGATCAAATTGCCTCTCAAATTTATAATTCATCCTTATTAATCCTTAAATTTTCATTTTATGCTATCTTGATCCAATTCTTAAATTATTTTTCATTTATTTATTTTTTTAATTTATTTATTTAAAAAAATTCAAAAATTGTGTTATGACAAACTTGAACTTGGATGTAATGTTTGCTCGCTTATTTTGGATTAATGCTTAATAAGTGTTTGATGTTTGGTATGCTAAAATGTTTGTCTCTACATTTGTTTTCTCCAGGGTCATGGATTGATGTAAGCATCTCTATTTTTCTTTTTGGTTTTGTAGCTAGGTGGTGTTTTCAGGCTAGAACTAGCGTACCATTAATAAATTCATGAGAATATTTTTTCTCAAAATCAGCCAAGTCTGAGTCATAGGTTGTGTGCGGCAATCCATATGAATCTTCACGTAATCATTTTTTTTTTGTCAAAATCAGCTGAAGTCTGAGTCATAGGTTGTGTCTCAATCCATACGAATCTTCACCAAATATTTAGCCCTTGTAAAGGCATTCTTGTCCTATTTGTACAGCAAACATAATTGGATTCTTGCTATTGGTGCCATTCCTACGGGAATATGTCCACTTGCTGATCTCTGCCTTTTCCATTGCTATTGGCTGGGGTGTATTTGGACTTGGCTTCTCCTGATTGATGGCCCTTAGCGGTTTGGCAAGGTCTTCACATGGTGTGCTGCTAATTCGTTACTGATGGGTTGGGTGTGGCTCCAACACCAGTGTTTTGGTTTCTTTTTTAATCTGTATTCCTATTCGACTTGTATGGTCTTGCATGACCAATATCGCGGGGAGCTTGTCCCCTTGGTTGATCTTGTTCTGATGTGTAGCTCTCTTTGGTTTGCTGGATAGGCTGGTCTATTTTTATATGGCCTGGGTATTTCTAGTTTTGTTTCTCTTCGGGAATTTGTTCCCCCCTTTTGATTTCATTATACCGTATATATGTTTTAGAACTTACTAGTAAAACAATATGGTTACTTTCGATCTTTATATATTCTTGTAATAAACAAAAAAAATATAAAAATTTATAAATTATTTGAGGTTGAATTAAGAGTTCATTCACTTTGATTTTTATTAAATTATTATGATTTGTTCAAAATAATTTTTTATTCAAAATCAAAACTCTAAAATTAAAAATCATTATAAATATGTTATTAGTGTAAAATAAACATTAGATTATTAGTTTTTCATACATAAAAAAGATTTTAATATAAAAAAAAAACATGATTTGAATCTAGAGACTAAAGCAATATAATACCTAAGAATACAAAGAACATAGATAGCTGAATCTAGGGGCTAAAGCAATGTAATACCTAAAAATACAAAGAACATAGATAGCTAAGAAAATTTCCAGTAGCTTATGTGAAGCAAAAATTTATCCTAATAAATCATAATATCATATATAAATATATATGTTTGAATCTAAAACATTAACAAAAAACATCAAACAATTAAAATAAAACATGAGATATCAAATCTAGAAATTAACAACTTAAAATAGCCCAAATATTAATATATTATTGTTATTTATAATCTAAAAACTAACAATTTAAAATAGCCTAAATATTATTGTATTATTGTTATTTATTTATCAAAATAAAGCATGAGATTTTTACACAGAAAAACTTATTTAAACTCTCTTGATGTTAATTATAGAGCGAGTCTTTATTTATTAATTACTATACACGCAACTCAATCTATACAAAGTGGAATTCTATTCATGTCTAATCCTACATGAAGACGACCACGAAGACACAACTCAATATATACAGACTGGAATTCTATTCATGTCTAATCCTACATGAAGAAGACCACCATATCTTCTATTATCTTTTTTTTTTCGTCTATCAATATATATAATATTTCTGATATACTATCACCAAGAAGTGAGAGGAGGGATGCTTTGTTCATTTCTAAAGAAATTAGCTGGATCAACTTTGGTCTTCACATGCACCAACCGGTCAAAGTTGTTCTTGAAATATTTGGTACCCCAAATTCTTGCTTGCTTGTAACTTGTGTTGCCTAGGCTGTTCATTCCCAGGTCAAGATCTCTGTAATTGATATATGCTTGTCGTGGATTTTTCGTAACATAAGGAGTCATATAGCTGTAAAGTTTTCTGATCCAGCTTGTATACTTTTGAGATCTCTCACTGTCTTGAGCGCCCCAAAAGACTGCGTAATGAATTTGGAATAGATTGCCAGCTCTATGTGGAAATGGAATGCTGGTCTCTGAAATTTCGTCCATTTTGCCCCCATAGGCTGTGAATTGCAATTCAGCTACCAGGGCATCCAGTTGGTTAAGCCTTTCCCATATTCCTTCCAAAGCGATTTCAGGTAAAGGCTCTTTCACATAGTCTGTTTTTGCCTTGAAAGATACTGTGGATCCTGGACTCCTATCAAGCAAAACATCCAAGGATGTATTGAGTGGAAATTGGGCGAAGTAGACAGTAGACTCGATCCAACTCATCTCGATGCAGTCTTCTTTAACCAAACCGAGCTGGGGAAAGCTCTGTTGCATCATTGAGAGGAGTCTATCGACTCCACCAAGAAACAAGGAAGTGTATACAGCGAGTATTGTTGTCTTTCCTTCCTGAGAATTGTTAACTCTCGAAAGGAAAATTCTGGAAAATAGATCTTCTTCAAACTTTCCTATTGCAGACTGCCACTGATAAACCAGTTTTGTTGCATTTTGTTCCAAAGTTCTAGTGACATTGAACACTGTCACAGTTGGTGGAACTGTGACCAATTCCAGTTTCCACGCAACAACAACTCCAAAGGTGTTGCCTCCACCTCCTCGAATGGCCCAAAACAGATCTTCTCCCATCGATGCTCGGTCAAGGATTCTACCTTTAACATCGATTAATTTGGCATCAATAATGTGGTCTGCAGCAAGGCCATATTTACGCATCATCATCCCATGTCCTCCTCCACTGATGTGCCCACCGGATCCCACTGTGGGGCAAACACCTGCTGGGAAGGCAAGAGTTCTACTTTTCTCAGCGATTCTGTAGTAAACTTCTCCTAGTGTAGCACCAGCTTGAACCCATGCAATTTTGTTTCCTACATCAACTGTAACTGTTCTCATATTGATCAGATCAATAACCACAAAGGGTAGAACCGAAACATAAGAGAGGCCCTCATAGTCATGGCCACCACTTCGCACTCTAATTTGCAGGCCATGTTTCCCGGAACAAGCAATGGCAGCTTGCATGTGGGCTACATTTAGAGGTGTAACAATAACTAGTGGTTTCGGGGTGGCACTTGTGTTGAACCTGCCGTTTCGTATAGAAAACTGCAGGACTGATGAATATGAGGAGTTGATTGGGGTGTAAATAACCTTAGAAATGGCGTTAGAGTTTTGATAAAGAAGGCATTGAAGAAAATCCTCATGACGATCAGCTGAAGCTACCCATGAGAATGAAAACAGAAAGATAAACAGGAAGGAGAACATTGAAGAGCTTAGAGAGTTCATGATTATTAAAATTTTGGGCATATAGAAAATGCAAGAGACTCCCTTATTTATATAGTTCTGAAGGGTGCTTGTTTATGAAGATTTTGTGCCGTATTAATCTAGAAGATGATGGCAATTTAACCATGATCTGGATTACAGCTGAGGAACATCGAAAAATGGGAACGTGAAAATTTCCAAACAAGGATTGTAGCCAACTTGTTCACAAGACACGAAGTTGACAATTTATGGTAGCATTTCTTGGTGAGTGAGCTTTCTTCTTATTTTCTTGATCTATTACATGGGCAACGACAATCCAGCCACTGAATTTTCAATATTTTGAATTTATTCAGACGATTGAAATAATAATCACATCCACGGATTTATAGACTGAGTATTCTCGCTATTAATATCTTGAAACAACAACGATAAGCCAAACTTGTTACGTAATTACTCCGAAAGATGGTGACCCTATGGTCAAAATTGTACGGAATTTGAATGTTTTCTCATTGAGGTAATCCTATGAACCTCCAATGGGATTTTCCTTCCAAAATGATCCAACTGGTAAATTTCAAATTTAAAACGTGCAAGATAAACCCAGTTGAGATGAGTTAATAAATAAATTTCATTAAAACCAATTGCTATACTATTAGTTATCGTTGAATGGATTGGACGTCGTGGATAATTTTTGTTAAATAACCAATTTAATTTAAAAACTTAGGTTATTAGGTAAACTTTTAATATATAATTTATATTATTTTTAATATATTTTTTTAAATAAAAATTTTTAGACTTAAAATTTATATAAATTTACATTAACTTATACTTAATTTTTATTAAATAAATAGAAATAATGACATTTAAATATGTGATCGTTTGTTTATGAACGCTCTAATATCATATTAAATTAAGTTTTTAGGTAAGTTTCTAATATATAATTTATATTATTTTCTAATAATATTTATTAGAGAATAATATAAATATAAATTATATTTTAAAATTTCATTTAATAGTCTAAATTGTTGGATCGAGATAATTTTTTCATATAGTATCAGAGCCATATTAACTAAGTGGTTATAAGTTTTAATCTCATTATTTTTATTTATTTAATAAATTAAATACAAGATAATAAATCTGCATAAGTTTTAAAGTATAATAATTATTTGATAATGTATAAGATACATGTAATTTGGTCCAACTTGAGTTTTACCTAAATTCTTGTAAAGAAACGTATGAAAATCAGGATTCATTGAACACTGCTGCCTATAGAAGTATATCATGTCTTAAAGTCCAGAGAAGCAACTTGATATATAGCTACGTTGATAGAATAATCAACAAAAACAAAATGTCATGAAGAAAGCCAATGAGGTTTCTAGCACGAGAATGTCACACTTGCATGGTTTTTGCTGAAATTGCGGTTTTCAACACGTCAAAAACTCAATTACGAAGGGTTTGTTTTTCTGCGGTTAAAATAAAACGTAGCAAATATATATTTGATTACAGAATAAAACGTTGTTTATTGTTCATGGATTCCACCTTTTATTACGTTACAAACTCAGTAATCGTGCACCTTTTATTATGTTACAAACTCAATAATCATGAAGCAACAGAAAACTGCTTTTATTTCAACAATAAACAATGAGCAACGCATATTTACACTGTACACTGTATGCATGCCAATTAATTAGCATGCTAATTACGCACTGTGCATGCTAATTAATTAGCATACACGGTATAATTTGTATACACTGTACAGTATTAATTATCATGAAGACTGTAAAATGCATATAGTTCTGGTTAGACCAGTTCTAATGAAATTAATTCCAATTCAAAATTTAAAATATATTGAATCAGATTCAACTCAATAAAATAAAAATTATTTTTATTTTTTAATTTTTTTTATTCAAAAAACTAGTATTTAATAATATTTAATGACACTATATAAATTAAACAGAGAACACTTCATAAAATAATATTTTCAGAATTTGATCGCAATCCCAATTTCATTCTTGATATATTTTACTTGATGTTATTGCGCGCTTAAAAAAATAAAACAATTATAGTCCTTGTAGGATGTATTTTATACGTAATGGAATTGTAGATATTTTAATGGAATAATAAAAAATATTTTATATAAAATATTATTTATTTCATGATGTAATAATAAAATTTAAATCTATAATATTTAAATTAAAAACTATCAATATTAATATATATTTTTTAAAATTATTTTATAATCTCAATTTTAAAAGCATTCTTAACCAAACACATAAAGTATTTTTTCTTCGACCTCAATTTCGACTATAATTTTAACCAAATATCTATTTTTTCAAACTAATATCACCTAAAAATATTTTTTATAAAATAATTTTTATAGCATTTAGGTATCTTGGTTTTCAAGTTAAGATCATGTTCTTACTCTTTTTCTTTATATTTTTGTAATGTTTAAGTTTTATTTTTATTAATCTCTTATTTATGCTTCTCATTTTCTTTCCTTCATTTGGTTAACTTATATCTTATTTATGTTCTTATCTTGATTATTTATATTTTTCCTTTTTCATTATGTTTAGTTAAGTTTATTATGTTCTCCTTTTCATTATGTTTAGTTAAGTTTATTATGTCAAGATTGAAAGGTTACACTAATGGTGTAAAACCAAGGAAAGGTATGAGTCACAGTCACAACTTCTTGTATATACACATGCTTTTTAAAATAAAAATAAAAATAATAAATAAATAAATAGAGAGAGTAAGACTCTAGTTTACCTATATATAGGTGATATGATTGCAGTTTTAGTTTCACATTTATAAAATTATTTCTTTCTTCCCTTAATTTCTACTCAACCCATATATTCAATAGATATAGATGTGTGTAGAAATGACAGGTTCTTTAAGTCATCATATAAAAAATATTTTGTGTTTTCAGTGGATCTAATCCTAGGAAGGAAATAGAGTTTTTAGAATCAGCAAATCATCTTGGTTAGGTACTAGTTGAGAGAAAGATTCATTTAGTCTACGGGGGATATAGCCTTATGTTAATAGAGGATATGTCAATAACTGTATTTTTATAAGGTAATCAAGTTTTGGGGGTCGTCCATAAAGTTTTAGCAAATTGAGACATTATTGAAAAAACTATTGGAGGTATTACAAGTCTCCATAATATCTGATCGAACGAATGCAATATTTAAACACACTGATATCTTCATTACCTTACCAGGTGGTTTGGCCAAATTAGAAGAGATCTTTCATATTTTTTTTTGGATCTAACTACACATTCACCATAAACTCATAAATTTGTTAAATGTTAATAGTTTTTATGATAAGTTGTTATCTTTTTTTTTTTTATCATCCTGTGAAACATGAATTTTTAACATCTTCAGCATGACAAATCATAATCTCTACTACTACTTCTGAACAATTGATTGACAAATTATAATATTTCATCCCTGTAATTGATCCATCTATTAGTCGTATAAATTGGTCAATTAAGAAAAGTCGTAAAAAGCTTAAATTGAATTTGAGCCTTCGTTTGTGAATCCTTGTGTCTTTTGGTTTTATTAATAACATACTATTTTGTTATGTTATTTCTTATATTTATTTAAGTATGTTTCAAGTTTGTTAGTATTTGGTGTTTCAGGTGATGTTTTCTATACTTTATCTTTCTAGCTTATGACATTGAGGACAATGTCTCATTTTGGTTGGGAGGAGAGGGTAGTAATTAATATATATATATAAAAATTAACTAACTATATTTTTTATTTTATAAATCATTTGCAAAACTGTTGTTACTAGTAAATATTTACTAGGATGACATAGTAAATGAGTTCTTTTGTTAAAGTGACTCTTGAGACGCATGTTAGTAAATATTCTTAACAAGATCTATCAGAATACTTCTTAAAACATTCAAGTTTACAAACTCTCACATTGTTATCACTTAATTATGCTCATATACTCATTTAACAAGTATTCTTAAATCTTTATTTTCACACACGTACTTTAATATATGATTACGGGTTGCACATTAGATTATTAGATTATTTATGTTTTTTTGTTAAAGTTAACAACTAAGAGAAATTGATAGTATATAATTTGCAAAAATATAAATAAAAATTAATGATAATAAAAACATAGATAAGTTTGGTTTCGTAACCTCCCTAACCTAAGCAATTAAGCCTGAAGGGGTGTTTTAACACCTAATACCCTGAAGTCAACTAACTTGAGAGTTATTGACCCAATGCTTGTTACATGAGTTGAGGAAAAAAGCTTAATGGAATCAAACATTGTACTATCTACGTATTAGTATCTGTAATCCAAGTTATTAAGATTGAAGAAGTGTCTCAACATCTAATGCTTTAAGACCAAGTAGTTTGAGAGTCATTAGATGAAAGCTCATTTCATTGGTTAAAGATGCATTATGTTATATGTATATATATATTAAAAAAAAAAAGAAAACAAAAGGAAATAGAGCTAACTAGGTCGGTCCAATCCATATGTTTTAATATATATAAAATTTCATAATTTTTTTAAAATCATTTGAAAAAAATTTGGGATTTTCTCCTATGATTTTCCACTAATTTTGACAAATATAAAGTTTGTATACTTACACTATAAGATATAAATCTAGAATTAAGATATCTGGTTTTCTTTGAAACTTTTTTTTTTAAGTTTCAATTTTTTTTTCAAAACTTTGAAATTAATTTTCCTTTCTAAAAAAATGAAAAAAAATATTTTTGTTTCATGCGTGCAATCAAATCCTAAAATTTTCCAAGTATATTTTCTTAAAAAGATAAAAATTACATCTTTCTCATGTTTTAAAAATGAAAAAAATAGATATCATAATCAGTTTATGATCATCCATATTAGAGAATAATATAAATCATATCTTAGACCTTGCCTAATAGTTTAAACTTTTGAGTTGAGATGGTTCTTTGACATGGTATCAGAGTTTTGATAACTAAACAGTCACGAGTTCGAATCTCATAATCCTCATTTATTTAATAAAAAATTAAGCACAAGGTAATGTGAGCCTGTGCAAGTTTAAGCCTAAAAAGTTTTTACTTGAGGGGGTATATTAAAGAATAATATTAATCATATCTTGGACCTTACCTAATAGCTTAAATTATTGGGTTGAGATGATTTTTTAACAATCCATAATGGTTTGACCAAAATATCAAAAACCTTTTTCTAATCTTTTTTTTTGTGCATAAATATAGACTTTAATATATGTGGAGTGTAGATTTATATAATAAAGTATACTCTTAAGTATTAAAGATATAAGGTGTAAATAAATATGATGCTAACATTCACAGACTTTAGAATGGTTAGAATTTAGCCCAATAAGATAGAGATTTTTTTTATGAAGAGAGATCTACCTTAAACCTTAGAAAAGATCAATAAATAGAAACCCAACTTAGAAAAAACAATCAAACAACAATGCAATTTACCTTAGATAGGGTGCTGAGGTTGATAGGTCTTGTCCTTGCACAACCAGTCTCTTACCCAGACTCTTACATACTGCAGATTCCTAGTAATTATAATACCATATGAGGACTCCTGAATATTAATCATAATTTTATAATTAAATTAAAAAATATTTTCCAACAATACTATACCTCATACAAGAGATATAACAAAAAATCTTTGTTATCAGACAATGTCACGACCCGTGCACCCCACAAAAATAATCAATAGCTTTGTTTGGAAAGCCAGAATACCATTATGGTTTAATCCGTAACAAATCGTTGTAAATGTGTTAAATGTTCCCATTCTTAGTCTTACATCATAGGGCTAGACGATGTAGAACAATAGCAAACAACTTATTGCAATTTGGTTTCTTATCCTCGGAAAACAAATCATTCCTAACATTCCAAATCCGCCATAAAATACCATTGGATAATATTGTAAAAGCTACTCGCTGAAATTTATCGTTAACCATTATACTCCACTGTAGCACAACTTGATCTATGCTTTTCGGCATACACCAACTAATATATGCTAGGATTTGTATTGATACTTTGAATGTCATCTTGATTTTTTATAGTATATATATTAGAGATTAGTTCTAGGTGATAGTTGAATTGTCTCCCTACTCTAGAAAGAGGCACATTGTTCAGAAAACTAGGCACTTGTACTCAATGCTATAAATGAGAGGGAGCCTCAAGCCCAGTTCTGCAGGGACAAAAGATTATAACAGAGATGAATTCCTTAATCCCTTCAATTTTGCCATTTTTGGCCATCATTCTGCTTTATTTCTCATGGGCAACTTCAGCTCATACTCATGAAGATTTTCTTCAATGCCTTTTGGATTATAACGAAAACGCCAATTCCATTTCTAAGGTAATTTACACCCCATTAAATTCCTCATATTCATCCGTCCTGCAGTTTTCTATTCGAAACCTTAGATTCAATACAACTGCCACGCCGAAACCACTAGTTATTGTTACCCCTGTGAATGTTTCCCAGATTCAAGAAGTTGTTATTTGTTCCAAGAAATATGGGTTGCAAATTAGAGTGCGTAGTGGTGGCCATGACTTTGAGGGTCTTTCTTAAGTTTCTATTCTCCCCTTTGTCATTGTTGATCTTATTAATCTTCGAACGGTCACTGTTGATGTTGAGAATTATTTCTTGGTGACGTAGATAGGCTTCTTTCATTGATGCACGAGAACTTTCCCGAGCTCGGATTGGCGAAAGAAGATTGCATTGAAATGAGCTGGATCAAGTCAACTCTCTATTTTGCCGTATTCCCAAGCAATTCATCCTTAGACGTTTTGCTTGACAGGACTCCTATATTTAATGCATTAATCAAAGGAAAATCTGACTACGTGAAGGAACCTATAACAGAAATCGCTTTGGAAGGTATTTGGGAAAGGATGAATGAATTAGAGGTTGAGATAGCTGAATTGCAATTCAGTGCATATGGGGTAGCAAATATTTTAAGAACAACTTTGATAGATTGGTTCGCGTGAAGACTGCAGGTGATCCTGCTAATTTCTTTAGACATAAACAAAGCATTCCTCCTCTCTCTTCGTGGTGATATACAGGGGAGAAAATCATTACAAACAGTATTATGATAAATATTGAAGAACATGTTTCTTGTATTGATTTGTCATTGTACTGTAATATTGCTCTCTCAGTGTAATGATGTTTTAGCATTTAGCTAAACAAATTAATAAAGTTTTGCCTTGTAATAATTTTCGTTCTTTGCCTCATGTAGTAAAAACAATCTAATCATTCTACCTACTTTTTTGCTAGATTGATTTTCATTCTACCTAGTTTTTCTAAATATATTTTTGCATACTTTAGCACAAAATTCCGGGTCCATATTAATTATTTTTCAATTTAATAATATAATTATGTGGAGGAAGATTATCTCTATCAAGTAACTTAATTAACCAAAAAACAAAGCACCGAACAATGTTAGGATTGATGTATAGAGGAACGGTAAGCTCATTTGCAAATAGTCGCTTGATTAGGTTAGGATCTTGACTCAAATATAGCATATGTTACCATCGAGGATTCAAATCCTATGTGACATTCCATATAAATAATTCCTCGTGAATGTCCAAAACCAATAAGGATTGCCTATTTAAAATCTGACGAAAGGGGAACATAGTTTGAGTATATGAAAAGCTGAATTAAGAATACACGAAAACTAATCTAAAAATACCTTAGAGTTAAAACACTTAAATATTTATTTAATAAAGCTTATGATAGACCGTTTCTTGAGTATTCCATATCTATCTATTTAAGATTAAAAACAATTACCAGAAGCCTTGCTCAAACCGGCACCATCAAGAATCAACAACAACCTTTTATTAAAAACTCTCAAGGAGTCCCGCTACCAATTTTTAATTTTAATTTTTCAAGGATTAGGTGGGGAGCTCAAGGATAATATGACTATTTATAATCTCCATTAATTACGTGCAGATTGTTGAAAAAGTTTAATTTAATAAGTCATTAAAGTCGTGCTAACAATTTGTATGTTACATCTACTGGTCATCACATTTAATAATTAAACATATCATGGCATGCAAGCTTGTAAAACAAAGCATATATCTTATATTTTGAAATAAAATTAGACCTAATCTCTAGTATACATACTAATAAGATAGACGATGTTGAAAGCTCTAATCAAGAAATTTATGATAAGCAAAGATTATGTTGAACACTAGCAACTATTGTTAGAGTACAAATCGTAATTAATTCCTACTTTTTAAAATTCAGTTGTTTGAATTCTGATAATTCTTCTTTTTACCATTGATAGATATTTATCCGTGGATGAAAAGTTAAGCGATTAAGACTTGACATTCCTACTTAAACATTAGAGAATGGTCGGACTTGATTTAAAAATGAGGGAGGCTATATTGTGTACTCTAAAATTCATTAAAAATCTTGTTCTACTAAAAAAATAAAAATAAATATTAAAAGATGAACGTCTAAGATGCAAATCTATCGTTAAACCTAGTGTTATTAAACTCTTTTTAGTAGGTCAGTCATGTAATGTATAACCTGAGACTTACTTTAAAACGGGTTTAATTTTACATCAAACCGAGGGTATTGATCTAATCAAACCTAATTAGTCTTGTTTATTGTTACTTATTCTTCAAACCCCACATAAAGAAAAATAGAAAAAATAAAAAGTTGCTGAAAGAAATAGAAAAAAAGATATATTAGTTATACTAGAATATTTAGAAAATTACCGAAAATTGGTTGATGAATATCAAATTTATTAAGAACTTAATTGCATGAAAATTTGATTTTTAAAAGTCAATTTAGAGTTTAATTAGAAGAAATTAAAGTCTAGAGGTTGAATTGCAATTTTTAAGACTTAATTTCATTAAATATTGAAAAAAAATCCAAAATTGATGATCAAATTATGAAAGACAAGTGAATATACAAGCCAGAATTGACCAAATTAGTGGTTAAATTAAAAAAATTAGAAGTTTAAGGGTCAAAATGCATAAATTCAAAACCAATAACTACAATAAAAATTATGGCCAACTTAAGGGTAAATATTTGAGTTTGATGGGGATTAAATTACATGCAATTAACAAGCTTTTATGTTAATTAAAGGTGCATGTGCCACGATTGTGAAATTAAGGACTAAATTAAAACTTTCCCAAATAACAAATTAAAAATGCTAACATCCCCTTTATAACCTTATTTTTATAAAATTAGATGTTTACATCTTAATTTTTTAATCAAAATCCCTAATATCTTATCTCTAATCATTCGTTACTCAATTTTGAAATTGGAGGTTGATGAGGTTGACACCTTTAAATGAATAAATATGAAGCTATATACCTTCAAATTGAGTAAGGATGGATCCAAATGAAATGTGTATATCCCCTCTATCAGATTCGAGTTGTCTTGGGTAATGATAATAAAATTTTTTTTTTTGACAAAGTCTCGAAAATAGACAAATAAGTCAACCCCGATAGTGCAACTATCTTGCATAAAATGATTTGGTTTTTATGTATACACATACAAGGGCTCCTTAATAGGTTCTTATCAAGAGTTCACAAAACTCATCTTAAGATAAAGAGGTTATGAATGGATTCAAGACTTCTTAAAACCCTAGAAATCATGCTTAGGGGTTGGAATACAAAAGAGGAAAAAAAAGAAAAAAAAAGAGAAAAGATAAGAAAAGGGAACATAATAATAGTAAAAATATAAGGCTATAGGTCCAAAAGAAAAAAATCCTTAAGTTTTGTAACCATGTGAGAGGCAAAACTTTTCAAAGAATAGCCATGAAAGAATAATTATTTTAGGTATATATTGCAAACCCAAAATAGTCCTTTGTGGCCTAATTTATTGTTTTTGTTATTTTTTTTTATTATGTTTACAAGTATAAAAAAATATTTGAATGCTTAACAAGCAATGTTGCATTCACCTTTTTATTACCTTAATTTCTGTTTAATGAAGTTATTTTAATGTTTGTTTTTATGTTTTTGTTGTATTAAAGTTTCTGTTTAAGTTTTTCTTTTGATATATAAAGATTGTTTTACCTTTGATTTAGTTTAAGTTATGTATGTAAATGCAGGGGTGATTATCACTAACTTATTAAGGATGTTCATGCACAAAAATAGGTTGAGAAAACCAATTTTGAATCCATATTATATGAAAAGATAGACTATTTTAAGTTAGTTTTTAGATTTGATATCCCATGTTTCATTTTGATTGTTTGATTTTTTTTTTCTATTAATGTTTAAAATTCAAACATGTCTGTGTATGATATTATAACTTGCTGGCATAAAAAGAGCATGCTTTAAATGCAAAAAAAGACCATTTTCTTATGCATGAATTCCTTTTATACTTTAACACATTTGTATATGATATTTCTATTTTTTATTTTTTAATGTTGTTTATCCATATCTTATTATCAACATGAATTCCTTTATGCTTTAATATATATTGCACATGCATTTGTATATTGGTTATAAATTAATGTTTCATGCATCATTTATGTTGTAACCCAATTTTGGATTCACTAAAAAATTTTTAAATGTTATTTTATCTTATTATTCATGACAAAAAAATAAAAAAAAAGAGAAAAAGAAAAGAAAAAAAGAGTTAAAAAATATTTTCTCGAGTCAACCGTCATTTTCTGTCAAAACCGAGTCCACCAGGTCAATACGGGTTAAACGATGTCGACCGGGATAAAAAATGAGTTTCAGAACGTTTCGGGTCAAAACCGTCATTTTCTGTCAAAACCATCATTTTCTGTCAAAACCGAGTCCATCGGGTCAATACGGGTCCCACCATGTCGACCGGGATGAAAAATAAGTTTCGGGCTGTTTCGGGTCAAAACCGTCATTTTCTGTGAAAACCGAGTCCACCAGGTCAATACGGGTCCCACCATGTCGACCAGGATGAAAAATGAGTTTCAGGCTGTTTCGGGTCAAAACCGTCATTTTCAGTCAAAACCGAGTCCACCGGGTCAATACGGGTCCCACCATGTCGACCGGGATGAAAAATAAGTTTCGGGCTGTTTCGGGTCAAAACCGTCATTTTCGGTCAAAACCGAGTCCACCGGGTCAATACGGGTCCCACCATGTCGACCGCGATAAAAAATGAGTTTCGGGTCAAAACCGTCATTTTCGGTCAAAACCGAGTCCACCGGGTCAATACGGGTCCCACCATGCCGACCGCGATAAAAAATGAGTTTCGGACTATTTTTTGTCAAAACTGGTATTTTTGATCAAAAAACCTGGTCCACCGAGTTGATACCCGTATAAAAAGTTTTTTTTGTAATTTAAAATTAATTTTTAGCGGATGAAAAACTTTTTATAATACTGATTTAAATTTTTAATTTTTACCCCTATAAATAAATATTATTATTATTATTTAGTATTATTATATTATTATTTAGTATTATTATATATAATAAGACAAATAGTAATTGGTGGAAGTTGAAAATCTTAACAATCCGTGAATTATTGTCTGAATTCATTGGCTATAAATAGCCAATGAATTCAAGACACGGGAGAGAAGAGGTGATTAAAAAATTCATTCTGAATCAAATTCTCAATTCTCAAATTCACGTATTACTATTTGGGGTTACTGTTTGGGTACTATTTATTTTTTAATACTTTTTCTGCATATTAAATTTTTTTAATAAATTAAAAAATATAAAAAATATCCCAACCGTTAGATCTAATAGTATTTAGATCTGAGTCTTTGATTTCTTAGGATACAATAGGCTTTACCACACCAGATTAAAACCCAAATCAATCGTAACCGCGCGTGAACAGTAACCGCGCGTGAGTCACACGCGCCGCCAGTGGCATTTTCATAAATTTTTGATAAATCCGAGGGTATTTCAGTCTTTTACCTATACAGGGGTACTCAGGTAATTTTCTATGATATTTTTATATATAAATACTTGTAAATTTTTCCATATGAAAAAAACAAAAATAAATAACGACGCGGGTTCAACACCCATTTTATCATATCACTGTTTATGGGTCAAAAACCCAATTTTCAAGAATTGAGATATATATTTGTGAATGATATCAAAATAATTTTTATTTTATAAAATAAATATTATTTGTCGATACATCTCTTTTATTTACAGAAAAGGACCGATGTCAAAAAAATTAAATACCAAATATGGATTATGTCCAATATTATTTATTTTGGTAAATCAGACGTAACTCTCCTTTTTAGGGATAAACGTCGACATTTTAGACAAGGTCTCCTAATTTTAGGGACTGATGTCATTTTTAACGCGTCTCCTATTTATAGGGACCGGAGTTAATCATGTTAAAAATTTACAAATAAGTTCAAAATATAATAGCATTTGAATCAAAAATAAGAAAAACACACAAGTAAAGGTAACCTTTCTCTGAAAGGATGTTTTAAGGGTGGTGTCTATCTTCCCTTAATCATAACTAACCCAGTATCCGAATCTCTGGGACCAGTGTCTAATTTTGGATTTCTAGTTCCCTCAAATTACTAGATGACGACTCCAAATAAAATCTTTATTTCCCCCCAATCAAATAAAAAATTAAATTCCTTTTGTTTAAAAAAAAAACAAACAAAAAAAAGGAGTGGAGCCGTCACCCGACGTCGTGTAGCGACAATTTACTTTAATTTTTAAAAGTATGCACGAACTTCTAGGTTAGGTAGGGGATTAACAATCTGTCCTATAACTATTAGTTAGGGTTTAGGTACATGAAACACTCAACACATGTCTAAGTGCCTACTTGATAATGATGTGTATATATGCCTTAATCATTTATCGTAATGCTCTCATATTGTCTTTACAAAGATTATTATTAGAAAGATTTAAAACCTTTGTGAGACTAGGTAGAAAACCTACTCATCATCACTTCATAAGTAAAACTTGTTCTTAGTTTGTATGTGTTGTAATTTACATGAAAACAAACCTCATGATGTTAATCTTGTATTGTATTATTATGAACTAAAATCATGATTGTAAAGTATCTATTTTTTCAAGAATTTGGCCAAGAATCTGAAATGACATAAATAGTTGAGGGAAACCGTCCAAGAATCGATGCTAATGGATTGACATGATAAACCATATGGTAAATGACTTGGAGAAATTGCTACCCATTATAGGATACATTGATAAGATTCTTTTTAAAATGCGAAGTGAGAGAATTACACAACTAATGAGGCTTTAGTGTAAGTAGCAGCAATAAAAGCCCTACTGAATTTTTAGAATTCTAATTATATGTATTTTATCTTTGGAAATATCAATATGACACCTCCCTTGAAAGAGTATGAAATGATCCTAGATTTCCTAAATAATAGTTATAATATCTACCCCAGATGAAAATTTAAAAACACAACTTAAAAGGTAGTCAATTTATTATTCTTTGAAAAAATCAAATTGTATAGGGTAGTTGATGAGAGATTTAAGTGGAAAGTTATTCAAGCCAGAATGATGAAGAATGTTGAGAAAAGCAAGTTCGAAGATGAACGATATAGGTTAGTATTGGCCTTATCCATATTTTTTTAGTTTTGTTTCCATCTGAAATCAGAGTCAATAGTTTATAAGTTGTAAATACCTTTATAGAGTATGAGCATGATCAAATCAACTCTTCTCTAGCAACCATACTATCGCTCTAACATTGTGAAATATATTGGAAATAAAGATTTCATATGCATCATTTTCATTTCTTAGAAGAAAACCAAAGTAAATGGAAACTATGAGGGTATTTACGTAAAGAAAAAGACTTTCCTAGGAGGAGCTTTGTAGAATGGATGAAAAATATCTAACTAGACTTGTAAATTAAATTATGATTATATAAAAATAAATTATGTATGATGTATCCATTTTTCTTCTCAAGTTACTAAAAGAAGTTTAAGTATGAATTCTTAGTGTAAAGAACCATTATTTATAAATTGCATAATCTCATAATATTTGAAATTTTTTTCTTAAAAATAATCTTAAAAAGAGTTGGTTTTGTGACTGGTTGTAATTAATAAATTATAATATATTCAAGATGAGATTTAACGATTTTTGATTAAAAAAATACCAAACCAAACAAAACATTGTCTTACCCACGAAACCAAAACATAAACCAAACTTTGGAATTAATAAAACTAAAACCAAACAACTAAATTTGTTTCTTTTGCCAAATGGCCCGCTACATGATTGCTTTTTTCTAATTAAGAGTGTATGTAAAGTTCACAAAAGAGAGGATACTTCAAGCATTTGAAATGTCACGGAATTCACCTGGTAAACGCTATCATCTTATGATATTATGATACTAATTGCATTAAATGAATCACTTCACTCAATTTAAAAGCTTTTTGACAACAAATATTTGAGCTGGAATATTACAAAATGATTTTTTTTTTTGTTTCATTTTATGTACTCTTGAAAGGCTACTAAAATCAATTCAAAGCTACACATGCGCACTGCAAGGGAGCATTAAATTGATAAAAATGATATCAAATAAAGATGAAGAAAAATGGATAAATTAAAGGTTATAGTTGTTTTTTTTAATATACCATACTCAAGTGATCAGCAAGTGCCGCTAATAAAATTAATACACTAGAATAATTTATCCTCTAGTTCAAAGGTCAACTATGAAAGCCATATAAACTTATAATTAAGATGGCTTGACGTCCATGCAACAAGTCAAAAAAATCATGCAAGCGTGTAAATTCTCGTGCTAGAAATCTCATTGGCTGGCTTGACTTTTTGCTGAATATCTTATCAACCTCGCTATAGACTGCCATAGATTTTCAGACATAATTTGATATTATTGTAGTATTTATTTTTTAAAGTATTTTTAGTTTGAAAATATATTAAATTAATATTTTTAAATTTTTTAAATTTATTTTTAACATTAAGGTACCAAAATAATTAAAAAATATAATAAAATTAATTTAAAATAAAATAAAATAATATTAAAAAAAAAAACATGAAGGGCCGCAAAGACAAACAGGCTGAGAAACATGATGTTCTCTGTAGACAGCAGTTTTCAATGGATCCTGATTTTTAAACGTTTCATTACAAGAAATACGGTAAATCTCAAGGTGAACCAAATTATATGTATATATCTTATACTGAGATTATTCACTACGTCCAATCCTTTCAACAATAATTCTGGAAATCTGATTGAATTAATTAATGGTATATTATTAGTTGGCTTATCTTGTACGTTTAACCTTTGAAAATTAACAGTTGATTATGGACAATCTCATCGTTGGTTTAAAGGATAATTGTAATGAGAAATTTATTTTGTTTCCGAAAAAGTAAAACATTCAAAATCCCGTGCAATTTTGACCAATAAAAAACTTCCCTCAAAGAAAGAAGGTTATATGTTAATGGAGTGCAATGACAACGTCATCATCATCCTACCATACACAAAATTTGATTAACAATAGTTTTAAATTGATTTAAAAAAATAATTTTTAAAATTTTGAATTAATATTTTTATATTTTTAAATTGTTTTGATGGGTGATTTTAAAAATAATTTTGAAAAATAAAATAAATACATAATTTTAAATATATTTTTAACTAAAAAATAATTTTTAAAAACTACAACTATCATAATACCAAATACTATTTTAATCTACTAGTTGTAGGCATGCATAAGGAGCATAAAGATTACTAGAACGTCCAAGCTATCAATCCGATTATTTTTTCAATCGTCTGAATAAACTAAAAATATTTCACTGAAAATTCAATGTGTGGATTGTAATTGCCTATGTAATAGAACAAGAAAATATGAACAAAGCTAACACCCCAAGAATTTCTACCATAAATTGTGAACTTCTTGTCTTGTAGAACAAGTTAGCTCCAATCCTTGTTTGGAAATTTTGACGTTCCCATTTGTCGATATGTTCCTCAGCTGTAATCCAGATCATGGTTGAATTGTCATCATCTTCTACATTAATACGGCACAAAATCTTCATAAACGAGCACCCTTCAGAACAATATAAATAAGGGATGAGTCTCTTGCATTCTTTCCATATGCACAAAACATTAAGAATCATGAACTCTCTAAGCTCTTCAATGTTCCCATTCCTGTTTCTCTTTCTGTTTTCATTCTCATGGGTAGCTTCAGCTGATCGTCATGAGGATTTTCTTCAATGCCTTCATTATCAAAACTCTAACGCCATTTCTAAGGTCATTTACACCCCAATCAACTCCTCATACTCATCTGTCTTGCAGTTTTCTATACGAAACGGCAGGTTCAACACAAGTGCCACCCCGAAACCACTAGTTATTGTTACACCTCTAAATGTAGTCCACATTCAAGCTACAATTGCTTGTTCCCAGAAACATGGCCTGCAAATTAGAGTCCGAAGTGGTGGCCATGACTATGAGGGTCTCTCTTATGTTGCTGTTATACCCTTCGTTGTTGTTGATCTAATCAATATGAGAACAGTTACTGTTGATGTAGCAAATAAAACTGCATGGGTTCAAGGCGGGGCTACTTTAGGCGAAGTTTACTATAGAATTGCCGAGAAAAGTAGAACTCTTGCCTTCCCAGCGGGTGTTTGCCCTACAGTGGGAGTTGGCGGTCACATTAGCGGAGGAGGAACTGGCATGATCATGCGTAAATATGGCCTCGCTGTAGATCATATTATTGACGCACAATTAATCGATGTCAAGGGTAGAATCCTTGATAGAGCATCAATGGGAGAAGATATCTTTTGGGCTATTCGAGGGGGTGGAGGAAATACCTTTGGAGTAGTTATTGCTTGGAAACTAGAATTGGTTCCAATTCCAGCTTCTGTAACTGTCTTCAATGTCACAAGAATATTAATGAAAGAAGATGCAACAAAACTCATTCATCAATGGCAATACGCAATAGAAAAGTTCGACGAAGATTTATTCTCAAGAATTTTCATATGGAGATCAGCTAACTCTACTCAAGAAGGAAAGCCAATGATACAAGCTGCATTCACTTCTTTGTTTCTTGGCGGGGTAGATAGACTTCTTTCTTATATGCAAGAGAGCTTTCCCGAGCTTGGTTTGGTGAAAGAGGATTGCATTGAAATGAGTTGGATCGAGTCTACGGTCTACTTTGCTCAATTTCCTCGTAATACATCCTTGGAAGTGTTGCTTAACAGGAGTCCTCGATCCACAACCTTTTTCAAAGGAAAAACTGACTTTGTTAAGGAACCTATACCTAAAACTGCGTTGGAAGGAATATGGGAAAGGCTTGACCAAGTCGATGCCGAATCGGCTGAATTGCAATTCACTGCCTACGGAGGAAAGATGAACGAAATTGCAGAATCCAGCACTCCATTTCCTCATAGAGCCGGAACTCTATACCAAATTCATTATGGAATCTCTTGGGATGAAGAAGGCATTGAGGCATATGCAAAATATATAAGTTGGATCAGAAGGCTTTACAGCTACATGGCGCCTTATGTTTCAAAAAATCCCAGACAAGCATATGTCAACTACAGAGATCTTGACCTGGGAGTGAACAACCTAGGCAACACAAGTTACAGACAAGCAAGCATTTGGGGTACCAAATATTTCAAGAACAACTTCGACAGGTTGGTGCGAGTCAAGACCGCAGTTGATCCAGCTAATTTCTTTAGAAATGAACAAAGCATTCCTCCTTTATCATCTTGGTGATAGAAGATTACAGAGTATAGTTATATAGAAAATATGATTGGTAATAAATTAAATATTTGGTTATTATATGCATAAAATTTAATGTTGCATTGGGTTGTACGTGCCATGTGACTCGCTTGTATTACCAGATTAAGTATACCCTAATAAAGATAAATCAATTAATATCTATATAAAGATTACTTTATACTTGTCTTGCATACCCTAATAAAGATAAATCAATTAATATATATATATATATATATATATATATATATATATTAAGATTACTTTTTTATTCTTTTTATTTCTCACCGTCTCCCTCCCTCCCTACTTGCATGAAAACTGAAATAATCCGCCACTGAGCTAATGGCTCTAGTGGCATTATAATCCCCTTCCTTTTAAAAGGTTTAACTATTTAGGTGATGCTCAAATGATAAAAACTTAAAATCAAGAGATTTGTTCTTTTTGTAATCTCAGTTTCAAGTTTTGGTTGTTCATATAATGACTATTGAAAACTTACTGGAAACTTATATGGTTGTTAACTTCAGAGCTCATAGAATTAGTTATGGTACGCACAAGCTAGTCCGAATACCCACATTAATAAAAAAAAACTGAAATAATCCACGCCTCTATAGCCTACCACCATCATGGAATTTCTTTTTCTAGCTCTACTTAGAGTTCCATTGATTTTTTTATGTGATAAAGAAATACTAATTTTGTTTTTCATTATAAGAATATCATCTAGTTAGCTTGTAAGTCAATTAAGAACAAATATTTGTACAAGAAATTTAAAAGGCGTTCTTCCATTGGTCTGGTTAATAAAAAAAAAATTATGTATATTAATCTCAAAATTAATGACATGAATAATGAACCTACTTAGTCCGCTTCTAGATAAAATAATTATTTTATTTGGTGGGGAAAGAAAAGAAAAACTACTTTCTTTATTTAGTGGCTTTACACTATCAATATCCTTTACCCAAAATATTTGAAAAATATTCTAAAAATCTTATTAAATCAATTTATAGTCCTAAAAGATCCCTAAAAATCAACCCTAACTCAAAAATTAACTTGAAAAACAAAATCTTTCCAAGTTGAGATCTATTTTTTAAATATTTTTAAGATAAAAAAACAACATAATCTAAATATAACATCAATTTGTTTTTACACTAAAATCTAGCAACTCCCTCTCTCTCATTCAATAAGAAAAGAATTGAAAAATAAAAAAATTAAATTAAATATCATAATTAAATTTTTAAAAATTATATGAATTGATTACCTAATAGTTCAAAAGAAAAAAACGGAAACTAAAATGAACTTTAAAAAAAATTAATCCATCATTTATTCAACCTACTTTTTCATTTCAGTTTTGTCTTTCAATTAAACCCTCTCTTCTAAAAAAGAATGCAAATAGATACTAATTTGGATTTAAAAGGATTAAATCATACAAAATAAAAATTTGAAGACCAAAAGGATTCAACTGAAAACTAATGTTTGCATAGGAACTGATATAGGATTTTTCCTACAATAAATTAATCTATACCAAGATCAAGATAAGATTTTGATGACATCAATGCATAATTTTCAACAGGGTGAATCACATTTACTAATAAATATAATTTGGTCAAATTGATTAACAAGGAGGATATCCTCTTACTCCTAGAATTATTCTAAAATATGGACAATGATTGGGGGAAATTAGTAAAAAAATAGTGGAATTGAACATAAACTAACTGTTAAATCATATTGTAAGGAAAACATGACGAAGAAGAAGCAGTGTACGATCTGCATTAATTTTCTATTTATAAATTAATTTGAATTTTCGTTTTCGTGTACATTTCAACTTGGAAAGCAACTTGGATCCTTCATTTATAAAAAAATTATCAATTTGGCGATCAAAATCCAAGAATCTGCACAATCTTGACTGAATACAAAGTTATATCCATGTGTTTCATGAAGAAGAAATGTTTATTATAGCATCCAAGGCATTGGCCTAGTGGTGGTAGGCGTCTTGTGCCTTCCGCTGATATGGGTTCGAGTCTTGAAATTGCATGCCTGTTAGTCCCGTGCTGCTTTACCTGCCTTCAGCAGGCCGTGGGGATTAGTCGTGGTGCACGTAAGCTGGCCCGGATACCCCACGTTAATAAAAAAAAAGAAGAAATGTTTATTATAATTGAGTGAAATAAAAAATCTAACGTCGTCCGGAATCCTTATGAGCACTCGAGATTTGCCTACGATGCATACAGGATGAACTAATGATACTTCATGGAATGTTGGCTGTTACACCCATACCGAGGTGCCCTTGAAAATCAGTAATTTTTAAAAAATGTTTTTAACCTATAGAAAATAGTATTATTTAAGAAGTGTTTTTTTAATATTAT
Source organism: Populus pruinosa (assembly GCA_026413675.1). Taxonomy (NCBI): domain Eukaryota; kingdom Viridiplantae; phylum Streptophyta; class Magnoliopsida; order Malpighiales; family Salicaceae; genus Populus; species Populus pruinosa. The sequence goes on from CM048592.1 coordinate 56,265,874, forward strand.
AATCATTAAAAATTTTAATTTGTTAAAAAACTTTTTATAATATAAAACTAATTATATTAAAAAAAATATTATTATCTCTTAAATTTACTCCCCGAAACCAGCTGTATTACGATTTTTGTTATAAAGACAGCAGCAACAACGGTTTGGTGGCTTTCCTCTGCTTTTGTTTTTCTTTCTTTTGCTCCGCTATTTTCGTTTTGCAGTGTTCTTCCCTCCTGGTCCTTCGTCTCCGTTTCGTTCTTCTCTGCGTGTTTCTTGTTGTTTTCGATTTATGCCTCTGTTTCTGTTCGTTTTGTCATCTGCTCGGGGCCTCTCCCCTTTTTAGCCTCTTCCTCTGGCGGTGGAAGCTGGCGCTGGAGAAGGGGAAGCCGATTATGATCCTGGTGCTCTCTGGTGGTTTTTCCTTTTCTGCTTTTTTTTTTTTCTTACTGTGTTTTTCTTCCTCCGTCTTGGGTCTGGTTTTTTTTTCTCCCCCCCGGTTCTGCCCTTTTTTTTAATCTGTGAATCTCCTCTCAGTCCCCCTTGTATCGGTTTCTAACTCCCCTTTTATAGACTCCCCAGCCACTTCCTTTAACCAGCCCTGCCTTTGCAGGACTGTTATTTTATACGATCGATATCATGGACGAGAGATGTGGTACACAATTGGATTGAATTCGTTGCAGATTTTCAAGTTGTTGAATCGTGATGGAGAAGACGAACATGGTTGCAACGGTGACATTTTGACAGGAATGGATTCCACTAGTAATGGCGACGTTTCAGCAGCTATGAACATTTTCATTTTAACCCTGAACTTTGAAAATTCAGCAATTAAACCTCTAAGTAATTGAAAATTTCTTTTAATTTTATCCTTTTAGGATTAATTTTAATTAAATCTCTTAATTATAACACTGTTTACAAAACAGTTTTTAATATTTGAATTGTTCAATTTGGCCTCAAAACCAAAAAGTTAAAGATTTAATTTTTTTCAAAATTGATCAATTAACTCTTAAATTTTATAATTATATCCCCAAACTTTAAATTTTGTTATCTTAACCCCATTATCAATTATATTTAATTTTTATTATTTTTTTAAGAACTGGATTATGATATTGGCAATAATTGCAATGTGATCACAGGGATATAAATAAAGACTAGGTAAAGGGTCAATAAATCTTTTTACTCTAAAATAAACTATACTATGAAATTATAAATTATTTAAAGGCTAGAATTATGATAGCCATATATACTATAAAATTATAATTCCTACTTTGTCATTCAAGTTGGTTGAAATGTTACATGATTTTCATTTTTTATCAACGGGAATAATTTTGACCAGTTTTATAAAGCCTCTTGAACCTCTTGTATAGAAAAATCACAATAGTCATGAGATCTCTACGCATTTCAAAGTTGCAATTCTTGCTTCTTCCTTTCTTGACATTCTTATGGGTAGCTTCAGCTGATCATCATGAGGATTTTTCTCAATGCCTTTATTCTCAAAACTCAAACTCTATTTCTAAGGTCATTGACACCTTAATCAACTCCTTATATTCATTTGTCTTGTAATTTTCCATATGAAATGATAGGTTCAACACAAATGCCACCCCAGAACCATTAGTTATTGTTACATGATTAGTATTTAAAAGTGTATTTTTATTAAGGTTTTATATCATTTTTTTTTTGAAGTATCAATTACTCTTTAACTAGAGCATATTTTATAATAACAACTATGATAATATAAGGTGCCTTTCATTTAGGGTAAATGCTAATTTTTAATGCAAATATTCTCATAATTTAAAGAATTGATTGTTGTGATTAACTATTGGAAGTAAAAGAATAAAGAAAAGGCTAAACTTAGAAAGGAGATGCCGATTCAATTCAAAATCGAACACTATTTAGTCATTAGATCATATCTAAAGTTATAAATCTTAGATTTTAGATTGATTTATATGGCTAGAAAGATAAAAAATAAGCCTACAGAAAAACCTAAATTTATCATTTTCCAATTCACAGTTTTGCCACAAAAGAGAAGTCAAAATCTATCATGCAATTCAATATAAACACTACTTAGAGTTTTACCTATAAAGTATGGTGTTACATAAATAAGATGATTAATATAATCATGTTGATAATTTATAAAGACTATATACTTTATTTATCTCTAATACTATTAGTGTATTATTGACACGACTAAAAGATTTATGTTTTCTTCCAACTACAAGAGTGTCAAAGTAATAAATAACCTTGTAAGACCGGGGTCGAACCAGAAGAAGGTTAATTGTATAAATTATAGACAATAATAACACAACAACAATAATAACAACAACAAAAGTAATAATAATAACAACAACAACAACAATAATAATAGCAATAGCAGTAGTAATAGTAGTGGTAGTAATAATAATAATAATAATAATAAATAAGAAGAAGAATAAGAAGAATTTGATGAGAACTTGGAGATGAAATATTAAATGAAATATCAATATAAGGATTAAACAATGTAACAATAAATGTCAAGGTTAGAGGTTCCACTAATGGTATGTCAAACAAGTATAGTATAAACTCTTATTATTCAATTGGAAACCATACACAAAGAAGGTTTTAATCAGATTATAAATTGTTAATATGATCATATTTGTTAGCTTATTTGATTAATACTAATATTTGTAAATATCATCAGACATTCATGATTTTAACTTATGATAACAACAAATCAAGTTCCTTTTATAGCTTAAGTGTCAGTTATACCATATATTATGGGCTATGAGAGTGTCAAGTATTTGTTGTACCAAATGTTATACAACATAAATCTAGATTAGTCATTTAACAAGTAAATTATTAAAAATAAACAAGATAACAATTACAAAACATGTTAGTATCAAACATTAAAGTCCATATTAAGTTTACACTATACTTATTCTTACACCATTAGTGTAACCTTTTTACCCTTACATAATAAACTTAACTAAACATAATGAAAGAAAGAAAAATAAATAAATAAAATAAGAACATAAATAAGATACAAGTTAACTAAGTAAATGAAAGGAAACGAAAGACATAAACTTGATATTAATGAAAGCAAAACATAAACATTACAAAAAATACAGTGAGAGAAAACAAGAGCATGATCTTAATCTGGAAACCAAGATGCTTATTTGCATGGCAAATGCCTCCTTTTATAGGCCAAAATTGGAAACTATTGATTTGATAACTAATTGATGAGTTGGTGGCTAACTCTTGACTTGGTGACAATCCTTATCTTTTTTTATCTGCCCAAAACATCATTGATAACGACAAAATTAGAACCACTTGAAAAGTTGTAGGAAATTATCTCAACTTTCTAAGATAAAAAATTGAGCTCATTTGAACTTCTAGAACTCCAGATATGGGTCAAACACTGAACAGTGTTCGGGCTAGAGGATAGATTCAGACTTTTTTGTTGTTGCTACAATTTGAACTTGAAAATAGTTTTTTTAAGTCTTGGGCTCCATATAAAAGTTATAGGCCTATATCTTACCTTTACATTCATATAAAGTAGACCTAAATCTAAGATCTACAGCTCTAAATATAACCTAATTACTAAACAGTATTCCGGTTTGGACTACACTAGCATCTCTTTTCTAAGTTTGGCCATCTCTTTGTCCTTTCAATTCAGTTCTTAAATTCATTAGTCAATCCTTTTATTTATGTGATAGGCCTATATTTAAAATAAATATTTACCATAAATTAAAGGTATCTTATATTATTAGATATGTTATTATAAAACATGTTTTAGTTAAGGTGTTATTGATACTTGAAGTGCAAAATGATGATATAAAACCTTGATAAAAATACACTTTTAAGTACTAATCAATTCCATAACCTTTACATTTGTTTTTATCATTGTATAATATTTATATTAATTTTATATATGAAAGTCCTTTTTAACTTATCATCAACACCATCATTATTGTTGTTGTTGTTGTTGTTGTTGTTACTGTTATTGTTATTATTATTATTATTATTTATAATTTATATAGTTAACTTCCCTATGGTTTAACCCTGGTTTTTTCAAATTATTTATTACTTTAATACTCTACACTTTGAATAAAACATTGATTAGTACTTAAAAGTTCATTTTTATCATGGTTTTATATCATCATTTAGCACTTGAAGTATCAATAACTCCTTAACTAAAGCATGTTTTATAATACTATATCTAATAATATAAGATACCTTTAATTTGTGGTAAATGTTCATTTTAAATGCAGGCCTATCACATAAATGAAAGGATTGGTTAATGACTTTAAGAACTTAAATTGCAAGTGCAAAGAGATGACCAAACTTAGAAAAGAGATGCCGGTGCAGTCCATACCAAAATACTGTTTGGTAATTGGGTCCTATCTCGAGCTATAGATCTCAGATTTAGGTCTAATTTATATGGATGGAAAGGTAAGACATAGGCCTATAACTTTCATATGGAGCCCAAGATCTAAAAAGGCCATTTTCAAGTCCAAATTGTAACAACAATAAAGAAGCCTGAATTTGTCCTCTAGCCCGAGCACTATTCAGTATTTTAGCCATATCTGGAGTTCTAGAAGTCCAAATGAGATGAATTGTTTAAATAAGATAGCTGAGACAATTGCCTACAACTTTCATGTTTTTGCATGGCTCCAATTTTGACGTTAGCAATGACGTTTTGGGTAGATAAGAGAAGATAAGGATTGTCACCAAGTCAAGAGTTGGCCACCCACTTATCAATTAGTTATCAAATCAATAGTTCCTAATTTTGGCCTATAAAAGGAGGTATTTGCCATGTATTTAGGCATCTTGGTGTCCAGATCAAGATCATGCTCTTCCTTTCTCTCTTTGTATTTTTTGTAATGTTTATGCTTTGCTTTCATTAATATCAAGTTTATGCCTTTCATCTCTTTTTCTTTACTTAGTTAACTCTTATCTTATTTATGTTCTTATTTTGTTTATTTATTTTTTCTTCTTTCATTATGTGTTTTATTATTGTGTTTTGTTATTTTTTATTTTTGTTTCTGTGTATTTCAGGTTTGTCAGTGTTCATTCTTTCATTCATTATGTCTAGCTAAGTTTATTATGTCAAGGTGAAAAGGTTATACTAATGGTGTAAGAATAAGTATAATGTAAACTTAATATGGACTTTAATGTTTGATACTAACATGTTTTATATTTGTTATCTTGTTCACTCTTTAATATTTTGCTTGTTAAATAACTAATCTTGATTTATGTTGTATAATACTTAGTACAACAAATGCTTGGCACTTTCATAGCCCATACTATATGGTATAACTGACACCTGAGCTATGAAAGGATCCTGATTTATTGTTAACATAAGTTATAGTCATGAATACTTGATTAAGATTTACAAGTATCAACATTAATCGAATAAGATGACTAATGTAATCATGTTAACAATCTATAATCTGATTGGAACCTCCTTTATGTGTGGTTTCCAATTGAATAATAAGAATTTATATTATATTTGTTTGACATACCATTAGTGGATCCTGTAACCTTGATATTTATTATTATTATTGTTTAATCTTTACACTAATATGCTATCTCCAAGTTCTCATCTTTCTTCTTCTTCTCCTTTTTTTCTTTATTATTATTATTATTATTATTATTATTATTATTATTATTATTATTATTGTTGTTGTTGTTGTTGTTGTTGTTGTTGTTGTTGTTGTTGTTGTTGTTGTTGTTATTGTTATTGTTATTGTATTATTGTTATTTATAATTTGTACAATTAACCTCTCTGTGGTTCGACCCCGATCTTGCCAGGTTATTTATTACTTCGACACTCCTACACTTGGGAGAAGACATTAATCTTTTGGTCATGTCAAGTTTTTGGCACCGTTGCCGGGGAGGTAAGTTTTGTATAAATTATAATATTTATTTTATTTTCTCTTTTCACTTTTCTTGTATATAACTTTGTTTCTTTTCTCTTGTTTCTTCTTCTTTTGTTTTCTTTTTTCTTTTATTCTATTCCTACACGTGCATGAGAATGTGGTCACGTACATCAAGTGGTAGACTTTATAAGATATCCTCATCATTTTCAGAAAATATAGCCGAAGAAGATAGTCAATCACTTCATAATAAGAATAATGAGAATAACCATGCTAGAACACTTAGAGATCACATAAATCCCACAAGAACAAGTGCACCATCATGTATAGTTTTTCCTCCTGATGCATCTCATTTTAATTTTAAGCTAGGCATTATTCAACTTTTACCTTCTTTTCATGGCTTAGAATTGGAAAATTCATACTTGCATTTAAGGGAATTTGAGGATGTCTGCAACACATATAATAATTTAAATTGTAGTATGAACACCATCAGATTAAAGCTTTTTCCTTTTTCATTAAAAGATAAAGCTAAAATATGGCTATAAAATTTAAGATCAGGATCCATTCGTGCTTTTCAGTTGGAAGAGTGAGAACAACAATGCACAAACTTCATAACCATCGTTTCAAGCACATCATAATTTCCAAAATTCTCATGGAGATACACCTTCTTATGCTCCACCTTCTAGAAGAAATCTTGAGGAAACATTGCATGCATTCATTGAAAAACAAGAGACAATCAATACTCAACTTGCTCAAAACATGACAGATTTTAAAGATACTCTTGCAAAATTAACATCTGCTCTCAGTTTTCAAGAGAAAGGTAAGTTTCCATCTCAACCACAATAAAATCCCAAGGGGCAATACAATGCAAATGCAAGTAGTTTCGGAAGCCAACACATGGATCAAGTCAAATCAGTCACTACTCTACGCAGTGGTAAGGTTATTGAAAAACCCTCTATTGAATCTTATGAGAAAGATGATGAGTCAATCTTTGAGGGTAAAGAAGGGGTTGAATATGAAAATTGCAAAGAAAAGACTGATTCTTCACCAACATTTCCATTCCTTCAAGCCATGACCAAACAAAGGAAAGTCAATCACAACTCTGAAATTTTTGAAATTTTCAGACAGGTAAGGATCAATATACCTTTTTTGGATATTATTAAATAGGTTCCTTCCTATGCTAAATTTTTAAAAGATCTATACACTGTGAAGAGGAAACTGAATGTGAAAAAAAAAGCCTTTCTAGGCGAACAAGTAAGTGCTATTCTTCAGAATAATAATGCTTTGAAATGTAAAGACCCTAGTTGTCCTATAATTTCTTGCTTTATTGGACAACATAAAATTGAAAGAGCCTTACTTAATCTTGGTGCTAGTGTGAATTTACTTCCATATTCAATTTTTCAAAGTCTTAATCTAGGTGAGTTAAAACCAACTTTTATAACTCTTTTACTTGTCGATAGATCTATAAAAGTGCCTAGAGGAATAATTAAAGATGTGTTAGTACAAGTCGATAAATTTATTTATCCTATGGATTTTATTGTCTTAGACACATAACTTGTTGAAGTATGTAATTCATTTCCTGTTATTTTAGGATGTCCATTTCTTGCAACTTCTAATGCATTGATTAATTGTAGGAATGGACTGATGAAGCTATCATTTGAAAACATGACATTGAAGATGAATATTTTCAATATTTGCAAGCAACCTAAAGATGATAATGATTTACAGGAAGTGGACTTTACTGAAAAATTAATTCATGATCAATTTCCAACCACTTCCAGTGAAATTGAGATTGATGAATCTGATGATTTGCAAATGATTTTTTTTTCAGGAAGAATCAAAGAAAAGTAATTGAAGGCCACAAATTAAGGAATTGCCACCACGATCAATTAAGTCCATACCTTCAAATGTTCAACCACCAAAACCTGATTTGAAGCCGTTGCCATCCAATCTCAAATACTCATTTTTGGGAGAAAATGAAACTTTTCCGGTAATAATCTCTTCCAAACTTAATGCACATCAAGAAGGTAAGTTATTACAAACTCTAAAAATGCACAAAAATGCATTAGGATGGACCATAGCTGATATAAAAAGAATTAGTCCTTTGATTTGTACATATAGAATTTATTTAGAGGAAAATGTTAAACCCTCTAGAGAAATGCAACGAAGGCTAAATCCTAATATGAAAGAAGTAGTGAAAAATGAAGTCATTAAGCTTCTAGATAATGAAATCATTTATTCTATTTCTAACAGCAAATGGGTAAGTTCTACCCAAGTCATACCCAAGAAGTTTGGAGTCACTGTGATAAAAAATGAGAACAATGAGTTAATTCCCACTGAAATTGTTACTAGTTGGTGCATGTGCATTGATTATAGGAAACTTAATTCAATGACTTGAAAAGATCATTTTCCTTTACCTTTCATGGATCAAATCCTAGAAAGATTTGTAGGTCATAAATTTTATTGTTTCCTAGATGGCTATTCGTGTTACAACCAAATTGAAATTACATTGAAAGATCAAGAAAAGACTATTTTCACATGTCCATTTGGTACTTTTGCATATCGAAGGATGCCCTTTGGATTATGTAATGCACCAGCCATATTTCAAAGATGCATGCTTAGTATATTTAGTGATATGGTTGAACATTTTCTTGAGATTTTCATGGATGATTTTTCTGTTTTTGGCGATTCATTTGATGATTGTTTAAATAACTTAGGAAAGGTTTTGACCAGGTATGAAGAGAAGAATCTTGTGCTGAATTGGAAAAAATGTCATTTTATGGTAACAAACAGCATTGTACTTGGTCATATTATTTCATCAAAAGGAATTGAGGTTGACAAATCTGAAATCGAGTTAATTGCAAACTTGCCAACACCAAAATCTCTTAAAGATGTTAGATCATTCTTGGGACATGCCGGTTTTTATAGAAGGTTCATCAAAGATTTTAGTGTAATATCTAAGCCTTTAAATAACCTTTTAACAAAGGATACTATTTTTGAATGGACTAAACATTGTGAAGAAGCCTTTGTTAAACGTAAAAAGTTGCTTACTTGTGCTCCTATTATTCAACCTCCTAATTGGTCATTACCTTTTGAAATAATATGTGAAGCTAGTGATTATGTCGTAGGTGCTATTTTGGGACAAAGAAAAGATAAGAAACCTTATGTAATTTACTATGCACGTAAAACTTTAAATAGTGCTTAAATGAATTATACCACCACTGAAAAAGAATTACTTGTAGTAGTATTTGCATGTGAAAAATTCAGATCTTATCTTGTTGGCTCACCTGTTGTTGTTTTTAGTGATCATGCAGCATTGACATATCTTCTTTTTAAGAAAGATTTTAAGGCTAGATTGGTGCGGTGGATTTTATTACTTCAAGAATTTGATATCACAATCAAAGATAAGAAAGGTAGCGAAAATGTTATTGCAGATCACTTGTCAAGATTGACAATAAATTCAAAAACTGACATCACACCAATCGATGACTCCTTTCTCGATGAATCTTTACTTTCTGTCTCTACAATGCCTTGGTTTGCTAATATTGTCAATTTTCTTGTTTCAAGACAATTGCCAGCTCATTGGAGTACCCAAGATAAAAGAAAGTTCTTGAACGAAGTGAAAATTTTTTATTGGGATGATCCTTATTTATTCAAATATTGTCCTGATCAAATATTTTGAAGATGCATTCCTGACAATGAAGTAAGTAATGTCATTAAATTTTGTCATTCTGAGGCATGTGGGGGCCATTTCTCGTCAAGAAAGACAACTGCAAAAATCTTACAAAGTGGATTTTATTGGTCCACCATATTCAAAGACTCACATGCATTCTACAAGTCTTGTGAAAATTGTCAAAAGTTAGGATCTATTTCAAAACATCACATGATGCCTTTAAATCCTATTATTATCATTGAGATATTTGATTGTTGGGGTATAGATTTCATGGGTCTATTCCCTCCATCATTTGGTTTCTTATACATATTAGTCACAGTAGATTATATTTCAAAATGGATAGAAGCAATTCCAAGTCGAAACAATGATCATAAAATAGTGATAAAGTTTTTGAAAGAAAATATTTTGAGTCGATTTGGAGTCCCTCGAGCTATAATAAGTGATGGTGGAACACATTTCTACAAGAAGCCATTTGAGTCTTTCATGAAGAAATATGGAATCACACACAAAGTTGCCACCCCTTATCACCCTCAAACAAGTGGACAAGTAGAGCCTGCTAATAGGGAGATCAAACATATTTTGAAGAAAACAATGAACCTTAATAGGAAAGACTGGTCTTTAAGACTTAATGATGCACTTTGGGCTTATCAAACTGCTTATAAAACATCATTAGGTATGTCACCTTATAGACTAGTCTATGGAAAACCTTGTCACTTGCCTGTGGAACTTGAACATAAAGCTTATTGGGCTATTAAAGCTTTCAAGTCAAATTTGGATGATGCTAGTCAACTGTGAAAATTACAAATAAATGAGCTTGAGGAAATAAGAAATGATGCCTATGAAAATTCAAGAATTCATAAAGCAAGAATTAAAGAGTTTCATGACAAGAAAATACTGAGAAAAACATTCAATATTGGTCAAAAAGTCTTGCTTTATAATTCTAGACTGCATTTATTTCCTGAAAAATTAAGATCAAGATGGAGCGGTCCTTTTATTATGAAACATGTGTATCCATATAGGGCCTATGACATCGAGAATCCAAAGAATAGCAATGTTTTCAAGGTAAATGGACATCGTCTGAAAGTTTACTTTGATAATTTTTCAGTTGAACATGACTCTATTGAATTGGGTGATCCTGAATATAAAGATTGATTTTTATTTATTTATTTATTGTTTCTTTTTGAGTGATTTTTTCTAGTTTCTCTCACCCCGGTCAAATGGTGGATAACGGTGCTCTGTGACTTAAGTCGGTTATTTCAGTTTCCCATAACAACTGATATTTGTGTATATATTTATGCAATTCTTTGAATCTCTCTTCCAATTTTTATTTGAAAATAGACACTAATCTTGAAAAATTGAAAAAGTATTTTCCCGCTTTGCCTTAGAATGCGATTATAAAAATTTACCATGCTAGATGTGCAAGATTGAGATTGTTAATGAATCATGGAATTCCTGAAGATATTCACTGGTTGATTGAAGCAAAGGTCCGATTATCAGGTAAGTCCTCTAACTCCTTCATTTCACATATGCCTAGAACAGGTAAAAGCACTTTTGCAAAGAAACATCATGCAAAACGATTGCAAGTCTGTCATCGATGTGTTAGATGGACTTGTAATACACAATGTTATTCTTTAGGAATGGTATCTATAAAACATGAAGATAAAATATAATTCATTAAGGATGACTTGAGTAAGGAGTCTTTAGATAATCTTCTATTGACTCTTGAGATGCATCCTAGTGGAGATGTGCATCGTGTAATTCATGATTTATGACCACTATTTTATAAAGAACATGATCGACTTAGTCTGGGAATCTGACTAAAAAAGACCCTGTTTGCCAGTTTTTAAGAAAACTGGTTGGGAAGCCTATCCCTAACCCATAGAGGGCGTTTAAGCCATTCTTGGATGTAAAACCAAGGAAAGATGTGAGCCATAATCACAACTACCTGTACATACATATGCTTTTTCAAAAGTAAATAAATAAATAAATAAATAAAGAGAGAGAGTGAGATTCCAGCTGGCCTACATATAGATGTTATGATTGCCTTTCTAATTTCTCATCTATAAAATCCTCTTCCTTCCTTTCATTTCTACTCAACCCATACATTCAACAAATACAGAAGCGTGTAGAAATGGCAAGTTTCTCAAGTCATCATATAAGAAATATTTATGTTTTCGGTGGATCTAGTCCTGGGAAAGAAAAGGAATTTTTAGAATCAGCAAATCATCTTGGTCAGGTGCTAGCTGAGAAAAAGATTCATTTAGTGTATGGAGGAGACAGTTTTAGGTTAATGGAAAGTGTGTCAATAACTGTATTTTTAGGAGGTAGTCAAGTTTTGGGGGTCGTTCCCAAAGCTTTAGTACAAGGGAATATTATTGGAAAAACAATTGGAGAGGAACTTCAAGTCTCTACAATGTTGGCTCAAATGAATGCAATGTTTAACCATGCTAATGCCTTCATTGCTTTACTAGGTGGTCTAGGCACATTGGAAGAGATATTTCATATTTCCTCTTGGGCTCAACTGCACATTGACTATAAACCTATAGGTTTGTTAAATGTTAATGGTTATTATGATAAGTTGTTGTCTTTTCTTGATCATGCTGTGGAACAAGAATTTCTAACATCTTCTACACGACAAATCATAATCTCTGCTGCTACTGCTGAACAATTAATTGACCAACTACAATCCTTCATTCCTGTAATTGATCCCTCCATGAGTCGCATAAATTGGTCAACTAAGGAAAGCTGTAAAATGCTTAAATTGGATTTGAGCCTTCATTTATGAATTTTTGTGTTTCTTGGTTTTATTATTGTGTTTTGTTATTTATTATTTTTGTTTCAGTGTATTTCAGGTTTGTCAGTATTTGTTATTTTAGGTGATATCTTCTATACTCTATCTTTTTACCTTAGAACATTAAGGACAATGTCTCATTTTGGTTGGGGGGAGAGGGTAGTAGTTGATAAAAAAAAATTATTTTTCATTTCATAAAGCATGTGTATAATTGTTGTTACTATGATGGTAGAGTAAATGAGCTCTTTTGTTAAAGTGACTCTTGAGATGCATCTTAGTAACCATTCTTAACAAGGTCTATTATAATACTTCTTGAAATATTCAGGTTTTACAAACTCTCGCATTGTTATCACTTAATTCTGCTCATATACTTATTTAACATGTATTCTTAAACCTTAATTTACACACACACACACTTTAACATATGATTGTGGGTTGCATATTGGATTATTACATTATTTATGTTCTTTTGTTAAAGGTAACAACTAAGGGAAAAGGATTGTATATAATTAAAAAAAAGAATGATAATAATAAAAATATAGATAAGTTTGGTTTCATAGCCTCCCTAACCTAAGTAATTAAGCCCGAAGGGGTGTTTTAACACCTAATATCCTAAAGTCAACTGACTTGGGAACTATTGGCCCAATGCTTGTTACATGGGTTGAGGAGAAAAGCTTAAAGGAATCAAACATTGCATTATCTACATATCAGTATCTGTGACCCGAGTTACTAAGCTCGTTGGGGTGTCTTAACACCTAATGCCCTAAGACCAACTAATCTAGAAGTCATTAGCTGAAAGCGCATTACATGGGTTAAAGATGCATGATGTTTTTAAATTATATATATATATATATTTAAAAAAAAGAAAAAAAAAGAAGAAAAAAATAATAATCCCAACCCAAGGAAGTTAACCTTAAATATTAGAACAAAATTTTTGTTTTCTTCCAAAAAAAAACCCCATAATTATGTGTTGATACATTGATCATAAAAGAAAGGTTTATTAATATCTTGTTAAGAGGTATTGAGCAGATATATAAATTTAATGCGAGTTTGTTTATCTAGATAGATTAATGGAAGTTAAATGATGAATACCTTATTTTGTGGAATTTGCAAATTGTTTTTCTATTTTAATGCTTGGATTACTAGGGACTAGTAATAAGCTGGTTGGAGGGTGTGATTAATACTTAAAAGTGTATTTTTATCATGGTTTTATATCATCATTTAGCACTTAAAGTATCAATAACTCCTTAACTAAAGAATGTTTTATAATAATATATCTAATAATATAAGATACCTTTAATTTGTGATAAATGATCATTTTAAATGCAGGCCTATCACATAAATGAAAGGATTGGTTGATGATTTTAAGAATTTAAATTGCAAGGGCAAAAAGATGATCAAACTTAGAAAAGAGATGCGTTTAGTTTCCAATTAGTCATCAATCAATAGTTTCCAATTTTAACCTATAAAAGGAGGTATTTGCCATGCGTTTAGGCTCTTAGTGTCTAGATCAAGATCATGCTCTTCCTTTCTCTCTTTGTATTTTTTGTAATGTTTATACTTTGCTTTCATTAATATTAAGTTTATGCCTTTCATTTTCTTTCATTTACTTAGTTAACTCTTATCTTATTTATGTTCTTATTTTGTTTATTTATTTTTATTTCTTTCATTATGTCTAGCTAAGTTTATTATGTGAAGGTGAAAAGGTTACACTAATAGTGTAAGAATAAGTATAATGTAAACATAATATGGACTTTAATGTTTGATACTAACATGTTTTATATTTGTTTTCTTGTTCACTCTTTAATATTTTGCTTGTTAAATAACTAATCTTGATTTATGTTGTATAACACTTAGTACAACAAATGCTTGACACTTTCATAGCCCATACTATATGGTATAACCAACACCTAAGCTATGAAAGAAACTTGATTTGTTGTCAACATAAGTTGTAATCATGAATGCTTCACTAAGATTTACAAGTATTAGCATTAATCGAATAAGATGACTAATGTAATCATGTTAACAATCTATAATCTGATTGGAACCTCCTTTATGCGTGGCTTTCAATTGAATAATAAGAGTTTATATTATATTTGTTTGACATACCATTAGTGAATCCTGTAACCTTGACATTTATTATTATTATTGTTTAATCTTTACACTAATATTCTATCTCCAAGTTCTTATCTTTCTTCTTCTTCTCCTTCTTTTTCTTTATTGTTATTGTTATTGTTATTGTTGTTATTGTTATTGTTATTGTTATTGTTATTGTTGTTATTGTTATTGTTATTGTTACTGTTACTGTTATTGTTGTTGTATTATTGTTATTTATAATTTGTACAATTAACCTCCCTGTGGTTCGACCCCGGTCTTGCCGGGTTATTTATTTCTTGGACACTTCTACACTTAGAAGAAAATATCAATTTTTTGATCGTGTCAAACATTAACTCTTTGATCGTGTCATTACACCTCTAAATGTAGCCCACATTCAAGCTATCATTGCTTGTTCCTAGAAACATGGCCTGCAAATTAGAGTTTGAAGTGGTGGCCATGACTATGAGGGCCTCTCTTATGTTTCGGTTCTACCCTTTGTGGTTATTGATCTGACCGAGCATCGATGGGAGAGGATCTGTTTAGGCCATTCGAGGAGGTGGAGACAACACGTTTGGAGTTGTTGCGTGGAAACTGGAATTGGTCACAGTTCCACCAGCTGTGACAGTGTTCAATGTCACTAGAACTATGGAACAAAAAGCAACAAAACTCGTTCATCAGTGGCAGTCGGCAATAGGAAAGTTTGACGAAGATCTATTTTCTAGAATTTTCCTTTCGAGAGTTAACACTTCTCAGGAAGGAAAGACAATAATACTCGCCGTATACACTTCCTTGTTTCTTAGTGGAGTCGATAGACTCCTATCAACGATGCAATAGAGCTTTCCCCAGCTCGGTTTGATTAAAGAAGACTACATCGAGATGAGTTGGATTGAGTCTACTGTCTACTTTCCTAATTTTCCACGGAATATATACATCCTTCGATGTTTTGCTTGGTAAGAGTCCAGGATCCACAGGATCTTTCAAAGGAAAAACAGACTCTGTGACAGAGCCTATACGTGAAACCGCTTTGGAAGGAATATGGGAGAGACTTAACCAACTAGATGCCCTAGTAGCTGAATTGCAATTCACAGCCCATGGGGAAAAATGGACGGAATTTTCAAGACCAGCATTCCATTTCCACGTAGAGCTGGAAATCTATTCCAAATTCATTATGCAGCCTTTTGGGGCGATCAAGACAGTGAGAAATCTCAAAAATATACAAGGTGGATCAGAAAACTTTACAACTATATGACTCCTTATACTAAGAAAAATCCACGACAAGCATATATCAATTACAGAGATCAAACTAGGCAACACAAGTTACAAACAAGCAAGAATTTGGGGTACCAAATATTTCAAGAACAACTTTGAGCGGTTGGTGCATGTGAAGACAAAAGTTGATCCAACTAATTTCTTTAGAAATGAAGAAAGCATCCCTCTTCTCTCATCTTGATGATAGTATATCAAAAATATTATACATATTATTGTTGAATAATATGAAAATGCACAAACACTCATCCTAAAGCTAACCAAAGACAACTATGATAATTGATGTATTAGATTAAAGGCATTTCTTGGTTCACAAAAGTGTATAGAGATTATAGAGATTGTGGAGTATAGCTATGATGAACTAGATTCCAAAGAAGTAGAAGATTTATTACAAGAGGCATAGAAACAACTTTTGAGAGCCAATAGAAAGAAAGATAATAAAGCAAAGACTATCATTTATCAAGGTTTTGATGAAGCTGCATTTAAGATCATAGCTTCTGTAGAAGCTTCAAAAGAAATATGGGAGGCTCTCCAATAAAAAATACAAAGGTACTGACAGAATCAAGAAGATTCATCTTCAATCTTTATGAGGTGAATTTGAATAAGTGCAAATGAAGTCATCAAAATCTATTTTTGATTATCATACAAGAATTATATGATAGTCAATTAGATGAGAATAAATGGATAAGTCCTCTCAGATGCTTGAATTATTGAGAAACTTTTGAGATCTTTGGATGCAAAATTTGATTATGTTATTGCTGCTATTGAAGAATCCAAAGAAGTGGACAAGTTGATAATGGATAAACTTATGAGTTATTTACAAGCTCATAAGCAAAAGATTATGAAAAGAAATGGAGATAAGGCAATTAAACATGCTTTACAATCAAAGTTGTCTCTCAAAAAGGATAGGGAGATTTCAACAAGTAGATATATCACTCAAGGAAGAAATCAACAAAGATGAAGAGGATTTCAGCAATTTCAAGAAAGGGGATACAACACCAGCTTATACACCATAGTTAAATCTTGTAGCTGAGAGAAAGAATTGAACAATTCTTGACATAGCAAGAAGTCTACTCAAAGCGAAAAAGTTGCCCAAACAATACTAGGCTGAAGTTATAACATGTGTAATGTATCTACTGAATCGCTACACAACCAGAAGTTTGCAAGCTGTCACTCTTGAAGAAGTATGAAGTGGTCACAAACCAAGTGTTACTCATCTTCGAGTCTTTGGTTGTGTGGCATATGCAAAGATTCTAAATGCAAAAAGGACCAAACTCAATGATAAAAGCAAGACATGTATTTTTGTCAGATATGGTGATAGAAGAATGGGATACAAGATGTATAATCCTATTATAAAGAAAGTGATCATGAGTAGAGATGTTATCTTTGAAGAAGATAAATCTTAGGAGTGGAATGATGATCAAGAAGAAGTAAAATGGATTAGTATTGATTTGATCCTTGAAGACGAAGTGGAAGTACCAACAGTACTTGTAAAAGATCCAGCAGATGAGCCACAAAGTCTAACACAGATTCCTTATATTTAGCAAAAGAAACACACCAGAATCATCATCAACACCTCCATTAGTATCCTTATTAAAAGGACCAAGAATGATGAGAAATCTAGAGGAGTTGTACGATGCCACTCAAGTCATGAAAAATACAACTCTATTTTATTTCTTTGTAGATATTGACCCACTTAGCTTCAATAAAGCTATCACAGAAGAGAAGTGGATAGAAGCAATGGATGAAGAAATACAGGCCATTGAAAAAAATGACACCTAGAAGTTGACTAATTTAGAAAGCAATTGGTGTCAAATAGGGTTTATAAGATGAAGAAAAATGCAAAATGCAAAGTACAAGATGTAAAGTACAAAGATAAAAAGTAAGATTAGTGGCAAAAGGCTACAACTAGAGAGAAGGCATTGACTATGGAGAAGTATTTGCTCCAATAGCCTGGCTAGAGACAATCAAAATGATGATCTCATTAGCTGCACAACATAGATGGAAGATCTATCAACTCGATGTGAAGTCAGCATTTTGAATGGCTTTCTAAAAAAGGAGATCTATGTTAAATAACCACTTGGATACATTGAAGCTGGAAATGAAGGAAAAGTATACAAGTTGAAGAACGCCCTCTATGGTTTAAAGCAAGCTCCGTATGTTTGGAATACCAGAATTGACAAGTGTTTTCAAGATAATGGATTTGAAAAATGTCCATATGAACACGTAATAGAAAGAAGTAGATGGCATCATATTATTTGTATTCCTATATGTTAATGACTTGATATTCACTGGTGATTAGTATTTAAAAGTTTATTTTTTATGAAGGTTTTATATCATCATTTTGCACTTAAAGTATTAATAACTCCTTAACTAAAGCATATTTTATAATAACATAATTAACAATATAAGATACCTTTAATTTATGGTAAATATTTATTTTAAATATAGGTCTATCACATAAATAAAAGGATTGACTAATGAATTTAAGAACTGAATTGAAAGGACAAAGAGATGGCCAAACTTAGAAAAGAGATGTCAGTGTAGTCCAAACTGGAATACTGTTTAGTAATTAGGTCATATTTAGAGCTGTAGATCTTAGATTTAGGTCTACTTTATATGAATGTAAAGGTAAGATATAGGCCTATAACTTTCATATGGAGCCCAAGACTTAAAAAGGCCATTTTCAAGTTCAAATTATAGAAAAAAAAAAGTCTGAATCTATCCTCTAGCCCGAGCACTGTTTAGTGTTTGACCCATATCTGGAGTTCTATAACTCCAAATGACCTTTATGTTTTACACAAGAAAGCTGAGATAATTTCCTACAACTTTCATGTTCTCAAGTGGTTCTAATTTTGATATTATCAAAGATGTTTTGGGCAAACAAAAGAAGATAAGGATTGTCACAAAGTCAAAAGTTGGTCACCCACTCATCAATTAGTCATCAAATCAATAGTTCCTAATTTTGGCCTATAAAAGGAGGTATTTGCCATGCATTTAGGCATCTTGGTTTCCAAATCAAGATCATGCTCTTGCTTTCTCTCTTTGTATTTTTTGTAATGTTTATGTTTTATTTTTATTAATATGAAGTTTATGCCTTTCATTTCCTTTCATTTACTTAGTTAACTTTTATCTAATTTATGTTCTTATTTTATTTATTTAGTTTTCTTTCTTTCATTATGTTTAGGTAAGTTTATAAGTATAGTATAAACTTAATATAGACTTTAATGTTTGATATTAACATGTTTTGTATTTGTTATCTTGTTCACTCTTTAATATTTTGCTTGTTAAATGACTAATCTAGATTTATGTTGTATAACACTTGGTACAACAAATACTTAGTACTCTCATAGTCCATACTATATAGTATAATCGACACTTGAGCTATGAAAGGAACTTGATTTGTTGTTAACATAAGTTATAATCATGAATGTCTGACGAGATTTACAAGTATTATGATAACTAATATGATCATGTTAACAATTTATAATATGATTGGACCCTCTTTTATATGTGGTTTCCAATTGAATAATAAAAGTTTATATTATACCTGTTTGACATACCATTAGTGGAACCTCTAACCTTGACATTTGTTATCATTATTATGTAATCCTTACATTAATATTTCATCTCAAAGTTCTCATCTTCTTCTTCTTCTCCTCCTTTTTTTTTTTATTATTAACTACTACTACTACTACTTGTTGTAACCCAATTTTGGATTCACTAAAATTTTTTAGGAATATTATTTTATCTTATTATTCATGACAAAAAAATATAATAAATAAAAAAAAAGAGTTTAAAATATATTTTCTCGAGTCAACCATCATTTTCTGTCAAAACCGAGTCCACCAGGTCAATACGGGTTAAACGATGTCGACCGGGATGAAAAATGAGTTTCAGGACGTTTCGGGTCAAAACCATCATTTTCTGTCAAAACCGAGTCCATCGGGTCAATACGGGTCCCACCATGTTGACCGGGATGAAAAATGAGTTTCGAGCTGTTTCGGGTCAAAACCGAGTCCACCGGGTCAATACGGGTCCCACCATGTCGACCGGGATGAAAAATGAGTTTCGAGTCAAAACTATCATTTTCGGTCAAAACCGAGTCCACCGGGTTAATACGGGTCCCACCATGCCGACCGCGATAAAAAATGAGTTTCGGACTATTTTTGTCAAAACTGGTATTTTTGGGTCAAAAAACCCGGTCCACTGAGTTGATACCCATATAAAAAAGTTTTTTTTGTAATTTAAAATTAATTTTTAGCGGATGAAAAACTTTTTATAATACTGATTTGAATTTTTAATTTTTACCCCTATAAATAAATATTATTATTATTATTTAGTATTATTATATTATTATTTAGTATTATTATATATAATAAGACAAATAGTAATCGGTGGAAGTTTGAAAATTTTAACAATCCGTGAATTGTTAACAATTTATCCGTGAATTGTTGTCTGAATTCATTGGCTATAAATAGCCAATGAATTCAAGACAGCAAAGGGAGGAAAAAGAATAAAAAATTGATTCTTCATTTGCGATTCTCAATTCGAGCAGGTTACTATTTAGGTTACTATTGTATACTATTTATTTTTTTTATACTAAATTAAAAAAATATCAAAAATATCCCAACCGTTAGATCTAATAGTGTTTAGATCTGAGCCTTTGATTTCTTAGGATACAATAGGCTTTACCACACCAGATTAAAACCCAAATCAATCTCAGCCGTTCAAATAATCTGCCCTTCGATCTGGTTGCGCCACGTCAGCAGGTATACCGAGCACTCGGTACACCGCGCAACACCGATCAACTTGAAGATCAAACAAATCACAGCCGCACGATCTGTTCATCCGAGATCCAGCGGTTCACAGCCTTCAGACACACGAGTGCACCATACACTCGTCCACGCCAGATCAAAACCCAGAGCTTCTCTCTCCTCTCGCCGGCGATTCTCTCTCTCCGCAGATCTCCCATTTCCGGCCGTCTCAAGCCGTGAAACCACCACAGAATTGTGCATCGCCTCCCCCTGAGCAAAACCCCGGCCGTTTCACACTTTTTTACCGGCTAATTTGGCTGGAAAAAGGCCGCGACCGACATCGACAAATCGACCTTCAAGTCGTCGATTCTCCCTCCTCAGCCATCAACGGCCAACGATACCACCACCATCAGAATCCTCACCCTCAGATCTACCAGAATCGACTATCTTTTGGCCGGAAACTCGCCGGAAAATTTCGCGCGTGAACAGTAACCGCGCGTAAACAGTAACCGCGCGTGAGAGACACGCGCCTCCAGTGGCATTTTCATAAATTTTCGATAAATCCGAGGGTATTTCAGTCTTTTACCTATACAGGGGTACTCAGGTAATTTTCTATGATATTTTATGATATTTTATGATATTTTTATATATAAATACTTGTAAATTTTTGCGTGTGAAAAAAACAAAAATAAACAAAAATAAATAACGACGCGGGTTCAACATCCATTTTTATCATATCACTGTTTATGGGTTAAAAACCCAATTTTCAAGAATTGATATATCTATTTGTGAATGATATCAAAATAATTTTTATTTTATAAAATAAATATTATTTGTCGACACGTCTCTTTTATTTACAGAAAAGGACCGATGTCAAAAAAAAATTAAATACCAAATATGGATTATATCCATTTATTATTTATTTTGGTAAATTAGATGTAACTCTCCTTTTTAGGGATAAACGTCGACATTTTAGACAAAATCTCCTAATTTTAGGGACTGATGTCATTTTTAACGCGTCTCCTATTTTTAGGTACCGATGTTAACCATGTTAAAAAATTTACAAATAAGCTCAAAATATAATAGCATTTGAATTAGATAAGAAAAACACACAAGTAAAGGTAAACTTTCTCTGAAAGGATGTTTTAAGGGTGGTGTCTACCTTCCCTTAATCATAACTAACCCAGTACCTGAATGTCTGGGACCAGTGTCTAATTTTGGATTTCTAGTTCCCTCAAATTACTAGATGGCGACTCCAATAAAATCTTTATTTCCCCCAATCAAATAAAAATTAAATTCCTTTTGTTTTTAAAAAAAAACAAACAAAAAAGAGGAGTGGAGCCGTCGCCCGACGTCGTATAGCGACACTACTAGTGTTGTTATTCTTGTTATTATTGTTGTATTATTATCATTTATAATTTATATAATTAACCTTCCTATGGTTCGACCCTGGTTTTGCCGGGTTATTTATTAATTCGACAATCCTGCACTTAGGAAAAAACATTAATCTTTTAGTTGTGTCAACCGACAACACTCCTACCATGTTCAAAGACCTTAAGAAAAGCATGATACATGAGTTTGAGATGACAGACATTGGTATAATGACATATTTTCTTGGTTTAGAAGTAACACAGAAAGAAGAAGGGATTTTTGCATCCTAAAGTGGTTACGCCAAATATATTCTTGAAAGGTTCAAAATGGAAAGCAGCAATCCAATAGCAACTCCAGTTGAGAATGGAGTAGAATTGAGGAAGAGTAAAGTTAGAAATGTTGATCTTAGTAGGAAGTTTAAGGTACTTAACATGCACCAGACCGAATATACTCTGTGGAGTCGGACTTATCAGCAGATATATGGAGACACCAAACCAGTCTCACTTGAATACAACTAAAGAATTCTTCGCTACATCAACTAAATAATAAATAAAGGTACGTTTTATACCTTAAGTAAAACTTCAATCTTATTGGCTACTTGGATAGTGATTGGGGTAGAGATTTGGATGAAAGAAAAAGCACAATTGAATTTGTCTTTTTCATGGGAGATACATCTTTCATATAGTCATCCAAGAAGCAATTGATAGTAACGTTATCAAGCTGTGAAGCTGAATATGTTGCTACCAACTCAGCTGTATACTATTTAATATGGTTAAGGAATATGTTGAAGTTTTCGGGATTTCCTTAAAAAAGTCATTCAAAGATTTATATTGATAATCGATCAACGATTGCATTAGCCAAGAATCCAGTGTATCATAAAAGAAGTAAATACATCGACATAGATCATTATTTTATCCGAGAGCATGTGAAGAACAAAGAAGTTGAATTAATATCTTGCAAAATAAATGATCAAGTTATATATATCTTTACAAAGCCATTGAAAAGAGAAATATTTATTAGATTGAAGTCCATGTTAGCATGACATCCATTGATTGAGTTTAAAGGGGGGATTTGTTGTGCTAAACTCAATCAACCACCTACTACTACCTGCAGTCACCTACTATCAACTACCACCACCTGTTGTCTTTCAATTTGTGTATAAATAAGCTGTTAAGATGATGTTATTAAGTATGGGAAAGAAAAGAGAGAAACACATAAGAGAAAGATAGGGTATGTATTAAGAGTGTGTGTTTTGTATTTTGTAATTGTTTTGTTTTATAATAAACTGTATGTTTTATTTCCTCTAAGTGTTATAAAACCACCATCATTAATTTCTCCCACCAACATTTTACAAAGCTTAGTTATTTTTATCTTGTTTTTTCAAAAGTTTAGGACAAGTGGAGGCTCAAACTAATTAAGGAAGATGAAGGTGTTCGCTAGTTTGTTAGGATAAAGAAAAAGAAAAACAAATGGGATGAAATGAGGGTTGAAAGAAAGTGGAGATTACAATAGTGTGTCTAGCAGTGCAAAGGAATGGCTAACGTTTCACGGCTAAAGGTTTGCAAAATATCATTGGGAGACTGTGACGGTGTGAAATGTTTAGGTCGAGCATCGGTCACAGGAACGGCAGTGTTCCCTCTCTCCAGGTTTTTACAATGGCGTTTTTTATAAAATAGTTATCGATCTTAGATTTTTTCAATGTCATTTTCAATTCACTTATATATTTCAAATTTTTTTTCATTAAACTTTTAATTTCAACAATTAGGCCGTGATTTTGAAGATGAATTAATGTTGAAGTTAGATGAATTAGCTATTAATTAAAAAAAAAAGAGTAGTGTTTGAAAATTCATTCTTTAGTCATTAATGACATTGTTACATTCATAAGAGAGTGCAATTAAACGTTATGCATGTGCCTCTGGCCATCAATCCCCCCCCTATACATTGGTAGTTGTTGACAGAATCTCTGAATCTCTTTCAGGAAAGCAGATAAGGGAGGAATTCAATGAATGCCTGTGTATAGCTGCTAGCTAGCTAGCTAGAAGCTCTCTATTCAAGCAAAATATTCTTCTTTGAAATTCTTTTTTATAAATATACTTGTTAAGAAATGAGAAACTCAATGAAAGCTACTTGTTAAGAAAATTACCCTTGAAATTTGACCAAACTTTATTTTTGTTTTTCAACAAACAAATTAAAGTTGCTTGCATCTGCTCATGAATATGCGTACACATTTTTCTTGCTCTTCTAAATATAAACTAGTTTATATCATGTGATACGCACTAGGGTCACATATTTTTTTTTAATAAAAGAAAACATATTTATATTGTAAAGAATTATAAAAATATTTATATTTAACTCTTTAATTTTAAAATATCTGGATTTGAGCTCTTATGAGAATTATCTTAATATAATTTAGTTGAGTTAATCAATTAAAAAATTACTTGAATAATTATTAAAAAAACATGGAAATAAAATTCAGAAAATAAAAAGAAAAATTAAAAAAAAAACAAAAAAGATAAAACAGACTGAATTAAAAAAAAATCTTATTCATGTGAATAATAAAGCTACATTAACATCTAGATAAAAATATGGTCGACCTTAATTGCTTGGTTCGAACTTAGTGAAGAAATGTAAAC
Organism: Populus pruinosa; assembly: GCA_026413675.1. NCBI lineage: Eukaryota > Viridiplantae > Streptophyta > Magnoliopsida > Malpighiales > Salicaceae > Populus > Populus pruinosa. The sequence goes on from CM048592.1 coordinate 56,290,296, forward strand.
AGCAAACTTTCGTGTATCATTTATAATATCAAGGGATTATTTTCATAAGGTTTTTTTTTTTTTCATCTCATCAACCTTTTGATTCGTAACTAAAATTTTTCATGATGCTAAAATGTCTACCCATTCTTTTTTTACATTAAAAATTAATTTTTAACCCTCCTAACAGCGTAGTGCAAGTAAGTTGGTTATTTATATCACTTAAAAAATTGAAAGAAACTTGGGCGGACATGATTATAGTGTCTAATCTAAATATTACTAGCTTGTCTAATCTTAGATATATTTCTTGTGGTACGCTGCTGCGGGATGAAACGTTTCTTTCTGAACACCCAAGGAAAAAAGGATGCAGACGTTATTAATATTTTTTTTATCATCAAGATAATTTTTTTATGGAAAACTAAAAAGTTTTATCTTCATTTAATAAAATAAATTAAGTATTATATATATTAATAAATCTGTTAATTTCAACTAAAACTTAAGTTAGAGAACTCAGATAAGAATGTTATTTATTAGAGAAAAAAACTACATATTGGTTTTAATTTGAAATTGAATCCCAAATATTTTAATTTATTTTAATTAATAAATTTATTTTTTATTTTTTAAATTCAACATTAACTCAACCAAGGTTGTTAAAATCACGATTTTGACACGAAAAGGAAAGTACTAAACAAACTCAAATCGTAAAAATGGATCGTAAAATCGTAAAATCGTAAGGAATTTTAAAATACATAAAAAAAAGTTCATGCTTCAAATAAAAATTCATACATAATTCAAGCACCTTAAAATACATGGTTCAAATAAAAATTCATAAATAATTTAATTAAATTTTCATTAGCTAATAATTAACAAATTTAACACAAATAATCTACTGGTGTGTCATGTAAACTAAAATCAGCTTCATTGCCTTCATCTTCCTCATTATTCCTCAAACATTTATTAATATCATCAGCATTAAGAGGATTATTAGTGTCACTACTAGTACCAATATGAATATTATAAGCATTAGTGCTGCTACTAGTACCAAAATCAATATCATCAATTTGAATCTCCAAATCATCTTCAGTACCATGACTCTCCATTTAAGCATCATTAGGAATTTCTTCTTCATCATTTCCATCTTCATTACCATTTTGTCTTCGTGCTGCACTATCAATAATACCAAGCAAATCAATGTTTGAATTTTTTCTCCCTCAGTTATCCAATCATCATCAGATGAAAGATCATCTTCTACACCAAAATCATCAGCTTGCCTTTTGACTTGATTATTATTCAATTTCAGATTACACATTACAAAGACCAAGTCATTCATTTTTCTCTGGTGCAAACGATTTCTTCGTTTTGTATGAACCTAAATAAATAATTCAAATTGATAAGATTTTTATGAAATATTTCAACATTTAAAATAAAAAAAAAACATACCATTTCAAATGCACTCCAGTTACGCTCACATCCAGATGAAGTACAAGTCAAGCTTAGAACTCAGATTGCAAACCTTTGTAATTCTGGACATTCATCCCCATAAGAATCCCACCATTGAGCTGGAGTTTTTTTATCTCTAGCTGTCTTGGCAGCCTCAATGCCAAACAATCCTTTTGCATCCTTGAATGATTCAAGTTACAAGTCAATTTTACACTTTTCACTTGCATTAGACACCATCCTTTCTAAGCATTAATATAATCCAATTTTAATGTTAACATTAACTTTAAAATTAGGATTATGATGATAATGAGGATTCAAATAATAAGCTTCTGCATGTAAGGGTCTATGGAGTTGAAGTTCCCATCTTGCATCAATAATATTCCATATAGTTATATAACTATATAAAAAAACAATAAAATATCAATACTTTATATATGACATTCATATTAATAAATGACAATATTTGAAATAAAAATTAGAAAGATATATACCTTTTTTTCACACAACCAAAATTTACTTGTATCTTCTCTTTCGCTTCATCCATTGCTTTATATATAAAACCAATAACTGGTTTCTCATCTGAATCAACTAATCGAAAAACTTTAATTAGAGAATACGCTGCCTTAATACATATAATGATATCACGTCAAAACCTGCTGTTCAAAACACAACTTTGAATTCATTTCCCTTCTTCTATTCTTACAAATCTACAAGACCTCCACTGTTTGGAAGTAAACATAGTCATCAGCTGTATTTTATGATCATTCAAACATCCTAGAGTCAAACATGCAGTCAAATACCTTATTAGCAGTGTTGGACATATTAGAGGTATCCACTGATGATAAAAACATTATCCCTTTAGGACTATTAACCAAAAAAGCTACAAATACAACGTCTTTTTTTTATCTGTCCATCCATCAGACATTATTGAACAATCTGTTTTTTTTTTCATTCTAGCTTGTACTCCTCAAGTAATGTCATTGTTTGATCCACCTCCTGCTTTAAATACTTCTCTCTAATATCATGGTAGGATGGAGGTGATTAGTACTTAAAAGTGCATTTTTATCATGGTTTTATATCATCATTTTGCACTTGAAGTATCAATAACTCCTTAACTAAAATATGTTTTATAATAATGTATCTAATAATATAAGATACCTATAATTTGTGGTAAATATCTATTTTTAATGCAGGCCTATCACATAAATGAAAGGATTGATTGATGACTTGAAGAACTTAAATTGCAAGGATAAAGAGATGGTCAAACTTAGAGAAGAGATGTCGGTGCAATCCAAACCGGAACACTGTTCGGTAATTGGGTCATATCTGGAGCTACAAATCTCAGATTTAGGTCCAATTTATATGGATGGAAAGGTAAGACATAGGTCTACAACTTTCATATGGAGCCCAAGATCTAAAAAGGCCATTATCAAGTCCAAATTGTAGCAACAACAAAGAAGCCCGAATCTGTCTTCCAGCCCGAGCACTGTTCGGTATTTTGGCCATATCTGGAGTTCTAGAAGTCCAAATGAGCTGAATGTTTTACACAAGCAAGCTGAGACAATTGCCTACAACTTTCATGTTTACAACTGGCTCCAGTTTTGACGTTATCAATAACGTTTTGGGCAGACAAGAGAAGATAAGGATTGTCACCAAGTCAAAAGTTGGCCACCCACTTATCAATTAGTCATCAAATCAATAGTTCCTAATTTTGGCCTATAAAAGGAGGAATTTGCCATGCATTTAGGCATCTTGGTGTTCAGATCAAGATCATGCTCTTCCTTTCTCTCTTTGTATTTTTTGTAATGTTTATGCTTTGCTTTCATTAATAGTAAGTTTATGCCTTTCATTTCCTTTCCTTTACTTAGTTAACTTTTATGTTCTTATTTTGTTTATTTGTTTTCCTTTCTTTCATTATGTCTAGCTAAGTTAATTATGTCAAGGTGAAAAGGTTACACTAATGGTGTAAGAATAAGTATAGTGTAAACTTAATATGGACTTTAATGTTTGATACTAACATGTTTTATATTTGTTATCTTGTTCACTCTTTAATACTTTGCTTGTTAAATGACTAATCTTGATTTATGTTGTATAACACTTGGTACAACAAATGCTTGGCACTTTCATAGCCCATAATGTATGGTATAACCGACACCTGAGCTATGAAAGGAACTTGATTTGTTGTTAACATAAGTTATAATCATGAATGCTTGACGAGATTTACAAGTATTAGCATTAATTGAATAAGATGACTAATGTAATCATGTTAACAATAAATAATCTGATTGGAACCTCCTTTGTATGTGGTTTCCAATTCAATAATAAGAGTTTATACTATACTTGTTTGATATACCATTAGTGGAACCTCTAACCTTGACATTTGTTATTATTATTGTTTAATCCTTACATTAATATTTCATCTCTAAGTTGTCATCATCATCATCTTCTTCTTCTTCTCTTTCTTTATTATTATTATTATTATTATTATTATTATTATTAGTAGTACTATTATTATTATTATTATTATTATTATTACTACTACTACTACTACTACTACTACTACTACTACTACTACTACTACTACTACTATTAATAATAATATTATTATTATTATTATAGTTGTTGTTGTTGTTATTGTTATTGTTGTTGTTATTATTGCTATTATTGTTGCTTATAATTGTTGTCTATAATTTGTACAATTAACCTCCTTGTGGTTCGACCCCGGTCTTGCCGGGTTATGTATTACTTCGACACTCCTGCACTTGGGAGAAGACATCAACCTTTTTGTCGTGTCAAGTTTTTGGCGCCGTTGCCGAGGAGGTAAGTCCTTGTATAAATTATAATATTTATTTTATTTTCTCTTTTCACTTTTCTTATATATAACTTTGTCTCTTTTATTTTGTTTCTCCTTATTTTGTTTTCTTCCTTCTTCTTTTGTTTTCTTCTTCCTTTTATTTTATTCCTACACGTGCATGAGAGTGTGGTCACGTACATCAAGTGGTAGACTTTGTAGGATATCCTCATCATTTTCAGAAAATATGGCTGAAGAAGATAATCAATCACTTCAAAATGAGAATAATGAGAATAACCGTGCTAGAACACTTAGAGACCACATGAATCCCACAAAAACAAGTGCACCATCATGCATAGTTTTTCCTCCCGATGCATCTCATTTTAATTTTAAACCAGGTATTATTCAACTTTTACCTTCTTTTCATGGTTTAGAATTGGAAAATCCATACTTGCATTTAAGGGAATTTGAGGAGGTGTGCAACACATATAATAACTTAAATTGTAGCATGAACACCATCAGATTAAAGCTTTTTCCTTTTTCATTAAAAGATAAAGCTAAAACATGGCTACAAAATTTAAGACCAGGATCCATTCGTGCTTGGGATGAAATGCAACAACAGTTTTTAAAGAAGTTTTTCCCATCTCATAGAACAAACTCTTTCAAGAGACAAATCACCACTTTCACTCAAAAACCAGGAGAAACATTTTACAAATGTTAGGATAGGTATCGAGACTTGCTTAGTACTTGCCCTCATCATGGTTTTGAAACATGGAGATTGGTTTCACATTTCTATGAAGGGGTAACACCTAAAGATAGGCAAATGGTTGAATTGATGTGCAATGGAACTTTTGAAGATAAAGACCCTGATGAAGCAATGGAGTACTTAGACTTGTTAGCTGAAAATGCTCAAAATTGGGACACCGCGGGTACTTATGAGGCACTGAGTAAAACTCAACCTCATACATCTAGTGGAGGTATGTACAACCTTAAGGAAGATCATGACCTTCAAGTCAAATTTGCATCTTTAGCTAGAAAAGTTGAGGCACTAGAATTGAAAAAGAGCGGTCAATTAAAATCTGTTGAAAACATTAAGTGTCAAATCTGTGAAACAAATGAACACTCAACCAATAATTGTCCAACCTTGCCTTCTTTTAAAGAATGTCTCCATGAACAAGCTCATGCTTTAAACAGTTTTCAAAGGGCCAACCACAACCCATACTCCCAAACATACAACCCTGTTTGGAGAAATCACCCAAATTTCAATTGGAAGAGTGAGAACAACAATGCACAAACTTCACAACCACCATTTCAAGCACACCACAATTTTCAAAATTCTCATGGATATGCACCTTCTTATGCTCCACCTTCTAGAAGAAATCTTGAGGAAACATTGCATGCATTCATTGAAAAGCAAGAGACAATTAATACTCAACTTGTTCAAAACATGACAGATTTTAAAGATACTCTTGCTAAATTAACATCTGCTCTTAGTTTCCAAGAGAAAGGTAAGTTTCCATCTCAAACACAACAAAATCCCAAGGGGCAATACAATGCAAATGCAAGTAGTTCCGGAAGCCAACACATGGATCAAGTCAAATCAGTCACTACTCTGCGCAGTGGTAAGGTTATTGAAAAACCCTCTCTTGAACCTTATGAGAAAGATGATGAGTCAATCTCTGAGGGTAAGGAAGGGGTTGAATCTGAAAATTGCAAAGAAACGACTGATTCACCGCCAGCACTTCCATTTCCTCAAGCCATGACCAAACAAAGGAAAGTCAATCACAATTCTGAAATTTATGAAATTTCCAAACAGGTAAGGATCAATATACCTTTGCTGGATGCAATTAAACAGGTTCCTTCCTATGCTAAATTTTTGAAAGATCTCTGCACTGTGAAGAGGAAACTGAATGTGAAAAAGAAAACCTTTCTAGCCGAACAAGTAAGTGCTATTCTTCAAAATAATAATGCTTTGAAATATAAAGACCCTGGTTGTCCTACAATTTCTTGCTTTATTGGAGAGCATAAAATTGAAAGAGCCTTACTTGATCTTGGTGCTAGTGTGAATTTACTTCCATATTCAGTTTTTCAGAGTCTCAATCTAGGTGAGTTAAAACCAACTTCTATAACTCTTTTACTTGCTGATAGATCTATAAAAGTGCCTAGAGGAATAATTGAAGATGTGTTAGTACAAGTCGATAAATTCATTTATCCTGTGGATTTTATTGTCTTGGACACACAACCTGTTGAAGTATGTAATTCATTTCCTGTTATTTTAGGACGTCCATTTCTTGCAACTTCTAATGCATTGATTAATTGTAGGAATGGACTGATGAAGCTATCATTTGGAAACATGACATTGGAGATGAATATTTTCAACATTTGCAAGCAACCTAGAGATGATAATGATTTACAGGAAGTGGACTTTACTGAAAAATTAATTCATGATCAATTTCCAACCACTTCCAATGAAATTGAGATTGATGAATCTGATGATTTGGAAATGATTTATTTTCAGGAAGAATCAAAGACAAGTAATTAGAGGCCACAAATTGAGGAATTGCCACCACGACCAATTAAGTCCATACCTTCAAGTGTTCAACCACCAAAACCTGATTTGAAGCCGTTGCCATCGAATCTCAAATACTCATTTTTGGGAGAAAATGAAACTTTTCCGGTAATAATCTCTTCCAAACTTAATGCACATCAAGAAGGTAAGTTATTACAAACTCTGAAAATGCACAAAAAAGCATTAGGATGGACCATAGCTGATATAAAAGGAATTAGTCCTTTGATTTGTACACATAGAATTTATTTAGAGGAAAATGCTAAACCCTCTAGAGAAATGCAATGAAGGCTAAATCCTAATATGAAAGAAGTAGTGAAAAATGAAGTCATTAAGCTTCTAGATAATGAAATCATTTATCCTATTTCTGACAGCAAATGGGTAAGTCCTACCCAAGTTGTACCTAAGAAGTCTGGAGTCACTATGATAACAAATGAGAGCAATGAGTTAATTCCCACTAGAACTGTTACTGGTTGGCGCATGTGCATTGACTATAGGAAACTTAATTCAATGACTAGAAAAGATCATTTTCCTTTACCTTTCATGGATCAAATCCTAGAAAGAGTTGCAGGTCATGAATTTTATTGTTTCCTAGATGGCTATTTGGGTTACAACCAAATTGAAATTGCATTGGAAGATCAAGAAAAGACTACTTTCACATGTCCATTTGGTACTTTTGCATATCGAAGGATGCCTTTTGGATTATGTAATGCACCAGCCACATTTCAAAGATGCATGCTTAGTATATTTAGCGATATGGTTGAACATTTTCTTGAGATTTTCATGGATGATTTTTCTGTTTTTGGCGATTCATTTGATGATTGTTTGACTAATTTAGGAAAAGTTTTAACCAGGTGTGAAGAGAAGAATCTTGTGCTGAATTGGGAAAAATGTCATTTTATGGTAACAAACGGCATTGTACTTGGTCACATTGTTTCATCAAAAGGAATTGAGGTTGACAAATCTAAAATCGAGTTAATTGCAAACTTGCCAACACCAAAATCTCTTAAAGATGTTAGATCATTCCTGGGACATGCTGGTTTTTATAGAAGGTTCATCAAAGATTTTAGTGTAATATCTAAGCCTTTAAGTAACCTTCTAACAAAGGATACTATTTTTGAATGGACTGAACATTGTGAAGAAGCCTTTGTTAAACTTAAAAACTTGCTTACTTGTGCTCCTATCATTCAACCTCCCGATTGGTCATTACCTTTTGAAATAATGTGTGATGCTAGTGATTATGCCGTAGGTGCTGTTTTGGGACAAAGAAAAGATAAGAAACCTTATGTAATTTACTATACAAGTAAAACTTTAAATAGTGCTCAAATGAATTATACCACCACTGAAAAAGAATTACTTGCAGTAGTATTTGCATGTGAAAAATTCAGATCTTATCTTGTTGGCTCACCTGTTGTTGTTTTTAGTGATCATGCAGCATTGAAATATCTTCTTTCTAAGAAAGATTCCAAGGCTAGATTGGTGCGGTGGATTTTATTACTTCAAGAATTTGATATCACAATCAAAGATAAGAAAGGCAACGAAAATGTTGTCGCAGATCACTTGTCAAGATTGACAACAGATTCAGAAACTGACATCATACCAATCGATGACTACTTTCCTGATGAATCTTTACTTTCTCTTAGTCCAATGCCTTGGTATGATAAAAATATCAATTTTCTTACTTTAGGAGATTTGCCAGCTGATTGGAGTACCCAAGACAAAGAAAAGTTTTTGAACGAAGTGAAGAGCTTTTATTGTGATGACCCTAACTTATTCAAATATTGTCCTGATCAAATATTTCAAAGATTCATTCCTGACAATGAGGTAAGTAGTGTCATTAAACTTTGTCATTTTGAATCATGTGGAAGTTATTTCTCGTCAAAAAAGACTGCTGCAAAAATCTTTCAAAATGGATTTTATTGGCCCACCATGTTCAAGGACACACATGCATTCTGCAAAACTTGTGAAAATTGTCAAAAAATTAACACTGGTCAAAAAGTTTTGTTTTATGATTCTCAACTCTATGCATTCCCTAAAGAGCTAAGATTAAGATGGACCAATCCTTATGGGGCCTGCGATATTGAGAATTCAATGAATGACAATGATTTTAAAGAAAATGGACATCGTTTGAAAGCTTACTTTGATAATTTTCCTAGTGAAAATGAATCAGCTGGTTTGAATGATCTTGTAGATAAAGGTTGATTATTTTTTTTTCTCACATTTTTTTTATGTTTTTTTTTAGTGATTTTTGCTAGTTTTTCTCACCCAGGTCAAATGGCGGATAACGGTACTTCGTGACTTAAGTCGGTTCTTTCAATTTCCCACAATTACTGATATCTGTGTATATATCTGTGCAATTCTTTGAATCTCTCTTCCAATTCTCATTTGAAAATGGACACTAATCTTGAAAAATTGAAAAAGTATTTTCCCACTCTACCTCAGAATGCGATTACAAAAATTTATCGGGCTAGATGTGCAAGATTGAGATTGTTAATGAATCATGGAATTCCTGAAGATATTCGCTGGTTGATTGAATCAAAGGTCCGATTATCAGGTGAGTCCTCTAACTTCATTTCACACATGCCTGGAACAGGTAAAAGCACTTTTGCAAAGAAGCGTCGTGCAAAACGATTGGATGTCTGTCATCGATGTGCTAGATGGACTTGTAATACACAATGTCGTTCTTTAGGAATGGTATCTATAAACCGTGAAGATAAAATACAATTCATTAAGGATGGCCTGAGTAAGGAGTCTTTAGATAATCTTCTATTGACTCTTGAGACGCATCCTAGTGGAGATGTGCATCGTGTAATTCATGATTTATGGCCACTATTTCATAAAGAACATGATCGACTTAGTCTTGGGAATCTGACTAAAAAAGACCCTGTTTGCCAGTTTTTAAGAAAACTGGATGGGAAGCCTATCCCCGACCCATAGAAGGCGTTTAACCCGTTCTTGGACGTAAAACCAAGGGAAGATGTGAGCCACAATCACAACTACCTGTACATACACATGTTTTTTTCAAAAGTAAATAAATAAATAAATAAAAAGAGAGAGAGAGTGTGTGAGACTCTAGCTGGCCTACATATAGATGTTATGATTGCTTTTCTACTTTCTCATCTATAAAACCCTCTTTTCCTTTCTTTCATTTCTACTCAACCCATACATTCAACAAATACAGAAGTGTGTAGAAATGGCAAGTTCCTCAAGTCAACAAATAAGAAATATCTGTGTTTTTGGTGGATCTAGTCCTGGGAAAGAAAAGGAGTTTTTAGAATCAGCAAACCATCTGGGTCAGGTGCTAGCTGAGAGAAAGATTCATTTAGTGTATGGGGGAGGTAGTCTTGGGTTAATGGGAGGTGTGTCAATAGCTGCATTTTTAGGAGGTAGTCAAGTTTTAGGACTCGTCCCTGAAGCTTTGGCATAAGGGGACATCATTGGAAAAACAATTGGAGAGGAACTTCAGGTCTCCACAATGTCGGCTCGAATGAATGCAATGTTTAATCATGCTGACGCTTTCATTGCTTTACCAGGTGGTCTAGGCACATTGGAAGAGATCTTTCATATTTCCTCTTGGGCTCAATTGCACATTCACTATAAACCCATTGGTTTGTTAAATGTTAATGGTTATTATGATAAGTTGTTGTCTTTTCTTGATCATGCTGTGGAATAGGAATTTCTAACATCTTCTGCACAACAAATCATAATCTCTGCTCCTACTGCTGAACAATTGATTGACCAACTACAATCTTTCATTCCTGTGATTGATCCTTCCATGAGTCGCATAAATTGGTCATCTACGGGAAGCCGTAAAAAGCTTAGATTGGATTTGAGCCTTCATTTGTGAACTTTTGTGTATTTTGGTTTTATTATTGTGCTTTGTTATTTCTTATTTTTGTTTCAGTGTGTTTCAGCTTTTGTCAGTGTTCGTTATTTCAGGTGATATCTTCTATACTCTATCTTTCTACCTTAGAACATTGAGGACAATGTTTCATTTTGGTTGGGGGGAGAGGGTAGTAGTTGATAAAAAAAAAATTGTTTTTCATTTCATAAAGCATGTGCATAATTGTTGTTACTAGGATGGCAGAGTAAAGGAGTTCTTTTATTAAAGTGACTCTTGAGACGCATCTTAGTAACCATTCTTAACAAGGTCTATTATAATACTTCCTGAAATATTCAGCTTTACAAACTCTCGTATTGTTACCACTTAATTCTGCTCATATACTTATTTAACATGTATTCTTAAACCTTAATTTACACACACACACTTTAACATATGATTGTGGGTTGCATATTGGATTATTACATTATTTATGTTCTTTTGTTAAAGGTAATAACTAAGAGAAAGGGATTGTATATAATTAAAAAAACAAAAACATGAAAAAAAAAGAAAAAAAATGATGATAATAAAAATGTAGAAAAGTTTGGTTTTGTAGCCTCCCTAACCTAAGCAATTAAGCCCGAAGGGGTGTTTTAACACCTAATACCCTAAAGTCAACTGACTTGGGAGCTATTGGCCCAACGCTTGTTACATGGGTTGAGGAGAAAAGCTTAAGGGAATCAAACATTGCACTATCTACATATCAGTATCTGCGACCCGAGTTACTAAGCTCGTAGGTGTGTCTTAACACCTAATGCCCTAAGACCAACTGGTCTGGGAGTCATTAGCTGAAAGCTCGTTACATGGGTTAAAGATGCATGATGTTTTTAAATTATATGTATATATTTTTTAAAAAAAAAGAGACAAAAAAAAGACAAAAAAAAAAGACAAAAATAATAATCCCAACCCAAGGAAGTTAACCTTAAACATTAGAACAAAAATTTTGTTTTCTTCCAAGAAAAGCCCCATAATTATGTGTTGATACATTAAGCACAAAAGAAAGGTTTATTAATATCTTGTTAAAAGGTATTGAGCAGATATATAAATTTAATGAGAGTTTGTTTATCTAGATAGATTAATGGAAGTTAAATGATGAATACCTTGCTTTGTGAAATTTGCAAATTATTGTAACGCTTTGATTACTAGGGACTAGTAATAAGCTGGTTGAGGGGTGTGATTAGTACTTAAAAGTGCATTTTTATCATGGTTTATATCATCATTTTGCACTTGAAGTATCAATAACTCCTTAACTAAAATATGTTTTATAATAATGTATCTAATAATATAAGATACCTATAATTTGTGGTAAATGTCTATTTTTAATGCAGGCCTATCATATAAATGAAAGGATTGATTGATGACTTGAAGAACTTAAATTGCAAGGATAAAGAGATGGTCAAACTTAGAGAAGAGATGTCGGTGCAATCCAAACCGGAACACTATTCGATAATTGGGTCATATCTAGAGCTACAGATCTCAGATTTAGGTCCAATTTATATGGATGGAAAGGTAAGACATAGGTCTACAACTTTCATATGGAGCCCAAGATCTAAAACGGCCATTATCAAGTCCAAATTGTAGCAACAACAAAGAAGCCCGAATCTGTCTTCCAGCCCGAGCACTGTTCGGTATTTTGGCCATATCTGGAGTTCTAGAAGTCTAAATGAGCTGAATTTTTTACACAAGAAAGCTGAGACAATTTCCTACAACTTTCATGTTTACAACTGGCTCCAGTTTTGACGTTATCAATGACGTTTTGGGCAGACAAGAGAAGATAAGGATTGTCACCAAGTCAAAAGTTGGCCACCCACTTATCAATTAGTCATCAAATCAATAGTTCCCAATTTTGGCCTATAAAAGGAGGAATTTGCCATGCATTTAGGCATCTTGGTGTTCAGATCAAGATCATACTCTTCCTTTCTCTCTTTGTATTTTTTGTAATGTTTATGCTTTGCTTTCATTAATAGTAAGTTTATGCCTTTCATTTCCTTTCCTTTACTTAGTTAACTTTTATGTTCTTATTTTGTTTATTTGTTTTCCTTTCTTTCATTATGTCTAGCTAAGTTAATTATGTCAAGGTGAAAAGGTTACACTAATGGTGTAAGAATAAGTATAGTGTAAACTTAATATGGACTTTAATGTTTGATACTAACATGTTTTATATTTGTTATCTTGTTCACTCTTTAATACTTTGCTTGTTAAATGACTAATCTTGATTTATGTTGTATAACACTTGGTACAACAAATGCTTGGCACTTTCATAGCCCATAATGTATGGTATAACCGACACCTGAGCTATGAAAGGAACTTGATTTGTTGTTAACATAAGTTATAATCATGAATGCTTGACGAGATTTACAAGTATTAGCATTAATTGAATAAGATGACTAATGTAATCATGTTAACAATAAATAATCTGATTGGAACCTCCTTTGTATGTGGTTTCCAATTCAATAATAAGAGTTTATACTATACTTGTTTGATATACCATTAGTGGAACCTCTAACCTTGACATTTGTTATTATTATTGTTTAATCCTTACATTAATATTTCATCTCTAAGTTGTCATCATCATCATCTTCTTCTTCTTCTCTTTCTTTATTATTATTATTATTATTATTATTATTATTAGTAGTACTATTATTATTATTATTATTATTATTATTACTACTACTACTACTACTACTACTACTACTACTACTACTACTACTACTACTACTATTAATAATAATATTATTATTATTATTATAGTTGTTGTTGTTGTTATTGTTATTGTTGTTGTTATTATTGCTATTATTGTTGCTTATAATTGTTGTCTATAATTTGTACAATTAACCTCCCTGTGGTTCGACCCCGATCTTGCCGGGTTATTTATTACTTCGACACTCCTGCACTTGGGAGAAGACATCAACCTTTTTGTCGTGTCAAGAGGCTTGAAACCTGGCCTATGCTTTACAACCAATTCAAGTGCCTTTACAAACTCAGGGTTTTTTATACAATTAAATAGAATTGCACTAGTGTAAAAAAACCTTGCAATTTGCCGACATGCTTATTCTCTAATATCCTTTTTTAGCAATTGATTTAGAGTTGTTTGTATACTTCCACTCCCATTAACTACTCTCTTTCCTTTGTCCTTAGACCTAATTTCTTTTATTTCATCATCATCATCATTTGCACTATATTGATGGACCTTTCTTTTCTTTTCATTTGCTTTTAGATTTTTCACCAAAACACCCAAAATCATTTGCTTAACATTTTCTGGAACTTGCTGACATGGCTCAACATCCTTACGAGTGCAAGACAAATGTTGTTTGAAATGAAAAATACCTCCACTAATAATTTTTTGACAATACTTACACTGAACTTTTCTAGAATTCTTATCAATATCTATACCATGTTGCCATCACACATCAAGTCTATTACCAAAATAATTTTTTCTAGATGCCATAAGTTCAAGTGTTCAACAATTCAAGAATCAACCCAAATCATCCTTGTAATCAATCCAAACATTTTATGATTGTAATTAACATTTTGTTATACATAACAATTCAACAAATTAATTCAGTCCTATAATACTGAAATGACATTCAATTCAATCAAATTCAACAATTATTAGTCCAATTTTCAGCCCATTAATTCAATCTAATTAATTCAGTCCTATAATACTAAAATGACATTAAATTCAGTCCAATTCAATATTTTTTAGTCCAATTTTTATCTCATTAATTTAATTCAATTTAGTCCAATTAATTCAGTCTTATAATATTGAAATGGCATTCAATTCAATCAAATTCAATAATTTTTAGTCCAATTTTCACCCCATTAATTCAGTCCAATTAATTTAGTCCTATAATACTGAAATGACATTAAATTCAGTCCAATTCAATATTTTTCAGTCTAATTTTCATCTCATTAATTTAATTCAATTCAATCCTATAATACTGAAATGACATTCAATTTAGTCCAATTCAACAGTTTTCAGTTTAATTTTCACTTGAGTATGTACTGTGGCATTCAATTCAACAATTTTCTCACCTGATTAATTCCATTCTATTCAACATTATACATATACAAATTACAGGACCGGGCAAAATAAATTACAAGGCAAAATACAAATCTATTAGAAGATTTTGAAGGCAAAATGAACAGGGAAAAATGCAAATCTTTATTACGAGACAATTAAACTCTACACTTAACAAGGCAAAATACAAATCTATTACAGGGGAAAAATCTACTACTGTAGTGATGATGATGAAGGCAAAATGAACTTACGGTGTCGCCCGCTGCTGTTGAAGATGATGATGATGAGCTGAACGACTGCTGGTGAAGAGGCCCGATGTCGCCTCCTGTTGTTGAAGATGGGAAAGAAAGGAGATCATTGTCGGTGTGCTCCTGTTAATAAAGATTGCAGAGGAAACCCGAAGCTGTGAGCTGTTGAGGAGATTGTCGTCGGCCCGTCACTGTTAAAATCATGATAAACAGAAAAGGAAGTCGCGACCATGAGCACGGAGGAAAAAGAAGGAGTGAAAACTAGAGTCACTGGACCGTGAGCACTGTCATTGACTGCTTTTGTGGAGGATGGAGATCGCTGTCGCCATTGTTATGGTTGCCGATTAGGGATTTGTTTAGCTCGGAAACTTGGGAAGAGTATTTTGTGTTTTGTGATTTGTGAAGATTGAAGACAATGAATTAATTCGCTGAAGTGAAGAGAGTCACATGAGTCCGTGACTGTGCAAAAAAATCCAATAGGTGCTTGACAACTAGATAAGAGGGGGACATTTTATTTCAGCACCTCATTTTGGCACAATCGCAACATCGGTCCTGAAATCACGATTTTGCACGATTTCATCTGATTTTTGTGATTTAACTTGATTTCAACCCGATTTTACCCATTTTTAATTTTTTCAAGCGATTCAATACGTAAAACATGTTTTGAATTGTAAAATCATACGATTTTACGAGTCAAAACGTGATTTTAACAACTTTGAACTTGACACTAAAACCTATTCCTAACATCACAAAAGCTCCATACAAAGTCAACTTGCATAAAATATTAAACTCAATCTTATATTAATTTAATATGAGAGATTAATTGGAAAATAAAAAAATCATGTGATATAAAAAAATCACAATAGTAACCATTGCAATTCATAACAGATTATGTTTTTTTTTCATACTTCATTTTCATTGTTTCTCTAATATTTTTATTTATTTTATATTGTCTTACATGCTCATGATTTCAAATAACATTTTATGATTTATTAGTGATGAATTTTATAAAACCAAACTATAATTATTAAATAAGAAATAAGAAGATTTAATAAAAAACTATGAATTGTTGGTTGACTTACTACCATGAATAGTATTTCCACGCAAGTATTTTAACTTATAGTAAAATAAGTTAAATTTGCCACCAACTTTTCTCTGTTCCAATATTGAATGAGACGGTGGCCGGCATGATTGAAGAGTACAGTCCTGTCTGATCTTGCATATTACATAGTCTACTTCCCGTAGAAAAACATTCCTGGATAAACCATTTGCGAATTTTAAACGCTGCACAACAACACAGATAACTATGAAACGTGGGCGGCAATGATTACAGTGTCCAATCTTGTATAGTTTTTAAGGAACGTTCTCTCTCCTTACTCAATCCTAAAAACTAAAACAATAATAAAATATAGTTTTAAATAAAAAAAATTATATATATAAAAAAAATCAAAATAGAAAAACAAACACTAAAATGGATTTTTTGACAAAGCATAAATTTAATATCAAAACAATGTTTTTGAGATTACAATAACTTTATAATAAATTAATTAAAACAAATTATCAATATAAAATCTAAATAAACTAATATTTAAATATAAAATTAAAAAAAAATCATATCTTATTATAAATTACACTTATAATTTATGATAACCTTTATGTTAAATTAATATAATTAGAACGTGTTATAAATAGCAATTCACATGTATCTCATGTTAAATTGTTGACTTACGTACCAGTGGATAACTCCTAATTAATTATCATCAATCTCACATGAAATTATTTTTTTTTTAATTTTAACTTAACCATAATATTGATAAAAAAACTCATAAAATTTATAAAATAATTTATATTCATTAAATTATATATTAATTCTTTAATTCTAACCCATTTAAGTTATAAAATTAAATTCAATTTTATCACATGATAGATTAAAACTATTTTTTTTTAAATCCCAAACAAACTATAAACTAACAAGCATATATTAATATAATAAATTTATCATTAAAAAACAACCAAAACACTTACACGTACAGCTAAATTACAAAACTACAAACAAACTTTAATCAATTAATTTTAAGCATAAATGGGTTACGACATAAGGGAATGAGTTATTTTATGAAGCAAAGCTTAAAAATCAAGAAATAAAAGCTGATGCTACTGGACAAAGGTTGGCAGGCGCCAAAAGGTTGGGTGGTCGGATTTGTGAGGGGCTACCAAAATTCATGAAACGGGAGAAAGATGGCTGTAGTGATTTTAATTGAATGAAGATGAAATGGGAGGAAGAGAAGGATTGTCTAGTTTTAATTCACTAAAAAAAAAAAAAAAAAGCAAAGCGTCGTCATATATATATAACTTCATTTAGTGACAAGTTTTAGCTTATTATTGATTTAAGATATTGATAACGGAATAATCATTTAGATGTTAGGCCAAAAACTCAATCATAACATGGATAAAAACTAGTAATACAAATTATCAATCCTTTGACGTTATTTTTGTTTAATTCAATCGTCAGAATTACTAAAAACAGTTCATCCAAAACTGAATGGCTTGAGTGTCACTGCCCAAGTAATAGAACATATAAATATGAACAAAGCTACCACACCAAGAGATGCTTCCATGAATTGTCAACTTCGTGTCTTGTCGAAAAAATTGGCTACGATCTTTGTCTGGAATTTTTCACGTTTCCATGAGTTGATGTTCCTCAAGCTGTAATCGTCAACATCTTCTAGATTAATAGGGCACAAAATATTCATAAACAAGCACCCTTCAGAACTATATAAATAAGGGAGTCTCTTGCATCTTTCTATATGCACAAAACATTATCAGAATCATGAACTCTCTAAGCTCTTCAAAGTTCCCATTCCTGTTTCTCTTCCTGTTTTCATTCTCATGGGTAGCTTCAGCTGATCGTCAGGAGGATTTTCTTCAATGCCTGCATTCTCAAAACTCAAACTCCATTTCTATGGTCTTTTTCACCCCAATCAACTCCTCATATTTATCTGCCTTGCAGTTTTCTTTACGAAACGGCAGGTTCAACACACGTGCCACCCCGAAACCACTAGTTATTGTTAAACCTTTAAATGTAGCCCACATTCAAGCTGCCATTGCTTGTTCCCAGAAACATGGCCTGCAAATTAGAGTTCGAAGTGGTGGCCATGACTATGAGGGCCTCTCTTATGTTTCGGTTCTACCCTTTGTGGTTATTGATCTGATCAATATGCGAACAGTTACAGTTGATGTAGGAAACAAAATTGCATGGGTTCAAGCTGGTGCTACACTAGGAGAAGTTTACTACAGAATCGCTGAGAAAAGTAGAACCCTTGCCTTCCCAGGAGGTGTTTGTCCAACTGTGGGATCTGGTGGGCACATTAGCGGAGGAGGACATGGGATGATGATGCGTAAATTTGGCCTTGCTGCAGATCACATAATTGATGCCAAATTAATCGATGCTAAAGGTAGAATCCTTGACCGAGCATCGATGGGAGAAGATCTGTTTTGGGCCATTCGAGGAGCTGGGGGCAACACCTTTGGAGTTGTTGTTGCTTGGAAACTAGAATTGGTCACAGTTCCACCAACTGTGACAGTGTTCAATGTCACTAGAACTTTGGAACAAAATGCAACAAAACTCGTTCATCAGTGGCAGTCGGCAATAGGAAAGTTTGACGAAGATCTATTTTCCAGAATTTTCCTTTCGAGAGTTAATACTTCTCAGGAAGGAAAGACAACAATACTCGCCGTATACACTTCCTTGTTTCTTGGTGGAGTCGATAGACTCCTATCAATGATGCAACAGAGCTTTCCCCAGCTCGGTTTGGTTAAAGAAGACTGCATCGAGATGAGTTGGATCGAGTCTACTGTCTACTTCGCCCAATATCCACGCAATACATCCTTGGATGTTTTGCTTGATAGGAGTCCAGGATCCACAGGATCTTTCAAAGGGAAAACAGACTATGTGACAGAGCCTATACCTGAAATCGCTTTGGAAGGAATATGGGAAAGGCTGAACCAACTGGATGCCCAAGCAGCTGAATTGCAATTCACAGCCTATGGGGGCAAAATGGATGAAATTTCCGAGACCAGCACTCCATTTCCACACAGAGCTGGGAATCTATTCCAAATTCATTATGCAGTCTTTTGGGGCGATCAATACAGTGAGAGATCTCAAAACTATACAAGCTGGATCAGAAAACTTTACAGCTATATGACTCCTTATGTTACGAAAAATCCACGACAAGCATATATCAATTACAGAGATCTTGACCTGGGAATGAACAACCTAGGCAACACAAGTTACAAACAAGCAAGAATTTGGGGTACCAAATATTTCAAGAACAACTTTGACCGGTTGGTGCATGTGAAGACAAAAGTTGATCCAGCTAATTTCTTTAGAAATGAACAAAGCATCCCTCCTCTCTCATCTTGGTGATAGTATATCAGAAATATTATACATATTTATGGACAAAAAAAAAATGAAAGATAATAAAAGATATTGGTAACGATGCTTTGGTATGTTTACCATAATTTAAAGCATCCCTCTTCTTCATGTCAGATTAGATATGAATAGAATTTCACTTGTATTGAGTTACATCATTAGTAATTAATAAATAAAGGCTCGCTCTTTGCTATCTAGAGCTTAACATTCCAATCTTCTCGAGTCCTTTACTATCTATTATAATTCTGTTAGTTTTTAAGCTGACATGACATGTTACTCTCCATACATAACACATGTAAATCTTCTTAGAGTCCTTTACTATCTATTATATAAGAGCTCTTGACTAGTTAGACAGTTTGTTTCTTTAGTTTCTTAATATCTCCCCTATGTGGTAATTATCTCATAAATATGCGGCAGTTACTGTTGATGAAGCAAATACAACTTCATGGGTTCAATCTGATGCTACTCAAGGCGAAGTTTAAAACAGAATTGGCGAGAAAAAAATATAACTCTTGACTTCGCAGAAGGTGTTTTCCCTAATGTGGGTGTTCGTGGCTACTTTAGTGGAGCAAGACATGGCACGATGCTGCGCAAATATGACCTTGCTGCAGACCACATAATTGATGCACAATTAATGGATGTTCAAGGTTGAATCCTTGACCGAGCATCAATATTGGGAGAAAATCTATTTTCGACCATTCGATGCTATGAAGGAAACACCTTTGGAGTTGTTATTGTTTGGAAGATAGAATTGATCCCAATTCAAACAACTGTGACAGTCTCCAATGTCACTGGAACTTCGGAAAAAAAGGTAACAAAACTTTTTCATCGGTGGCAATATGTTGCAGACAAGTTTCTTGAAGATATATTCTCCAGAATTTTCATTAGAAGAGTCAGCTCTGATAGGGAAGGAACGAGTACCACAATCCTAGTTATATATTCAGTCTTCCTGAGCTTGTTTTAGTAAAAGAAGATTGCATGAAGATGAGTTGGATCGAGTCTACTCTCTTCTTCGGTAAATTGCAAGTGCAGTAAAAGCATAGTGTGACTGGGATAAATGAAGACCACGAAATCTCAATGCCAAGGAAATGATGAATGGTTCCGAAATCCTTCATTGAAAATTCATTGCTCAAAAGTTAAATAAAGTCTGGAACAAGTATTTTAGTTGATATTGTGAAGTAATGAATATGCCATCTACATAAAGTAGAAGAACTAGTGAGCTACGGTAATAACGAAAACAAACAGAGATGGATAGGTTACAAATAAAATCATATTTAAAAAAGAATGTGCCGAATGATGAAACTACACATGAAGTGTTGAACGAATATTATTATTTAAAAATTTATTTTTATTAAAGTTTTATATTATTATTTTATATTTGAAGTATGAATCACTCCTTAATAAGAATATGTTTTATAATAATATATCTAATAAATATAAAATATTTTTAATTTATGATAAATATTCATCTTAAATGCAAGCCTGTCACATAAATTGACACGACTAAAAGACTGATGTCTTCTCCCAAGTGCAGGAGTGTCAAAGTAATAAACAACCCGGCAAGACCGAGGTTGCACCACAAGGAGGTTAATTGTACAAATTATAAATAACAATAATACAACAATAACAACAACAACAACAACAACAATAATAATAGTAGTAGTAGTAGTAGTAGTAGCAGCAGCAATAATAATAATAATAATAATAATAATAATAATAATAATAAAGAAAAAGAAGGAGAAGAAGAAGATGACGATGAGAACTTTGAGATAGAATATTAATGTAACGATTAAACAATGATAATAACAAATGTCAAGGTTAGAGGTTCCATTAATGGTATGTCAAACAAGTATAGTATAAAATCTTATTATTTAAATGGAAACCACACACAAAGGAGGTTCCAATCAGATTATAGATTGTTAACATGATTACATTAGTCATCTTATTCGATTAATGCTAATACTTGTAAATCTCGTCAAGCATTCATGATTATAACTTATGTTAACAACAAATCAAGTTCCTTTCATAGCTTAGGTGTCAGTTATACCATACAATATGAACTATGAAAGTGTCAAGCATTTGTTGTACCAAGTGTTATACAACATAAATCAAGATTAGTCATTTAACAAGCAAACTATTAAAGAGTGAATAACATAACAAATACAAAACATGTTAGTATCAAACATTAAAGTCCATATTAAGTTTACACTATACTTATTCTTACACCATTAGTGTAACCTTTTCACCTTGACATAATAAACTCAGCTAGACATAATAAAATAAAAATAAATAAATAAACAAAATAAGAACATAAATAAGATGAAAGTTAACTAAGTAAATGAAAGGAAATGAAAGGTATAAACTTGATATTAATAAAACCAAAACACAAACATTACAAAAAATACAAAGAGAGAAAGCAAGAGCATGATCTTGATCTGGAAACTAAGATGCCTAAATACATGGCAAATGCCTCCTTTTATAGGCCAAAATTGGGAACTATTGATTTGATGACTAATTGATGAGTGGGTGACCAACTCTTTACTTGATGACAATCCTTATCTTCTCTTCTCTGCCCAAAACGTCATTGATAACATCCAAATTGGAGCCACTCGAAAACATGAAAGTTGTAGAAAATTGTCTCAGCTATCTTGAGTAAACAATTCAGCTTATTTAGACTTCTAAAACTCTAGATATGACCAAAATACTGAACAATGCTCGGGTTGGAGGACAGATTCTGGCTTCTTTGTTGTTGCTACAATTTGGACTTGAAAATGGCCTTTTAAAATCTTGAGCTCCATATGAAAGTTGTAGGCCTATGTCTTACCTTTCCATCCATATATAGTAGACTTAAATCTGAGATCTATAACACCAGATATGACCCAATTACCGAACAGTATTCCAGTTTGGATTGCACTGACATCTCTTTTTTAAGTTATGAAAGTCATCAATTAATCCTTTCATTCATGTGATAGGCCTGCATTTAAAATGAACATTTACCACAAATTAAAGGTATCTTATATTATTAGATATATTATTATAGAACATGCTTTAGTTAAGGAGTTATTGATACTTCAAGTGCAAAATGATGATATAAAACCATGATAAAAATACACTTTTAAGTACTAATCACACCCCCCAAGCAGCTTATTACTAGTCCCTAGTAATCAAAGCGTTAAAATAAAAAAAACAATTTGCAAATTCCACAAAGCAAGGTATTCATCATTTAACTTCCATTAATCTATCTAGATAAACAAACTCTCATTAAATTTATATATCTGCTCAATACCTCTTAACAAGATATTAATAAACCATTCTTTTGTGCTCAATGTATCAACACATAATTATGGGGCTTTTCTTTAAAGAAAACAAAATTGTTGTTCTAATGTTTAAGCTTAACTTCCTTAGGTTGGAATTATTATTTTTATCTTTTTTTCTTTTAAAATATATGTTGTAACCCAATTTTGGATTCACTAAAATTTTTGAATGTTATTTTATCTTATTATTCATGATAAAAAAATATAAAAAAACATAAAAAAAGAAAAAAAAAGAGAAAAAAGAGTCTAAAATATATTTTCTCGAGTCAACCCCATGTTTTTACCAAAATCGAGTCCACCAGGTCAATACGGGTTAAACGATGTCGATAGGGATGAAAAATGAGTTTCGGGTCGTTTCGGGTCAAAACCGTCATTTTCTGTCAAAACCAAGTCCATCGGGTCAATACGGGTCCCACCATGGCGATCGGGATGAAAAATGAGTTTCGGGCTGTTTCGAGTCAAAACCGTCATTTTCGGTCAAAACCGAGTCCACCGGGTCAATACGGGTCCCACCATGTCGACCGCGATGAAAAATGAGTTTCGGGTTGTTTCGGGTCAAAACCGTCATTTTCAGTCAAAACCGAGTCCACCAGGTTAATACGAGTCCCACCATGTCGACCGCGATAAAAAATGAGTTTCGGACTATTTTTGATCAAAACTGGTATTTTTGGTCAAAAAACCCGGTCCACCGAGTTGATACCCGTATAAAAAAGTTTTTTGTAATTTAAAATTGATTTTTAGCGGATGAAAAACTTTTTATAATACTGATTTGAATTTTTAATTTTTACCCCTAGAAATAAATATTATTATTATTATTTAGTATTATTATATATAATAAGACAAATACTAATCGGTGGAAGTTGAAAATTTTAACAATCCGTGAATTGTTGTCTGAATTCATTGGCTATAAATAGTCAATGAATTCAAGACAGAGGGAAAAAAAATGATAAAAAACGAATTGTGAATTTGAATTCGTGCATTACTATTTGTTATTATTTGGTACTATTCATTTTTCTTATACTTTTTCTGTACCCTAGTAAGATATTAAATTTTTTTTTAACAAATTGAAAAATATCAAAAATATCTCAACAGTTAGATCTAATAGTATTTAGATCTGAGCCTTTGATTTCTTAGGATACAATAGGCTTTACCACACTAGATTTAAAACCCAAATCAATCTCAGCCGTTCAAATAATCTGCCCTTCGATCCGGTTGCGCCACGTCAGCAGGTGTACCGAGTGCTCGGTACACCGCGACACACCAGATCGCAGCCTATTCACTTCTGACCATCCGATCAAGTTGAAGATCAAACGAATCGTAGCCGCACGATCTATTCATCCGAGATCCAGCGGTTCACAGCCTTTAGACGCACGAGCGCACCATACACTCGTCCACACCGTAGCACAACCCAGAGCTTCTCTCTCCTCTCGCCGGTGATTCTCTCTCTCTCTCCGCCGATCTACCATTTCCGGCCGTTTCAAGCCGCGAAACCACCAAAGAAACGTGAATCGCCTCCTCTGAAGCAAAACCCCGGTCGTTTTACACTTTTTTACCGGTGATTTTGGCCGGAAAAAGGCCGCGACCGTAATCGACCAATCGACCTTCAAGTCATCGATTCTCCCTCCTCAGCCATCAACGGTCAACAAGACCACCACCATCAGAATCCTCATCCTCAGATCTACCAGAATCGACCATCTTTTTGACAGAATCTCACCGGAAAATTTCGCCGCCGTTAACAGTAACCGCGCGTGAGCCACACGCGCCGCCAGTGGCATTTTAGTAAATTTTCATTAAATCCGAGGGTATTTTAGTCTTTTTCCTACACAGGGGTACTCAGGTAATTTTCTATGATATTTTATGGTATTTTTTGATATTTTTATATATAAATACTTGTAAATTTTTGCATGTGAAAAAAAACAAAAAAAAAACCAAAATAAATAACGACGCGGGTTTAACACCCATTTTATCATATCATGGGTGTTAAACCCAATTTTCAAGAATTGATACTGTTCATGGGTCAAAAACTCAATTTTCAAGAATTGATATATCTATTTGTCAATGATATCAAAATAATTTTTATTTTATAAAATAAATATTATTTGTCGACATGTCTCTTTTATGTACAGAAAAGGATCGATGTCAAAAAAATTAAATACCAAATATGGATTATGTCCATTATTATTTATTTTGATAAATCAGACGTAACTCTCCTTTTTAGGGATAAACGTCGACATTTTAGACAAAGTCTCCTAATTTTAGGGACTGATGTCATTTTTAACGTGTCTTCTATTTTTAGGGACCGACGTTAACCATGTTAAAAATTTTACAAATAAGCTCAAAAATATAATAGCATTTGAATCAAAATAAGAAAAACACACAAGTAAAGATAACCTTTCTCTGAAAGGATGTTTTAAGGGTGGTGTCTACCTTCCCTTAATCATAACTAACCCAGTACCCGAATCTCTGGGACCAGTGTCTAATTTTGGATTTCTAGTTCCCTCAAATTACTAGATGGCGACTCCAATAAAAATCTTTATTTCCCCAATCAAATAAAAACTAAATTCTTTTTTTGTTTTAAAAAAACAAACAGAAAAAGGAGTGGAGTCGTCGCCCGACATCGTGTAGCGACAATATATATACATATAATTTAAAAACATCATGCATCTTTAACCCATGTAACGAGCTTTTAGCTAATGACTCCCACACCAATTGGTCTTAGGGCATTAGGTGTTGAGACACCCCTACGAGCTTAATAACTAGGGTCCCAGATACTAATATGTAGATAGTGCAATGTTTGATTCCTTTAAGCTTTTCTTCTCAACCCATGTAACAAGCGTTGGGCCAATAGCTCCCAAGTTAGTTGACTTTAGGGTATTAGGTGTTAAAACACCCCTTTGAGCTTAATTGCTTAGGTTAGGGAAGCTACGAAACCAAACTTATCTATATTTTTATTATTATCATTTTTTTTCTTTTTTTTCTCTTTTTTTTAATTATATACAATCTCTTTCCTTTAGTTGTTACTTTTAACAAAAGAACATAAATAATATAATAATCCAATATGCAACCCACAATCATATGTTAAAGTGTGTGTGTGTGTGTAAATTAAGGTTTAAGAATACATGTTAAATAAGTATATAAGTAGAATTCAGTGATAACAATGCGAGAGTTTGTAAACCTGAATATTTCAAAAAGTATTATAATAGACTTTGTTAAGAATGGTTACTAAAATGCATCTCAAGAGTCATAAAAGTTCTCCTTACTCTGCCATCATAGTAACAACAATTTTGCAGATACTTTATGAAATAGAAAACACAGGGTTTTTTTTTTACCTACCACCCTCTTCCCCCAACTAAAACAAAACATTGTCCTCAATGTTTAAAGGTAGAAAGATAGAGTATAGAAGATATCACCTGAAATAACGAACACTAACAAACCTGAAACACACTGAAATAAATAGAAGTAACAACAAAACATAATAATAAAACCAAAAGACACAAAGATTCACAAATGAAGGCTTAAATCCAATCTAAGCTTTTTACGACATTCCTTAGTTGACCAATTTATACGGCTCATGGAAGGATCAATTACAGGAATGAAAGATTGTAGTTGGTCAATCAATTGTTTAGCAGTAGCAGCAGAGATTAGGATTTGTCGTGCAAAAGATGTTAGAAATTCTTGTTCGACAACATGATTAAAAAAAGACAACAACTTATTATAATAACCATTAACATTTAACAAACCTATAGATTTATAGTGAATGTGTAGTTGGGCTCAAAAGGAAATATGAAATATCTCTTCCAATGTGCCTAGACCACTTGGTAAAGCAATGAAGGCATCGGCATGGTTAAACATTGCATTCATTCGAGCTGACATTGTGGAGACCTGAAGTTCCTCTCCAATTGTTTTTTCAATGATGTCCCCTTGTGCTAAAGCTTCGGGGACGACCCCCAAAACTTGACTAACTCCTAAAAATACAGTCATTGACACTCCTCCCATTAACCCAAGACTGCCTCCCCCATACACTAAATGAATCTTTCTCTCAGCTAGCACTTGACCAAGGTGATTTGCTGACTCTAAGAACTCTTTTTCTTTCCCAAGACTAGATCCACCGAAAACACAAATATTTCTTATATGATGACTTGAGGAACTTTCCATTTCTACATCCAAGAACGGCTTAGACGCCCTTTATGGGTCGTGGATAGGCTTCCCATCCATTTTTCTTAAAAACTAGCAAATAGGGTCTTTTTTAGTTAGATTCCCAAAACTAAGTCAAGCATGTTCTTTATGAAAATGGGTTTATAAGTCATGAATTATACGATGCTTATCTCGACTATGATGAGACTTAAGAGTCAATAGAAGATTATCTAAAGACTCTCTATGTTTTGAAATAAATCCCACCTTTGACAATTTTCACAGGTTTTGCGGGATGCATGTGATTCCTTGAATATGGTGGGCTAGTAAAATCTGCTTTGTAAGATTTCTACAGTCCTCTTTTTTGATAAGAAATGATCCCTACATGCCTTAGAGTGACAAAATTTAATGAAATTACTTACCTCATTGTCGGAAATGCATTTTTGAAATATTTGATCAGGAAAATAATTGAATAAGTAAGGGTCATCCTAATAAGTAAGGAATTTTTTTATTTGTTGGGAATTCTCTCAATTATTTGGAATTTTTTTTGAATTCCTTGTTGTCAAACTTCATAAGCTCACATGTCGTCAAGATGATTTCCATGATCATTTCTTTCGTTTTGCCCCCAATATAGGGTGTGATCTTAGTTAAGGTTCTTATGAAAGAGAAAAAAAAACTTTAAATAGACTCGGCTCAAATTGGGACTGCAAAGGATAATTTTAAAAGAAAGTGAAAGGAATATCAAATATAGCCTTTCTTCATTTCAAGTAGGATCGGTTAAAACCAATAAACTTTGTCCACATCTAGCATAATGTTTTGGATTTATAAGATACCATGTTTTGCGAAGACAAGCTAATGTACTACCAACCATTATTCATGTTGATAAAATATAAGTCCAAGACAGAACTTAATTGCGTGTTTTTAACTTGTATGGTCATCTCTTTTAAGAGAATTGCTTTGAACATTATCCTAAACAAATCATTGATTTATTTCATTGAAATCATAAACAAAATCAATTCTTTTAAAACCTCATTTAAGAAGAATGGGTTTTCTTGTAAAAAAACATTTGAAAGATCAAATTGTTGAGCCATTGAGATCATGCATGAGCTTTTTGGTGAGGTTTATGCAAAGAGAATTTCCTAGCCAAAACTTCATTTCATTTGATTTTGATGGGATGAAATACATCATACATAATACTTTTTCACAGAATCAGAGTTCTCGGGCCTAGGTAAATCATCTCCATCCATCCTAGTTAACAACAGAGCCCCTCCGGAGAATGTTTTCTTCACTACATATGGGCCTTCATAGTTTGGTGCCCACTTGCTTCTGTCTTCACTTGGTAGTGGTAAGATGTTTTTGAGTACAAGATCCCCTTCTTAGGGAGATGAGTTTGAATGTTTAATTTTCCACTTCACGCACAATTCTGTGATCATTTTTCCATTCAAATTCTAGGCATTGTCGGTCACTATCTTCTCAGGTGAACCATACCGACAGATCAAATCTTTCTCAATGAAACTCTTGACCACCTTTTGAGTTATATGAGCATAAGAGCTGGCCTCCACCCACTTTGTGAAGTAATCAATGGCTACTAAGATAAATTGATGCTTATTGCTGGCCTTTAGGTTGATTGGCCCAATCACATCTATTCCCCACATTGCAAATGGCCATGGTGACGTCATATTAAATAGAGGAGCTGGAGGTGCATTTATCTTATCACTATACACTTAACATTTATGACATTTCCTGATATAATCGATGCAATCTTTCTCCATGGTCATCCAGAAATACCCAGATCGTTGTAATTGTCTAGCCATCATATGCCCACTTGCATGAGTTGCACAAATTCCTTCATGAATTTCTTGCAATGCTACCTTAGTTTCGATTTTATCTAGACATCTTAGTAAAGTCCCATTGAATGACCTTTTGTATAGACTTTCTCCATCCAGGTAAAATTCCAGAGCTAACCTTCTCAAGGTCTTCATATCTGCTTTGGATGCC
This sequence comes from Populus pruinosa, assembly GCA_026413675.1. Lineage (NCBI taxonomy): Eukaryota > Viridiplantae > Streptophyta > Magnoliopsida > Malpighiales > Salicaceae > Populus > Populus pruinosa. The sequence goes on from CM048592.1 coordinate 56,319,093, forward strand.
CCCAAGGGATACTCTTGATATTGGATAAACTGCTTGATGTCATAAAACCATGGGTTCCCATCTATTTCTCCTTCAATTGAACAACAATGAGCTGGAAAATTTCTAATCTCAATGCAGATTGGTTGTACCCTGACTCCGTAATCAGTTTTGGCCATAGAAGCTAAGGTTGCCAAAGCATCAGCAAACTGGTTTTTGTCTCTTCCCATATGGGTAAAATCTATCTCATCAAAGCCCTCAGTCAGTTTTGAGAGATATTATTGATATGGTATCAGTTTTTCTTCCTTTGTCTACCATTCACCTTTCACTTGACAGATTATTAACATTGAATTCCCATAGACATCAAGCTTCTTTATTTTCATCTCTAAAGTAGCTTCTAATCCAAAGATACAAGCCTCATATTCAGCAGTATTGTTACTGCATTCAAATTGTAGTTTGACTAAGACGGGATATTACTTCTTATTAGGTGAGATTATCACAACGCCTGCTCCATTACCAGAAACATTCACTGCCCCATCAAAATACATGATCCACCAATCATTCTTTTCTTTGTCTTCTTCTACTATCAACACATCCTTATCTAGGAAGTCAAATTTCAAAGGCTCATAGTCATTGATAGCATTATCTGCTAGATGATCAGCAATTACACTTCCTTTTACAGATTTTCTTGTCTTGTATACAATGTCATACTCAGCCAACATCACTTGCCATCTTGCTATTCGACTTGACAAGTAGGGTTTCTCAAAGATGTATTTAAAAGGATCCATTTTTTGGGATCAACCAGGTGGTATAATACAACATATATTGTCGAAGACGCTTCGTACTCCATACAAGAGCACAACATAGCTTCTCAGTCATAGTATATCTGGATTCACAATCTGTAAACTTCTTACTCAGATAATAGATAGCTTGCTCCTTTCTTCTAGACTCATCATGTTGTCCCAACACACAACCCATTGCTACCTTAGTTACTGTCAAATACAAGATCAAAGGTCTTCCAGGCATAGGGGGCACAAGCAAAGGTGGATTCTGTAAGTATTGCTTTATTTTATTAAAAGCCTCTTGACAATCTTTGTCTCATGTACTAGGGTTTTTTTTTTAAGTAATAAAAAAATTGGCTCACATATTGCTGTTAACTAAGATATGAATCGAGCAATGTAATTCAAACATCCTAAGAAACCTCTTACTTCTTTCTCGATCTTAGGAACTGTCATAGCCTGAATTACTTTCACTTTATCAGGATCGACCTCTATTCCTTTATTGCTTATCACAAATCCTAGCAACTTTCCAGACTTTACCCCAAACGAGCATTTTGAAGGATTCAGCTTCAACTGATACTTTCTCAGTCTTTCAAATAATTTTCTTAGAACCTGAACATGATCTTCTTTATTATTAGACTTGGCAATCATATCATCCACGTACACTTCAATCTCTTTATGTATCATATCATGAAAAAGTGTCACCATTGCCCTTTGATATGTGGCTCCAGCATTCTTCAACTCAAATGGCATCACTTTGTAGCAAAATGTTCCCCATGGTGTGATAAAAGTGATCTTCTCTTTATCTTCTTCAGCCATTTTAATCTAGTTATAACTGGAGAATCCATCCATGAAGGAGTAAGTTGAACTCCTAGCAGCATTGTCTACTAGGACATCTATGTGAGGTAAAGGAAAATCATCCTTCGGACTGGCTTTGTTTAGATCCCAGAAATCTACACATACTCTGATTTTGTTATCCTTTTTTGGTACCAACACTATATTAGATACCCATTGAGGGTATTTAATAACTTCTAGAAAACTGGCATCCCACTGCTTCTTTATCTCTGCCTTGACCTTGAGCACAATATCTGGGCGAGTTTTTCTTAATTTCTGCTTAACAGGTTTACATCCTTCTATCAAAGGCAATCTGTGTACTACAATATCAATGTCTAAACCAGGCATATCTGTATAAGATCAGGCAAACACATTGATATACTCTTATAGTAATGAGGTTAAACTGCATCTTTCTTCTGTAGTGATCAGAGTTCCAATCTTTAACTCTCTTTTATCTTGCTCAGTGCCTACATTTATCACCTCTAGTTCTTCCTTCTTAGGTTTCCAAGCATGCTCCGACTGTTCTACCCGTCTAGCAAACTCTTTATCCCATTCCTCTTCATCCATTGCAATCTCATCCTTATCAAAGTTTGGCCATTCATTTTCAATGCAATATGTTTGTGGATTTATAGAGGATTCACTTTCAAAATTCTTCTTGAAAACAATTGGGGCTTTTTCAATCTCCCAATTCTGGAATACTTCTTCAACTGAAAGCTTTCGCACAAAGGCACTGGTTGGAGCTTCTTCTAGAGCATGGACAATTAACTGAGGTAACAATTCATCTTCTTTTATTGTTCTTAACTCATCATCATAGTTCCAGCCTTTCTCTTCACCTTCTTCTACATTGTTGATATCCATGATAGCAAATTTCTGTCCCAAGACTTCCATCATATTTTCAGGTTTCATCACATATGCTGACTTTGGAAAAGAAACATGGATATGTGGGATTACAATGCCTTCTTCCTCTGCTTTCTTCCTTCTATTCTGGCCAACCTTCTCTCTCGCTTTATCCTAGCAGCTCTCTTATGATCATCTTTCTTAGGCTTGAAGCCAAGCCTAAACCTCTGATCAACGGCCTTAATTTTCATCATGTTGACTCTTTTATGATTTCCAGCAATTAGATCATTCTAGAATGGTAGCCCATGTTTTAAAAAGCATTTAGCTATCATTCTAGCAGTACCAGAAATAGCTAGTCTTCTCAACACCATATTCTCTAGTACACATTCAGTGTTCACAACCTCGAAGGCATGGAGATTTCCATCTTTGCAATCTTCTGCTTCAATATAAAGGACCGCCACATTCCTTATCATGGACAAGGTTTCTTCTGCCTTAACTTTCACTAAAGTACCATTGATGATGTACTTTAGGCATTGGTGTAGAGATGATGTCACAGCCTAGAGGCGTGTATCCATGGCCTTCCTAATAACATGTTATACGAAGGATGGATATCCATCACTTGTAGGGTTATCAAAAACATCTGAGGCCCTATAAACAATTCAATATCAATGGTCCCTATCACCTATCTAGGGGAACCATCATATACTCTAGCTGTCATAGTACTTGGCCTCATATGAGTAGCATCAATTGGCATCTCATCTAGCATATACCTTGGTAGCACATTCAAAGCTGAACCATTATCTACAAGCACTTTGCCGATCAGACAGTCCTTATATTTCACAGTGATATACAAGGGCTTGTTATGCCCAGTCCCTTTCGGGTCTAGCTCATCTTCAGTGAAATATAAGTAATTGGAGGCTTGAATTCTTCCCACCAAATGCTCCATTGTATCCTGAGTAATATCATGTGGCACATATGCTTCATTCAACACCTTTTGCAACGCTTTACGGTGTAACTCAGAACTCAAGATAAGTGACATTAAAGAAATTCTAGCAGGAGTTTTCTTCAATTGATCTACTACACTATACTCACTATCTTCATCAACTTCAGAAATTCATTAGACTCCTCTTCACTTATGGGTTTGTTCACTTCCATATCTTTAAAAGCCTCAACTATTTCTTTTCCTTTAGCTTTCCTCTGCCTCTCTAATTCTTCTAGTGTAAAACACCGACCACTTCGAGTTAAACCACCGATTTCAGTATGGGAGACAAGAGTAGGATTTTTAATGTTGAAAGCATACCCATAATTGTAAGGCATTGTGCCATAACTTCCATTATTGGTACATACAGGCTTGATTAGGATTAGTTTTGGCGGACCACCCACAGTTGGTTGGAGTCTACAAACCTCCTTTTTTTTTTCTTGGCCGCCTATCATCCCAACTTCACTACTTTCTTCTTCACTTTCTATCCGTATCATGCTGAAAACCAGCATCCTTTTCACTTCTTGGTGAAATTCTTCGCAATCATCAATGTGATGTCCCACCTTGGCATGAAACTTATAGTAATTATTTCCATTCATTACTGGTTCAAACTCGGATAAATATCCAGGCTGTACCATCATACCATACAATTTTTCCATGGAAACCTTTAAAGTTCTTTCCTTCTTACCCTCTACTCCTACAGCATTCACCCCTCCACTGCTTGTAGCATGATTGGGTAAAGGGCTGGAATTCACATTCGGTGCATCATCAAAAGTTATCCATCCAGCTTTTATCAATTGAAGGAGCTTGTTTTTTAATGCATTACAGCTTTCAATGTTATGCCCAACAATGCCAGCATGATATTCACATGTCATATCAGGCTCATACCAATTTGGGTATGGAGGTTGTAGTGGGGTTAAGGGAACAGGGGCCACCTGCCCAATACTCAACAACTTCGAATACATTTCTCCTAAGGGAAGTGGTAATGGTGGCAACTGTTCTTGGGTTCTTTGAAAATTCCTTTTTGGAGGATTAACAATCTGGTTATTTTGTTGGTCATTTGGTTGGTTTTGTTGATTGATAGGGAAAGGTTTAGTGAAGCTTACACTTGCAACTTGTTGGGTAGGTCTTTGGAAGTTATAGTGATGGTAATTTTTCTTCTTACCCTTGTACCCTCCTTCCACATTGTTCACCTTAGACTCCTTCTTTTTCCCGATAAAGCCTTTCTTCTCAGTAGGCTCTAACATTCTCTCCATTCTTATTGCTTGTTCTATCCTCTCAGCAATAGTTACAGCATCATAAAAATGCTGAGCTGAACTACCCACTAGGTGTTCAAAGTAGGGAGATTTAAAAGTGTTGGTAAACAGAGTGACTATTTCTTTTTCTAATAAAGAGGGTTGCATATGAGATGCTTTTTCACGCCATCTCAAAGCGTATTCTCCCCATTCTTAGTCTCTTTGTTGCCTTTCTCCATGACTAACAAGCTTGACCTGTCCGGGGCTACCTCCATGTTGAATTTGTATTGCTCCATAAAAGCTTTGACCAAATCTTTCCACTTTCTGATCTTTATATTATTTAGCCTTGTATACCAACTTAGTGCTGATCCAGAAAGATTGTCTTGAAAGAAATGGATGAGAAGTTTCTCATCATTCACCACTTCTGTCATCTTATTACAATAAGATTTAAGATGAGTGACTGGGCATTCAGTTCCTGTATACTTGATAAATTCTGGTACCCTAAATTCTTTGGATACAGCTACATTTGGGACTAAACACATCTCTACAGCATGAACAAGATCATATAAGTCTGCCCCTTCGACTGCTCTCAATCTTTCTTCTAGAGCGGTTAATTTGTCATAATCAACAGGTTTAAAGTATCTCATCCTATGTGAGTCATCAGTTGTCAAGTTTATGATCGGCACCTGTGCTGGTGGAACATTGGCAGTGAACTGTTGTTTAGATGAAGAAGGATTTGCCCCTAGATTTTGAGAAGTGAATATGAAAGGAGCTATTGGCGTAGATACAGATGGAGTTGCAATTGCTGGCTGAGTAGAGGTATCCTCTCCAGACTTGGATGCTAGGGCCTGCTCGAGTAGACTTGTAAGTCGCACGATATCAATTTTCATGCTCTCCAACTCCCTTTGATAGTGAGCCTCTAGATGTGCTCTTTCTTCGTTCTCCATTATCTTTCTTCTTAGTCGAGTGTAATGAATTTTATGGTTTTTTGGGGGACCTATATTTCAGCCTGAATGAATGCAATAAAAATGAATGAAATGCATAAATGGATGCAAAATGCCATATGGATGATGCATGCGTGTTATTTGTTTCAGGTTTTCCTTTAACTTATGATGAGGAACAGACCAGATTAGATTCTCTTAAGAAAGTTCTCACTGAGGACTCCAAACCTACAGGAACTTGAACCGATTTAGGGAAGAAATTTGTTGCCTTAATTTTGATCTGGTCAAAAATTCCTCAATAGATTTGGTTTTTTTTTTCATCTCACACTTCCTATAAGGATCAGTGGAGATATAATGAGAATATGGAATGGATATAAAAATGTATGTTAATGCATTGACATTTATTTGTGTCTTATATCCTACTTGATAGGATTTAACTCATAACGTTTGGCTTAGTTTATTCTATCCTTAAAGAAATTATTTGTTTCTTAGATTGCCCGAATTACTTGTGAAGTAATCGGCCTCTTAACCTTATGCAACATGAGTATAGGATAAAATTCCACAATACTCGTTGCATAGGGTGAGTTACAATCCAAGCGAAAGTCCAAATGAGCATCAGTGGACATAAGTCACACTTGCCACTTGAATCTTTCTTTTCTAATCTTAAAAAGGATGAAGCTCGAGTCCAAAGCTTTTATGGGTTCATCGTGAAGTGTGTGAATACACAAATAAATATCATGCATACATGTGGCAATATGAAAAATTGAAAAGAATTACAATAATAAATAATGTAAATAAATTAAATGCCAAAAATAAATAGCATATAAGAAAAAGCATATGAAAAGCAAACACAAGTAGTTGGTTCAACCCTAAGTCCCCAGTGGAGTCGCCATTTTGTCGCTACACGACGTCGAGCGACGACTCCACTCCTTTTTTGTTTGTTTTTTTTAATAAAAAAAGAATAATTTAGTTTTTTATTTGATTAGGGATATAAAGATTTTATTGGATTCGCCATCTAATAATTTGAGGGAACTAGAAATCCAAAATTAGACACTGGTCCTAGAGATTCAGGTACTGGGTTAGTTATGATTAACGGAAGGTAGACACCACCCTTAAAACATCCTTTCAGAGAAAGGTTACCTTTACTTGTGTGTGTTTCTTATTTGATTCAAATGCTATTATATTTTGAGCTTATTTGTAAATTTTTTTAAAATGGTTAACGTCGGTTCCTAAAAATAGGAGACACGTTAAAAATGACATCGATCCCTAAAATTAGGAGACTGTCTAAAATATCGACGTTTATCCCTAAAAAGGAGAGTTACATTTGATTTACCAAAATAAATAATAATGGACATAATCCATATTTGGTATTTAATTTTTTTGACATCGGTCTAATTCTGTAAATAAAAGAGACGTGTCGACAAATAATATTTATTTTATAAAATAAAAATTATTTTGATATCATTAACAAATAGATATATCAATTCTTGAAAATTGGGTTTTTGACCCATGAACAGTGATATGATAAAATAGGTGTTGAACCCGCTTCGTTATTTATTTTGGTTTATTTTTGTTTTTTTTTCACGTGCAAAAATTTACAAGTATTTATATAAAAGTATCAAAAAATACCATAAAATAATATAGAAAATTACCTGAGTACCCCTGTATATGCAAAAGACTGAAATACCCTCGGATTTATCGAAAATTTATGACAATGCCACTGGAGGCGCGTGTGGCTCACGCGTGGTCACTGTTGACGGAGGCGAATTTTTTCGGTGAGATTATGACCAAACGATGGTTGATTCTGTTAGATCTGAGGACGAGGATTCTGATGGTGGTGGTCTCGTTGGCCGTTGATGGCTAAGGAGGGAGAATCAATTGGCGGATGGTGGTCGCGGCCTTTTTCCGGCCAAAATCGCTGGTGAAAAAGTGTAAAACGGCCGGGGTTTTGCTTTAGAGGAGGCGATTCATGTCTCTGTGGTGGTTTTGTGGCTTGAAACGACCGGAAATGGGAGATCGACGGAGAGAGAGAGAATCGTCGGCGAGAGGAGAGAGAAGCTTTAGATGTTGCTACGGTGTGGACGAGTGTATGGTGCACTCGTGCGTCTGAAGCCTAGGCACCGTTGGATCTCGGATGAACAGATCGTGCGGCTGTGATTGGTTTGATCTTCAAGTTGATCGGACGGTCAAGATTGAATGGGCTACGATTTGGTGTGTCGCGGTGTACCGAGTGCTTGGTACACCGGTTGACGTGGCGCAATAGGATCGAAGGGTAGATTATTTTAAAGGCTGAGATTGATTTAGGTTTTAATCTAGTGTGGTAAAGCCTATTGTATCCTAAGAAATCAAAGGCTCAGATTTAAACACTATTAGATCTAACAGTTGGGATATTTTTTGTATTTTTCAATTTGTTTAAAAAAAATTTAATATCTTACTAGGGTGTAGAAAAAGTATAAGAAAAAGAAATAGTACCCAAATAGTAATGCAAATAGTGCCGCTCAATTCAGAATTCGCAATTCTCTGTGTCCCTTGTGTCTTGATTTCATTGGCTATTTATAGCCAATGAAAGAAGACAACAAAATAATCACGGGATAGCCAAAATTTTCAACGTGCACCGATTACCATTGACAAAATTATTATTTTTTTTGTTTTATTATATATAATAATACTAAATAATAATAATAATATTTATTTATAGGAGTAAAAATTAAAAATTCAAATCAGTATTATAAAAAGTTTTTCATCCGCTAAAAATCAATTTTAATTACAAAAAAAAATCTTTATATGGGTATCAACTCGGTGGACCGGGTTTTTTGACCAAAAATACCAGTTTTTATCAAAAATAGTCTGAAACTCATTTTTTTTATCGCGGTCGACATGATGGGACCCGTATTAACCCGGTGGACTCGGTTTTGACCAAAAATGACAGTTTTGACCTGAAACAGCCGGAAACTCATTTTTCATCCCGGTCGACATGGTGGGACCTGTATTAACCCGGTGGACTCGGTTTTGACCGAAAATGACGGTTTTGACCCGAAACAGCCCGAAACTCATTTTTCATACCGGTCGACATGGTGGGACCCGTATTGACCCGGTGGACTCGGTTTTGACCGAAAATGATGGTTTTGACCTGAAACGGTTTGAAACTCATTTTTCATCGCAATCGACATGGTGGGACCCGTATTAACCCGGTGGACTCGGTTTTGACAGAAAATGATGGTTTTGACCCAAAACAGCCCGAAACTCATTTTTCATCCCGGTCGACATCGTTTAACCCGTATTGACTTGGTGGACTCGATTTTGGTAGAAAGATGCGGTTGACTCGAGAAAATATATTTGAAACTCTTTTTTTCCCTTTTTTTTCTTCTTTTTTTTATTTATTATATTTTTTGTCATGAAAAATAAAATAAAATAACATTCAAAAAAAATTTTAGTGAATCCAAAATTGGGTTACAATAAATTGGTTTTTGAATAACCTTACCACTACAAAAAGTGATGACTGATTTGACTGGATCCATGTGTTGACTTCCAGAACTACTTGCATTTGCATTGTATTACCCCTTGAGATTTTTCTGTGATTGAGATGAAACTTACCTTTTTCTTGAAAATTGAGAGCAGATGTGAATTTTGCAAGAGTATCTTTAAAATCTGTTATGCTTTGAGCAAGTTGAGTGTTGATTGTCTCTTGCTTTTCAATGAATGCATACAAAGTTTCCTCAAAATTTCTTGTAGGACGTGGCACATAAAGAGGTGCATATCTATGATAATTTTGGAAATTATGGTGTGCTTGAAATTGTGGTTGTGAAGTTTGTGCATTGTCACTCTTCCAACTGAAATTTTAGAGATTTCTCCAACCAGGATTGTATGTTTGCAAATATAGGTTATGATTGAGCCTTTCAAAACTGTTTAAAGCATGGGCTTGTTCATAGAGACATTCCTTAAAAGAAGGCAAGGTTGGACAGTTACTGGTTGAGTGTTCATTTGTTTCACATATTTGACATGCAATGTTTTCAATAGATTTAAATTGACCATTCTTTTTCAATTCTAGTGCCTCGACTTTTCTAGCTAAAGATGCAAACTTAGCTTGGAGGTCATGATCTTCCCTAAGGTTGTACATACCTCCACTAGATGTATGAGGTTGAGTTTTACTCGGTGCCTTATAAGTACCTACGGTGTCCTAATTTTGAGCATTTTCAGCTAACAAGTCTAAGTACTTCATTGCTTTATCAGGGTCTTTATCTTCAAAAGTTCCATTGCACATCAATTCAACCATTTGCCTATCTTTAGGTGTTAACCCTTCATAGAAATGTGAAGCCAATCTCCATGTTTCAAAACCATGATGAGGGCAAGTATTAAGCAAGTCTCGATACCTATCCCAACATTGGTAAAATGCTTCTCCTGGTTTTTTAGTGAAAGTGGTGATTTGTCTTTTGAAAGAGTTTGTTCTATGAGATGGGAAAAACTTCTTTAAAAATTATTGTTGCATTTCATCCCAAGCACGAATGGATCCTGATCTTAAATTTTGTAGCCATATTTTAGCTTTATCATTTAATGAAAAAGGAAAAAACTTTAATCTGATGGTGTTCATGTTATAATTTAAATTATTATATATGTTGCAGACCTCCTCAAATTCCCTTAAATGCAATTATGAATTTTCCAATTCTAAGCCATGAAAAAAAGGTAAAAGTTGAATAATGTCTGACTTAAAATTAAAATGAGATCCATCGGGAGGAAAAACAATGCATGATGGTGCACTTGTTCTTATAGGAAGCATGTGGTCTCTAAGTGTTCTAGCATGGTTATTCTCATTATTCTCATTACGAAGTAATTGATTATGTTCTTCGGCCATATTTTCTGAAAATGATGAGGATACCCTACAAAGCCTACCACTTGATGTACGTAACCACACTCTCATGCATGTGTAGGAATAAAATAAAAGGAAAAAGAAAACAAAAGAAGAAGAAACAAGAGAAAAGAAACAAAGTTATATACAAGAAAAGTGAAAAAAGAAAATAAAATAAATATTATAATTTATATAAAACTTGTCTCCCCGACAACGGCGTCAAAAACTTGACACAACTAAAAGATTGATGTCTTCTCCCAAGTACAAGAGTGTCGAAGTAATAAATAACCCGGCAAAACCAGGGTCGAACCACAGGGAGGTTAATTGTACAAATTATAAATAATAATAATACAATAATAATAATAAAGACAACAATAATAATTGTAGTAGTAGTAGTAGCAGCAGCAATAATAATAATAATAATAACAAAGAAAAAGAAGCAGAAGAAGAAGATGATGAGAACTTTGAGATAGAATATTAATGTAACGATTAAACAATGATAATAACAAATGTCAAGGTTAGAGGTTCCACTAATGGTATGTCAAACAAGTATAGTATAAAATCTTATTATTCAATTGGAAACTACACACAAAGGAGGTTCCAATCAGATTATAGATTGTTAACATGATTACATTAGTCATCTTATTCGATTAATGCTAATACTTGTAAATCTCTTCAACCATTCATGATTATAACTTATGTTAACAACAAATCAAGTTCCTTTCATAGCTTAGGTGTCGGTTATACCATACAGTATGGGCTATGAAAGGGCCAAGTATTTATTGTATCAAGTGTTATACAACTTAAATCAAGATTAGTCATTTAACAAGCAAAGTATTAAAAAGTGAATAAGATAACAAATACAAAACATGTTAGTATCAAACATTAAAGTCCATATTAAGTTTACACTATACTTATTCTTACACCATTAGTTAAACAAAATAAATAAATAAACAAATAAACTTGATATTAAACTATACCTTTTCAACTTGACATAATAAACTTAGCTAGACATAATGAAATAAAAAAAAATAAACAAAATAAAAACATAAATAAGATAAAAGTTAACTAAGTAAATGAAAGAAAATGAAAGGCATAAACTTTATATTACTGAAAGCAAAGCATAAACATTACAAAAAATACAAATAGAGAAAGCAAGAGCATGATCTTGATCTGGAAACCAAGATGCCTAAATTCATAGCAAATACCTCCTTTTATAGGCCAAAATTAGGAACTATTGATTTGATGACTACTTTACTTGTTAAATGATTAATCTAAAATTATGTTGTACAACTCTTGGTACAACAAATACTTGGTACTTTCATAAACCAACCATATAGTATAACAAACACATGTACTATGAAAGAAACTTGATTAGTTGTTAATATAAGTTATAATCATGAATACCTGAAAACATTTACAAGTGTTAACATTATTCGAATAAGATAACTAATGTAATCATGTTAACAATTTATAATCTGATTGGAATCTTCTTTGTGTGTGGTATCCAATCGAGTAATAAAAATAGTTTATATTATACTTGTTTGAAATACCATATAGTATAAACAACACATGTGCTATAAAAGAAACTTAATTAGTAGTTAATGTAAGTTATAATCATGAATACCTAACAACATTTACAAGTATTAGCATTATCCGAATAAGATAACCAATATAATCATATTAACAATTTATAATTCGATTGGAATCTTCTTTGTGTGTGGTATCCAATTGAGTAATAAAAATAGTTTATACTATATGGTATTTCAAACAAGTATAGTATAAACAACACATGTGTTATAAAAGAAACTTAATTAGTAGTTAATGTAAGTTATAATCATCAATACCTAACAACATTTACAAGCGTTAGCATTATTCAAATAAAATAACTAATATAATCATGTTAACAATTTATAATCCGATTAGAACCTTCTTTGTGTGTGGTTTCCAATTAAGTATTAAAAATAATTTATACTAGTTTAAAATACTATTAGTAGATCCTCTAACCTTGATAATTATTTTATCATTGTTTAATCCTTACATTATTCTTATATATCAAAGTCTCTTCAAACATCATCACTATTTACAAGTATTAGTATTATTTCAATAAGATAACTAATATAATCATGTTAACAATTTATAATCCGATTGGAACCTTTTTTAAGTAACAAGAGTTTATATTATATTTATTTGAAATACCATTAGTGAATCCTCTAACATTGATAATTATTTTTATCATTGTTTAATCCTTAAATCAATATCATATCTCAAAACTCTCTTAATTATTGTTGTTGTTGTTATTGTTATTATTGTTGTTGTTGTATTATTATTATTATTATTATTATTATTATTATTATTAATAATTTATATAGTTAATCTTCTTGTGGTTCGATTTCGGTCTTACCAGGTTATTTATTACTTCGACACTCTTGCACTTGGAAAAAGATATCAATTTTTTGGTCGTGTTAAGTTTTTTGCATCGTTTCCTGGAAGGTAAATTATTGTAAAAATCATAGTATTTATTTTATTTTCTATTTTTTCTTTTTACTTTTCTTGTATCTAACTTTGTTTCTTTTATTTTGTTTTTTTTCTTTTGTTTTCTTCTTCCTTTTATTCTCTTCCTACACGTGCATGAGAGTTTGACCACGTATATTAAGTGGTAGAATTTGTAAAGAATCCTCATCATTTTCAGAAAATATAGTCAAAGAAGATAATCAAATCACTTCATAATAAAAATAATAAGAATAACTGTTTTAGAAAAATTAAAAACAACATGAATCCCACAAGAATAAGTGCACCCTTATGCATAGTTTTCCCTCCTGATGCATCTCATTTTACTTTTAAGCAAGATATTATTTAACTTTTACTTTTTTCTATGGCTTAGATTTAGAAAATTCACACTTACATTTAAGTGAATTTGAGGAGTTTCGTAACACATATAATAACTTAAATTATAACATGAACACTATCAAATTAAAACTTTTTTTCTTTTTTATTAAAAGTTAAAGCTAAAATATAGTTACAAAATTTGATATCAGGATCCATTTGTGCTTGAGATGAAATGCAACAATAGTTTTTAAAGAAGTTTTTTTCATCTTACAGAACAAACTCACTACATTCATTTAAAAACTAGAAGAAACATTTTATAAATGTTGGGATAGATATTGAGACTTGCTTAATACTTGCTCTCACCATAGTTTTGAAACATGGAGATTAGTTTTATATTTTTATGTAAGGTTAACACCTAGAGATAGATAAATAGTTAATTGATGTGTAATGAAACTTTTGAAGATAAAAAATTGATGAAGCAATGAAGTACTTAGACTTGTTAGCCGAAAATGCTCAAAATTAGAATATCATAGGTACTAATGAGGCACCAAGGTCTACTTTATATGGATGAAAAAATAAAACATAGGCCTATAATTTTCATATGGAGCCCAAGATTTAAAAAGGCCATTTTCAAGTCCAAATTGTAGCAACCACAAAGAAGTCTAAATCTATCCTCCAGCCTGCGCACTATTTAGTATTTGACCCATATCTAGAGTTTTAGAAGTCCAAATGACCTCTAATTTTTTATCTAGAAAGCTGAGATAATTTCCTACAACTTTTATGTTTCAAGTGGTTCCAATTCTGACGTTATCAATGATGTTTTGGGCAGAAAAGATAAAATGATGTATTTAGGTATCTTGGTTTCTAGATCAAGATCATGCTCTTGCTTTCTCCCTTTGTATTTTTGCATTGCTTAAGTTTTGCTTTTATTAATATCAAGTTTATGCCTTTCAATCCCTTTGTATTTTGTTTATTTATTTTTCTTTCTTTTATTATATTTAATTAAGTTTATTTTGTCAAAGTGAAAAGGTTACACTAATGGTATAAGAATAAGTATAATGTAAACTTAATATGGACTTTAATGTTTGATACTAACATGTTTTATATTTGTTATCTTCTTCACTCTTTAATACTTTGCTTACTAAATGACTAATCTAGATTTATGTTGTATAACATTTGGTACAACAAAGAATACGATAATTAATGTAATTATGTTAACAATTTATAATCTGATTGGAACATTCTTTGTGTGTGGTTTTCAATTGAATAATAAGAGTTTATACTATACTTATTTGTAGTGGATCCTCTAACCTTGACATTTGTTGTTATCATTATTTAATCCTTACGTTAATCTTTCATCTCAAAGTTCTCATCTTCTTCTTCTTATCGGGATAATAAGTTATTACACATCCTTGAAAGAAGCCTTGAGTATAATTGAAGACATTTCAATTTTGTTTACTCCACGGTTTATGAGCCGTTAGAGTATAAAATACTAAGGCAAAAACATGCTTTTAAAGCACCCTAGATTTCTAAAAAAAAATTTCCCTCCTTTTTACTATTTATAAGTCACAAACTCTTAAAATACTAAGGAAAAAATGAGCTTTTTAAAGCACATGGAATCTCCTTAGATTTCTATCTTAATAAATTTAGTCGAACCTCCATATAGTTCGACTCCGATCTTGTTAGGTTATTTATTACTTTGATACTCCTACACTTGGGAGAAGACATTAATCTTTTGGTCGTATCAGGTTTTTGGTGTCGTTGCCTGAGAGGTAAATTTTTGTATAAATTATAGTATTTATTTTATTTTATCTTTTCACTTTTATTGTATCTAACTTTGTTTCTTTTGTTTTGTTTATTTTTGTTTATTTTTTTCTTCCTTTTATTCTATTTCTAAGTGGTAGACTTTGTAAGGTATTCTCATCATTTTTAGAAAATATGGCCGAAGAAGATAATCAATCCTTTTATAATGAGAATAATGAGAATAATCGTGTTAGAATACTTAAAGATAATGCACCATCATGCATAGTTTTCCCCTCTAATGCATCTTATTTTAATTTTAAGCTAGGCATCATTCAACTTTTACCTTTTTTTCATGGCTTAGATTTAGAAAATCCATACTTGCATTTAAAGGAATTTGAAGAGGTCTGCAACACGTATAATGACTCAAATTATAGCATAAAGACCATCAGATTAAAGTTTTTTCTTTTTTTATTAAAAGATAAAGCTAAAACATGGCTATAAAATTTGAGACCTGGATCCATTTGTGCTTGGAATGAATTGCAATAACAGTTTTTAAAGAAGTTTTTTCCATCTCACTGAACAAATACTTTTAAAAGACAAATCATCACTTTCACTAAAAAACCAAGAGAGAGAAACCAGGGTTGTCAATTCCTTTCCGTTTCCCCCGGAATGGCCGAAACATTTCATACCAATTCAAAAAACGAAACAAAACGGAACAAATTTCATCTCATTTTAAATCTCGGTCCGTTCTAGATTTTTTAGCTAAATTCTACCCGAAACGTTCTGGTTTCATTCCACATATTCCGTTCTGCTCTTGAAGAGCCATTGAATTAAATTGAACCTTGTTCAATTTAATTAATTAAACCACTCAATTATAAAAAGCTTTTTTTCATTACTATTTTCAATAACAATGATATTAATAATAATATTAAAAATTATTATTACTATTTTCATTAACAATGATATTAATTTTTTAAAATTAGTTTTATCACTAATATATATGGTTTATATTCATGTTGTTTTTTTCATGTTTATACTTTGTAGGAATTTGAGCAAAACAAGAGATGCTTTATATTCCATTAGCCTTGATAACATTGACCTAACTTTATATTTAAAATATTTGTGTTAAAACATTTTACTTTCATAATATTTTGATATTTTATTTAAGTTAAATTACTTTAAGTTAAACATCTATTTAATCTTGACTATTTAGAAATATTTTAAATTTTAAAATTATATTTATTTGACATTATGTTTATATTGCATAATTTATAATTAATTTATCTTGAATTTAAATTATGTTTTTGAATATATATATATATATATATGAACAGTAAAACCCCGAAACGGCACGCTGAAATAGTCCGAAACCGAAACATTCCATTCCAATTGAAAAAACGAAACACTTACCGAAACGGAATTGACAACCTTGGGAGAAACATTTTACACTATTGGGATAACTATTGAGAATTGGTTAATACTTGTCTTCATCATGGTTTTGAAACACAGAGATTGATTTCATATTTCTATGAGGGGTTAACACCTAGAGATAAGTAAATGGTTAAATTTATGTACAACGAAACTTTTAAAAATAAAGATCCTAATGAAGCAAATGAGTACTTACACTTGTTAGCTGAAAATGCTCAGAATTGAGAAACTACAGGCACGTATGAGGCACCAAGTAAAATCCAACTTTATACATCTAATAGAGGTATGTAAAACCTTGGGGAAGATCATAACCTTTAAGCCAGATTTGCATCTTTAACTAGAAATGTCAAGATACTAGAATTGAAAAGGAGTGGTCAATTAAAATCTATTTAAGACATTATGTGTTAAATATATGAAACCAATAAACATTCAACCAATGATTGTCCGACTTTGCCTTCTTTCAAGGAATGCCTCCATTAATAAGCTCATGCTTGAAACAGTTTTCAAAGGCCCAATCCCTAGTTAGAGAAATCACCTAAATTTTAGTTGGAAGAGTGATAACAACAATGCACAAACTTCATAACCACCATTTCAAGCACATCATAATTTTTAGAATTCTCATAGATATGCACCTTCTTATGCTCTAATTCTTAGAAGAAATTTTGAGGAAACTTTGTATGCATTCATTGAAAAACAAGAGACAATCAACACTCAACTTGCTCAAAGCATAACAGATTTTAAAGATACTCTTGCAAAATTCACATCTGCTCTTAGTTTTCAATAGAAAGATAAGTTTCCATCTTAATCACAACAAAATCTCAAGGGGTAATACAATACAATACAAATGCAAGTAGTTTTGCAAGTTAACATATGGACCAAATCAAATCAGTCATCATTCTTCATAGTGGTAAGATTATTGAAAAACTCATTCTTGAACCTTATAAGAAAGATGATGAGTCAATCTTTAAAGGTAAGAAAGGGGTTGAATCTGAATATTGCAAGGAAAAGATTAATTCCCTACTAATATTTTCATTTCCTCATGTTATGACTACAAAAAAAAAAGTTAATCACAAGGACATTTATCAATTAATTTTTTTTATCCTTGAATATTTTGATTCTCAACCTCTCTTTAATAATTTTGTGTGCTTTCTTCGTATTTTCTCTATTGATATTTATCGGTTTTTTATGCAAATCCATGATTTTTGTGCTTTCTTCATGTTTTTGATAATTTTCTATGCTAGTCTATTGGCAAAGAACAATCGACAACGTAGTGGATGAATCCGAGCCTTAACAATAACTTAAGCAGCCAGTACATGAAGGTGAAAACCAAGCATGAATCCATATGGAAACCTGCAAAATCCACAACCTACATTTAGACCTTTCCTTTTCCTTTTATTGCAAGTTGTGGTCCTTCTTTGAGTCTCCATTTGAACTCTTTACAAGGTTTTTGTGGGATGAAGCATGGTCACTCCCGTTGCCGCACACTGAGAAGGCAATGTGATGGGACTTTGCCCTTTTGGCTGGTTAAAAATGGAGGCAAAACAATAATATTCATAGAATTAAGAAGAAAAAACAAATGGGGTGGAACTATTATTAATCAAGAACGATTAAAATGAAAGGAAATTAAGAAATGAGAGCCTCACATGACTTGAGGCTGGATTCAAAGAGAGGTAGCCATGGTAGGCATTGAAAAAATGGAAGAACTTGAAAAACCATTTGATGTTTTCTTCCTTTTTTGGCTGTATTTCAAGAGTTGAAGCTCCTCTCTAGCTCTCTTATAGATGAACTAAGATATTTTGATGACCCTTTTGATTAAGTAATCCGAACATCAGATCTTAGCGCAACAAGTTGGATAATTAACCTCTTTCATAACACTACTAAAAAAATGAAGCTGAAAAGGGCATGTTGTTTGAACGCAAAAAGCAATGATCCTGTTCATCCTCGTTAAACTTGGAAAGGCCCGAAGGGTTGACATGGGAAATTCGACCTGGAACCTAACTCGGTTCAAATTTCAAGTTAAACAACAAAAGAACATTGCCCTAGTGAAACCTAGCCAGGTTTTTACTGACCTAATTAACCTATACCGTTTTGATTAAAAAAATATGACTTGGTGTGATGTAATAACCCAGTGACCCAAGGCCTTTCCCTAGTCAGTCCCCGGGCTGGTCCGACAACTATGAATGATTCAATGAATGCCTATATTTCCACGTTTTCATTCTATATCAAGATTTAATCAAACATCAAATGCTAAAAATTGGCATCAAACTAGAAATTATGTATAAAAACCAACTTAAAACAAGATAATTGGTTACATTTACGGACAACATACATCTCAAAATTTTTTCTAGCAGGACATAATTTTTGGTCTCTGACTGCAAGAATATTGAATCAATTCAAATGGATATTATACGAGTTAGTTTAGCTCTTGTCATCTCTCGAATATGCCTTTGACATACACCATACCTTTTTCACTGAACTGAAGTTCCTTCCTCATTTGCTCTACTTGCTGATCATCACCTTGAACAACGATCTCTGATAAGGTCCCATCATCTGCAACCATCATTTTTACCTTGATCTCCTCTTTCCTTGATGCTCGCTTCCAGTAGTACGCTCCTCTGCATGCATTTCATCTTAAAAGCATCAGTGCAACTATATAGGGTGAGACACTTGAAAGAACGAAATCAATTAATACTTCGGCATGTAGCACTTACGCCAATGGACTTAGAATGGTGATCCAGAACCAATTGTTACCAAAGTCCGGAAAAGTTATGGTAAGCACAAGCGCAACGCTAGCGAGGCTAATGCAAGTGCAGAAAGTAAGCAATGCTGCCTGGCCTCGGTTTGGAACCATCATTCCCTCAAACCTACACACAATTGAACATAGGAACAACATAAGGCACAGCACAAGTACACAATGGAAGAATGCACAGAGAGGTATAATGAAGACGATGAGGTGGGGATTGGCTTACGTAATGGTCTCTCCTCTATCAGTGACTGCAAAATTGTTGCGAGTAAAAAAAGATAAGATTTCTCCCGCAACCCGAGCTGGTTCTTTCTTCCCTTCCCCTTCCCCTGTAAATGTTTTCTGCACAATCTGCAATACGCTTCCCGCGCACACACTAATTAAGGGAAAACCTCAAAAAGACAAACCCCTCCAACAACTATAGAATTGGTCTCAATTTTGCCACCAAAAAAATTTTGTATCAATTTTATCCCCCAAGTTTCATAAATTTTCAATTAAGTCTTTTCATCTATATTTGATAATCGATTCCATCCAACTTGTACTTATTCTCGCAAGAAACAAATGTTTCTTTTTATACAGAAATTAACTTTTTATGTTAAGGAATACTAACATAAGACCTTAATTAAAAAATAAAAAATGTTTAAGGAAAATAGATATACTAAAATTTGTTTGGGGATTAAATTGAGTCTAACTCAATAATTGGAGGGCATTTTTGACGTTTTCCAATGATTAGCTAAGAGCAGGTGCTGAATTTCCTCATCTCATTCTCAAATACTGCTAGGAATTAAGATAGAAAACCAATAATTAATGGCAACACCTCTAAGTGAAGATTAAAAAAAGAATTTACAGTCTACTCCTAATTCAAGGGACTAGAATTATCATTTAATTACAAAATTAATATTCAAGTAATCATCTTAAAAGTATAAATTATATATATAAAAAAAAAAGAGTAAAGAAAAACTAGGCTGAAATGAACAGACAATGGGCAGCTAAGAAGAACATATTAGCAGAAGAAGAAACAGAAGGAAGAGAAGTAGGACCTTGGATTTAACAGAGCGCTTGATAAGAGACCAGAGGCCTGGAACAGAGATGACAAAGAGACCCAGAGAAGTGTAGTAGCTAGCCAATGAGTAACCAGCAGCACTTTCTGCAACTACAAACATGGATTCTTGGTTTTGAAGCTGTTCCATAACAACAGAGGAAGATAGGAGATGTTCCTGGAGCTGAGGGGAGACTCGAACCATCACCCTCTTTGGTCTTGTGAGGATCACTCCAGCTTGTCCTATCCATGGTTGACGGTTGTGGTGGTGGCGGTGGTTGAATAATTCAGTAGTTTTGCTGCTCAGTTTCGACTTCGAGGGTAGAGAAATGGAAGGAAAAGGATGGGGTGGTAATGTTTTAGCTGCTGCCATTTTCAGTGTTGCAGAAATCGGTAAAAGATTGGACTTCCCATTGATGAATCCTTATGGTCCACCACTGTGTGATGGATAGTTAGCCACATGGTCCATAATCTTTTTGGAATAACTACAAATCAATCCCTTAAGTTTAATGTGTTTCACAAGTCAGTCTAGTACTATCCATTCTTCTAAATTTTGATGACTGGAATACTCAATTCAATCTTACTACCAGTTTGAAGATGATTATATTAAAGATTGCCGTGATTAATGTGTATCAGCTTGTTCTTATTGGGGAGTTTGAATCTGTAAATAACAGCAGCTGCTGCTGCTGCTGCAGAATTTGCAGCATAATCTTTTTTGTTTATTATCTTGATTGATATATATATAGTTTGACACTAGTAACCCGAAGACTGTCACAGTTGATGGCAAGGAACCAATTTCACTTTCCAGGAGGCAATGATTCCAAATTGCCCCCGCCTCCTCTAATTGCCCAAACAAGATCTTCTCCCTTGGCATTTCGGTCAAGAACTCTTCCATGAACATCAAATATTATACGAGCATCGATGACATTGTCTCTGGCGAGGCCATATTTTCTAAACATGGACCCACATTAGTACAAACACCAGCTGGGAGGCCATGAATTTTACTTTCCTCAGCAATTCTACTGTGAAGCTCCGTGTTGAAATTCAATATCAATTAATATTTAGGCTAATAAGATTTAAAGTTTGTAAAAATTTTAAAATTAGCTAAAGGAAGAATTCAGTTGATGTAAAAGTTCTTGATGAAGAAGGATTTATAATAAATTATTTTGTTAAAATCCTTATTTAATTCGAATGTTAAATTTTTTATTAGATTATAATTTTCTTTTAATAATTTAATTCATTGAGTATCTAGGACTTGGGACTTGTAAATAACCTTGTAATCTTAACCATTATACATAAGTTGAGAGAGGTACAGAAAAAAACTAAAAAGGTATATCTTTTAAAAACATTTAATAAGATATCATTCATCTCTTTTTTCTTCTTGTTCCTTTTTTTTAATGTTTGTTTTTATAAATTAACTACCATACCTTATCCTTCTTTTCCAACATTGTGGCGCCGGCTTGAACTCACACATTGTTACCGTCGATATCAATGCTAAAAGACCAAAGCTTTGCAAGGTCAACAACAATGAAAGGTTGCTCAATTTCAAATGCATATACGAGCATTGATGACATTACCTTCGGCGAGGCTATATTTTCTAAACATGGACCCTAGTGCACCTCACTAGTACAAACACCAGCTGAGAGTCCATAAGTTTTACTTTCCTCAGCAATTCTATTATGAAGCTCACCAGTTGTGGCACAGCCTGAACTCACATGTTATTATTGACGTTATCAATGCTAATAGACTGAAGCTTGGCAAGGTTGACAACAATAAAAGGCTGCTCAATTTCAGATACATAAGAGACTCCCTCGTAGTTAAGGCCTACACTACAGACTCAACGTGAATTCCATAGAAATTCTCCTCTTTTAACCCGTAATTGTTTTTTTCAAACACTATAGTTTCACATATAAAAAGACAACAATATAATATAAAAAGACGACAATATAATATTAGTTCATCATTAATTGAATTAAGTGCCTCATTCAAGTCTTCAAGTTTCCTCATCTTTCATGTGGACTTCGTGAGCTGCATCACTTTAACTTCCACTAGAAAAAGAAAATAAAAGTAAAATTGAGTTTATTGGTGATTATAAAGGTATAATTAATTATTGATGATCTTTATAATTTTTCCGTCTCTTTATTATCATCATTTTATATTTTTTAATCTCATACTTTTTTTTATTAAATTTAATATCTCTACTAATCACCATCTTTTTTTATTGGAATTATAAAACTTATATTCTTTAGATTTTTTATCATAACCCATAAAAATCATCATTTTATTTTTGTCATATCTTTACTTGTTCATGTGTATACTTTCACATCACTAGTATTTAGCTTTTTTTCATTACATGCCTTTTGTAAAATCATGTCATTCAAATCTTTTGGAGGACACCTAGTTAACAAGTAAACAATACAATCTATAATTTCAGTCTAAAACTCTTTTGACTTCTTTTTAGTTTTGAGCATGTTTCTCGCCATGTTATGAATGCTTCTATTTTTTCTTTTTACCATGTCATTTTGTTGTGAGGATACAGACACTGACACTATTATAAGTTTTTTTATACCATAATTTTTATAAAAATCATTAAACTTATTAGAACAAAATTCACCTCCCCTGTTTGTCTTTATTTGTCTTAAGTGATTTTATAGAATAACCATTTTTTTCAACTAATATCATGAACTTTTTAAAAAATTAATATATTAGACTTTTATTTTAAGAAGTATACCTATATTTTTCTACTATAATCATCACTAAAAAATAAAAAAATATAATTTTTTATTCAAATAAGCATAGTTGAATATGACTACATATTTTACATGTATCTTTTATAAAGGTTAACTTGCTCTAAATATAGACTATTTTGGAAAACTTTTGTAGAATTGTTTGTCCACTAAATATTCTTCAAATATCAGATTTGGATGTTAAATGGATGACAGACCTCATAACATCCTTTTTTGCGTCATCATCTTCAAGCTGTCAAAACTTGCATACCAAAGTCTTATATGTCAAAGTCATGTCTCATCTTTCACACATGCCCTTAGGTATTTAAGCACATTTATCTCTATATTTAGCAAAATTATCTTCTTTTTTTTTTTTTTATCATGGTTGCCTTTGCAATCATAGTTTCATGAGTATCAAGTAATGTTACCGTACTATTTTTCATTTTAATTTTATAATCATTATTCAATAATTATCTCAAATTTAATATATTAATTTTTATAGTTAGGATATAATAAATATCAAGAATAAATTGATAACTACCATTTTTTATTTGAATCAAAATCATACCTTTTGATTTGATGGAAATCTTTGAATGATCTATAAAGGTAACATTACTACTAGATTGACATTCTCTTCAACTTTTTTGGTTAGATTCCAGTAATCCCTTGCATAATAATCTATTATTTGATAATTATAACATTTAATTTTTGTTTTATCAAACTTAGTTCTTAGATTGTGATTGTTAGTGGAATTGGTTAACTGAGTTCTTTATTTGGTTGACTAGTTGACCTACTAGGGCTATTTCAACCTCCTCTTCAAAATTTATCTCTTCCTAATCTTCTGTGCCTTATTTATATTATCTAACTTCTTTGGCAAATCTAGAGCCATTTTGAATTTCATTGACTCTCTTTTCATGGGCTTGTACTTTTCCTATGAGACTTTGAATTGTTGGAAAATCCATATTTGATAACTCTCCTATTGTAACCACCATGTAATAAAATTTCTTTTGTAATGAGCATAACACCTTTTTCACCTCACGTGTTTCTTTTATCTTCTCCTTATATCTCTTCATCTAATTTTATATGGCCAAGACTCTAGTAAAGTAATCTAAAATAACATTTGATTCAAGCATTTGTAATTTTTTAAAGTCATCTCGTAACTTTTATAGACATACTTTTCTTATATTATCAACTATTTGGTTTGATTGTTGCAAAACTTCTCATACTTGCTTGGCGGTGGTTGTGTTAGTTATTATTTTAAAAATAACATCATCTAGATATTAATAAATGCTTGTTGATCTTTTCTTTATACCTTTTGCACGGTCTTCCTTTGGGGTTGTCATGAATGTTACTCCTTTCATAGACTCCTTAAATTCTTTTTCAACCTTTTCCCATGTAACCTGGGAGCCTAACCAAGAATTCAGATGAATATACAAAATTTCATAATTATTCTCTATTAAACAAGGAAATTAAAGTGAAAAATTTGTATTGATCATGTCAAATAATCAGAACAAGCTTTAATACCATTTATCGAAAGGAAATTAGTGTAGTAGAAACTTATGGGCAATAATGAAAAGTAGCAAAGCTAAAGAATAAGAAGAAAATATGAGAGAAATAAATGTTTCTTTAGGTATTTTCTCTTCTATACATCTTTTCTCTTTTTTATATTTATTCTTTATGCTTCTAATTAAAAGTTTATTTATAAGCTTAAAGTCCTGGATAATTAATGAAGTATACTAAGCAAAGAAAATCATATTTTAAACAAGACAAGTAATTATATCAATCTAATCGGTCAACCAGTTCATTTAATTCAACCCATCATCTACTTCCTTAGATATTTAGAAAAACCAAAAACAATATTTACTTTCAACACTCCAAACACAGAAGCACTTGTGCTTGCTTGAAGTAGCCAAAAATGAAAAATAAAATGACATGGACATTTTTTTTTTACGTAGCTCAAAACAGTAAACATCTTGGAAGTGAAAATCAATCCAAGACAGGAAGAAGCCTAGGATTGGAGAAAGAAAAGAAAATATAAATACACATAGACAAGGTAGGTCCATCCATATTTGCAGACCAAACGGATCCAAAGCAGCAATGCAGCAACCATGGAAAAATGGAGACAATTGACAAGGAAATACTAGGCGCAAGAGAGCGTCTGCTAGACAACGAAGTTCAAATGGCAGCAGCATCTTGATAAGGCAAGCTTGAGCACTCAATAAGATCATCCATGATAGGCATGGGCCTCACCCAATATCTTTCACTCGTTTTAATTATGGAAATGGACCTTCCATCCATAAAAAAATAATGAATAATAACTTTATATGGCCAACCACTATTGCCTCCATTATTACCCCAATAATGTTTTAGTATCTGAATTATTATGCTCATGGGCAATAAATATATTGAGATGTCAAAATCAATCAAGAAATATATATTTGTTTAATTTAAAGGGGTCAATATATAAAAGATTATTAAACATTAGAGATTCGTTATTAAAAATAAACTACTTGCACATTTAGTTAGTGTTTAATTACTATTTTAAAATACAAGAAACAAAGATAATACCAAAAATAATTCATAACTTTATTACTAAAGTTTATTTTTTGAAGAGATTTACCATTCCTTCGATAAATCTAAAAATCAACTTGGAAACTTGAAAATAAAAGAAAAACATAAAATTATTAAGTATATTATATAATTTTTTAAAGTTTAGAAAAAATAAAAATAATCTTTCTTAAGAACCTCCTCCATTGTCAGATATTGGAATAGAAAGGGAGGATAAGTCTTTTGGAAATAGAGCACGAACAGTGGAAAAATCTCCATTATTTCTGCTCATCTGTTACTAGAAGAGCAGTGGAGTGATCATGACAGCCTTTGCAATCTGATATGGAAACGGCATAAGTGTGATTAATTTGCTGAAAACCTGTTGAATCATGGAAAAAGCGTAGGGGTGTTGTTTGCTACGTAATAATTCTGCATCATTATATCATATTCTGTCACAATGGAGTCTCAAATTTTTCGTTTATTATGTCTTCCATAAGCTTAAACACCATGATACATTTTCTTACCATCAAACATACTTCAATCTCTCTGTCTCAGAGATGTGGCAAGGAGGAATACTCTGTTCATGTCTGAAGAAGTTATCAGAATCTACTCTGGTCTTCACTTGTACCAATCTGTAGAAGTTATCCTTGAAGTACTTGGTACCCCAAACACTTGCTTCTTCACAACTTGTGTTAGTCTTCTCGTTCATGCCCAGATCAAGATCCCTGTAATTTCCATACGTTTCCCTAGGATTCATGGAGACGTAAGGTGCCATGTACTCGTAAATCTTCCTAATCCAATCAATATGCTTTGCAGCATTCTCAGAAGGATCTTTCCAGCTGGTTGAGTAGTCGATCATGAACAGGTTACCCTTTCTATGAGGGTAAGGAATCTGACATTCTGAGATTTTATTCATCATTCCACCATAAGGAATCAATACCAGGCTAGGATTCTCTTCTTCAAATAACCATTCCCATAGCCCTTCAAGTGCGGTTTCAGGTATTGGTTCTTTGACATAGTCTGACTTGCCTTTCAAGTACCGTTTGAACAAATTATTCCGTTGAAGTAAAATTTCAGGAGTTGTATTATTGGGAAAGAAAGACATATATAGAACTGAATTGATCCAGCTTGTTTCAATGCAATCCTGCCGTTGCAAGCCCAATTCAGGAAAGCTTTCTTGCATTATCTGTAGGAGTTTCTTGGTATCACCAAGAAACAAAGCATCATAGGAAGTTGACAAAGTTTTTTTACCTTTCTTACCAGCATTTGCCAATTGTACACTGACAGAGAGGAAAAGGTCATCGTCAAGTTTATGAGCAACTTGTTGCCATCTGTAGAGGAGCGTAGTCGCACCTTGTTCCAAAGTCTTGGCAACCCTAAAAACTGTCACAGTTGACGGAACAGGAACCAGTTTAATTTTCCAGGCAGAAATGATTCCAAAGCTGCCGCCTCCACCTCCTCTTATTGCCCAAAAAAGATCTTCTCCCATGACTTTCCGGTCAAACACTCTTCCCTGTGCGTCTATTATACGAGCATCGATGACATTATCCGCAGCAAGGCCATATTTTCTAAGCATGGAGCCATATCCACCTCCTGTAATGTGTCCACCAATGCCAACACTAGGACAAACACCAGCTGGGAAGCCATGGTTTTTACTTTTCTCTGAAATTCTATAGTAAAGCTCACCAATTGTAGCACCTGCCTGAACCCAAACGCTATTACCATCAATGTCAACGCTGATAGAACGCAGCATGTCCAGGTCTACAACAATGAAAGGTGTGTCAATTTCAGAGACATAAGAGAGCCCCTCACGGTCATGGCCTCCACTGCGAACTCTGAGGTGAATTCCGAGCTGTTTTGAGCAAATAACAGCAGCTTGGATATGGGATTCCTCCACAGGTTTGTAAATAAGTTCTGGTCTCGGAGTCAAAGGCAGCGTGAACCTGAGATTTTGTGCTGAAGATTGTAAAATAGCAGTGAATGAAGAATTGACTGGAGAGTACAACAAAGTGGAGAATGGAAAGGATATGTCAGAATTTTTTTGGAGACATTGTAGAAAGCTATCCTGAATTGGAAGTGAAATAACCAGAGAAGGAGATAGAAGCAGGACTCCAAATATCCAAAGAGATGTACAGCTTGAAAGAATCATTCTGCCTGTTAACTTAGCACAGCCGGGATCTTTGGGCAAGGAAGATTTTGTATCCTTGGATTTTTAACTGCTACCGACACGCAATCCCACCTTAACTAAAGTTTGATGTATTGTAGTAATAAATAAATTCTGGATAATCCTTTTGGTTTTCACTAATCTGAATTCGTATCTTGACCGGTCAGCATATATCAAAGTCATATTCATAAGCAAATATTTTATTTTGGATCAAAACACGTGACGGCTAATATAGACGTTATGCCTTAAACAAATATTTCTTCTACTTTATTTTTATTTTTTCTTTTAAAGTACTAATGAAGATTATAAATAAATTTAGTAGCAAAATTGTAAAGAACTCAACTCCTCGAAAAAATCACTCACTTTGTCCCTCAATTCATTTTGACAATAAGAACCTCAGATTTTGTGTTGAGAGCATAATAGCAGTGTTTTTATATCTTCTTTGGATATGATGGATAAAATAAAATAAAAGATAATAATTTTTTTTTTACCATTATTATGATATGTTGGCTAGGATCATGTACTTGCATCTTGACTAGTGTTATAGGGATAAAATTTTGGTCACAATCTTAATCCAAACGTAACAGTTTAATCTCGTTGTTAGATTCAGTTTTTCTTACAAGGCACTTGTGTTTGTCTAAGGTAGGTGTTTTACACACCTAGAGGTTTTCCCCATAAACTCTTTATCAATTTTGCCAACCAAAAACACAAGCAATTGATCAAACATAGCATAGTAAGAACACAAACAATTTACAAGAACCAACTCAACCTTTATTAATCCCTCAACAAAGGAATACACAACGACAATGTGTGTGTGCTATGCATAATCTAATCAGCATGCTATATACATTTAGGCTTTATGTAATACATTAACATATAATAAAAGTTACAAAGAAAATTGTCTATAGGAAGAACCACTAAAACAGGACAACACATTCTAAAGATAGTCAACTACCTCATAATTGCCCACAATCAACTTTCTTAGTATGCCACCCAACAAATCAATTGTCCAAACTAATTTCACATGCTGTCAGCCTTTATGTGCAACCCAAAATACCTTAGACAGTCCATTGTCTAAGCCCAGTGTGGTGCAAAGCATGAACCTATTGTTCGCACGCACTCGTTATATTTATTGTCGAGATCTACACTGCCCACAACTGTTGCCTCTACACCTGCGTGCTACCACTACATAGTAGTGACTCATTGGCATGCCCTCATGCCTAAGGTTGTGACACACCTCCCCTATCAGAAGGAGCCAACAACCTTGATAGATTAGTCCTAAGATAGTCCAACACCATCTCTTTAAATTACCACAAGCCAGTGTCTCTCTCCCACGAAACCTTCTAACCATCAACCTATTTTACAAGAAATTCATTACGTCAATTTTTCTTCTGCTAACCAAGTCTCCTATGGTCCAAGATCTTCATAATTCCCCGTTCAAATTGCTTTTCAATTGTAAGTGGAGCCCTTAGTGATTTACTCCTTTTTGAATGTTTAAGATCTTTGTGAAAAAGCTTTAGATAACTAACATGGAATGTGGGATGAAGCTTTAACCTTCTGGTAGCTTCAACCTATACACAAGAGAACCCATTTTCACCATCACCTTAAATGGCCAATCATAACTTGGCATTAACCCACAATGCTATTTTTTCCCAACAATCTTTTTTCATATTTGCGAAGTCAATTTCAATAGCACCCTGACACCAATATCAAACTCCAAATCTCTCTACTTCTGATTAGTGTATTTCACCATACACTTACTTACCCTTTACAAACTAGCCAATTTCTTTGTGTTGCTGTCACATAGTGTCGAAGATACTACTCCAATAATATGTTAATCCTCTCCGTTTATCCATTTATTTTCGGATAATTTGATGTTGAAAAATTCAACCTTGTTCCCATTAACCCAAGCAACATGATCTAGAATCATTTGGTGAATCGTACATTGCAATCACTAACAACATCTAAAGGGACCCTAAAGTACTTTACCAATGTTTATAAAACAAACCAACAACCATTTCAGTTGTGCATACTGATGGTGCAACCATGAAAACAACATACTTTGAAAATCTGTCAACAATCACCATAATGATGTCTATCCCATTAACTTTTGAAAAAAACACTACAGAGTCCATTAAAATTGAAACCCAAGACCTTTCTAGTATCGACAAAGGCTGCAATAACCTTGCTTTATTCTACCTTAGCACCTTGTCCTACTAACAAACTAAGCAAGTTTTGACATAAAGTTCGATATCAAACTCCATCTTCAGCCAGTAATGCCGAGAGAGCCAGCATACGCTCTCATCCTGGATGATGTTCCCATTGCAGGTCATATATTTTAACGAGGAAGTGTTCCCTTAATTTCCCATTTGAAATATAAATTCAGCCCTCTTTTGTGTAGAGAAGACCATTATCCAGCCAATGCCTTCATACAGTCCTATCTAGTACGAGATCAACTAACTTGACATAAGTTGTGATTAGTACTTAAAACCATATTTTTATCAAGGTTTTATATCATCATTTTGCACTTGAAGTATCAATAACTCCTTAACTAAAGCATGCTTTATAATAATATATCTAATAATATAAGATACCTTTTATTTATGGTAAATGTTCATTTTAAATGCAAGCATATCACATAAATAAAAAGATTGATTGATGATTTTAATAACTGAAATTGAAACAACAAAGAGATGGCCAAATAACACGACCAAAAGATTGATGTCTTTTCCCAAGTGCAGGATTATCAAAGTAATAAATAACCCGACAAGACCGGGATCGAGTCATAGAAAGGTTAACTGTATAAATTATAGATAACAATAATATAACAATAACAATAATAATAATAGTAATAGTAGTAGTAGTAGTAGTACTAATAATAATAATAATAGTAGTAGTAGAAGAGGAAGAAGAAAAAAAGAGAAGAAGAAGTTGATGAGAACTTTGAGATGAAAGATTAATATAAGAATTAAACAATGATAACAACAAATGTCAAGGATAGAGGATCCACTAATGGTATATCAAACAAGTACAGTATAAACTCTTATTATTCAATTAGGAACCACACACAAAGGAGATTCCAATCAGATTATAAATTGTTAACATAATTACATTAGTTATCTAATTTGATTAATAGTAATACTTGTAAATCTTATTAGGCATTCATGATTATAACTTATGTTAACAACAAATCAAGTTCCTTTCATAACTCAAGCGTCGGTTATACCATACAATATGGGCTATGAAAATACATGCATTTGATGTACCAAGTGTTATACAACATAAATCTAGATTAGTCATTTAACAACAAAGTATTAAAAAGTAAACAAGATAACAAATATAAAACATGTTAGTATTAAACATTAAATTCCATATTAAGTTTACAATATACCTATTCTTACACCATTAGTATAACCTTTTCACCTTAATATAATAAACTTAGCTAAACATAATGAAAGAAAGAAAAATAAATAAACAAAATAAGAATATAAATAAGATAAAGGTTAACTAAGTAAAGAAAAGAAAATGAAAGGCATAAACTTGATATTAATGAAAACAAAATCTAAATATTACAAAAACACAAAGAGAGAAAGCAAGAGAATGATCTTGATCTGGAAATTAAGATGCCTAAATGCATGGCAAATGCCTCCTTTTATAGGCTAAAATTAGGAACTATTGATTTGATAACTAATTGATGAGAGGGTGGTCACCTCTTGACTTACTGACAATCCTTATCTTCTCTTGTCTGCCCAAAATATCATTGATAACTTCATAATTAAAACCACTTGAATTATGAAAGTTGTAGGAAATTGTCTCATCTTTCCAAGAAACAAATAAAGGTTATTTGGACTTCTAAAACTCTAGATATGGGCCAAACACTGAACAATGTTCAGACTACAGGACAGATTTGGACTTCTTTATTGTTCCTATAATTTGAACTTGAAAATGGCCTTATTAAATCTTGAGCTCCATATAAAAGTTGTAAACCTATGTCTTACCTTTTCATCTATATAAAGCAGACCTAAATATGAGATCTACAACTCCAAATATGACCCAATTACCAAATTGTGTTCTGGTTTGGACTACACCGACATCTCTTTTCTAAGTGTGGCCATCTCTCTTTGTCCTTTTAATTTCAGTTCTTAAATTCATCAATCAATCCTTTTATTTATATGATAGGCCTACATTTAAAATGAACATTTATTATAAATTAAAGGTATCTTATATTATTAGATATGTTATTATAAAACATGTTTTAGTTAAAGAGTTATTGATACTTTAAGTGCAAAATAATGATATAAAACCTTGATAAAAATGCACTTTAAAGTACTAATCACACCCCCCCCCAACCAGCTTATTACTAGTCCCTAATAATCAATTTGCAAATTCCATAAAATAAGGTATTCATCATTCAACTTCCATTAATCTATCTGGATAAACAAACTCTCATTAAATTTATATATCTGTTCAATACCTCTTAAACAAGATATTAATAAACCTTTATTTTGTACTTAATATATCAACACATAGTTATGGGGCTTTACTTGGAAGAAAACGAAATTATGTTTTGGTCCCTACTTTGGATAATTATCATTTTAGTCCATAAACCTAGGAGACTAGACCTGGTTTTCTTTTATGCATTGGCATATTTTATTTGTGTTGCTTTGAGTTGCTCTTAAGTATTCTTCATATATTTATTATAGGTTTTCCTAACAATGCTCAATAGGTTTTTCGGGTCTTTCATCTAATATTCTTTTTAGTTCTATATTTTTTGAGTGAGTAGAATAATCTTTAATATGCATATAATCAACATATATATATATATATATGTTGATTATATGATGAGTATGATTAGTTAATCTCTTAAATATTTATAAATGTTGCTTTATTTTCTAAGCACTCTCATTCTGTCAAACTAAATTATATTCGATATGATATATATTTCCTTGATGATTCATTGAATATCTATTATGCTTTGACATAGGACATGTTAGTAACTCCATACTAATAGAAAGTAGTTAGCTTATGTGCATATAGTATTCTGTATACCTAGCTGGTGAGAGAGGCATCAACCTGTCGCAATTGATCCTCCCACAGTGGTTACCTTTCAGTGTTATCTGGTCACCCTGAGGTGTTATCTTGTTACTTTCAGGTGTCATTTGATCTCTGAGATGTATTTCATTACTTTATGATAATATGTTTAGTATGTAAACGTATATGTATATTAAAATAAATCGACTTACAAACTACTAATATTTAAAATGTATATTAAATGTTATTCACTCACTGAGTTGGTTGAACTCACTCCTCATTCTTAATATTATTTCAGGTTCTTAGTTTATAATAGCAAGTGAGTTTTGTTGAGTGTCCTTGCTTCTTCAGATTTGGTTGGTATGCCTCACTTATTTTGCGAGGCTTTCCTTTTAATTTTGATTTAATGTTATAAGTGCTTTACTATTACCTTGTTTTAATTAAGTTTAGATTTTAACAATGTAATGAGTATTATGAATTATTGTTTTTTTAATTATTGATGAGAAGTTTTGAACTATCTTTTGGTTTCATTTGTTTTGAATAATATACTATTTTTGAACATTATAAAATGCTGCATATTTTTGAATAACTTGTTATTTTGATATATTTGTTTTGAGGTTTAACATAATTGAGGTGTCCTTTTAACACCGCTCCTACATTACTGGTCACAGACCTGGGATTCGAGTCATGACAATCTTTTTATTATTAACTCTAATTTTAACATACATTAGAATGTCCATAGCACCCAACTTACCTTGTACAACACATTAATCCATGCTAGGTCAGTTTCGACAAGGTTGGATTCGGTCATCGAATACTATATCTCAGTAACTAAATAATTTAGTACACGCATCAGGTTGATGTGCGTGATGTTTACTTATTTGTCAGCCCCAATCTTAGCCACCTTGAAGTATTGCTCCATACCCCACAGAAAATTTTCCAACTCTTTCAAACTTCTTGTGCCACCAAATGACTTGGGTTCTAGTATTCTAGGTTTGGACATGTCACCACCCATAGGGACAGTCACTACAATCCTTTTTAACACTACGATTTCTCCTTTAAGAACTTATTTTCTACGACTTATTTATGCCATAAGATTAACATACTACCCAGCAACCCTTTCTGCCATTTCAATAGCATACATAAGTCCATCATTCACAAACTGATATTTGTTTTTGGCCAAGAGATCGAGAACACTTTTTATATGAGTGAGTCTTTTGCAAATCATCTCATTCGATTAGACATTATGGAGACTTGTAATTCCTCTCCAATTGTTTTTCCAATTATTTTCCCTTTTGCTAAAGCTTTGGGGACAATGACACGACTAAAAGATTGATGTCTTCTCCTAGGTGCAGGAGTGTTGAAGTAATAAATAACCCGGTAAGACCGAGGTCGAACCACAGGGAGGTTAATTGTACAAATTATAAATAATAATAATACAATAATAATAATAACAACAACAATAATAGTAGTAGTAGTAGTAGTAGTAGTAGTAGTAGTAGTAGTAGTAGTAGTAGCAATAATAATAATAATAATAATAATAATAATAAAGAAAAAGAAGGAGAAGAAGAAGAAGATGATGAGAACTTTGAGATAGAATATTAATGTAACGATTAAACAATGATAATAACAAATGTCAAGGTTAGAGGTTCCACTAATGGTATGTCAAACAAGTATAATATAAAATCTTATTATTCAATTGAAACTACACACAAAGGAGGTTCCAATCAGATTATAGATTGTTAACATGATTACATTAGTCATCTTATTCGATTAATGCTAATACTTGTAAATCTCAACAACCATTCATGATTATAACTTATGTTAACAACAAATCAAGTTCCTTTCATAGCTCAGGTGTCGGTTATACCATACAGTATGGGCTATGAAAGAGCCAAGTATTTGTTGTATCAAGTGTTATACAACTTAAATCAAGATTAGTCATTTAACAAGCAAAGTATTAAAAAGTGAATAAGATAACAAATACAAAACATGTTAGTATCAAACATCATGTTAAGTTTACATTATACTTATTCTTACACCATTAGTATAATCTTTTCACCTTGACATAATAAACTTAGCTACACATAATAAAAGAAAGAAAAATAAATAAACAAAATAAGAACATAAATAAGATAAGAGTTAACTAAGTAAATGAAAGGAAATGAAAGGCATAAACTTGATATTAATAAAAGCAAAGCATAAGCAATACAAAAAATACAAAGAGAGAAAGTAAGAGTATGATCTTGATCTGGAAACCAAGATGCCTAAATGCATGGAAAATGCCTCCTTTTATAGCCCAAAATTAGGACCTATTGATTTGATGACTTATTGATGAGTGGGTGGTCAACTCTTGACTTTGTGACAATCCTTATATTTTCTTGTCTGCTCAAAACATCATTGATAACATCAAAATTAGAACCACTTGCAAAATGAAAGTTATAGGAAATTTTCTATGCTTTCTTGTGAAAAACCTTTAATTCATTTGGACTTCTAGAACTCCAGATAAGGGCTAAACATTGAACAGTACTTAGGCTGGAAGACAGATTTTGACTTCTTTGTTATTGCTCTAATTTGGACTTGAAAATGATATTTTTAGATCTTGGGCTCCATATAAAAGTTGTAGGTCTATGTCTTACCTTTCTATCCATATAAATTAGACCTAAATTTGATATCTACAACTCTAGATATGGGTCAAACACTAAACAGTGCTTGGGCTGGAAGACAGATTCTGACTTCTTTGTTGTTGCTATAGTTTGGACTTCAAAATGGCATTTTTAGATCTTGGACTCCATATGAAAGTTGTAACCTATGTCTTACCTTTCCATCCATATAAAGTAGAGCTAAATTTGATATCTACAACTTCAAATATGACCCAATTATCGAACGGTGTTCGGGTTTGGATTGCACCGACATCTATTTTCTAAGTTTGGCCATCTCTTTGTCCTTTCAATTTTAGTTCTTAAATTCATCAATCAATCCTTTCATTTATGTGATAGGCCTGCATTTAAAATAAATATTTATCATAAATTAAAGGTATCTTATATTATTAGATATGTTATTATAAAACATGTTTTAGTTAAGGAGTTATTGATACTTCAAGTGCAAAATGATGATACAAAACCTTAATAAAAATGCACTTTTAAGTACTAATCAGATAACCCCCAAAACTTGACTACATCCTAAAAATACAACTATTAACACACCCCTCCTATTAACCCAAGATTGTTTCCCCCATGTATTAAATGAATCTTTCTCTTAATGAATACCCAACCAAAATGATTTGTTAATTCTAAAAACTCTTCTTCCTTTACAAGACTAGATCCACCAAAAACACAAATATTTTTTATGTGATAACTTGGTAAACCTACCATTTTTACACATTTCTATATCTGTTGAATGTATGGGTTAAGTAAAAATTAAAAAAATAAAAATTAAAAATTAAAAATGCAATCATACGCATGCTATACATGTTTAGGCCTTACGTAATACATCAATATACAATGGAAGTTACAAAGAAAATGCCTTTAAGTAGATCAACTAAAACAAGACAGCACATTCCAAACATATCTAAATGCCTAAAAGCAACTTTCTTAGTCTACCACCCAACAAACCAACTGCCTAAACTGATATCTCATACTGTCAGCCGTCACGTGCAACCTAAAATGCCTTAGACAGTTCATTGTCTAATTTCAATGTGGTGTGAAGCATGAACCTGCTATTTACAATCATCTGTTATACTCGCTGCCAAAATCAACACTACTTGTGCATGCTGCCTCTACACCTAAATGCTGCCTCTACCGAGCAACAACTGGTTGGCGCACTCTCATGCCTAAGGCTGTGATAGCTAGTATCATGGGATTTGTTGCTTTATAATCATGTCTAATCTATGTGCTACAAGTATAGGATATGATGTTGTTGCAATTATGTTTTTATCCCTTATAAAGCTCCCTTGCTTGCTATATAAATAGTTATAGAATAAACACAATAATATATAAGAATAATATATAAGAAGTCTTTTTTGTTTTCTCTATAGTAGACATACTTTTCTTTTATAAATTATCATGAGCATGCTTAACACAACATTGTGAAATTATCCTGTATATTAAACACACCTGGTTTGATGGCTCTATATTTCTCAAACAGTTGATTATGAAACTATTATGCATATATCCTAGGACATTAACTATGCACATGATTTCCTATTGTAGCTTACTCATTTCAAACATTTGATTCGAAGGCATGGTTTGATGGTAAATCTATTAAATATTTAATAAGAATCATTATAACTCAAAAGTTTAAGTTATAAAGTGAAATTTTAATAACTCTTGACTATTTGATCATTAAAGTACAAAATCATGTCAAAGAATCATTTTAATCGAAAACCATAAATTGTTAAGTGAGACTCCAAGTTAGAATCTGTTAAGAAAAAAAACTGAAAGGTGTGAGGAAAACATTGCTAACCTATGCCCATAAACATTGCAAATTACTATAGTAATACACTCTTTGTTTTTTGATTTTGATCCTTTCTTTTTATGCTTCAATTATTGATTTTTTTTTCTTTTTAAATTACTCCTTAAATTGTGTGTTTATTGACATTTAGAGTTGATATTTTATTTTATTAAAAAAATTATCAACAACAAGTTGGTGCTTAATTTTACCAAAAAAACGAATTTATTGTTGTTTTTTTGACAAAATTTAAAACCAAGAAAGCATAATTAAAAACAAGACAAAAGAGTAGCACTTTGTTGTTTTAAATAAATATGATTTGACCTCTATTTTTTTCTTTAGTCATCAAAATTTATTTATTTTAATTTTGACCATTAATTTGTGTTGATTAGGATTTTCACTACAAGATTTCATAGTTTTATCAACAGACAAAATCCATTGTCATAAGATTCAGAGTTTGTCGGTAATTTTTTTATCGACTAAATCACCAAAGGAAAGCATCCATCGATATATAGTTCATCTGTAATACCGCATTTTGTAGTTAAGTTTGTTGACAAAAAAAATATTATCGATGGTTTTACATATAGAAATTGTACACCAAAAAAAAATCCACCTAGAAATATACCGACAAATTTATTCCATTGGTGATAGTGGCATATCCAATAAATATGTTACAACTCTTAGTAAAATGCTGACAGACGGTATCCCTTGATGAAATTATTAGTGATTGTGGCATTTCAATAAATATTTTTCAACTCTTTGTGAAATGCCAACAAACACATTTTACTTATAAATTCATTGAAATGTATTTTTAAATTTTTTTAATAATTTAGAATAAATAATATAAAATTCTATAAATTAATAGTAAAAAACCAATTATTCTGATAAATTTCATGAAATATAAAAAATAAAAAATAAATTTACATAATATTCATTACAAATTGAATGTGTTTACTAAAAAAAATATTAAATTAGCACAATGACGGAGTTGAAGAAGAAGGAGGAGGAGGTTGGTTATTGTACAGCCAAAAAGAGGGCACACATGTATCACCACTCTATGATGTCATGTTCATGATTGTTTGGCGAAGCTGTTCATAATTCATTGATAGTTGCTCGTATTTCTTAGTGAGATGAGTTGTGTGTTACTGCAAAGCCATAAACTTCTTAGATTGGGTACTCGATATTGATTGGGAGCTCCAAATGATTAAGACTCTATGGGTCACCTGCTATTTCTCGACCGTAGCATTGGAGAGCTTGTGCACTCTATTTTTATCGGGTCCACCAGACAATTCTACCTCCATCCACAAATCTGGATTGAAATCCAAATGAGTCAAAGGATTGTCCATATATATCTTTATCAACTGGCTATTATAGATCTCTTGAAAATGAAAAAAGAAATCATCATATTCAATTCAATAAAAATATTAACTTACAAAATAAAATGGTTGAACGAACATACCATAAAGTGTTGAGCGTGGATGTTAACGAACTATTACTCCTTTTTTTGGCAGTCTTGACTCCACACATGCATCTCAACTAACAGGTCCATTGGTCTTAACTCACATTCAAGAGATATAGCATATAAGAAAAAATATTAATTAAGTAACAAAAAATTATTTAACAATATATTTTCTTGAGATTAATCTTACATCTATTTCGTATCTGCAGCAAACGAAATGGAGCTGCCTATGTCATGCGTATTGTTCCAGCTAAATTTATCATGTGTATAAATAATTAATTTTAAATAAAACTAATAACGTATTTATAATTATATTAAAAATTTATTAAAAATAAACTAAAATTAGAAATTAGCATCAACCTCAAATCTGTCAAACTAGGCATTGATTTTAGGTATCCATTTAAAATGTCTAGATATCTGACTCCACCTAACTCCATTGAAATAATAAAATATCCATCAATGATTTGAGTGCCGATAATATTACTTGGGTGGCCTCAATATTTTTGAACTCGAAAATAAATTAAATTAATGAAATATTGATTAGTTGATTATAAATTATGTTATAATTAAAAAAAAATAAACCGAAACAAACTTACATTAAAAGGTTGTCCTTCTACTGTGCTTCATACTTGCGGGTGAATTGATTTCGTTGCAAAGGCATGTTGCCTCTGAACTATGAAACTACACTAGAAGAGGTAGCATTGGTAGACAACACATTTGTCTCTTCTTGATTGGCACCTAATGAGATGTCATCCTCACTATTAGAAGAACTAGCTGTGACCATATATGAGTGACGAGTTATTAATTTCGTTCTACATATTTACATAATTTTATACGAACAATTATATAATTATATTCGATTGTAAAAATAATAATTCGACAGGACCTCCTTTATATTAGAGACTACCCAAACTTTTCAAACCTGCAAATATTAACAATAGTCACAACCAATTGACCCCATTAAAAAATCTTGTATATAACATAATATCTATACAAATAACATCTATAATAATTACAAAGTAAATTCAACAATAAAAATTAAAATTCAACAAATTATTCAATTATTATGGAAAAATGAACAATAAAATATATTCAATAAATTAAAACAAAAACTATAGACTAACAATTAAAATTAATAGAAATAATTAAACACATATCATCCAATAATAGAGTAAAATTGAGAGAAAATAAATAAATTTATTCCTATATATTCAATTAGTAATTA
Organism: Populus pruinosa; assembly: GCA_026413675.1. NCBI lineage: Eukaryota > Viridiplantae > Streptophyta > Magnoliopsida > Malpighiales > Salicaceae > Populus > Populus pruinosa. Next base: position 56,358,900 of record CM048592.1, read on the forward strand.
TAAGGTAAATTCAACAACAATTATTTCATGACTAAAGACTTTAGTAATTAAAAATGCTTACCTTAATAATATGTTTATTTCATGACTTTATCTATATTATAAAAATACATCAAAATAAAAAAAAAACATAACAAAAATAACAATAGCTAAAACAAAAAAAAAAATCTTCAAGTAAAATGAAGTAAAGAAAACACATACATTTTAATTTGTTGAATATTCAAGTAGACAAAACAAACAAAAGATTTGAAGGAAATGAGAGGGGAAAGAATGAAAAGCAGATGAAAAAATAAACTGAAGGGGCAGCTACTAGGATTTATAGCATAGTTTTCCAATAGAATTACTAATAGACATTTAAATAATATTAATTTTAATTATTCCATCATTGATGTTTCAAAAATCTATCGATAAATTTTCAATTCCATACTAGAGTTTTAATTACCCTATATATTCTTTGCAGTTCGTTGATAATTGAGTCAGCAAATGCATGCAATGAGAGATGCATTTAATACCTGCCATTCGAATTTACATTGTCTATTGATGATTTTGTAGATGATTATGAATTGGCGACACATATCAATGGACGAGATTCTATTTGAAAAAACATTGGTGATTGTTGCATTTCTATCACTCTTTGTGAAATGCCAATGGACTAAATCTATTTACAAAGTTGTCGATGATTGTGACATTTCCAATGAAGGTTTTTGTGAAATGTTGATGAACAAAATTTTGTTTGCGAAGTCATCAGTGATACTGGCATTTCCAGTAAATATTTTTGAACTCTTTGTGAAACACGGAAGGATAGGAGTTCGTCGATATGAACGTTCGTGAAAGTGCACTATGCAAGAAAGATTATGTTTGTATTGCGTATTTACCTTCTTGCAAACTCTTAAATTACAAATTATCCATCACATAAAACAATATTAACAGTTCTTAACCAGTACAAATTTATAAAATAAATATTCTGTATTACAAAATATATCATCCATAATCAAATTACATAAAAAAAATGTTTTACACATTGTTTCATTATGATAGTTAATCAGAATTTTCTTCTTCTTCATCGTTAATTGAATAGTCATCGCCTTAATCATAATCTTCAATATGGATATCATCATCATCTTCATCAATATTTTCTTGTCCACTAAACCTGAAAACAACATTCAATTCCTCGATGTTAATATTAACAAGATTATCATCGAAAACTTGAATTTTCTTCTTAGTCATTCGAAGGAGCAACTTCATATGGTTTAACCAACTCACTAACTTGAAAGATTTCATCTTGCACACATGTGTCTTTGTTCTCATCCTAAACAACCTTGACACGACCCTTGGGTTTTATTTTTAAAACATGTACATATACTAGCAAACTACATATACTAAAAAAAAAATTGACATTTAAATGTTAAAATTAATATATATATATATATATATATAGAATTACTTATAAAAAATAATAAAATCCATAATAAATTAGAATGGGGCTGATATGACCACAAAACTTAAAGAAATATAACTTATGCTGAGAAGAGGGAGATTTTTCTTTGGGGGGGCTTGTTGTTTGTAGTTTGGGAGATGAGAGTTGGGATGAAAAAAAAAAGGAGAAACAGGAGAGTAGAGGGTTAACAGAATAGTGATATATTTGCTTTTTTCAATGAAATCACTGAAGGACTCATGTTGTATGGAGATCTCGGTGTGAATCCCTTAGAAATTCCACCAGTAAAATCAGCTCTAAATTACTGGCAAAATTATTATGTCGATAATTCTATTGGTTTTAAGCAAATTTCTGATAGTATTTTTATTAATAAATTTTTTTGATATACTTTTTTATTTGTGCTTTTTGCTATATCAAATAATTATCTCGATATTGGGTGATGAAATAATTGTTTTGAAAAATAAAAAACCAAGTTATCAATTCTAATGGGATCCATGACCTGGTACAAGAGTTTAACAAGTTGATCCGGTTTGTGAATTTTACGAGTTTACTCACCAAACTTTATATGTTTTTTTTCCTTTAATTTTTATAATTGATTTTTTTCAATCATCTATTTTTTTTCTTTGTTTTTTTTATAGGGTTCCTATGGAATTAAAAAACATCTAGGTATTAGGTTGGTGTTCAATTTTAATATCATCTATTTTTTATTATATAATAAATAAAAATAGTTTAAATTATTAAATCTAAGAGAGTCCATGACCAGGGACGCACGGTCGATTCAATATTTTTATCATTTTAATATTATTTTTTAAAAAAATTCATCTTAAAAATAAATTAACTTTAAAAAAAAAATGAGTTCTCAGCCTCATGACAATAATTACAAGTTTCAAAAGTTAACATATGTTAATTTTGATTGTTTTTATAATTCTCTTTTTAAAATTGATTTTTTTCTAACTTTATCTTTTAATATTTTTTTTTTTTTGTGAATTGATTTTTTGGTTTTTTTTTCATTTTTTTTAAAAGATTATCTCAATCTTGTATTTATAATCACCAAGTTAGCCAATTAATCCTGGTTCATGATTTTTTTTATTTATTTTTTTAAATTTAATTTTATTATTTAAGATATGATTTTTTTATTTATTTTTTAAATTTAATTTTATTATTTAAGATTAGATTCTTAGATGGATGTGATTTACACTTTTATTCCGTCCTTGACCTCACTTTTTATTATGATTGAGAATTTTTTTTATATTAAAAAACACTTGAAAACACACTAATGTACGAATTTTTTTTACAGGGACAAAAAACAATATCCCATCTAAAGCGAAGTTCTTGTAAAATAGCCAGTGTTATTTTATAACAAAATCATGGTTGATTGTGGGGTTTGGAAGGCCAGTCATTTTGCTTGTCGGCGATTCTCTTCAGTATGTGCAGAGCTCTGAAGAGGGGTTTGGCATACGGTTCTGAGTTTTGATATGAAACCAACATGATCAATTTACAGTATTCTATCAATTCTTTATCCCTTTAAGAACTTGCGCTAGAGAAGACTGTGCACTGTAATGCCAGTTTCTATAAGCTATGAGAAATCACTAGAATTGTCCAACTTCAAATTATGACAAGCATCCAAATAATACAGACACAAGTGATAATATAATTTTTAAAATTTCCAACTGCATAATTGCTTTCTACTGCTGTTGGTCTGTAACTATGTATGGAATATCAGTAAATTCCCAAAATAATTAACATGGGCACCTCAAACCTCCTCCAAGAAATCTCTAGTTGTATAGTATACTTTCCATTTACCCAGTTTAGGATATTACTTTAATTAATGAGGATATTTTGATTTCATTTGGGGGCAGGTCAAAGTTCAGTATGAACAATGTGGTCGCTGTTGGAATCTGCAAGCTCATCAATTTCTGTCTTCTCGTTGAGAATGTAGTTTTGGGAGAGTTCTGTCTCTTTGTCATGGGAAGTTAAGCAGTCGACTGAAGGGTGAACGATGCCATATCCAAAACCTTCCGCTGAATTGCAGAAGGTCTCTACTGTGCTATCCTCCATCTCTAAATTGACGTTACTCAGGACTAGGTTGCTGCAAGGAACTGAGTCACTGCAGGCAAATTTCATTGCTTTTTCACTCCTTGTAGTCCCACTAATATTGCGATACATGATCTCGCTAATTTTCACTGCTGATGTCTAACAAAAGAAAAGCAGAGAATTTGATGATTTTTCAGAATTCTGATAGCATGACTAAGATGGTTATTAAGAGTAAAGTGTCCGATGTATCTAGTAAAAATTATCTAATTAAACTTGGAATATTCACCTGGTTTTGGCAGGATGTTATAGAATCGCAGTAGAATTGGTCGATAATGATGGGGTTATCGACATTGTCCATCCTCACATTTTCAAAACGTACCCCGCGGACATAACCATTACCTCCCTGCAGCATATAAAAGATGTCAGCAGGGGATTTTAGATGCATAATCCATCAAACATTCCTCAAATATTGTATGAAAACATCATTTAAACACTTGCTTTGAAATCCATACAGTTATAACCATGTCCTCGAGTATTACCTGCCAGGTCTTAATCCTGACGCCATTGGTTGTCTCACTGATAAATGCAGTATCCAGGACCACCTTAGAGACTATGCCCGTTGAGTTGTTCTTCCCAAGACTTCCAATGCTGAGTGACAGAATTAAAAAATAAAATAAAAAGGTTAATAATGACAAGTAATAATTTCAGTCCTATCTCTTATGTACTCAATTGTATAGAACAACGGCAAAATCTGGCCTCTAATTTCTCTTTTTGTGGGATTTGGCATGATATCTAAAATTTCGTATTTGATTCAACCTGACTCCATGTCCAGGTCCACAATATATCCTCTTCATCATAATACCGGAGCTACCGTTAACAATTGAGATGCAATCATCACCTGAATATTCAATAGAATCAACAAAATATAAAACCAGTCAGCATGTTTACCCATAACACTCACCTCCCTATTCTAGTTCCGATTTTCTGTACTAACAAAAAATTTAAGACTAAAGAAATGGGGTTGAGGTCTGAAAACCTGTTCCAATTTTGCAGTCCTGGAGAACAATATTAGTTGATTGAGTAATATGGATTCCATCTGTGTTTGGACTGTCTCCGGGAGCTGAAACACTAACTTCAGATATTCGCACGGATGCTGACTTGGAAATCACAAAATGCATCTGCTGGCTGTTCTTTATAGTAAGACCTTTTACCTTCACTGATGAGCTTGAATCAATGGTTAATGCCTGCGAAGGCCTCGATTGCTTATATACCAGATAATCTCTACAGTTGTTTTGGATGGATGCATAATATAATTAAGGGAAAAATATCCTTACCGTCGGCGATTCTCTGCAAGGCTGTGAAGAAATAAAAGAAATATTAATGTAAGTTTTGTTTAATTCAAGCATGGATAATACTATAGACTAAGATTTTTGAATAATCACATTGGTCTTGTTCTTTTTGCAAGATGACGCCCACCATTTTCTGCCTGAACCATCAATAACTCCATTCCCTTGGAAGAGGACTCCGTTCAGCTTAGAGAACTCAAGCCATTGTCGAGCAAGATCGGGGTCCCAGTTCTTAGGCTCACCAGGTGCTACAATTGTTCCATCTATCTGTAAAATCATAATAACAAAGACATTTTAAAACGTAAGATGACGACGCAAATGGTTCGAGAACATAAGCACTTATCTGCCAACACAGTACTGACAACAATTTATAAAATATAAATTTGGTATACAACCTTTGAAGCAACATAGCAAGTTACCTGGATGACTAATCTATCTTCACAAGGGCCTTTAAATCTTGTTGCATTAACTAAATAATGGCGTTCGGAAGGAACCAAGAAAACTGCTTCTAGTGTAGCACAAGCAGTTTCCCAAGCTTTCACAAAGGCCTGGCAATATCACAACAGAATATATAATCTGGTCACGGCAATAGGCTTATGTGTCAATGAAACCTATTTAGCTTAGGGTCAGAAGACCTAAAATTTGGAGAACGTATGACATTGAAAATGTGGACTTAATATGGAAAGATCAATCACTAAATTGAGTGAAATATGGAAAAGCTTTTGAAGTTATTCTAAGAATTCAAATATGAACCTGGGTGTCATCAGAAACTCCATCTCCAACAGCACCAAAGCTATCAACATTAACAAGAACCTTGCCACCACGTTCTCTTGTCCAAGACGGGATATCGAAAAGTACCACATCATTTTCTTCATCTATCTCAAAGCTTTCAAGCTCCTCAAGAATGGCAAAGTTGTTATACACCATGTTTTCAGCAACTCCATTTGCCAACATGAGCATACCAAGCAAGGTAATGATGAATAATTTGTCCATGATTGTCTAATCTGAATGTTTTACTTGAATGATTGATTGATATAAATTGTTCCAAACATTGGATTTTAATTTATATTTGAAGATTAGTTTTGGAAATGAAGGTTTATGGGCCATTTGGCTTGGCTTAAAAGTTCACGAAGGAGCATCATTTTTTTACGAGCACTAGACTTAAAGTGAAAGTGAAATAAGAGTTCTTTGCTTTACTTTTCAACCAATAAACTCTAGTGCACTTTCTGTTTTTGGCTTGTCTTAGTTTCCAAGCAGTAGTGACTTATGACTCCAAAGCTAGCTCCTCACCTCCTCTAATGGCCCGAAACAGAACTTCGTCTGTCATGATCAGCTCTTCCATGAACACGATAACTTGTATGAGACTCGATTACATTTCTGCAGCAAGGCATTTATGCACCTTCAGTCCTGAATATGTTAAAGTTCACTGATAATGGCCCCTGCCTTGGCTTCCATCATGCACTGCTTGGATCCCTTGGCTGAGAAGAGTCTGAGCATTTGTCTGAGCAGACCTATGCTTGGATCCCATCATTAACATCACTTTAGTCCAGCCAGTATCACTTGGTCAGGAGTCTCTATCATATTTTTGTTGGCTTGTTTTGCTATGAGAGGCTGAAGTGTAACATAAATACATATGATTGTTTTAAATAGCAGAGTTCTAAGACTAGACTCTAATTGATTACTACTACAAAAGAGAAAAAATAAGTTGCTTCCCTCTTTTCCCTTAGTATTTGTTGAGATATGTCTCTCATTTGTTAGATTTTGGCATTTCTTCTCGTGTTTGTATGTTATGATTTACGATTTTTTTTTTCTATATTGTGATCAAGATCACATTAACATAGTAGATTTTTTATCTGTTAATCTAACATTTCTAATTTAGAAAAGAGAAAACAAAAGAAGTTATCAGTTCCACTTTAGTCTTACATTGTATCAATCACTTGATTTATCTTTGAAAATCACGACACCCCGAATGCTTTGCCGTGTAAGACTTTTGTTAGCCCTATGTCAGAATTCCTGAAAAATGTAGACATGAGATACAAAGATTTCTAACATCTTTCCAAAGAAAGAATTTGCTAACAGGTCAATTTTTTTGGCATTGATTCCTGTTATGCTGTTCAGGATTGTGTCTTGAGATAGAATATAAAAAATGGTTAAAAAACTATTGTTTCTTTTATGCAGAACCTGTGACATGCTGAATTTCTTTGAAATTTCTTATTCTTGTTTATAGCAAACTTTAATCTATAATACAATGCAAACCAATCTCTATCCATGATTTCTTCTACAATTTGTTCTCATGGAAAGTGCAAGAGGCGGCCCGATGGCCTGTTCATGCCTGAAGAAGTTGTCAGGATCAACTTTGGTCTTCACATGCACCAACCTGTAGAAGTAGGAATACCCAGCCAAAAAAAGAACAGAATTGATCCAGCTTGTTTCAATACATTCGTGTCTTGTCAAACCCAACTCAGGGAAGCTGTCTTGCATTACTTGGAGGAGTCTTTTAGCATCACCAAGAAACAAGAAACAAGAAACAAGGTCCTTTGTTACCAGCCGTAGCCAATTGTATGGTGACTCTGATGAAGAGATCCTAGTCAAGTTTATCAGCAACTTCTTGCCATCTATAGAGGATTTTAGCAGCACCTTGTTCCAAGGTCTCGGTAATCCTGAAAACAGTCACCATGGATGGAACTGGAACCAATTTTACTCTCCAGGAAGTAACGATTCCAAAACTGCCTCCTCCACCTCCACTAATTACCTAAAAAGATCTTTCCCCATGGATTTTCTGTCAAGAACTCTTCCATGAACATCTATTATCCGAGCATCAATGACATTGTCTGCCGCAAGGCCATATTTTCTCACCATGGAGCCATAAGAGGTACAGAGACCAGCTGGGAAGCCATGAGTTCTGCTTTACTCAGCAATTCTATAGTAAAGTTCACCATTTGTGGCGCCCGCTTCAACCCAAGCGCCACTATCATCAATATAAACACTACTGGATAGAAGCTTGGAATTATCTATAAAAATGAATGTCAATAACAGCAGCTTGGATGTGAGATTCTTTCAATGGAGTGAGGTTAAACTCAGGTTTTGGCAGTGAAGGCAGTGCGAACCTAAGATTTTGAGCTGAAGATTGTACAATAGAAGTGAATGAAGAGTTCTGTGGAGCGTACAAGATGTTGGAAAAAGCAAAGGAGATTTCTGAATTGGAAGTGACAGTAACAAAGAAGGAAATAGAAATAGAAGAACAATATTTGACAGAAGGGAAGAACCTGAACAGACCATTTTCCTGCTGCTCCTGTGTTTCAGAATTTAAGTGTTACAAGATTCCTCTTACAAACAGCTGCTATCTGTTGGGATTCTTATCCTGACATCACTACTTAGCACAGCATTGCTGCTCTAGTGTTTCAAGAATTTAAGTGTTACAAGATTCCTCTTACAAACAGCTGCTATCTGTTGGGATTCTTATCCTGACATCACTACTTAGCACAGCATGGATCATTTTGTCAAGAATATATTTAATATTCAGTGTTCTGGGAATTCAAATCCATTGAAAATTTTGCTTGCCCATGACCGTGTATACTGCTATGAACAATGAACTCTACTACAATTTGAATTTTCCAGCTTAAAAATCTATTTCTCTTTTTTCTTTTCCATTCCAACTCTCCCCCCTCTTAGAAGGTAAACAATTAGCCCCTTTTCAAAAACAATTCTCCCTCTTCTTAACACAAGTCATATTTTTTTTATGTTTTGTAGTCACAACATTTATGTTCTAATTTACTAATTAATTTTATCATTTTTTTTATAAGTAATTTTATCTTTTTTAATTTTAACATTTAAATATTAATTTTATTATTTTTTTAGTGCATCTATTTTGTTAATATATGTACATGTTTTATTGTTATTCCTCAAACAAACTTGTAGTGTATGAATGTATAATTTTGTACTTGTTATGGTTTGTTTTAGATTTTGTTAAATTTTATTTGTTTGTAAATTGTTGAAACTTTATTGAATTATCGAATTACATGTGTTGTGGTGAAATAATTAATAGCTTGTTTAATTAGTCCATTTTAATTTTTATCAATGCTATTGCGGAGTTGTAATTTTCATAAATTTAAAGGTATAAATTTGTATGGACATTGATAATTTATAATGAATATTTAATATTTATGAGAAGTTGTAATTAGTTTGTTGGATAATCTCGAGGAAAACCAATATTTTTGCAAATTTATTTACCTAACATAGTTAATTAATACATGTTATCATTATAATTTTATAGAGGTTCGGTAGAAGTCATAGATGATCATTCATGAATATATCGAGATTCACTCTAAGGATTGCGGAGGATGAATTATTGTAATGTGGTTCAGGATTTTATTAATTTCACAACATCTATTCCCAGAAATTTTACTAGAGGCGGTATTAGATGTCCATACAAGAAGTGTCAAAATAAAAGGTATCTACATCCAGTTATAATAATGCATTTTATACATAAAGGGTTTATGAAGAATTACTAGTGTTAGTATACACGCAGAGAGATATTTGTTCTTAATAAGAGTATGGGAGAAATGGTGATTAGGTAAACTTATAGTGCTAGCAACGTGTATAAAGTTGCAAATGACAACCTAATCCTCACAAGAATATGGTTACAAGAAAAATGATATCATCATGATCTAGATACAAAACCAAAAACATCTAGAGATTATTACAATTTCAAATTCAAAATACTTACAAATAAAATTATTTGGATAGGTGAATAATAAGTTTAATCAAACCTTCTTACTATTTGATCCATTTTTTATAATCAAGGAAGGTGATAGTATGATGCATGTAAAAGTTAAATACCTGCAAAATAATTTTTTTAATGAATTCATAACACTATAAGATTTCATAGTTTTACTAAAAAAATTATTTTATTTAGAGTTCATCGGTAATTTTTTTACCGACGATATCATTAACAAAAAACATCCGTTGACTTACCATTCGTCGGTAATATTGGATTCTGTTGCTAAGTTTATCGGTAAACAAAAACATATTACTGATGGTTTTACAAACAGAAATTGTGTGCTAAAAAAACAAATTCCAGCTTGAAATATACCGATGGAATGTATCTGTCGATGATAGTAGCATATCCAGTAAATATTTTTTGACTCCAGTTAAATGCCAACGAAACAATATCATTCTATAAATTTTTTGGTGAGTGTGGCATTTCCACCACTCTACTCAACTCCATTGAAATAATAGAATCTCCATTGATGATTTAAATGTCGATGATATTACTTAGGTGACCTCAATATTTGTGAACTTGCAAATAAATTAAATTAATGAAATATTGAAAATTAATGAAATATTGATTAGTTGTTCATAAATTATATTACAATTAAAAAAAACTAAAACCAAAATAAACTTATATTAAAAAGTCATCCTTTCATTGTGGTTTGTACTTACAAGTGAATTTATTCTATTATGAAGGCATGTTGTTTTTGCGCTGTGAAACAGTGTTAGAAGAGGTAACATTGGGTGACGACGTAAGTGCCTCTTCTTGATAGGTACCTAAGGATATGACATCTTTGTTGTTAGAAAAACTAGTTGCAACTATATGTGAACGACAAGTTGCTGATTTCGTTTTACACATCTATACAATTTTATATGAATATTTATATAATTAAATTTGATTGTAAAAAAACAAATATGGCATCACCTCCCTTATACTAAAGACTACCCAAACTTTTCAAACCTGTAAATATTATCAATAGCCATAACCAATTGAAAAAAAAAAAAACCCAAAAATTCATAATAAAATAAAATTGACAATAGCATAACTAGCCAAACTTAAGCAAATTACCTAGTTAACCAACACCATATAACTAAATCAAATTAGCCAAATTCTACAAATCAAAAATGCTTATCATAACCATCTCCTACTTGTTATAATTTCTCATATAAAAACTAGATTCTTTTCGTTATAACCTTATCTATAAATTCCAATGTGCCTTAATTTTAGATATATTAAATCTTAGTAGAACCATTACACAAAGCATTTGCAATATACTTAAAAACAAAAATCATTATAAATCAATATATTCCAATTCAATTAAAAATTCTAATTAATTACAACATACCATCTTCCTAAATAAACATGATTTTTCCATAGTTAAACCATAATTCATCATCTTATATCAACTAACAACAATTTAATCATTTATGCCTTTTTTCATTACTTTTACCTTATAATCCTGCCTTTCTTCGTTACTTTTACCTTATAATCCTAGCTTATGTAAAACTTGTATAAATCATCAAATTCATCATCAAATATTTCTAACAAGTCATTTTAATTATTTTTTTCATATACCAATCATTCACACTTCCATAAATTTTCATAAATTTTATCTTTTTTACATACTTTAATATGTATAATAAATTACAAAGTAATAACTTCATTGCCAAAGAAATAATTTCTCCAAAATTAATAAATGAAAAAAACATCATTCTTTATTAGCTCTTATATATTCTTAAATTCATAAAGAAAACACATTTAAGTTTACTTTAAACTTAAACATGTGAATTTCCCTTTCTTACCAAATCATTATTAACCATAATCTCACACAATAATTTTGCACAATTCTACAATATCTAACATATTATTATACTTCCAAATATTTCACTTTTTTGCAAATACATAACAAAAAATAACAAAAATAACAAAAAACAAAGACCAAATAAAAAAATAAAATCTTAAAGCAAATGAAGAAGAGGAAGTACACACCTTTTAAGTTGTTAAAGATTGAACTAAAAATTACAACAAAAAATGCTGGAGCAATTGAAAATTTTAAAGGAAATGACAAGAAAAAATAAAAATTTAAAAATGAAGTAGAAGAAAAAAATTAAACTGAAGGGGCAATTGTAGGGATTTATATTGTAGTTTTACTGATAGACTCACTGTCTAAATCACCAAAGAACATTTAAATAATATTAATTTTAATTATTGCATTAGTCAAGTTTCTAAAATATGCTATAAGTTTTGAATTTCGAGCTAGAATTTTTAATTAGCCTTCATATTTTTTGTAGGTCGTCGGTAATTCCGTCAACAACTACACACGATCACATATGCATTTAATGCACCGCTATTTGGTATTCATACCATCTGTCGGTGAAGTTGTCATTGATTAAGAACTGCTGACCAATACCGATGGATTGTATTTCGTCTACAAATTTATTAATGAGTGTGTCATTTCCATCACCCTTTATAAAATACCAATGAAATAAATTCTTTTACAATTTCATCATTGACTATGTCATTTTCACCATCCTCGTTGGTAATGATTGTGGCATTTCCAGTGAGGGTACTGTGAAATGCCAATGGACTATTATCCATTCGTAAAGTCATCGATTATGATTGTGGCATTTTTAGTGAGGCTATTGTGAAACGTCAATGGACTATTATCCATTGGTATGGACTTCGATGATAGTATAATGAGCAAAAAAGATTATATTTGTATTGCTTATTTACTTTACTTTCCTGCAAGTACTTCAATTCCAATTTGTCCATCACATAAAACAACAACAATGCTTAAATAATACAAACTTATAAATTAAATATTTTGTGTTACAAAATATATTATTTATAATATATATTACATGAAAAAAATATTTTACACATTGGTTTATTATGATAGTTAGTCATAATGTTTTCGCAATCTTTAAATTTCATGGGCATTGTCTATCATTTTTCTTGAAACATGATGATATTCTAATCTGTTTTTTTTTTTTTATTGTAGTGTCATTAACTATTCCTTTTTTTATTATGAATAATTTACTATTCCTTGTCGAACACATTTCTCATCCATAAGCTAAAACTTAACAATACAAAAAATATAAATAAATAAATAAATAAATACAGAACAGAAATAAATAAGGATCAACTGAAAGTTGGCTGAACCTACAAGACTAGATCACGAGGTCCAAGCTTGGTATGTAAACAGCTTCACTAGGCCTTGGATCCCACTAGTCTGGGCTCTCTGATAATCCAACTACATTCTTTATTAAAAGTTTGTCTATAAATGCATTGCAAACCAACCGTATTTTTTAAAAAATTTATTTTGTTTTTTAAAAAATTAATTTATATATTTTTAAATCATAAAAAAAATTAAGAAATAAAAAATATTTTTTTTAATATATTATTTTTTAAAAAAAATATTTTGAATTACAACTAGTACTATAATCCCAAAAACGATATTAAGTATGATTAGCTTCTTTTTAAAAAAAATAATTAATGTTTTGTTGATTTCTTTTGGTGAAAAATATAATAATACCTATGAATATGTTTACATGTAACTTTGAGATCTTCACGCCATCTTTTTTTTAAGGGTGGACAAAGAAATTTTATTTTTCCTTTTTTATAATAGAATAAAGTTATTAAATCCAGTTTAAATAATAAATGGGATGAAATAATAAGATTAATCTAAACAAAATGTCATTTTAATAAAAAAAATTCTAAACAAAATTTTAAATATGTTTTTTTATTAAATTAGATTTTAACCAAGTTACTAAGATTGTGGATGAAATCATCAAATCGTTTAGGTTTAATTGAATTAACTTCTATCAATATTTTTTAAAATAAACTTATCAAGTAATTTAAAATTTAATTAGATTAATTTTTATTTAATTATGTTTTGCAAGCCGGCTCAAGCCAAGTGGACCGGCTGCTAGCTAGGATGAGATTGCTTTGAGAAAATGAACGAAAATGGATTAATTAAACCTGAATATAGGTTCACAAAATCCCATCACAACGTCCCTGCGCACTACACATTGTTAAGATAGGCAGAGCTTTGAATTCCAGACAACATACACAAACTTCAGAGGTAGAATCTTCAGATTTGGATAGTCACGAGTGGCTAAAAAATAAAAAACAAAGAAATTTTTTTTCGAAGAACAAATCTAGCCTCAAGAAATTAACCTTACCGCTTTTCCAACAGTTCTAAATGTCAAGATCTTGCTGAGATCATCTTCGTATCACCACCATGGTATCTCTTACAGCAGCTGTTAATCTTGTGACTAATAAAGCCAAAAACAAATTGAACACTTGAAGGACACGAGACAACTCGTCTAAAAATGTTCATCAATTGTCTTGTTAACTAGTTAATCTTCTCATTACCAATTAAAAATGTTGTCAAGTGAACTAATTATGTCTTCACATCAATCCTTCATTTGATTGAAATTTTAGTATCCTAATCTTGCAGGGTAAAATATTTGCTTATTTTTAATGATAAAGTCCAAACAAGTAATTTATGTAGGGCCATTATAATATTTTTAGGTTTACTCAGGTTTTTAAAGGTTAAAATTTCCTGTTATCTTGATAAAAAATTGATATAAAAATTAATTTGTTTTATTAATTCATAACCTGATTTAGATAAATTCATTGATTTCTAACACATGTCACAATGTTACAACACTATCTTATGTTCGTTTTATTTTAATTAGAAAAAATGATAGAGATAATATGGTTTTTATTATATATGATTATTATATATGATGAAGATTTTGATATCATTTTTTAATTTTAATTTAAAAGTTTGAATTGTAAAACAAGGTTCTAAAATTGTTTTTACATGAACTCTTTGTAAAATTTAATCACTCGATCAAATTGCATTTCTTTAAGAAAATTGCCATTTGCAGAGAAGGGAACATTTCATCAAACTTTCTACTACATCTTGAACACACAATAGGTAGTTTATTACATCACTTTTCTATAAAACTTGCAAACAGGACATGTTTGTTTAATTTTTCTGAACTCCACAAAACTAATAAAATCAAATTCAGTACAATATTAGTCCCATAAAGACTCATATGATGATGATGATGCTCCAACCAATTATGTCTCTAGCTAATGAATCCCATGATGTCCCCTTCCTTTTCTTTTTCTCGAGGAGACTGGAAGAGGCGGGATGCTCTGCTCATGCCTGAAGAAGTTGTCAGGATCAACTTTGGTCTTCACTTGTATCAGCCTGTTGAAGTTATCCTTGAAGTACTTGGCGCCCCAAACACTAGCTTCAATAAAGCTTGTGTTGCTCTTCTTGTTAATCCCCAAATCAAGGTCCCTGTAATTGACATAGGCTTGCCTTGGAAACATGGAAACATAAGGCGCCATGTAATTGTAAAGCCTCCTGATCCAATCTATATGCTTTGAAGCATCCTCTGCAGCATCTTGCCACATGGTCAAGTACTGAATTTTGAAAAGGATACCTTTTCTATGTGGGAATGGAATTGATGACTCCGAAATTCTGCTCATCATTCCACCATAAGGATTCCATATCATGAAAGGAGTCGCTTCTTCAAAATACCTTTCCCATATCCCCTCGAGTGCTGTTTCGGGTATGGGTTCTGTGACAAAATCTGACTTGGCTTTGAAGTAGTTCTTGAATGTTGACTTGCCTTGAAGCAAAACTTCAGTAGGAGTATTGGCTGGGTAGCCTGCGATGTATAGCACAGATTTCAGCCAGGTGGTTTCGGTGCAATCCTTCAGCGTCAAACCCAATTCAGGGAAGCCTTGCTCCATGACATTGAGTAGTCTTTTGGCATCACCTAGAAACAAGGCATTATAGGAAGTTGTGACAGTTCTTTTACCCTTTGTGGCACCATCAGCTGCTTGAATTATAACCCTGATGAAGAGATCCTCGTCAAGTTTATCAGCAACTTGCTGCCATCGGTAGAGAAGCTTAGTGCCACCTTGTTCCAAGGTCTTAGTAACTGTAAAAACAGTCACAGTTGATGGCACAGGAACCAGTTTCACTTTCCAGGCAGTAATGATACCAAAGCTGGCTCCCCCACCACCTCTAATAGCCCAAAAAAGATCCTCTCCCATGGTTCGCCTTTCAAGAACCCTGCCACTAGCATCAATTATCCGAGCATCAATAACATTGTCAGCACCAAGGCCATACTTTCTCATCATGGAACCGTAGGCACCTCCTGTAATGTGCCCACCAATGCCTAAACTGCTGCAAAGGCCACCTGGGAAGCCATGAGCTTCGCTTTTTTCTGCAATTCTGTAGTAAAGCTCACCGATCGTTGCTCCTGCCTGAACCCATGCACTATTATCTTCAATGTCAACTTGGACAGCTCGAAGCTTGGCTAGGTCTACAACAATGAATTGTGTTTCAATTTCAGAGGCATAAGAGAGACCCTCATAGTCATGGCCTCCACTGCGGACTCTAAGGTGAATTCCAAGCTGCTTACAGCATATAACAGCTGCTTGGACATGGGCTTCATACAGAGGAGTGAAAATAAACTCAGGTTTTGGCACCGAAGGCAACAAGTACCTCAGATTTTGAGCGGTAGACTCCAAAACAGCATTGAATGAAGAACTATTGTCTGGGGTGTAGAAATCTGAGGCAGGAATGAAAATTTCCGAATTTTGTGAGAGACACTGGACAAAACTATCTTTAATTGGAAGTGAAAATGTCAGTCCAGGAGATAGCAGCAGGACTACAAAGATTGAAAGAATGGAACACCTTGAAGTAACCATTTTCCCCGCTTCTTTTTTTTTTCCTTGCTGTTTAGCAGCTAAACTTGAGCTAAGCCTGTGTTCCAAAACCAGGTCACAAGACTTCTCTTATAGAGGGAGGGCCTGCAGTGTTGATGACACCATGGTTGATCTAATCCTAACGTCACGTTAACGAAGTTTGCATTAGATGATCAAGAGTCTATTAATTAAATCTAAGGTTCAACCCTGTGTGGTCCCTTAATTTTCCACAATTGTTTAAATCAGTCCCTACTCTATCTTTAGGCGTGCCAACAGCCCTCAAAGTTTGAATCTATCTGATCACATGTAGCCCTTTCATCCTCTTGAATCTACGAATAGAAAGTATGAAGGTTGTCTTGCTTAAAATTGAAGTATAGGGGTTATTCCAACAAATTTTCTAAGCTTGAAGGACCAAGCAAATGAATTTACCTTAAGATTTAATGTGGTGGAAATCAAACGTTCACAAGGATTTCTATGATATTGTCAACTACCGACTTGTAAGTCTACCTAAATTAAAGGTGCTTGTCATATTTTCTGCTTTTGTTATGAAAAATTTATGAGTTAGGGTATCCGTACTTACATAATAAAAGAGAGATAAACACAAGGATAACAATAAATATATAATTTTTTTTGTCCTGTTCTTTTCTTTTTCTTTTTCTTTTTCTTTTTTCTCTTCGATACATTTACTATATTGATGCAAGCCACAGTATACATACATATATATAAAATAGATTTTCTAATTGATAAATTAATAATTAAGATTTCAATATTAATGTGAATGAAATATGCCCATGTTTGATTTTAGTTTATGCATCATAGGATTCAACTTCTCAAGAAAAGTCGAGCAATTTAATTAATTAGTCTTCATTTTTATTTTTATTTTTATAGTAATTATTGGTATATCTACAAGTAGTTGTACTTTAGAATAACCCTTTCTGATAATTTTAACCCCATTAACAATTAGTAAATTGGCCTTTTACCTATGCTATATTGGGTCTATTTAGCTTCCAATATGCTTTATATATATATTGCTCCATAGTAAAAATTCAGATTCCCTCTTTTTTGTTATTAAATCAAATTTAATTATTAAAAAGACAATACAGTGAAAATAATAATAAAAATCAACATATCATTTAATAAATTTTTTTAATATAAAATTTTAAATTTTTTTTAAATGGAACTTTTAATGAATTGAATTAACAAAATCTAAAAGAGATAAAAAATTTATGGAAGATTAAGACACAAAATATTATGGATTGAAATGTTTTAATAAAAAATATTTCACTTGAATTATTAATAATTATTAAATTTATATTGATATTTATATATTTTCTTGGTATAATTAAAATTATTTAATACCCCTAAAAATTAAAAATTAAATTGACGGGGCCCTTTCAAGTTAATAGGGGAACAATTTGGTCTTTTGGAACAAATATGAAATATTACTTAATAAAGAAAAGTAGTTGTACATGCAACATGGGTCTAACAGTAGCTTGCAGGGCATTATTCGAATTATTTTGACAACCCCTCTAATCCTATAGCAACACGTGTGGCTAATGGATTTCTAGCTTGTCATTGTTGATTTTTTTACCTCTTTTTTTCTCCCTCTCGATCTCTGCTCCTGCCCTTGTAACATTTTTAGGCAACCTTTTAATTTATTTATTTTTATATTTAGTATTTATATTTTTTTAATTATTTATTTTATTTGAAATTATTTATATAATTAATTTTTTTTTATTTTATCCTTCTTTAATTTTTATTTATTTATTATATTTTATCTTTATTCTTTTGATTATTATTTGTTATATTTGAAATAATTTATATAATTAAATTTGTTTTTTAATTTTATCATCTTGTTCTTTTTATTGATAATTTTATATATTTTATCCTTATCTTGGTTTATTTTATTTATTAATTTTATTTTTGTTATTTTATTTCATTTAATTTTTTATTCTTTTCTTTATTTATTTTATTTTTCTATTTCAGCTTTATTTTTTTGTTTTCTTAATTTTAGATGATTTGAAATATTGCTTTATAAATTTGTTTATGTGTTTTTCTTCTATAAGGTATAAACCATACTTATTATAAGGGGATTTCTAATATTAGCTTAATTTATCCTTAATTTTTCATGTTTTTTAATTATTTTTTTAATTTTATTTTTTATTATTAAGTTATTTGGCCTTTAATTTTATGAATTATTTTTTGTTTTACTTTTCATTAAATTATTTTATTCTCATATTACATGCCATAAGTTAATCGAGTTTACAATTCAATTTAATTTTTTATATTTTGTTATTTAGTTTGATTATACATTGATTTTTATTGTTTTATTAATTTTTTATAAAAAATTATTTTAATTTTATAATTAAATTATAAATTTAATATATTAATCAGAATCAAGTTTATTTTTTTAATTCAGACTTTTTTTCTGCACTAAGAAAGTTTTAGCCCGACCCGTACAGACAACTTATCAAGTTATGAACTACGTAGAGAATGCAAAAGCAAGAAACAATATGTGACCATGTCAAGATTTCTTCTTGATCTCCCGACCATCAATCATACTTAATTAGGATCAATCAATCACAATCAACCATCAACTAGAATTCACCATGATTGATCGACTATGATTATAAAGTGCAACCTACTTGAATTATACTGATAAATCACAATTTCTTTTATTATATAAATAGCTTCACGTATTATTTTAATAAATATGATTAAATTCATAATTTTCTCAACAATTGCATATACGTTGAAGCTTGAAAACTTCTAAATCTATCTTTTTTACTACACTTCTTATTTTCCATCAGCAAGTCTCAATCATTCATATTCCATACCATGTTAAAAAGAAACAGCACACCTGTCTTTTTAATAATGCGGAAACCTTTCTCATTTGCTAGGAAAAAAAATATTGTAAAAAATAAAAAAAAATTATATATAATAATTTTCCTATACTATTTAACTTTTATTATAATCACCTAGTTAAAATTAAGATCAGGTTCTTTGCCAATTGATAGCTGAGAAATACACTACAGAAATAAATTTGTTCAGACCCAAAGTAATTATGTCTTCAATCTTTTCTTGCACATCTCAACTAGTTATTGCTTGAAGTTGAATTAAACACGTTTTGTCTTTGAAGAACTAGAAGCAACTCATCCTATTGTTGCTGTCAATCGTAAATATTTGTGGCTTCAAGCAATCAGTTTTTTCAATCAATACTCTTAACAGTTGTGGTGGTGAAGAATTGACCTCTCACCATGTTCCATTTGCAATTTGAACTATGAACATGAAAGAGTGGAGTGAAGTGAGCTTCTTGTGTTCAATGTAGAGTACTACATCTAATTAAATAGTGGTCTATAACTGGAAATATATATAAAAAAATATCAATAAATTACACCTAAAAATTTCTATTCTTCCATTACAACACTAGGAGTCCTCGAGAGAAAATCAAAGTTGAAATCTCAAAAAATCCAATATTTCCAAGTTGATTTTTTTTTTAATTTTTTCTTAATCCTGAAGCATTATAGGAAATAAAATTGAAAAAACTTATTTTAAACCCTGCTAATTTTCAATATACAGATTATAATATATTTTTTCTTCCCACCAAAAACTAATGTTTTTAAAGACTGAATTATTAATCATTTTATTTATGTCAGGAGGTTTTTTTGTGTGTGATTTAATTGTTTTTTAAAATATTTTTTAAATTATTTTAATATATTAATGTCAAAAACAAATAAAAAATATAAAAATATTATTTTAATATATTTTTAATTAAAAATATTTTTATAAAAATATTTTGCAGTTAAACATGTTAAAAAGTACAAAACTATTAAAAAAATACGCAGAGTTGAAAGGAAAAGAAAATAGAAATATCATCGAAAAAACAAGAGAGAGAGAGAAAGATGTCAATTAAGAAAGCAAACCATCACAGAAAAATGAAGTGGGGGCTACCTGAACCCTGTGGGTCTGGTCCTCTGATTGCATATTTATAGATAATAAGAATATTTGATCTATAATAATTTCTTAGATTTTGGATAAGAGAAACATTAATTAAGGAAGAATTGTCCCCATATAACTTTTATTTTAAAATAAATTTAAGAATTATATAAAATACATTTTTATTTTATATCTTTTTCTTAGTATTCGGAAACAAGACCCTGAAGATAAATAAATAGATGCATACAAAAGCACTAACAGGGCTCAATTATGTCCGACTAGTCCCGAAAACAAATGTCCATTTCAAATAATTAAAGTGGATATGACTATGATTCACGTGGATTTTTTTTGGCTAATAATGTTGAATGATACGGTACCTCTACTTTACATATTTAGTCAACTCAAGCCTTTATCTTTTATCCTTTTCATATCCATCCCTGTAATTTCAATTAACGACTTCTGCCCTCGATTTAACTTCGTTAAAAGAGGTGGGCTGCGCTTGAATAAACATAAACATACATTTAATTGTGATACGTATCTATAATTATAATTGAGATTTGAATTCCTTCTTCGTTATAAAAATGCCTAATAAATTAGGGGTCAAATTGCATGGTTACAATACTTTTTTAAAGCATGGATTTGATTAATAATTAGATAATTACTTTTGTTTTTTTAAAGCATGGATTTGATTAATAATTAGATAGTTACTTTTGTTATGTGTTACATCTCGAACTCTGGAAAAGATGGGTCTAAAAGAGAATATATTTTAGAAAATTCCCCTTCTCCACCCACTAAAGATATTATATAAAATTTTTATCGTGAGTTTGCCCATGCTAGGCACCACGTCAACCTTACGTAGTATATATATTTTTCTTCATCATCTTATTATGATTATTATTATTATTATTATTATTATTATTTATTTTGTGGTTTAAGTAATATCAAGATATCATGCAGTGGACTTATCATCAGCTTTTTCAAGAAAAAGTAGTTATTATGCCTTTTCCCCAGCAATTAATGTTAATATAATGTTCTAGGGTCGGAGTAGTGGAGTAATTCCATGCTCATCACCCTTATTTAATGTATGTGTAAGATCATAATTGGGTAACAAGCCTTTTGAGAATTGACTTAATAATGACTCGTAGATAATTGTTTAATAGTAAGTACTGATAGAGTTATTAAATTCAGCTTGATTTATAAATTGATTTAAAACATGTATTAGATTGAGTAACTTACTTAAATTGATATAGATAAACTCCAAATAATTTTATTTTAAGATTTTTAAAGTAAAATTAATATTTTTTTTGAATTTTTAAAATTTAAACAAGGTTTTAAACAAGTTGGTTAGGGTATAAACTAAGTTTAATAATCATCTAAATTACTAAATATAAATTTTCAAAGTGTTTTTTATTTAAAAAAGATATTAAAAAATATTTTTTATTTAAAAAAATTATTTTTAATATTAATATCTCAAAATAATCTAAAAAAAAAACAAAATAAAAAAAAATTAAATAAAAAAAATCAAAATTTACCCAAATAAAAAAAAATTAAATAAAAAAAATCAAAATTTACCCAACTCTATTTAAAACTCAATATCAAACTGGTGCTCAGCCTTCAGTTGAATCGAATTCATTTTTCACATTTATGCACTTCTAGTCAAGTGTGAGTCTGAATGTTCATACCACAGTATGATGGTGTGGTGTGTGATACATGTATTCCATTAATTCAGTGCCTCTAGTCAAGCGAAACATTTAAGATCACATATTTCAAAAATCTCGAATTTGAAACATTTAAGAGGGAAGGTCGAGACTCAAAAATCAAAAGGACCTTGATGTTTTATTAGCTTTCAAACTTCTTGAATGTTGGATTTTTCTTTTCAAATATATATTTCAATTTAAATTATAATATTTATCACAATATAGACAAATTAATTTTAAAAGAGTATTTAAAAATATAATAATAATTGCAGTTGAAAGTATTTTTCCTTAGAAATATATTAAATATTATTTTTTATTTTTAAAAAATTATTTTAAACATTACCGCATCAAAATAATTTAAATGCATAAAAAATTAATTTTAAATAATTCTTTTTAACTTTTTTTTAAATATAATTTCAACTACCACGTTCCTCACGACTGTTATTCTCCTAATGTGAACAAGTGTTCCACAAAAGAGTAGGATGCTTTTTAGGGTATTGAAGATTAGCTTGAAGAACAAGTTAATTAGAAATGGAACCATCCATCAAGATGATAGTGACCTTACTCGAAAGTCGAAACCCTAGAGAACGGAACCAAAGTCTAAAGTAGCAAATATGTTTCACGTTCAAAGGAACAGGATCCTTTGCCATCATCATCATCGTTAATTTGTTCAGATTTTCACAACTTTTCTTACTATAAAATTGTGAGCGCACGCATTCAAGAGAGCATTTTCGCCGCTTCGTGCGCCAAGTTTCCAGACCATCAGCAACGTCCCCTTCTGTGCTAAATCAATGCCGTAACCTGGAGTTTTCTTTCTCTCTTTTCCTCTCAAGTAAAGTACAACGTATTTAGGCTCTGGATTTGCTACTTTAGACTTCGGTTCAATTCACCGTGTTCGTAGGGTAAAAACCAAAGGCCCTGGTCAAACATCCGGGTCATAGAAGCTGGATTTCCAGAACAAGAAAAAGAAAATTGATCATTATTCAACTTTATGGAGTCGCCAAGCATGGACTAATGGGTGTCAAATACTTCAAATCACATCACCCACCAGGAAGCATTATATTTGGTGAAAATGCTCTGTGTGTGTATATATATATATATAATGGCCCAATTCTACGTTTCACAATGCCTACTACACCCTGGGGTATGCATGCGTACCACTTTCCTCTGTATTTAGTGGCCCATCTTCAAAATCCCATTTTCATTTTACACTTAAAAAAATCTAGCATCTTGTTATGTGCATTCATTCAACCACTCCCATTATTAATCTTGCCAGTACGTACCAATCAGATTTTTCCAAGGTCTCTTTAAACCATGGCCATTAGTTTGGACAGCACAGGAGAAGTTGGATGGAGTGGTGGTGGCAGTGGATTGTGAATTGTAGCTTAATTCTTTTAAATCTAAGCATTTATCACAATTTGAAATCAAAAATAGGTTTGAATATAGAAGATATATAACTTTTAAAATTATCATAAGTCTAAAAACATCTTTAATCATGCTACACCGCATTGTAATAATAATGTATTAATTTGTTTTACATTCATTTTTATGTTTGCAGTGCAAAAAACATAGTAAGTCGTTTAATAATTATAAAAATTATGTTTCATGTCATGGGACTTATTAAAAGATTAAGTTTGAAATATAGTTTCATGAAATAGTTTTTATATGTTTGTTAACTGAATTTTATAACATTGTTTGTTTTTGTATTTTAAAAGTGTGTTTTGAAAATATTTGATTATTTTTTATTTTTTATTTATTTTGAATTAATATCTTTTTGGTGCTTTAGATTATTTTAATATATTAATATTAAAAATAATTTTTTAAAAATAAAAATATATTATTTAAAAAACAATTGCAATCACATAAATACCAAATATTTTATACATGTTTTTCATGTACATAAATCTCAACCATATTTTTTTATTAAAAAATCTAACTAACCATATCTAACCATATTTTTTTAAAATTTATTTTTAAAAATCACAACCACAAAAAACTATCTAAAAAAATAAACACTGAGAGACTAATTGTATTAATAATTCAACTAGTATTTCTTATCACTAAAAGATTCCATCTTTTCCAAGTAAGATGACACTGTCAAAGTATACAGAATGGTGAACTCAAAGGAGTTTTTCTCTTGGATTACGCTGGTTGTCATGGCTTCTAACCAGAAAAGAAACATTATGATAAGCAAGCATGGATGCTAATGACTTGCTGTCTGGTCATTAATTTAATTCCCTTACATATAGATGCTGACAAGAAATTTGTTGATATAACTTGGAATCTTATTCACTGATCACCATACAAATTATTACTCCCACTATGAGATCATATGTAAATAATTAACAATGTTGTCCTTAACAGGTTGTGGCAGTTAAAAATGATTTGGATAAACATAAAATAGTACAAAACAAGTCTTTCATACATACTGGATAACGAAATTGCTCCACAAATATTTTATTATCTGAAGATGTCAGAATAGCTTTTTATATCCGTTATTCTCTTCTATATATTAAGAAAAAAAATATTTTAAATAAAACTATAAATTAAATAGAAAAAAATCTAAATTAATTTTAGATTAATATATTTGATAGTATGATTATAGTTATTTTTAAAGTATTTTCTTTTAGAAAAGTATGTTAATAATATTTTTTTTTATTTTTTAAAAATTTATTTGTAAAATCAGTACATCAAAATAATTTAAAAATATTAAAAATATATTAATTAAAAAAATTTAAATGTTTTTCAGAAACATTTAAAAAAAACTCTTAAAGGCTTTCTAAATAGAAAAACACGAACAATCCTGAATATTAACTTCTAGATGTAATTTGGACGTCCTACTTAACTCTATTGGTTATGAAACCTTAACGTCATATGAATCCAAACTTGTAAAATCTCGTAGGAAAAATTTAGTTTGATATAATAGTTAAATTAAAAATTATGCATTTAGGAGTCTCCTGCTCTACTAACTATTAAGTACTTTCGACACTAAACTCCAAAGTAACTAACCATTTATTATAAAACATAGAGAGCAAATTGGTTTGTTCCTTGCGTGATCCTTTTGCCGTCAAATTTAAGAAGCAGCTGTGAGTGAAAATGGAAGAAGCCGACTTTTTAAGACCAAGCTTGGAGCACTGAATATCCTTGCATGAGAGTCAGGTCGTAGTTCAAAATACTTCAAATATCATTACAACAAAATTTATCATTACAAAAGAAATAGTTTCAGTACCCTAACCAGCTCCCATGCCTTGTCTGCTTAATCCACTGTGTAAAGAATTTAATGATTTAATAGAGCACTTAGCAGAGCTGGCTCTCACTATAGAGCATGGGAGCCCATACATTGTTAAAGATATTTACTTTTGTAGCTTTACTGGTTGGTTCATTCAAGGTGGCATCCTTTCTCCTTTTCGTAGTCTTCTGTGATGTCGGCTGATTTCTTGGAATAGGAAGAAGCCTTGCATGGATGATTTTTCACCAATAATATCTTCCTTGCTTCTTCAAATCTTTGCCCCCCTCGCAATTTCTTTGAAAATACTACTCTTATATTTCAAATCAATTAATAAATGCTATAAAAAACATAGGGAAAATATTGTTCTCCAAGTCACTATTCACCAAGAAAATCATTATAAATTACCTCAGTGATTTCTTTCTTATTTTTTTCTAGTCTCTTTTATTTTTATTATTATTATACTTCTATAGGCCAAAATTAATGGCCAATTAAAACACATTTATTAAGAAAGAGAAAGATTCAAAGATAAATGACTAAAATGAAAAAAAAAACAAAAAAAAATAATTTTTCTAAATTTGAAACTAAACATAAACTAAAAAGAATTTTTATTTTGAGTTGATTGTGAGTTTTTGAACCAATTCTTGGATTGTTAGAGATTATTAATATATTTAAAAGGTGTTTAGAGATTTTTCTTTTTAAAAATCAAAATACAATTAGATTTTTTTTTTTTGTTTAATGCATACCAGCCTGATTTCTTGCAACTAGAGATCACCAGAATCTAAGTAATGGGCTACTTCAGGTCCAAGAATACTTGAGGTTTTTCTGGAGGTCTATAAACTTTAGACATTCCTAGTCTGAGAGACTAGGTTTTTTTTGTTTATTTATTTATTTATTTATTATAATTATTTTTTTTAATTTTATCATATTTGATTGATTATTAATTAAGCAATGTAATTTATTATAGTATCAAATTTTTTTCTAATCACTTAGATATTTTGTTAGTTATTGATTTTATAAATATTTAATTTTAATATATATATATAGCCCAATCGAGTTTATAACCCGAGTCACATATTTGACTGATTAACTTTGGTTATATAGGAGTTAAGCTTGAAATTTTTTTTTGTTCCATAAATAGTTCTTAATTTTTTTAATTAAATATATACATGAACTTTTTGAATTTCTCTTTGGATTTTTTTACATGCAAAAATACACAACTTAAAAATCTACATATACAATTTAGATGATGACATTTCTGCATAAAACTTATGTCATGGTACCAAGTAATGGCCCGTGACTTGATGCAATCAATAATGGAACACGGAGCTTTCAGATAGTGATTGAAAACTGAAGTTGAATAATAGACAAAATAAAGCAATCACATGGTTTATTTCTGAATTTCAAAGTTTTGTCTGTCTGGTAGATGAGGAATTTCAGAATGGTTAGAAAATATGAGCAAACAGCTTGAGACAACAGACATTTTCAATCATATTTTAGTTGACTCTGCTGCATTTGGTTAATAATGTTCTTGGTTATATGAACGTGTTTGACAAGGCGAACACCGAACGATTGCAGATTTATGTGGTCTAGCAAGTTGATCTTGTGCCAAGAACTCGGAACAAAGGAATATACATGGCCTTTCTGGAGGCCTAGTCCAATTCATGAATTTTGGCTTTGGATCTTCTGTAACTCATACAGGAAGAGGAAGAGGCCCAATTGTGAACAAGGACTTCGAGACTTTTGAGCCTAACCCAAAATTGGGAAGTCCGAGCACAACTCTTACAGGAAAATCATAAACAAGAGGCTGAAAGTTGGGTTGGGAAATTTTACTGCAGTTAAAAAATAATATAAATTATATTTTTAATTTTATTATTAAAATAATTTGGATATAAATTTTATTATTTTTATTTATTTAATAAAAAAATTAATCATGAATATGTACAAGTTTCAAGTTAAAAAATTTTTATTTAAAAAAATATATTAAAAAATAATATAAATTATATTTTAAAATCTTAATTAAAAACTTAAATTTTTAAATTTTTAGGTTGATAATTTTTTTTTATGTTTAAGGGAAAAACTACAACATGAAGCAAACAATAAAGTGAGATTTAGCATTTCTTTGAGGCTTTTGAATTTAATTTAAAATTTGCTAAATAGTTTATTAATATCTATTCTGTTGTTACCAATATGGTGTACAATATCTTGGTATAGTTTATTTCAGGTTCCTTTTTCTTTGCAGCACAGGAATGCTTTGTTCATTCCTGAAGAAATTGGAAGGATCTGTTGCAGTCTTAACCCGCGCCAGTCTCTTAAAGTTGTTCTTGAAATACTTCAAGCCCCAAACACTTGCCTTTGCAAAGCTGGTATTTCCATAATTATTCCTGCCCAAATCAAGATCTCTGTAGTTGAGATAGGCAGCTCTTGGTGAGTCTGAAACGTAAGGGGCCATGTAGGCATACAGTTTTCTCATCCATTTTAGGTTCTTCTCTGTTTCCTCTTCCACATCCCAAGTTATAATGTACTGGATTTCGAAAATATTCCCACTTCTATGTGGGAAAGGTGTTTCCGAGTCCGAAATCCCACTCATTCTCCCTCCATAAGGTGTCAAGATCAACGTTGATGTCTCCTCTTCAAGGAGCCTTTTATACAGGCCTTCCAGGCCAGTTTCTGAAATAGGTTCCTTAACGTAATCTGATTTCCCTTTGAAGAATCCCTTAAACTGAGCAGTCCTGCTAAGTAGAACATCTAAGGAGTCACTTGGTGAGAAGCCACCAAAATAGAGGACAGATTGGATCCAACTCATTTCACTGCAGTTTTCGCTCATTAAGCCCAACTCAGGGAAGCTATCTTGCATCATAGGGAGAAGTTCCCCAGCCCTGCCAAGAAACAATGACGCAAACGAAACTTGAATAGTTTTATTGCCATGGGGGCTAGAGGTAGCAACTGCTATAGTAGCATGGAGGAAAAGGTCTTCGTGAAGCTTATCTCCAATGTTTTGCCACTTATGAAGAAGATTGGTTGCCCCTTGCTGTAAGGTCTTTTCGATATTGAAAACAGTGACAGTTGGAGGAACCGAAACCAATCTAACTTTCCATGAGAAAACGACTCCAAAGCTAGCCGCTCCCCCTCCTCGAATGGCCCAAAATAGATCTTCTCCCATTGATTCTCTATCAAGAATTCTTCCATTAGCATCAACTATCCTAGCATCAATAACATTATCTGCCGCTAAGCCATACTTCCTGAATATGGTACCAAATCCACCTACACTGAAGTGTCCCCCAACTCCTACCGTAGGACAACTACCTGCCGGGAAGGCATGGACCTCGCTTTTCTCCGCAATTCTGTAATATAACTCTCCTATGCTTGCACCTGCCCCGATCCATGCCGTCTCATTCTCGATGTCAACACTGATGAAACTAAGTTCAGCAAGATCAATGAGTACAAATTCTTGATAGGACAGGAAAGACAGTCCCTCGTAGTCGTGGCCTCCACTTCGAACTCTTATTTGCATATCATATTTCTTGGCACAAACAATGGCTGCTTGGATTTCAAACTCATTATATGGAGTGATTATAAATTGAGGTTTCAGAGTTGAAGCGTTCAAGAATCTGAAATTTCGAATGGATGACTGCAGAACCGATGAGTAAGCAGAGCTATTTTTAGTAAGGATAACTTCCGAATATGATTTGGAATGCTGCATATGAGATGAAAAGCATTGCAAGAACATCTCATGAGCTGAACTTGAATTTTCAGACCGAGCTAATGAGACTAAAAGTATAAGAAGTAAAAGACGCAAGCCGAAATTTGATCTTTCCATTTTATTTTCCTTCAGACTGTGATGCTACAACACAAGGTAAGTTGCATCTTTATAGCCACTTGCCAATTTATGCTGATCACAAATTTTTATTCAAAGAATGGAAACTTCAAAGTCCAAAATGAAGAACTTTCAAAATTATTACAAGACTTTTCTATTTTCTTGAATGCATCAGCAATCAAATCAGCGTGACAGGTAGTGTTGGATTCCATACTGACCGGTTTAGAGGTGTTAATGAATTAGGCATAATAGAGTGAAAGATTGGTGAAAGAGATGGTCAAGCAGATCTTCAGCAGCCTATGATATGATTATACAACATCCAATCCTTTCAATTAGTCAAACCATGTTACTTGCAGGAAAAAAAATAAAATTCTGAGCAAATGGCTGGGAAAAAAATGGGATGGCCAAAAAGATAGATTTTATGTTATTTAAGGAGTAATTATCAAATATATATGAGTATGATCGTCGTAATGAAACCCAGTTCAAATAGCAGGTTGGTGTTGATTTGGCCAAAAGAAAATTTACTGGATCGATTACACCCACTAGATTAATAACATAAATTTCAAATTAATTTTTTTACACTCAGCCTCAGCCAGATGTAGATTAGCTAAGTTCCAGGTCAAATCTATTAGACCATCTAAATTAATAACATTAACTTTCAATTAATTTTTTTACACTCAGCCTATAAAAGTCAAATTTCAAAATATAGACATTAAAAACTCTATTTTCTGTTTTTTTAATACATAATTTGAGTTTACAAAACATAGCTAGGATCCTCAACCATTTAATATCATTAAAAAATATATATTCTTAACAAGTATTCCATTAACACACATAGATAAATGATTAGTACTTAAAAGTGCATTTTTATCATGATTTTATATCATCATTTTGCACTTGAAGTATCAATAACTCCTTAACTAAAATATGTTTTATAATAATATATCTAATAATATAAGATACCTATAATTTGTGGTAAATGTCTATTTTTAATGCAGGCCTATCACATAAATGAAAGGATTGATTGATGACTTGAAGAACTTAAATTGCAAGGATAAAGAGATGGTCAAACTTAGAGAAGAGATGTCGGTGCAATCCAAACCGGAACACTGTTCGGTAATTGGGTCATATCTGGAGCTACAGATCTCAGATTTATGTCCAATTTATATGGATGGAAAGGTAAGACATAGGTCTACAACTTTCATATGGAGTCCAAGATCTAAAAGGGCCATTATCAAGTCCAAATTGTAGCAACAACAAAGAAGCCCGAATCTGTCTTCTAGCCCGAGCACTGTTCGGTATTTTGGCCATATCTGAAGTTTTAGAAGTCCAAATGAGCTGAATGTTTTACACAAGAAAGCTGAGACAATTGCCTACAACTTTCATGTCAACTAGCTCCAGTTTTGATGTTATCAATGACGTTTTGGGCCGACAAGAGAAGATAAGGATTGTCACCAAGTCAAAAGTTGGCCACCCACTTATCAATTAGTCATCAAATCAATAGTTCCCAATTTTGGCCTATAAAAGGAGGCATTTGCCATACATTTAGGCATCTTGGTGTTCAGATCAAGATCATGCTCTTCCTTTCTCTCTTTGTATTTTTTGTAATGTTTATGCTTTACTTTCATTAATATCAAGTTTATGCCTTTCATTTCCTTTCCTTTACTTAGTTAACTTTTATATTCTTATTTTGTTTATTTGTTTTCCTTTCTTTCATTATGTCTAGCTAAGTTAATTATGTCAAGGTGAAAAGGTTACACTAATGGTGGAAGAATAAGTATAGTGTGAACTTAATATGGATCTTAATGTTTGATACTAACATGTTTTATATTTGTTATCTTGTTCACTCTTTAATACTTTGCTTGTTAAATGACTAATCTTGATTTATGTTGTATAACACTTGGTACAACAAATGCTTGGCACTTTCATAGCCCATAATGTATGGTATAACCGACACCTGAGCTATGAAAGGAACTTGATTTGTTGTTAACATAAGTTATAATCATGAATGCTTGACGAGATTTACAAGTATTAGCATTAATTGAATAAGATGACTAATGTAATCATGTTAACAATATATAATCTGATTAGAACCTCCTTTGTGTGTGGTTTCCAATTCAATAATAAGAGTTTATACTATACTTGTTTGATATACCATTAGTGGAACCTCTAACCTTGACATTTGTTATTATTATTATTTAATCCTTACATTAATATTTCATCTCTAAGTTCTCATCATCATCATCTTCTTCTGCTTCTCTTTCTTTATTACTACTACTACTACTACTACTACTACTACTACTACTACTACTACTACTACTACTACTACTACTAGTATTATTATTATTATTATTATTATTATTATTATTATTATTATTATTATTGTTATCGTTATTACTATTATTGTTGTTTATAATTGTTGTTTATAATTTGTACAATTAACCTCCCTGTGGTTCGACCCCGGTCTTGCCGGGTTATTTATTACTTCGACACTCCTACACTTGGGAGAAGACAACAATCTTTTCGTCGTGTCAAGTTTTTAGCGCCGTTGCCGGGGAGGTAAGTTCTTGTATAAATTATAGTATTTATTTTATTTTCTCTTTTCACTTTTCTTGTATATAACTTTGTTTTTTTTTCTTTTGTTTCTTTTTATTTTGTTTTCTTCCTCCTTCTTTTGCTTTTTTTTTTTTTAATTTTATTCCTACACGTGCATGAGAGTGTGGTCACGTACATCAAGTGGTAGACTTTGTAGGGTATCCTCATCATTTTCAGAAAATATGGCCGAAGAAGATAATCAATCACTTTATAATGAAAATAATGAGAATAACCGTGCTAGAAAACTTAGAGACCACATGAATCCCACAAGAACAAGTGCACCATCATGCATAGTTTTTCCTCCCGATGCATCTCATTTTAATTTTAAACCAGGTATTATTCAACTTTTACCTTATTTTCATGGTTTAAAATTGGAAAATCCATACTTGCATTTAAGGGAATTTGAGGAGGTCTGCAACACATATAATAACTTAAATTGTAGTATGAACACCATCAGATTAAAGCTTTTTCCTTTTTCATTAAAAGATAAAGCTAAAACATGGCTACAAAATTTGAGACCAGGATCCATTCGTGCTTGGGATGAAATGCAACAACAATTTTTAAAGAAGTTTTTCCCATCTCACAGAACAAACTCTTTCAAAAGACAAATCACCACTTTCACTCAAAAACCAGGAGAAACATTTTACCAATGTTGGGATAGGTATCGAGACTTGCTTAGTACTTGCCCTCATCATGGTTTTGAAACATGAAGATTGGTTTCACATTTCTATAAAGGGTTAACACCTAAAGATAGGCAAATGGTTGAATTGATGTGCAATGGAACTTTTGAAGATAAAGACCCTGATGAAGCAATGGAGTACTTAGACTTGTTAGCTAAAAATGCTCAAAATTGGGACACCGCGGGTACATATGAGGCACCGAGTAAAACTCAACCTCATACATCTAGTGGAGGTATATACAACCTTAGGGAAGATCATGACCTTCAAGCCAAGTTTGCATCTTTAGCTAGAAAAGTTGAGGCACTAGAATTGAAAAAGAGTGGTCAATTAAAATCTGTTGAAAACATTGTGTGTCAAATCTGTGAAACAAATGAACACTCAACCAACGATTATCCAACCTTGCCTTCTTTTAAGGAATGTCTCCATGAACAAACCTATGCTTTAAACACTTTCCAAAGGCCCAACCACAACCCATACTCCCAAACATACAATCCTGGTTGGAGAAATCACCAAAATTTTAGTTGGAAGAGTGACAATGCACAAACTTCACAACCACAGTTTCAAGCACACCATAATTTCCAAAATTATCATGGATATGCACCTCCTTATGCTCCACCTCCTACAAGAAATTTTGAGGAAACTTTGTATGCATTTATTGAAAAGTAAGAGACAATCAACACTCAACTTGCTCAAAGCATAACAGATTTTAAAGATACTCTTACAAAATTCACATCTGCTCTCAGTTTCCAAGAGAAAGGTAAGTTTCCATCTCAACCACAACAAAATCCTAAGGGGCAATACAATGCAAATGCAAGTAGTTCCAGAAGCCAACACATGAATCAAGTCAAATCAGTCACTACTCTACGCAGTGGTAAGGTTATTGAAAAACCCTCTCTTGAACCTTATGAGAAAGATGATGAGTCAATTTCTAAGGGAAAGGAAGGGGTTGAATCTGAAAATTGCAAAGAAACGACTGATTGTCCGCCAGCACTTCCATTTTCTCATGCCATGACCAATCAGGAAGAAATCGAGGTTGAAAAAGGCATCGAAAAGGTTGATGCGAATCTTTTATCAAAAGTGACAACAGATTCGACACCCGACATCACACCAATCGATGATTACTTTCCTGATGAATCTCTACTTTCTCTTAATTCAATGCCTTGGTTTGCTAAAAATATCAATTTTCTTGCTTCAGGATTTTTGCCAACTCATTGGAGTATTGAAGACAAAAGAAAATTTTTGAGCTACGAGCAAAATTTTTATTGGGATGACCCTTACTTATTCAATTATTGTCCTGATCAAATATTTCAAAAATGCATTCTCGACAATGAGGTAAGTAATTTCATTAAATTTTGTTACTCTAAGGCATGTAGGGATCATTTCTCATCAAAAAAGAGGATTGTAGAAATCTTACAAAGTGAATTTTACTGGCCCATCATATTCAAGGAGTCAGATGCATTCCGCAAAAACTGTGAAAATTGTAAGAAGGTGGGATTTATTTCAAAACACAGAGAGTCTTTAGATAATCTTCTATTGACTCTTAAGTCTCATCATAGTCGAGATAAGCATCGTGTAATTCATGACTTATGAACCCATTTTCATAAAGAACATACTTGACTTAGTCTTGGGAATCTGACTAAAAAAGACCCTGTTTGCTAGTTTTTAAGAAAACTGGATGGGAAGCCTATCCCCAACCCATTGAGGGCGTTTAAGCTGTTCTTGGACGTAAAACCAAGGGAAGATGTGAGCCACATTCACAACTGCGATTTGAATTTTTTTTGTTTGTAAAAACTTGTGCTTTTGGTTTTATTATTGTGTTTTGTTATTTCTTATTTTTGTTTTAGTGTATTTCAGGTTTTGTCGGTGTTCGTTATTTCATGTGATATTTTATATACTCTATCTTTCTACCTTAGAACATTGAGGACAATGTCTCGTTTTGGTTGGGGGGAGAGGGTAGTAGTTGATAAAAAAAAAATTATTTTTCATTTCATAAAGCATGTGCATAATTGTTGTTACTAGGATGGCAGAGTAAAGGAGTTCTTTTGTTAAAATAACTCTTGAGACGCATCTTAGTAATCATTCTTAACAAGGTCTATTATAATACTTCCTGGAATATTCAGGTTTACAAACTCTTGTATTGTTACCTCTTAATTCTGCTCATATACTTATTTAACATGTATTCTTAAACCTTAATTTACACATACACACTTTAACATATGATTGTGGGTTGCATATTGGATTATTACATTATTTATGTTCTTTTGTTAAAGGTAACAACTAAGGGAAAGGGATTGTATATAATTAAAAAAAAAGAAAAAAAGAAAAAAAAAGAAAAAAAAATGATGATAATAAAAATGTAGATAAGTTTGGTTTCGTAGCCTCCCTAACCTAAGCAATTAAGCCCGAAGGGGTGTTTTAACACCTAATACCCTAAAGTCAACTGACTTGGGAGCTATTGGCCCAACGCTTGTTACATGAGTTGAGGAGAAAAGCTTAAGGGAATCAAACATTGCACTATCTACATATCAGTATCTGCGACTCGAGTTACTAAGCTCGTAGGGGTGTCTTAACACCTAATGCCCTAAGACCAACTGGTCTGGGAGTCATTAGCTGAAAGCTCGTTACATGGGTTAAAGATGCATGATGTTTTTAAATTATATGTATATACATTTTTAAAAAAAAAAAGAAGAAAAAAATAGTAATCCCAACCCAAGGAAGTTAACATTAAACATTAGAACAAAAATTTTGTTTTCTTCCAAGAAAAGCCCCATAATTATGTGTTGATATATTGAGCACAAAAGAAAGGTTTATTAATATCTTGTTAAGAGGTATTGAGCAGATATATAAATTTAATGAGAGTTTGTTTATCTGGATAGATTAATGGAAGTTAAATGATGAATACCTTGCTTTGTGAAATTTGCAAATTGTTTTAACGCTTTGATTACTAGGGACTAGTAATAAGCTGGTTGAGGGGTGTGATTAGTACTTAAAAGTGCATTTTTATCATGATTTTATATCATCATTTTGCACTTGAAGTATCAATAACTCCTTAACTAAAATATGTTTTATAATAATATATCTAATAATATAAGATACCTATAATTTGTGGTAAATGTCTATTTTTAATGCAGGCCTATCACATAAATGAAAGGATTGATTGATGACTTGAAGAACTTAAATTGCAAGGATAAAGAGATGGTCAAACTTAGAGAAGAGATGTCGGTGCAATCCAAACCGGAACACTGTTCGGTAATTGGGTCATATCTGGAGCTACAGATCTCAGATTTAGGTCCAATTTATATGGATGGAAAGGTAAGACATAGGTCTACAACTTTCATATGGAGTCCAAGATCTAAAAGGGCCATTATCAAGTCCAAATTGTAGCAACAACAAAGAAGCCCGAATCTGTCTTCTAGCCCGAGCACTGTTCGGTATTTTGGCCATATCTGGAGTTCTAGAAGTCCAAATGAGCTGAATGTTTTACACAAGAAAGCTGAGACAATTGCCTACAACTTTCATGTTTACAACTGGCTCCAGTTTTGATGTTATCAATGACGTTTTGGGCCGACAAGAGAAGATAAGGATTGTCACCAAGTCAAAAGTTGGCCACCCACTTATCAATTAGTCATCAAATCAATAGTTTCCAATTTTGGCCTATAAAAGAAGGCATTTGCCATGCATTTAGGCATCTTGGTGTTCAGATCAAGATCATGCTCTTCCTTTCTCTCTTTGTATTTTTTGTAATGTTTATGCTTTACTTTCATTAATATCAAGTTTATGCCTTTCATTTCCTTTCCTTTACTTAGTTAACTTTTATATTCTTATTTTGTTTATTTGTTTTCCTTTCTTTCATTATGTCTAGCTAAGTTAATTATGTCAAGGTGAAAAGGTTACACTAATGGTGGAAGAATAAGTATAGTGTGAACTTAATATGGATCTTAATGTTTGATACTAACATGTTTTATATTTGTTATCTTGTTCACTCTTTAATACTTTGCTTGTTAAATGACTAATCTTGATTTATGTTGTATAACACTTGGTACAACAAATGCTTGGCACTTTCATAGCCCATAATGTATGGTATAACCGACACCTGAGCTATGAAAGGAACTTGATTTGTTGTTAACATAAGTTATAATCATGAATGCTTGACGAGATTTACAAGTATTAGCATTAATTGAATAAGATGACTAATGTAATCATGTTAACAATATATAATCTGATTAGAACCTCCTTTGTGTGTGGTTTCCAATTCAATAATAAGAGTTTATACTATACTTGTTTGATATACCATTAGTGGAACCTCTAACCTTGACATTTGTTATTATTATTATTTAATCCTTACATTAATATTTCATCTCTAAGTTCTCATCATCATCATCTTCTTCTGCTTCTCTTTCTTTATTATTATTACTACTACTACTACTACTACTACTACTACTACTACTACTACTACTACTATTATTATTATTATTATTATTATTATTATTATTATTATTATTATTATTATTATTATTATTGTTGTTGTTGTTGTTGTTGTTATCGTTATTACTATTATTGTTGTTTATAATTGTTGTTTATAATTTATACAATTAACCTCCCTGTGGTTCGACCCCGGTCTTGCCGGGTTATTTATTACTTCGACACTCCTGCACTTGGGAGAAGACAACAATCTTTTCGTCGTGTCAATAAACCTGAAAACTAAAAAGAAAATAACATAAATTATTATTATTATCAAGAACAAACATCAATTGGTTCTCCATTAACCTAGCAAAACTTTAGCTTAGGATGTTGGAGAAGAAGGATAAGGTTTGTTAGCTAATTTATAAGAACAAATATAAAGGCAAGAAGAAGAATGAGAAGAATGATAATTTATCAAGAGTTTTTCCAAAGATACAACTTTATATATCTTCTCTGTATCTTTGTCAACTTGTTTTTAATGCTTAAGATTACAAGTTTATTTATAAGCCTCAAATCCTAGATAATCAAGGAATTAAACTATTCAAAGAAAATTCAAATTAAATAAAGATTCTACTCAACTAATCTAAACAAGGATTCTAATAAATCCTTCTTCATCAAGGATTTTTACATTAACTAATATTTCTCTTTTAGCTAATATTAGAAACTCTTATTAACTCTAAATTTTATTAGTCTAAAATATTGAATTTCAACACTCACCCTCAATATCAACTATCATCAATCTTTTATCTTTTCTTTCTCTTCACGATGTCCTGCCTCAATAGTATTGATGTTGTTTGTATTTCATCATTATCAAAAGGATTAATTACCTTATATAAGTCATTAAAGCTACTCATCTTTCTTGGTGGAGCGCCACTACTTGAGCTTTCACCATAAGTGTCACATGTGTGTGGCGTCGCAATGATATTTCCAGTTTATCAATGTATTTGGCAAATATGAGAAATATAGAGAGACAAAGATTTCTTGTCTTTTATCAATGGAAAGTGGGAAAGGGAGTCGCCACCTAATATTTTGATCATTAGTAACCCTGACTAGTCATAGAGATCAGGTATAGGGTTTGATTGCGTAAAGAAAAAATATTAGCATTTCAAATACACCTTACCTAAGGTAAACTATATTGTTTGATTGTTTGATAAAAAGTCAAGGTGTTATTGTATTTCTAATTATTGGTCTATCTAAGGTGTAAGAAAAGTCCTTCTTAGTATTAGAAAGATAGGTACT
Organism: Populus pruinosa; assembly: GCA_026413675.1. NCBI lineage: Eukaryota > Viridiplantae > Streptophyta > Magnoliopsida > Malpighiales > Salicaceae > Populus > Populus pruinosa. The sequence continues at coordinate 56,396,875 of CM048592.1, forward strand.
TAGTCATGATTTGAGTTCAGAAACCTGGATTGATGAATTTACCATTATTAATCCTTGATGCAAATGAAAGTAAGATATATATCATAAGGATAAGCTCTATTTTATTAAGTGAGTATGGATAGGCTTTTTAACTGGTTTTGAAAGGGTCTCATATTTGTCTACTGATAGTTTTTGTAAAGATAAAGTGGGGGCATTGCTAGGAACAACTAAGACACGTATGCCTGCCATTTTCAAGCAGACACTCATATATGAGTTGGATGTTTCACGTATTTAAACCCTAATTGATACTCGTGGGGTAGATAATTAATCCCCACTTAACTTATAGGCTTGTGTGTGCTTCCTAAAAATTAAAATGTGTAATGCATGAGATAATTTTATACCCCACGAGTATCAATTAGGGTTTAAATCGGCGCGGCGTCGAGCTCCGATGATTTTTCATCGTTATGATTTGATTTGATCTTGTTGGATTCGTTAGGAGTCGCCACTTAGTATTTAATTGAAGGTTACTAGGAAACCCGGTTGTACTGGTCTTGTCAGAGATTCACGGGTAAGGGACCGGTTGTGGTTAGGAAAGGTATTAGCACCCCTAACGCACCCTACCTGAGGTAAGCTGCTTCATGGACTTGATGTGTTAAAGAAGTTTTAAAAATTTTGTCTTTTCATCGAATTTTAGAAATACAACTTCCGTACAAGTTTGTACTTCTACACCGTGATCCAATCAAAATATTAAATTCTTCTTTATTCTCTGCAATTTTATCATAAATAAAAAGAAAACATTCATAAGACAAATACAAACACACACACACATGCATTTTTTATTCTTTTTCTTTTCTTTTCCTTTTTTTTTACATCCACATTACAAATTATAAAAATCCAAAGCTAAATAAAAATTACATTAAATAATTCAAAATTTACAAAACAGTCCCTAAAACTCCAAAAATTGCATCAAAGTCCCTTATAGGGCTGTGTGAACAGTGCCCGTGAACAGTGGTGGCGCGTTTCCTCCACGCGCCGCCGCTGCCGGAGGTGGCAGAACCAGTAGATCGGCTGTCTTCCTCTTCTCTGTCTTCCGGCGCCGGCGGTGGGTGTTGTGATTTGGGTTTTCAAATCGGCAGCCATGACAGATTCTGGGCAAAGCTTCCGACGACCATTACTCATCTACCATTAAAACAATAACATATCCCAACGGTGAAATCATAAACCGATATCTCAGGCAGCATGTATCCAAATATCAGCCGGAGTTAACGGTTGGATCTCCCTAGATCGGAGTTAGACCGAAGCTGACCTGAGATTGGCGAGCCACTGTTAAACACGCATGACACCTTTTTGGATGGGTTTCATCTCATCTCCACCGTTCAGAATGTGCAATACGCCCATACGCATCACATATCCAAAACTCAGGTTGATCCAACGGTGAATAATGGAGAAATAGGCCGGCGGCTCTAACTGTTCCGAGAGGGGGTTTGCCCAGAAATATTCAAATGGTAATATTTCTCTCATGGTTTCAAATATGGATGATCTCTCCGGTCAGACTATAGAAAATATAGGGACGCATAACATATCCAAATTTCATGTTGATCCAACGGTAGACGAGGGAGAAATCGTCCGGCGAAGCTGACAGGTTTGAGGAGGTGAGGGAGGCGGCGGCGGCTCTTGGAGAAAAATGTTAGGGTTTTTTGTGTTTTAGGGTTTCTTTTCTCTTTTTTTTTGTCAAAATTGCCCCCCCTTTTTCTTTATGTTAAAGGTTGCTATTTATAGGCAAAATGTTGCTTGGATTTCAAAATTGGTCCCTCAATTTTATTTTTTTGTAAATTTTGATTTTTTTGATTTTTTTGTATTTTTTTGAAAACAAGCAATATCAACATCGACTCAATGAGAAAAATCAATGATTTTAAAAATAACGCGTTAAAAGTTGAACGCGTTCCAAATATCTTTGAAAATTTAAATTCTTCTGAGATGATGTTGAAAATGCTAAAAATGATGCAAATATGTTTAAAAATGTATTTTTTGGATTTTCATTGTTTTTCTCTATTTTTTGGATTTTTTTCTAAAACGTTATCAAAATATGGATCAAAATTGGGGAATAACCTAAAATTGGGTTATGACAGTTGCCCCCCCTCTTTACAATGCTTATGATAGAAAGTCACGTAAGAGACTTTAGATAGTAAGCGTTGTAAAGAAGAAAAAAAGGATGAGGTATGATTGACTCATCTTGTTGAGAAATGATGAATCCTCTTGAGGGCTAGAAAGCATACTTAGAGTAAAAACTGGAAGAGTTTTTTTGAAAATTCAAAGATTTTAAAATGGTCAAATTGTCATGGGTGACCTACCCAGCGAAATTTTTTTTTTTGAGGTGATCTCATTATAATGGGTGATCTACTTAGATGAAAAACACGAAGAAGTTTCAAAGTGCTGAAAAATACAAAGATTTTTCAAAGTGGTGAAGTGGTGAAAAATGTAGAGATTTTTCAAAGTGATGAAAAATACAAAGATTTTTCAAAGTGGTCTTATTGTAATGGGTAACCTGCCCAGGTGAAAAACGCGAAGATTTTTCAAAGTGGGGAAAGTGGGGGGAAATACAAAGATTTTTCAAAGTGGTCTTATTGTAATGGGCAACCTGCCCGGGTGAAAAACGTGAAGATGTTTCAAAGAGGTGAAAAATATAGAGATTTTTCAAAGTGGTGAGAAATGCAAAGATTTCTCAAAGTGGTGAAAAATACAAAGATTTTACAAAAGTGGTCTTGTTGTAATGGGCAACCTACCCGGGTGAAAAACACGAAGATTTTTCAAAGTGGTGAGAAATACGAAGATTTCTCACAATGGTGAAGAGGTGAAAAATGTAGAGATTTTTTGAAGTGGTGAAAAATACAAAGATTTTTCAAAAGTGGTCTTGTTGTAATGGGCAACCTGCCCGGGTGAAAAACACGAAGATGTTTCAAAGAGGTGAAAAATGTAGAGATTTTTCAAAGTGGTGAGAAATGCAAAGATTTCTCAAAGTGGTGAAAAATACAAAGATTTTTCAAAAGTGGTCTTGTTGTAATGGGCAACCTACCCGGGTGAAAAACACGAAGATGTTTCAAAGAGGTGAAAAATGTAGAGATTTTTCAAAGTAGTGAGAAATGCAAAGATTTCTCAAAGTGGTGAAAAATACAAAGATTTTTCAAAAGTGGTCTTGTTGTAATGGGCAACCTACCCGGGTGAAAAACACAAAGATTTTTCAAAGTGGTGAGAAATGCCAAGATTCCTCAAAATGGTGAAAAATAAAAAGATTTTTCAAAGTGGTGAAAAATACAAAGATTTTTCAAAAGTGGTCTTGTTGTAATGGGCAACTTGCCCGGGTGAAAAACACGAAGATTTTTCAAAGTGGTGAGAAATGCGAAGATTCCTCAAAATGGTGAGAAATGAAAAGATTTTTCAAAGTGGTGAAAAATACAAAGATTTTCCAAAAGTGGTCTTGTTGTAATGGGCAACCTGCCCGGGTGAAAAACGCGAAAATTTTTCAAAGTGGGGAAAGTGGGGGGAAATACAAAGATTTCTCAAAGTGGTGAAAAATGCAAAGATTTTTCAAAAGTGATCTTGTTGTAATGGGCAACCTACCCGGGTGAAAAACACGAAGATTTTTCAAAGTGGTGAGAAATGCGAAGATTTCTCACAATGGTGAAAAATGAAAAGATTTTTCAAAGTGGTGAAAAATACAAAGATTTTTCAAAAGTTTTATTGAAAAGGGGTAACCAACCCAAATGGAAGATTTTGCAAGTGGTGAGAAATGTAAGGATTTCTCAAAAGATGGTTTTAGAGAGGTTTGATTATGATGAGTAACCAGCCCAAGTTAAAAAAATAAAATGTCTTCAAGAGACAACATGATGGGACTCGAAGGCGCACTATTCAAGCAATGAAAGCTTGATAGAGTATTGAAAAAGGGATAGGACTCGAAAAGGAACGAATGTTAAAAAGGGCACTTGAAAGGAGGTAAGGTTAGAAAACGCACTACCTAAAAGGTGAGTGCTCAAAGACACACTCAAAAGGGAGGTAGGGTTGGAAAACACACTACCTAAGAGGTGAGGGCTTGAAAGCGCACTAAAAAGAGAGGTGGGGTTGAAAAATACACTATCTAAGAGGTGAGGGCTCAAAGGCACACTAAAAAGAGGCAGGGTTGGAAAACACACTGCCTAAGAGGTGTGGACTCAAAGGCACACTAAAAAGGGCGGCAGGGTTGGAAAACACACTACCTAAGAGGTGACGGCACAAAGGCGCACTAAAAAGGGAGGTAGGGTTGGAAAACACACTACCTAAAAGGTGATTACTCAAAGGCGCACTAAAAGGGGAAGTAGGGTTGGGAAACACACTATCTAAGAGGTTAAGGATCGAAGGTGCACTAAAAAGGGAGGTAAGGTTGGAAAACACACTACCTAAGAGGTGAGGGCTCAAAGGCGCACTAAAAGAGGAGGCAGGGTCCAAAACACACTACCTAAGAGATGAGGACTCGAAAGCGCATTAAAAAAAAAGGCAGCATTGGAAAACACACTACCTAAAAGATGAAGGCTAGAAGGCGCACTACAAAAGGAGGCAGGGTTGGAAAACACGCTACCTAAGAGGTTAGGGCACAAAGGCACACTAAAAAGGGAGGTAGGGTTGGAAAACACACTACCTAAGAGGTGATTGCTCAAAGGCGCACTAAAAAGGGAGGTAGGGTTGGAAAACACACTACCTAAAAGGTGAGGGCCCAAAGGCGCAGTAAAAGAGGAGGCAGGGTTGGAATACACACTACCTAAAAGGTGAGGGCTCCAAGGCATACTAAAAGGAGGCAGGGTTAGAAAACACACTACCTAAAAGGTGAGGGCTCGAAGGCGCACTAAGAAAGGAGGCAGGGTTGGAAAACACACTACCTAGAAGGTGAGGGCACAAAGGTGCACTAAAAAAAGAGGCAGGGTTGGAAAACACACTACCTAAGAGGTGAGGGCACAAAGGCGCACTAAAAAGGGAGGTAGGGTTGGAAAACACGCTACCTAAAAGGTGAGGGCTCGAAGGCGCACTAAAAAGGGAAATAAAAGGGAGGCAGGGTTAGAAAACACACTACCTAAAATGGTCGAGGGCTCTAAGACGCACTCAAAAGGAAGGTAGGGTTGGAAAACACACTACCTAAGAGGTGAGGTCACAAAAGTGCACTAAAAAAGGGAGGCAAGGTTAGAAAACACACTACCTAAGAGGTAAGGGCACAAAGGCGCACTAAAAAGGGAGGCAGGGTTGAAAAACACACTACCTAAGAGTTGAGTGCTCAAAGGAGCACTAAAAGGGGAGGTAGGGCTGGAAAACACACTACCTAAGAGTTGAGGGCACAAAGGCGCACTAAAAAGGGAGGCAGGGTTGGAAAACACACTACCTAAGAGTTGAGTGCTCAAAGGAGCACTAAAGAGAGAGGTAGGGCTGCAAAACACACTACCTAAGAGATTAGGGCTTAAAGGCACACTAAAAAAAGGGAGGTAGGGTTAGAAAACACATTACCTCAGAGGTGAGGGCTCAAAGGCGCACTAAAAAGGGAGGTAGGGTTGGAAAACACACTACCTAAAAGGTGGGGTCCCGAAGGCGCACTAAAAGAGGAAGGTAGGGTAGGAAAACACACTACCTAAGAGGTGAGTGCTCAAAGGAGCACTAAAAAGGGAGGTAGGGTTGGAAAACACACTACCTAAGAGGTGAGTGCTCAAAGGCGCACTAAAAAGAAGTGAGGGCACAAAGGCACACTCAAAATGAGGTAGGGTCAGAAAACCCGCTACCCGAGAGATGATGGCTCAAAAGAGCACATGAAAGGAAATGAGAGCACAAAGGCACACTCAAAATGAGGTAGGGTTTAAAAAAGCACGCTACCTAGGAGATGGTGGCTCAAAAGAGCACATGAAGGTAAGGGCTCGAAGGTGCACTAAGAAAGGAAGTGAGGGCACAAAGACACACTCAAAATGAGGTAGGGTTAGAAAACTCGCTACCCGAGAGATGATGGCTCAAAAGAGCACATGAAAGGAAATGAGGGCACAAAGGCACACTCAAAATGAGGTAGGGTTAGAAAACCCGCTACCTAGAAGATGGTGGCTCAAAAGAGCAGTTAAAAGGAAGTGAGGGCATAAAGGCACACTCAAAATGAGGTAGGGTCAGAAAACCCGCTACCCGAGAGATGATGGCTCAAAAGAGCACATGAAAGGAAATGAGGGCACAAAGGCACACTCAAAATGAGGTAGGGTTTAAAAAAGCACACTACCTAGGAGATGGTGGCTCAAAAGAGCACTTAAAAGAAAGTGAGGGCATAAAGGCTCACTCAAAATGAGGTAGGGTCAGAAACCTCGCTACCCGAGAGATGATAGCTCAAAAGAGCACATAAAAGGAAATGAGGGCACAAAGGCACACTTAAAATGAGGTAGGGTTAGAAAAGCACGCTACCTAGAGATGGTGGTTCAAAAGAGCACATGAAAGGAAGTGAGGGCACAAAGGCACACTCAAAATGAGGTAGGGTCAGAAAACCCGCTACCCAAGAGATGATGGCTTAAAAGAGCATATGAAAAGAAATGAGGGCACAAAGGCACACTCAAAATGAGGTAGGGTTTAAAAAAGCACGCTACCTAGGAGATGGTGGCTCAAAAGAGCACATGAAAGGAAGTGAGGGCACAAAGGCACACTCAAAATGAGGTAGGGTTTAAAAAAGCACGCTACCTGAGAAATGGTGGCTCAAAAGAGCACTTAAAAGGAAATGAGGGCACAAAGGCACACTCAAAATGAGGCAGGGTTTAAAAAAGCACGCTACCTAAGAGATGGTAAAACATGATCTAACAATGTTGAAAGCAATGCATTATGATCAATATGCATGTATACTTACCTGAGAAATATGGGTCCCTATTTCTTCATGGTGTCTTCCTTTTTTCAAAAGTTGGAGTGTCAGCAGTAGGCTTGATGGCTTTCCCACTCTTGCTTACTCAAGTCAAATCTTGATTTTGACATCTAAGAAGGAGTTAATGTCATCATACTTCTTTGTCCTCCACCCTTTATCTCAATGGTTGCTAATTTTGCTTGGCATTCTTCTTAGAGAAGGGAATCATGGGGCTAGCCTTATGAGGCATCTTTGATTGCCCCCCAACTTGATCATGCCCCCAAGTATTTAATTTGGGTTTAGGGATGAGGCTATGTGGAAGGTTTGGTCTTTGACAAGGAGTTGCTTTCATGCAGAAATTTTAGAATTTCAAAGCTATTCCAAACACAAAAATCATTTTGACATCGATTCAAAGCAAACTCATTCTGAAAAAATTCCAGTGATTCCTATGGAGAGGTTTTCGAAAGTGATGAAAACTTTTAGTTTTGCTTTTGGTGAAAATGTGAAGAACACAAAGTGACATCTGGTTTGGTCACAAAAAGTTTAAATTTCAATTTGAGGATTATTGAGAACCGTGGTTTAAAACGTTCATTTTATTTGCATGAATAATGATTTGGTTCGCATGAGAAAACACTGCCTACCGATCCAAATTGCTTACCTTTGATCAAAAAGGGCTTGATTAGGCATGTAATGTAGGCTTGGGCTATTAGTTATGAAGAAAAAGATATTTATAGCTCAAAAGGTGTTTAAGGGACTTTAAGACTAAGGATCACTAGTGCTTATATCCCAAACTTTTTGTTCATACATTTCTGGACCCTAGAATTGATTTACAGAATGGTCCACGGTGCCCCCTAGTGTTGGGATTGGGCTCTTTCTTTTTGTTTTTGTTTTCTTCATTTGGTTTTGAGCATCATTGTATTGACCCTTTTTTTTATGCTCAAAATTTTTTTAATCCTTTGGATTTTTTTATGCCCCCCAGCTTTGTATGGGCATTTTCAATGATTGAGAATTTTCGTTTATGCCCCTCAGTATTGTTTGGGCACTTTCAATCATCGAGGTTTTTTCATGCCCTCAAGAGTTATTTGGGGATTTTCAATTATTAAAGATTTTTTTGGCACTTGCCCCCTAGTGTAGGGTGTGACCCTAGTCAAGGTTATTTTTCAAGAAAAATCTATTAGGCTCAAAAGGGACTGCAAAAGATATATTTTAGTCTTGTGAAAAGGATTATCAAAGGTGGCCTTTCTTCATCTCAAATGCATGCATTTAGGATCGATAAGCCTTGCTCTCATGCGAGTATGCAAAGTGATTTCTCATTATTCATGCAAATAAAACTCTGTTTTTGGAGTCACTTCATTGTGTTCTTTTATTTTTTTTTCATCATCATTTTTTTTTGGGTGTATGGTTACCTCTCTAAGGAATCTCTTGAATTTCCAAAACTTGTTTGTTTCGAAAAAACAACAATATGATTTCTGTTTTTGTACTAAACTTTGATTTCCCAAAAAATCCTTGTGAAAACATGCATGGTTTTGGAAGAAAGGGAAAACACGTCTAAAGATTCTTGGCGCAATGGTCTCATGTTTAGAGGTTATGTTCAATGTGTTATTTGCATGAAACAACAAAAAAAATAGAGGCATGCCGTGAATTCAGGAAAACACACGATCTTATTAACAAGTAAGGCTCAATAGACAGGGAAAGTCTTGTGGAATTTTAAGCCAAATTACCAATAAAAACTAGAATAGGGTGAAAAAAATCAAGATTTTTTTTTTGCAGGCATGATCAAGCAGAGGTAGTTTTTTTGGACAGAGCAAGAACAAGCTCTATTCTGCAATGGTGATGCAATTCCCCTTTGGTCAGCTTTCCCACAAAAGCTTTTATGAAAATGTTGTACTCTGATGGGGTCTTGATTGTATTTGTCCCCAACTTCTTTAGGTTAAGTCGTTGTTGAGTTTCGAACAAAGATGATAGGTTTGTTGGAAGGAACTTCCCTAGAGATGCTTTTCAATATTTGCTCGAGTAAGCTAGAGGTGAGTCAAGCTTTTGTTCAGAGATTCCAACTCTTCTTGAAAATGGATACTACAACGAGCATGCTCTTCATCTCCATTGTTTTTTGCTCAAAATTAGATGTTGTAGACTCGTAGGGGACCCACTTTTTATTTTGGTGCATGCATGATAAATGTATGAACATGAGATCTATATGATGAACTCGCCCTCTGAGGGGTGACATATGATCGTATCTTTTGCATGATGAAACAAGAATCTTGATTCTTGCCCAAACTCTACAATGAAAATTTTCAGAGTGACGATCATTCTATCACCCACAAGTCTTGAGTTCAAGATACTTCAAGAAGGGTTCGCCCCGATGCAAATAAATGATAGCACATACAACTTAAGGATATGTACTATTCATTATGTGAACATGGATAGGTTTTCTACCTGGTCTCAAAAGGGTCTATGAACTGCCTAGTGACCACCTTTCGTGAAGGCAGTATAGGGGTCTACAAGGAATGGTTAGGGCACCGTGTGACCGCCATTACCAAGTAAACACTCAGCTCATAGTTGGATGTTTCACAAATCTAAACCCCGACTAAAAGTCATGAGGCAGACCGCTACTCCCCACCTAACTTAGAAGCTTGTGTGTGCTTTCAAAAATAGATACAAGTGATACATGTAACAATTCTAAAAAAGCATGCATAAAACACGATAAAAATGCCAAAATTTAAACACATCAAATACACAAAGCTTAGCCCAATATTGTTAGAAACAGTACCTCCCCAGTGGAGTCGCCATTCTGTCGCACGTCAAAAAAAATCCGCGCGGCGTCGAGCTCCGATGATTTTTCATCGTTATGATTTGATTTGATCTTGTTGGATTCGTTAGGAGTCGCCACCTAGTATTTAATTGAAGGTTACTAGGAAACCCGGTTGTACTGGTCTTGTCAGAGATTTGCGGGTAAGGGACCGGTTATGGTTAGGGAAGGTATTAGCACCCCTAATGTACCTTACCTGAGGTAAGCTGCTTCATGGACTTGATGTGTTAAAGAAGTTTTAAAAATTTTGTCTTTTCATCGGATTTTAGAAATACAACTTCCGTACAAGTTTGTACTTCTACACCGTGATCCAATCAAAATATTAAATTCTTCTTTATTCTCTGCAATTTTATCATAAATAAAAAGAAAACATTCATAAGACAAATACAAACACACACACACACATGCATTTTTTATTCTTTTTCTTTTTCTTTTTTCTTTTCTTTTCCTTTTTTTTTACATCCACATTACAAATTATAAAAATCCAAAGCTAAATAAAAATTACATTAAATAATTCAAAATTTACAAAACAGTCCCTAAAACTCCAAAAATTGCATCAAAGTCCCTTATAGGGCTGTGTGAACAGTGCCCGTGAACAGTGGTGGCGCGTTTCCTCCACGCGCCGCCGCTGCCGGAGGTGGCAGAACCAGTAGATCGGCCGTCTTCCTCTTCTCTGTCTTCCAGCGCCGGCGGTGGGTGTTGTGATTTGGGTTTTCAAATCAGCAGCCATGACAGATTCTGGGCAAAGCTTCCGACGGCCATTACTCATCAACCATTAAAACAATAACACATCCCAACGGTGAAATCATAAACCGATATCTCAGGCAGCATATATCCAAATATCAGCCGGAGTTAACGGTTGGATCTCCCTAGATCGGAGTTAGACCGAAGCTGACCTGAGATTGGCGAGCTACTGTTAAACACGCATGACACCTTTTTGGATGGGTTTCATCTCAGCTCCACCGTTCAGAATGTGCAAAATGGGCGAAGCTGATAGGTTTGAGGAGGTGAGGGAGGCGGCGGCTCTTGGAGAAAAATGTTAGGGTTTTTTGTGTTTTAGGGTTTCTTTTCTCTTTTTTTTTTGTCAAAATTACCCCCCCTTTTTCTTTATGTTAAAGGTTGCTATTTATAGGCAAAATGTTGCTTGGATTTCAAAATTGGTCCCTCAATTTTATTTTTTTGTAAATTTTGATTTTTTTGATTTTTTTGTATTTTTTTGAAAACAAGCAATATCAACATCGACTCAATGAGAAAAATCAATGATTTTAAAAATAATGCGTTAAAAGTTGAACGCGTTCCAAATATCTTTGAAAATTTAAATTCTTCTGAGATGATGTTGAAAATGCTAAAAATGATGCAAATATGTTTAAAAATGTATTTTTTGGATTTTCATTGTTTTTCTCTATTTTTTGGATTTTTTTCTAAAACGTTATCAAAATATGGATCAAAATTGGGGAATAACCTAAAATTAGGTTATGACACATTGCATGAATAAAGATATACAAAAATTAAAGCATATATAAAAACAAATAAAAATAGTCATATTAATAGAAAGTACACAATCCATACAAAGCATAATTATCAGACAAAAACAAAGCTTAGTTCATAAGGTCTTAGTGGAGTCACCATTATGTCGCACGTGTGCAGCTTCATGATTAATACTTAAAAATGCATTTTTATTAAGGTTTTATATCATCATTTTGCACTTGAAGTATCAATAACTCCTGAAGTCTAAGATTTAATATGGCATTTTCGAGTCCAAATTATAGCAATAATGAAAAAGTCTGAATATGTCCTACATCCTAAATACTGTTCAGTGTTTGGTCCATATCTGAAGTTCTAGAAGTTCAAATGACCTTTATCTTTTTTTTTTCTAGAAAACTGAGACAATTTCCTACAACTTCTATGTTGAAGTGGTTCCAATTCTAATATTATCAATGATGTTTTGGGCAGACAAGAAAAGATAAGGATTGCCACTAAGTCAAGAGTTGGCCACCCACTCATCAATTAGTCATCAAATCAATAGTTCTCAATTTTAGCCTTTAAAAGAAGGCATTTTCCATGCATTTAGGCATCTTGGTCTCCAGATCAAGATCATACTCTTGCTTTCTCTCTTTATATTTTTATAATGTTTGGGTTTTGTTTTCATTAATATCAAGTTTATTCCTTTCATTTCCTTTCATTTCCTTAGTTGATTTTTATCTTATTTATGTTTTTATTTTGTTTATTTATTTTTCTTTCATTCATTATGTTTAGCTAAGCTTATTATGTCAAGGTGTAAAGGTTATATTAATGATGTAAAAATAAGTATAATGTAAACTTAATATAAACTTTAATGTTTGATACTAACATGTTTTGTATTTGTTATCTTGTTCACTCTTTAATACTTTGCTTGTTAAATGACTAATCTAGATTTATGTTGTATAACATTTGGTACAACAAATGCTTGACACTTTAATAACCCATGCTGTATGGTATAACCGACACCTAAGCTATGAAAGGAACTTGATTTGTTGTTAACATAAGTTACAATCATGAATGCCTAATGAGATTTACAAGTATTAGTATTAATTGAATAAGATAACTAATGTAATCATGTTAACTATTTCTAATTTGATTGGAACCTCCTTTATGTGTGGTTTCCAATTGAATAATGAGAGATTATACTATACTTATTTGATATATCATTAGTAGATCCTCTAACCTTAATATTTGTTGTTATCATTGTTTAATCATTACATTAATCTTCCATCTCAAAGTTCTTATCAACTTTTTCTTTTTCTTCTTTACTACTACTACTACTACTACTACTACTATTGTTGTTATTATTGTTGTGTTATTGTTATCTATAATTTATACAATTAACCTCCTTGTGATTCGACCCTAGTCTTGGTGGGTTATTTATTACTTTGACACTCCTATACTTGGGAGAAGACATCAATCTTTTAGTCGTGTCAAGTTTTTGGTGTCGTTGATGGGGAGGTAAGTTATTGTACAAATTATAGTATTTATTTTATTTTCTCTTTTCACTTTTCTTGTATGTAACTTTGTTTCTTTTTTTTTTGTTTTCTTCTTCCTTTTATTCTATTCTTACACATATATGAGAGTATGGTTATGTATATTAAGTAGTAGACTTTGTAGGGTATCCTCATTATTTTTAGAAAATATGGCTGAAAAAGATAATCAATCACTTCATAATGAAAATAACCGTGTTAGAGCATTTAGAGATAGGGGTGTGCAAAAAAACCAGAAAACCAAATAAACCGAGAAAAAATTGATTAAAAAAACCAAACTGAGGAAAAAAAACTGATTAAATCGATTAGAATAGTTAGAAAAAATCCCGGTTCGGTTCGGTTTTTGGTTTTGTAATGCAGGAACCGGTTAACCCGGACCGAACCAAATCGGTTCAAAAAAAGACAATATAAATAGAAACAATTATCCCCTCCCCCTTAGTAACCCTAGTCGCAACCCCTTCTCACTCTTTCTCTCCAGTAACCCTAGCCACAACCCCCTCTCCCCTCTCCCTCTCCCTCCCATTAGACTTAGAAGGGTTGCTTCAAACATGGATCCATATGTTGTGACTTACATAATTGCAGGGACCACCATTTCTAGTAAGCCATGAGAACCCCAACCAACATCACATACAAAATATTATTGTTAGTAGTCTTTCTAATGAACCATGGGAAGATTTGTTTATGTGAATAGGATGGATATCTTTATTGGTGTCAAACTATGATTGGTACTGTAATATTTGTTTTTGTGTTGAATAATGTAAGGTTCAATTTCAATGACTTCTATGGAATTCCAGATTTCCAGTGCCTGGAAATTTAGAGTTTTAATTTATAGCAGAGTTTTGGATTTGGGATGAAATTAGTGATGTTGATTTTTGGCTTTTAATTCATTTGCACAATTCGAGGAAAACAATAGTTGTGAAAAGGCATCTTACTTGGCGAGTTTGAAAAGAAATATGAGTATATAAGTTTTCTCGGTTTTTTGAAATCAAGAACTGAACCGGACCGGACCAAAACCGGTCGGTTTGACTCGATTCGGTTTGGTTTCGGTTGTTTTTTTCAAAAAGAAAAAAAACCAGTTTGGTTGTTTTTTATAGTTAAAAACCAAACCGAACCGAAAATGATCACCCCTACTTAGAGACCACATGAATCCCACAAGAACAAGTGTAGCATCATGCATAGTTTTTCCTCCTGATGCATCTCATTTTAATTTTAAGCTAGTCATTATTCAACTTTTACCTTCTTTTCATGGCTTAGATTTAGAAAATCCATACTTGCATTTAAAAGATTTTGAGGAGGTTTGTAACACCTATAATGACTTAAATTGTAACATGAATACCATCAGATTAAAGTTTTTTTTCGTTTTCATTAAAAGATAAAGCTAAAACATGGCTACAAAATTTGAGACAGGATCCATTCATGCTTGGGATGAAATGCAAAAATAGTTTTTAAAGAAATTTTCCCATCTCACAGAATAAACTCTTTTAAAAAACAAATCACCACTTTCACTCAAAAATCAGGAGAAAAATTTTACCAATATTGAGATAGGTATCGAGACTTACTTAATACATGCTCTCATCATAGTTTTGAAACATGGAGATTGGTTTCATATTTTTATAAAGGGTTAACACCTAGAGATAGGCAAATGGTTGAATTGATGTGTAATGGAACTTTTGAAGATAAAGACCCTGATGAAGCAATAAAGTACTTATGAGACATCGAGTAAAACTCAACTTCGTACATCTAATGGAGGTATTTACAACCTTAGAGAAGATTATGATGATATTTCCACTTCATCAATGTGTTTGGAAAACATAAGAAATATAGGGAGATAAGGATTCCTTGTCTTTTATCAATGGAAAGTAGGAAAGAGAGTCATCACCTAGTATTTTGATCACTAGGAACCCTAACTAGTCTTAAAGATCAAGTACGAGAACTAGTTGCGTAAAGAAAATGTATTAGCACCCTAAATACATCTTACCAAATGTAAGCTACATTGTCTAATAAAAAGTTAAGGTGTTACTGCATTTGTAATTATTGATCTATCTAAGGTTTAAGAAAAGTCCTTCTTAATAAAGATGTTCTTATCTTATCGGGTAAAAACCTAACCGTTCTAACATCAATTAAAAAAAACTTCTTTTTAATATCAAAAATATATTTTATGTATAAATTCATGATTCAGATACTAAAAGAACAAAACAAAATATTTTTTTGGGTATTTTTTATAATATTGGCCTAATTCTCGTGATTTTAATAAATTTGTTATTAAAGCCAAAATGCATTCTAAAACATATATATATTTTTATTGTATGAAAATTAATCTTTAAGAGATATGGCCGTGTGCATTAAAATAAAATTTTCTTTTTTATTTTATAATTTTATTTTTGTTTTTTTTTGATAAAAATCAAGTATTTTAATAATGAATTTGTATCTTTACAGTTTAAAAATACAAACCAATATTAACCAAAATGATATAAAAAATAAACATGAAAATTACAAAGTTTTTAGGGAAAAGATTTTTTTGATTAGATTAAGATTAGGTTGGACGAGGAAAAAAATCAGGCTATGGCCGACCCGAATACCACTTATTACATTTCAGGCTAAGCTCAACCTAACCGCGTGGGCTTGGCTAATGATTCAGCTCATGGCAATTATGGATTGATTGTTGTGCATTATACATAGTAGCTAATCAATTATAATTAGCTAGTTATTGTGCTTATACACAGTAATTAAGTAATTATTTTCTTACTTGCAAAATGCATGTTTTGCATGCAAGAAGATAGATATTAAATGAACATGAGGGAGAGAGAATTACCTAGAATAATGAGCTCGAATAGATGAGCTGACAGTGATGTTTGTTGTTGTTCTCAGTGGTGTTGCTGTGATTGCTCTTCCTCTTCTCTTCTGTTTATGTGTTGCTTTTTTTATCTGTTTCTATTACCTTGTTTCTTTGCTTCTTCTTCCAAGTGGTGGTTCTAAGAGGAAGGTAGATGGTGGTGGTACTGTTATTAACAAAGGGAGATAAAGCATTTATTTATTTTTCCCTGTTTTTTGTTCTTCTTTGTTTACTTTTTTTTCCCTTCTTATAATCTATGTTTTCCTTTCTCTTATGTTTCCCCTATTTCATTGTCCTTGTTTCTTTCATTTCCCCTTATCTCTATATTCTTTCTAGTTATCTTCTTTATACTCTCCTCTTGGCCACCAAACTTTAATATTCATGCAATTAATTTCTTAATTTGACTAAATCAACTTTTTAAAATTATAATTTGACCTTTGAACTTCAATTTCTTTCAATTAAAGCTCAAATTGATTTAAAAATCAATTTTTCTTATAATCAAACTCTCTATAAATTTAATTAAACTTTTAATAAAATCTAATTGAGTCTATAAACATCAAATTTTAGATTTTTCTCCTCAAATTAAATTTTATTTTTCAACAGGGCTCTCATCAGTCAAGTATATACTATTAAAATTTTAATCTTTGTGTTTTTGAACCTCTTTAATCAATTTTTTAAAACATTTTCTAGGCGCTCTAGCATCTTACTGTTATTATTATTCTTCTAATTTCTTCCGACTATATATTTATAAAAACATTTTATGCGTGGACCTAAAAATGGGTTAAAAAAGAAGAAGTTGAGCTTGTTGGTGCTTGTGAAAGTGTAACTATAAGTTCGTGATATTATTCATATTTTTCCTCCTTTTCATCAAGAATTGGTAAGAGGTCATATTTCTCACCATAATGTAAGCATTTAGGCATATCCATTTCTATATTTAGCAAGAACATTTTATCCTTTGTCATGGCTGCTTTTGTATTCATATCTTTTTTAGTATCAAATAATGCCAAAGTACGATCTTTCATTATAATCTTATACCTCTTCTCTAACAATTGTCTTATGCTCAATATGTTTCTTTTCACCTTTAGTATATAATAGGCATCACTAATAAATTGATAACTTCCATCTTTTGATTTAATCAAGATCTTGCCTTTTTCCTTTAATGGCAACCTTTGAATGATATGCAAAAGTGACATTACCTATAATTGCTTTATCAAGATCTATGAACTTGTCTTTGTCTCCACATATGTGGTTACTAGCTTTATTTTTTAAGTACTGTATATTCTTGTTTTCTTGCAGTTTCTCATTATGTACTAATAATAGAGTGGCTTCATTCTCTTATTCTATCACAAGATTTGCATTCTCCTCAACTCTCTTGGTTGGACTCCAACAGTCCTTAGTATATTGACCTGTCTTGACAATTAAAGCATTTAACTTTTGATTTGTCAAAACTGCTGTGAAATCTGGATCTTGAATTGCTATTACCAGTTAAGCCAGTTGACCAGTTTTCTTCATATCAACTGTTTGATATGTTGAGACTGTCTTGACCTTCTCTTTTAAATCTTTCTCTTTCTCCTCTTTCTTAAGAATATCTAGAACTATCTTGCTTTGAAAAACATGCTTGTGCACCCATATCCTATTGAATTTCATCGACTCTTTCCTTATCGGCTTGTAATTTCCCCATGAGATCTTATACTGAAATAAAATCCATTTTTTGTGACTCTTCTATCACAACCACTATATAATGAGATTTCTTTTGCAACGAGCATAAGATCTTCTCTACCACATGTATCTCTTCCATCTTCTTCCTATATCTCTCTATTTGATTATATATGGCCAATACTCTTGCAAAGTATTCTAACATATTCTCTGATTCAAGCATATGTAACTTTTTAAAGTCACCACATAGTTTTTGTAAATGTACCTTTTTCACATTATCAGCTCCTTGGTTTGACTCTTGCAAAACTTCTCATACTTGCTTGGTTGTAGTTGTGTTAGCCATTATCTCAAAGTGGCATCATCTAGACATATATAGATGATTGTTAGTGCTAAATGATCCTTCCTTCGTGCCTTTTGCATGACCTCTCTTTGGACTGAAGTCAACATTGCTCTATTTATAGGCTCCTCAAAGTCGTTTTCAATCGTTTCTGATGTATCTTGAAAATCTAGCCAAGCTTTTACTTGAATACACTAAGTTTGATAGTTGTTCTTTGTCAATCTAGGATATTAAAGTGGAAAAATTGAATTGATCACATTAAATAATCAAACCTAAAATCTGATACAACTTGTTGAAAAAGAATGATAGAGTGTGGTAGCTAATTTAGAAGAATAATCATAAGGGCAAGAAGAAGAATGAGAGGAATGATAATTTATTAAGAGTTTTTTAAAAGATACAACTTTATAACTCTTCTTTATATCTCTCTCAACTTGTGTTTAATGTTTAAGATTACAACCCTATTTATAAAGCTAATTTCTAGATAATCAATGAATTAAATTATTCAAAGAAAATCCAAATCTAACGAGGATTCTAATAAATTAATTTAAACAAGGATTCTATAAGCTAGTTTATTGCAAATCTTTCTTCATCAATAATTTCTACATTAATTAGGATTTTCTTTTAGCTAATATTAAAAAAAATTATTAACTCTAAATTTTATTAGTATAAATCGTAGTAGTTAATATTGAATTTCAAGAACAGGTGTCGTGAGCCCAAATCAGCCTTGGCAAAAGCCATCGCATAAGACTCACCCAGATCAGCTCCTACCCAAACTATCATGCCCAAGAGGCTACACAAATCCTGCTGGAGATAGGAAACAGAATGCTTTAAATTTCCAACGTTCCTTGTCCTCGTAGGAAACGGAAAGGAGTTCTATTAGGTTTCCTACTTAATGATGAATCCTTATATTACACTGACTAGCTGTTACTTTCTTCTTCAATATAAATCCATGGGCCGCTAGCACAGCTTGTTTTCATCTGCTATATCTCAATATTTCCTCTTAAATCTCCCCTACTATTTTTTTTTCGTCCTTTAAGCTTAACACCAATTACGTTAATGGGTTCTACTCAGAATCTTGATCCGGATACTGATGAATCAACTTCAAAGAATGTCCATAGCCAGAGAAACGAAAGCATATCTGGCTTTGTCATGCAAAGAATAATAAGGTCAGGATTTTCTTCTATCTTTTTGTCTCCTGACAATACAACTTCGCGTCCAACGCTATCCCTCGATTTCTTACCTTGTTCTGTAAAGATTGAGGCTTCGACAAACCAAGGTCTCTTGCTTTGCACGCATTTCCCGCCAACATATCGAAACATTCCAAAGGTTTATGTATGCAAACCCACTACAAAACAATGGAAACAAATTCCGAATCCAAAGACTCGATATAGGAATAAAGCAGTTGGTATGATTGTGTTAAGTTCAAGACCTTTGCATTACAAGATTGTGAGATTTTCTCAGCCTAAGTTTCGTACGGATAGAGATTCCTATCGATTTAACAATCTTCGATGCGAGGTTTTTGATTCAAAGATCCATGCATGGAAGCAACTGAAGGAAGTGATTTTGTACGAGTCATTCCTTGGTTTTAATTCTGCTGTATCTGCTTGTGGTTCACTTCATTGGCTTACATTTGGATGTAAAATTTTTGCCTTCCACGTGAAGGAAGAGACATATAGCATGATTTCGCTACCCGAACCGGTTCGTAAGAATTATCATCAAAAGATCATGATGCTCGGTGAGTTTGAGGGAGATCTAGCCCTTATATGTAAAGAGGAAGGCGAACGTTTCATGGAGCTATGGATCATCGAGAACTATGATAGAAAAATATGGAAGAAGAAGCAGATAGTGAACTTTGAAGCTTTAACAAAAGAGTTACCATATATTATCCTTACCGGCGTCTGCAATGCTAATGTTGCATTAAGGGATGGAATTGATAAGTTGACATTTTTCAACTTAAAAGATGGAAGAACTAAACCTTTGAGACTGGAGATGGGCTTTGATGTTGTGGAGACCTTTTCATTTGAGTCCGATTTTGAGCCTTATGTGGATGAATCTGTGTTGGAGGATTCAAGAGGAAATCAAGAACAAGCGAATTGAAACCAAGAAAGTTTTTCATGATTAAGTTGGTTGAATTCTTCAGATTTTTAGTGTCTAATTAACACTACTCTTAATCTATCTAGGAGTCGCTCGTTCATTGTTTTTATGGCAAAGAATTTTATTGATTTCAATGTTCTGTTGTTGGACCGTACGTTGGTTTATGATTGCTATCCCTATGGTATTCAATTTTTCTGCCAATATATGAGATTGTTTAATTGTAAGACAATGTACAATTAATTTAGAATGGTTTCACTGTATGCTATAAATCAAATAAAATTTTAGTCACTTTGGAAAATTACCCATGATTGATAGTTTAAACTTGTTTCTCTAGCTTGTGTTACTATCTTCTTTCTTACAAGCTCTTGATATTGATTTACATTAAAAAAAAAAAACCTCAATCATAAAATATGATTGATAAACCGGTTGCCATAACTTCTTAAAAAGATCCCTATAAAATAATACAACACAAACATAATTATAATCGCCGGAAGAAATAGGGCCATGCTCTATTTGACTTGTGGGCTTTAGCAGATCTTAGTATTCGAACTTAATATAGGTGTGGTAAATTATTTTTCAAATAAAAAAATGGAATGATGTGTGCATAATATTTTTTTTTTCCAGAAAATGAGATAGTTTATCTGCCTTTCTATTTTTGAAAAAAATAAATCATAACTTCTGGCCACATATCCTCTGCCCAACCCAGCCTATGAATGAACACAGGAGGATATTCATAAAAACAAAATATGATTGTAGATCCTAAACCTTTAGCTTTAGCTAATATGATAGGCTAATGCCTCTTTTTCTTGTTTTAGATTATGAGCCTCATTTTTCGTATGCATAGAAGCAGCCTGCCCTTTCTGATTAAGGAAGAAGGGCCCGGTAGATGTTTGTGGTCTTTGGGCTAGCCCCTAATTCACATCCAGTTTTGGCCATTTCTTCACTGCCTAGATTCAGGAATCAGGACCACCAAACCATCTGATGTCAGGTCGTTGCCACTGAGCCATGACCTTTCTACGGAAAATTATAGTCCCTTCATATATAGGATCAAACAAGGGAACACCATACAAAGAAGTAGAACCTCGATTATATACAAACAGGCCGGCCTATGAGTTTCCCCCTTGGAATGCCAAACAAGAGAAAAGAGAAATCCAAGAATAGCTACGAACACATCATCATCCTCTGATCCTTAAAGACAAGCAAAGTATATCAAGATTACTATTAGAATCAACATGGATGATATAGACCTTGAAGTAGAGCCTCCAGTCACCCCTGTGTCATGTTGCACATCTGCGATAAAAGAACAACGTCAGCTACCAGGAAGCAAGAAAATGAGTCTGAGCAGGACATGAAACATGGAAGAAAAAGCATGTGTACATGCCTTCATCATTTGATTCAAGTTGAGTCTATTAGAATTAAATTGAGTGTCGGCTTCAATACGAGCCGCATGTGATATATAGCTATTAAAGCCAATATGACCTAAATTCATCTGTGAGGATAAATGACTCAACTGGGGCACAAAAGATTGATGAGAAGCGACACTCGCCATGTGGTGTTAATCATAAAGCATGTGACATCATATATATATAATACCTAGAATATGAGTTCATCTTCATCATCAACATGATTTTTGTTTTATAAAAGAAGA
This sequence comes from Populus pruinosa, assembly GCA_026413675.1. Classification (NCBI taxonomy): domain Eukaryota; kingdom Viridiplantae; phylum Streptophyta; class Magnoliopsida; order Malpighiales; family Salicaceae; genus Populus; species Populus pruinosa. The sequence goes on from CM048592.1 coordinate 56,418,113, forward strand.
TGATTTGGTTCATGATGTAAGCTGGTTGTTGGTGGTGGGATTTTGCTGCTGGAACAAGTTGTCGGACTGCTATCTGTTAAGAGATGTGTGAAGAATCTAAACTAGTTGGACAAAAGCAATTGTTTTCAAGCCTCAACATTGTCAGCCATGTGGAGGCTTATCGTGTGTGGATGACTAGTCTCCTGGGTCATCCACACACGATAAGCCTCCACATGGCTGACAATGTTGAGGCTTGAAAACAATTGCTGTTGTCCAACTACGAGCACATATGTAAGCCTTTTGAACGGATTTGGACTTAAGAGCATAAGTTCCTTCCTTGAAAACATGGCAAAAATCATGGGATGTAAGCAATCAACAGTTTTTTAATCAGAACCAAAATGGAAAGAACCTTGAAACTTTCATATATGATTGACTCGGTAATATTGCGGTTGGAGGGCGTTATTTTTAATATTTTTTCACTCAATCACAATTTTGAAACCCGACACATCACCTAAAGATACAGAGGCTTAATGCACCTTTCCTTCTCCAATGGCAAAAGAAGTACCATTCATTCACAAGAGATCAAATGAAGAAAACGCATACACTTGGCATCAAGGTCTTTATTCACAAGAGATCAAATGAAGAAAAAGCATACACTTGGCATCAAGGTCTTTATCACCTTTCAGCCTTGAGGAAGGCAAGTATGATAAATAGAGGGGATAAGATCTGCTATTGTGGAGATCACAGATTTGCATTACCCTAAAGTAAGATTTATTTTATAAATTAAAGAAAAAGGAAAAGATCGACAATGATGGAAGGGCAAGATTCCACCAAAAAGCAATCATGTAGCCTTCCAATTGAAAATAAAGCAACTATAGATTATTATTTCTATTACAAACCATTTGGTTAAAATCACTACTAAAAATCTTCTATGCCTTACTTGGTAAAGTAGGGATGCTCTGCTCATTCCTGAAGAAATTTTCTGGATCAACAGCAGTCTTTACTTTCACCAACCTATCAAAATTGTCATTGAAATACTTGTAGCCATAAACACTACCCTGTTCGAAACTATCTTTACCAGCCTCGATAACACCAATGTCAAGATCCCTATAGTTCAGATATGCACTCCTTGGATTCTTGGAAACAAATGGGGTCATGTAACTGTAAAGCCTCCTTATTTGAGTCATGAAATTCTTGTCTGCCTCGCTTCCTGCTTCTTCCCAATTCACTGAATACTGCACCTTGAACAAATTGCCTGCCCTGTGGGGGAATGGGGTTTCTGAGGCAGGAATTTCATTCATTCTACCACCATAAGGATTGAAAACCAATCCAGTCTTGCCGATTTCAATCATCTTTTTCCACAACCATTCCAACCCATCTTTTGATATTGGATTCTGAACATAATCTGATTTCCTCTTCAAGAACTTGGCATCATTAGGATTCCTATCAAGTAGAACATCAGGTGACTTTCCAAGATTTTGAGACTCATCCCACCACATCACAGACTGAATCCAACTTGTCTCAATACAATCCTCCTTCTTCAATCCCAATTCAGGGAATTCTTTTCCCAACAAAGCCACAAGACTGTCAGAATTCCCTAAATACAATGTCACAATTGACGCTCTAATAGTCTGATTACCGTTCCTTGTCACAGGCTGCAAGAGCATCCTCATGAAAAGATCATTACTTGTTTGAGGAGCAACTAATTGCCACTTGTAAACAACATCAGTAGCATTCTGTTCAAGTGTTCTTTCTACTCTGAAAACAGTAACTGTCTCAGGAACAGAAACAAGCTTGATCTTGTAAGAAATTATAACCCCAAAACTTCCACCACCACCTCCACGAATTGCCCAAAAAAGATCCTCCCCCATTGCTTTCCTATCAAGAAGTTTCCCATTAACATCAACAATTTCTGCATCCACTACATTATCAACCGACAACCCATATTTCCTTAACATATTGCCATAACCCGCACCACTTAAATGCCCACCAACACCAACCGTGGGACAAATCCCCGCAGGAAAACCATGAACTTTGCTGCTCTCCCAGATTTTATAATAAAGTTCACCCAGAGTAGCCCCTGCTTGAACAGTAGCAGACTCATCGTTGACATTAACTTCAATAGATCTTAGATTAAACATGTCAAGAACGAAAAAGGGCATGTCAGAAACGTAGGAAATCCCATCATAATCATGCCCACCACTTCTGATTTTGAGTTGGTAACCAACTTTTTTTGTGCAAATAACCGTGGCTTGAACATGGGATATTTGAGTTGGAGTTACAATGACAACTGGCTTCGGAGTTGCTGAGGTATTGTAACGGGCGTTTCTTATGTAAGCTCTTAAAACTGAAGTGTAAGATGTGCTAGATTGTGAATAAACAAGTTTTGAGATTTCGTCTTGTGGGTTAGTGTTGCTTTCCAGGCACTGAAGGAAAGATTCATAAACTGAATCATCACCATCAGCCGTGGCAGAGAAAGAAGTTATATTGAAGATAAGAATTACAAGGAAGGCTAAAAGGGTTGGTTTTGCCATTTGATTTAGTGTAAGAGAGAATGATTGCCTTTGTGTGGATTTTAGTTAAGCGAAGAGAAAGTGCTTTATAGGGAAAATAAATGTCGTTTTATTTAATGGTTGAAAATGATTAACGTGTTTTTAGGAGAAAATTCAAAAATGGAAGCTTTTATTTGACGATCAAGAACCGGAATTTCGGATATGACTTTTGGCAAGGGAGCATTGATCTCATAATTCTCACCCGATCTAATATCTGAATTGCGGGTTGATTAGGTCTCCTCCCGGAGTAATGAGCCGGCCTCTAAATCTATTTTAAAATCATGTTTTTTTCTTTTTTAAAAAAACATCACATCAGATAAAATTGTTTTATTCAAAACAATAAAAATAAAATTAATGTTTTTTTGAAAAAAAATTAAAAAAATGTTACCATATTAAATAAAAATAATTTTTTTTATTGCAATTGCCAACCGGGGTTGACTCAATTAATTTCCTAAACAAGTTCAAACCATCTCTAATTTATGTCAGGTTTCAGATAATTAAGTTGCTGGATCTATTCATAAGGCAACAAGTTGATACGTATCCTTGAAATTTTTTAATTTCATGGAGAAATTACATGTTAGTGTGAAATCATTGATACCAATGTTTTGTAAATTGTCTATTGCTACCAACCCGAATCGTGTTCTTTATGTACATTTTTTTGACTTGGCTAATATGTCATTGAATTCTTTGGAAGTAAAAAAAAAAAAAAAAAAAGGTGCTCTTGACTTTCCAGAAAAACCTTTTGAACAATTAGCGGCACAAACTCAGGACCTCAATTCCACAGTAAAATCGGATGATTTGATAGTTAATCCAGGTGATTTGGTAGTTATTAACAAGTCTAATTCGATTGTCAACAAATCCGATTTGGCAATAGACATAAATCTTACGTTGCAGTTGGTGATTTCGAAGTGGTCGTTGATGGGTTCGATTTAAGAGAAACTATTTAGTATGTTTGTATCTGTAATATCCAATCTCATATATATAATATGATGCAATTCTTATTTTTATATTAAATTCTATGTTTTTATAAGAGAAAAGAATACAATTTTCCATATACTTGAAATGATTGTGTTTTAAATTAATTTGCTAATGTGTGTTTCCTAGCAATATTGTGATATTATGGAGCCGTATTCTAGAGCATTGAATACTTGGATTGAATTTTTTTGAAGAAATTAAAACAATCCAATGGAGTGTTTTTAAAAAACAAATATTGAGGAGGATAAAATTTTTAATTTGAAAGACAAGTCTGAAAATAATGGAGGGGAAAAATCTTATACTTGAGATTCGAGAAGATAATGATGTTTACGAGTCGCTTGGTGTAAAAGACAGTTGACTTTGAATAAAAATGTAGAAAAATAATAATAAAAAGAACTAGTACTAATCCACTCAACTTTTTAAATGTAATAAAAATAGTTAGTTCATAAAAATTTATATGGTATTATTTTTAAATTTGGTTCAATAAGTAATTTTATAATTTATCTATATGATTCTTTGGTAATTCAAATCTAAAATTTTTATATTAAATTCTATGTTTTTATAAGAGAAACTATTTAGCATGTTTGTATTTGTAATACCCAATCTCATATATATAATATGATGCAATTCTTATTTTTATATTAAATTCTATGTTTTTATAAGAGAAAAGAATACAATTTTCCATATACTTGAAATGATTATGTTTTAAATTAATTTGCTAATGCGTGTTTCCGAGCAATATTGTGATATCATGGAGCCGTATTCTAGAGCATTGGATACAGAGATTGAATTCTTCAGAAGAAATTAGAAGAATCCGATGGACCTTTTTTAAAAATCAAACATTGAGGAGGATAAAATTTTTAATTTGAAAGACAAGTCTGAAAAACAATGGAGGGGAAGAATCTTATACCTAAATTCGAGAAGATAATGATGTATACTTGAAATTTAATAAAAATATTACATTTAAAACCTAAGAAAGCAGCGGCGCACCCAGAAATCTTCCATTCAATTGGAGCACATTGAAAATTGGTAAGCCAGCATTATTTTTCGAAAACGAAATGAGATAGTGTGGTATTTCATTAGTAGATTAATTCAAAGCCTTTTAGAGCCCATTATGCTGTAAAATAAGGTTAAAGATATCTTTATTCCTTGAGTTTGAACAAAAAATTGCATAATTAATTTGAACAAAAGATTATTATTAAAAAAATAAACATCTAATTTTGCTAATTCGATATATTAAAAAAAAAACATGAACTTAGATATATTCAATAATAACCCATTTGTATGATAAAAAATTATTTTAATATTGAAAACCTTTTTTTAACAATTATATTTGTATATTTAATTTGATTTTTTATCAGATATTAACATCAATTTGTCCAACTTTGATATTGTTAACTTTTCAAAAATAAAATATTCTAAGTACATTGCAGCTTCAAAAGAATAACATTACTTTAATCGGAAAAGACTAGATATGAACTCTGAAAAGACAAGATTGTAATAAACAAAATTTATGAAGAAAAATAAAGAAAATATTGCACTAAATTGAGTTCTATATAAAATTGTGAAAGGAAGAGCGTGCATTAAAACATCTTCTTGGTGTCCAAGCAGGTTCTTGCAAGTCTTCGGAGATTTTAAGAAATTAATCATGCTATTTTCCACTTTGTAATTTAATAATTGCATGAATAATGTTGTCTGTAGCACGACCGAGTCAAATAACTGTAGCCACAGGAGTTAAGCCTCACGGTTCTAAGAGTTTTGATGAATAAAGCCAAGAGAGAGAAAAAAACCCTACATTCAACGAATGTTACATCCATATTATATTTAAAAAAAATATGAGTTTATATATATATATATATATATATATATATATATTTAATTAGGTATGTATTGTTCCCCGTCGTTGGCTACTCCTCTTTACTTTGTCAACCTTCCATTGGAAGACATGCACACGGCAAGAAGACATTGGAAATAAATGTAAAAAAGACTAAATTATAAAATTGTCTACGGAAAAACTATTAGAACTTATTTGGTTTGTGAGAAAATTGTGTTTGGTGTTCTTAATTTGTATATAAAAAAATGAAAAAAAAATCCATTTCTTTTGGAATCCCAGAAATTGAAATCTACCAGTACTGATATCTTCTTACTAGTAGTGCCTAAGAATAAATCACCCAATTTGTTAACAATTTAAATTAAATATATAAACATTTTTTTATTTTACTATTAAAAATACCGAAAATTCATATATTCAATCCGATTAAAAGCAAGGATTAATCATTATAAGGAATAATTGGTACCGAGAGGAAATTAATAATTGTCACCAAAAAAACCACATGCGTCCACAGTCAGGACACCGGACATTTTCAAAGATATGTCTTGTTCGTATTCTTTGCAATTGCACAATCATATATATATATATATATATATATATATATATATATATATATATGAATTCCCATCCAATGTATATTCCTAAGTTCTTCCCTTTCAGATTTTTATTTCTATTTATTGAAATGATTGGAGGATTACATAATTAATTTACTTATGATTTTTATCAAATCATTCTTTCCCTTTTGTATATGAATGACCTATATATATATATAATTCACCAAATTATGCCTCCAAAATCTCACTTCATTTATTTTGCGCCATTTTATTTAATGGAGAAAGAAATATTCAGTATACCTTGCTAGCTAATATTATACTTTTGATTCATAAATGGTTTTCATGATGTGTCCTCTATTTTATTTTTAAAAAAAAGAAGCAAAACACAACTCCTCACATATCCAATAATTTCTCCTCCAAAAGAGCCTTGATTGGATGCATTTCCAGCATCTCTTTGTAAATTGGATGCATTTGTACTCGTGGTTGACTCAACTGAGTCCACTCAATTAAACACAATTGACCTTACAATGGCTACGATATTACTCTCAAAAGAAAGAGAACTAAATACCGACCCTACGTTGATGGTAAGCAATTGACCTTATAATTTTCCTGCCGTGTTAACCTGTTCTAGGTGATGTAGACATGCTTTTAAAGCACGTACCTGCATTTGCTTTTCAATTATATCAGCTTGAATAATATTCATCAATTTCAATAGACCGAACCCACAAGTAATTAATTAACTTATAGACTAAATGGCACCTCACATGGTCTGTCCAGCCCTTTGTTGTTTGATATTTATGCATAAAAATATCACAATTTATTTCTACGTCGTTTGTCAGCTTGACATATGTATCCGAAAGCACAAGGAATGGAGCAGTTATTGACCACAACTTCGTCATATTCAACTTCCATACATATGAATATTCAAATGAAATGGATAATCCACGCTGGAATTCCTGTAAATGAACAAATTGTTTAACATGTTTTTTTTATTAACGTGGGTATCCGGGTCAATTTGCAAGCACCACAACTAATCCTACAGGCCCTGAAGTTAACAACTATGTAAACCTCCAGTGACCATCATATGAGTAACCAAGAACTCGAATCTGAGACCACAGAGGGAGCAAACTCCTTGATCTCAAGTCCTTACCACTTGGCCACCATCTAAATGGTTTGTTTAACATGTTTTTACATATATACAAGGGAGCATCCACCTATACTTTTTTATATATTAATTCTATTTAATTAAAAAAATTAAGTTTAACAAATAATAACAATTAAAAAACACTGATAAAACCAAGGTAAAGATAAAAAACAAGGCGCATGTAAAGGCATCAATATTTGAGGCCTATATTGTTGAGGAGATTTCAACATTTATTACGTACTATTTTGAATCTTATTTGAGAACAAGAATCAATTGTGTTCCAAGGCATGACGATAATGGTAAAGTGCCTTCGAGTGAGAACTTGTCAATATTCTTCTATTCTAAATGACCCACACCAAAAAATAATATCAGAGGAAGATATTTGTTGAAATAAAATTCAAATAAGGATATAATTATGTGCTATTTAACTGTGATGAACTGAGACCTTTTATTCACTAAGTATGCTACTTAAACTTTGTTATTAATTGACTATTTCTCCTTTGTAATATCACAAATTATACCTCAAAGCCAACATCGTCAATATTTATTGTCTTGTCGCATGTGTATGATGATTAGTACTCAAAAGTGCATTTTTATCATGATTTTATATCATTATTTTGCACTTGAAGTATCAATAACTCCTTAACTAAAGCATGTTTTATAATAATATATCTAATAATATAAGATACCTTTAATTTGTGGTAAATATTCATTTTAAATACAGGCCTATCACATACATAAAAGGATTGATTGATGACTTTAAGAACTTAAATTGCAAAGGCAAAGAGATGACCAACCTTAGAAAAGAGATGTCAGTGCAATCCAAACAGGAACACTGTTTGGTAATTGGGTCATATCTGGAACTATAAATCTTAGATTTAGTCTACTTTATATGGATGGAAAGGTAATTCATAGGCCTACAACTTTCATATGGAGCCCAAGATCTAAAAAGACTATTTTCAAGTCCAAATTGTAGCAACAACAAAAAAGCATGAATCTATCCTTTAGCCCGAGCACTGTTCAGTATTTTGGCCATATCTGGAGGTTTAGAAGTTAAAATAAGCTGAATTTTTTACACAAGAAAGCTGAGACAATTTCCTACAACTTTCATGTTTTCAAGTGGCTCCAATTTTGACGTTATCAATGAATTTTTGGATAGACAAGAGAAGATTGTCACCAAGTCAAGAGTTGGTCATCCATTCATTAATTAGTCATCAAATCAATAGTTCCCAATTTTATCCTATAAAAGGAGGCATTTTCCATGCATTTAGGCATCTTGGTTTCGAGATCAAGATCATGCTCTTGCTTTCTCTCTTTATATTTTTTGTAATGTTTATGCTTTGCTTTCATTAATATCAAGTTTATGTCTTTCATTTCCTTTCCTTTACTTAGCTAACTTGTATCTTATTTATATTCTTATTTTGTTTATTTATTTTTCTTTCTTTCATTATTCTAGCTAAGTTTATTATGTCAAGGTGAAAAGGTTACACTAATAGTGTAAAAATAAATATAGTGCAAAACTTAATATGGATTTTAATGTTTGATACTAACATGTTTTATATTTGTTATCTTGTTCACTCTTTAATACTTTGCTTGTTAAATGACTAATCTTAATTTATGTTGTATAACACTTAGTACAACAAATGCTTGGCACTTTCATAGCGCATACTATATGGTATAACCAACACCTGAGCTATGAAAGGAACTTGATTTATTGTTAACATAAGTTATAATCATGAATGCTTGACGAGATTTACAAGTATTAGCATTAATCGAATAAGATTATTAATGTAATCATGTTAACAATATATAATCTAATTAGAACCTCTTTTATTGTTTTTATGTTTTTTTTGAGTGATTTTTGCTAGTTTCTCTCACCTCGGTCAAATGGCGAACAACAGTACTCCGTGACTTAAATCGGTTCTTTAAGTTTCCCACAATAACTGATATTTGTGTATATATTTGTGTAATTCTTTGAATCTCTCTTCCAATTCTTATTTGAAATGGACACTAATCTTGAAAAATTAAAAAAATATTTTCCTGCTCTGCCTCAGAATGCGATTACAAAAATTTACCATGCTAGATGTGCAAGATTTTGATTGTTAATGAATCATGAAATTCTTGAAGATATTTGCTGGTTGATTGAAGCAAAGGTCTGATTATCAGGTGAGTCCTCCAACTCCTTCATTTCACACATGCTAGGAACAGATAAAAGCACTTTTGCAAAGAAACGTCATGCAAAACGACTGAAAGTCTGTCATCAATGTGCTAGATGGACTTGTAATACACAATGTCGTTCTTTAGGAATGGTATCTATAAACCGTGAAGATAAAATACAATACATTAAGGATGGCCTGAGTAAGGAGTCTTTAGATAATCTTCTATTGAATCTTGAGACGCATCTTAGTGGAGATATGCATCGTGTAATTCATGATTTATAGCCATTATTTCATAAAGAACATGATCGACTTAGTCTTGGGAATCTAACTAAAAAAGACCATGTTTGCTAGTTTTAAGAAAATTGGATGGGAAGTCTATCCCCAACCCATAGAGGGCGTTTAAGCTGTTCTTGAATGTAAAACCAAGGAAGATGTGAGCCACAATCATAACTACCTGTACATACACATGCTTTTAAAAAGTAAATAAATAAATAAAGAGAGAGTGTGTGTGTGTGTGAGACTCCAGCTGACCTACATATAGGTGGTATGGTTACCTTTCTAATTTCTCATCTATAAAACCCTCTCTTCCTTCCTTTCATTTCTACTCAACCTATACATTCAACAAATACAGAAGTGTGTAGAAATGGCAAGTTCCTCAGGTCATCATATAAGAAATATTTGTGTTTTCGGTGGATCTAGTCCTGGGAAAGAAAGGAGTTTTTAGAATCAGCAAATCATCTTGGTCAAGTGCTACATTTTTAGGAGGTAATCAAGTTTTGGGAGTTGTCCCTGAAGCTTTAGCAAAAGGGGACATCATTGGAAAAATAATTGGAGAAGAACTTCAGGTCTCCACAATGTCAGCTTGAATGAATGCAATGTTTAACCATGCTGATGCCTTCATTGCTTTACCAAGTGGTCTAGGCACATTGGAAAAGATCTTTCATATTTTCTCTTGGGCTTAACTGCACATTCACCATAAACCAATAGGTTTGTTAAATGTTAATGATTATTATAATAAGTTGTCTTTTCTTGATCATGCTGTGGAACAAGAATTTCTATCTTTTGCACGACAAATCATAATCTCTGCTGCTATTGCTGAATAATTGATTGACCAACTATAATCTTTCATTCCTGCAATTGATCCTTCTATGAGTCGCATAAATTGGTCAACTAAGAAAAGCTGTAAAAAGCTTAGATTGGATTTGAGCCTTCATTTGTGAATCTTTGTGTCTTTTGGTTTTATTATTGTGTTTTGTTGTTACTTATATTTGTTTCAGTGTATTTGAGGTTTGTTAGTGTTTGTTATTTCTACCTTTAACCATTAAGGACAATGTCTTCTTTTAGTTGGGGGGAGAGGGTAGTAGCTAAAAAAAAACTGTGTTTTCTATTTCATAAAGCATGTGAAAAATTGTTGTTACTATGATGGCAGAGTAAGGAGAAATTTTATGACTCTTGAGACGCATCTTAGTAATCATTCGTAACAAGGTCTATCATAATACTTCTTGAAATATTTAGATTTACAAACTCTCGCATTATTATCACTTAATTCTGCTCATATACTTATTTAACATGTATTCTTAAACCTTAATTTACACACACACACACACACACACACACACACTTATTTAACATGTATTCTTAAACCTAATGGCTTAAGACCAACTGGTCTGGAGTCATCTTAAACCTAATACCCTAAGACCAATTGTCTAGGAGTCATTAGTTGAAAGCTCGTTATATGGGTTAAAAATGCATGGTGTTTTTTAAATTATATGTATATATATTTAAAAAAAAGACAAAAATAATAATCCCAACCCAAGAAAGTTAACCTTAAACATTAGAACAAAAATTTTGTTTTCTTCCAAGAAAAGCCCCATAATTATGTGTTGATACATTGAGCACAAAATAAAGGTTTATGAATATCTTGTTAAGAGGTATTAAGCAGATATATATATTTAATGAGAGTTTGTTTATGTGGATAGATTAATGGAAGTTAAATGATGAATACCTTGCTTTGTGGAATTTGCAAATTGTTATTCTATTTTAACGCTTTGATTACTAGGGACTAGTAATAATCTAGTTAGGGGGTGTGATTAGTACTCAAAAGTGCATTTTTATCATGATTTTATATCATCATTTTGCACTTGAAGTATCAATAACTCCTTAACTAAAAGCATGTTTTATAATAATATATCTAATAATAAAAGATACCTTTAATTTATGGTAAATGTTCATTTTAAATGCAGGCCTATCATATAAATGAAATGATTGATTGATGACTTTAAGAACTTAAATTGCAAAGGCAAAGAGATGAGCAAACTTAGAAAAGAGGTGTCGGTGCAATCCGAACCAGAACACTGTTTGGTAATTGACACGACTAAAAGCTTGATGTCTTCTCCCAAGTGCAGGAGTGTCGAAGTAATAAATAACCCGGCAAGACCGGGGTCGAACCACAGAGAGGTTAATTGTACAAATTATAAATAACAATAATACAACAACAACAACAACAACAACAACAACAACAACAACAACAACAATAATAATAATAATAATAATAATAATAATAATAATAATAATAATAATAATAATAGTAATAATAATAATACTAATAATAATAATAGTAGTAGTAGTAATAGTAGTAGTAGTAGTAGTAGTAATAAAACATTAAAGTCCATATTAAGTTTACACTATACTTATTCTTACACCATTAGTGTAACCTTTTCACCTTGACATAATTAACTTAGCTAGACATAATGAAAGAAAGCAAAATAGATAAACAAAATAAGAACATAAAAGCTAACTAAGTAAAGGAAAGGAAATGAAAAGCATAAACTTAATATTAATGAAAGCAAAGCATAAACATTACAAAGAATACAAAGAGAGAAAGGAAGAGCATGATCTTGATCTGGAAACCAAGATGCCTAAATGCATGGCAAATGCCTCCTTTTATAGGCCAAAATTGGGAACTATTGATTTGATGACTAATTGATAAGTGGGTGGCCAACTTTTGACTTGGTGACAATCCTTATCTTCTCTTGTCTGCCTAAAACGTCATTGATAACATCAAAATTGGAGCCAGTTGCAACATGAAAGTTGTAGGCCATTGTCTCAGCTTTCTTGTGTAAAAACTTCAGCTCATTTGGACTTCTAGAACTCCAGATATGGCCAAAATACTGAACAGTGCTCGGGCTGGAAGACAGATTCGGGCTTCTTTGTTGTTGCTACAATTTGGACTTGAAAATGGCCTTTTTAGATCTTGGGCTCCATATAAAAGTTGTAGGCCTATATCTTACCTTTCCATCCATATAAATTGGACCTAAATCTGAGATATATAGCTCTAGATATGACCCAATTACTGAACAGTGTTCCTGTTTGGATTGCACCGACATCTCTTTTCTAAGTTTGACCATCTCTTTAACCTTGCAATTTAAGTTCTTCAAGTCATCAATCAATCCTTTTATTTATGTGATAGGCCTGCATTAAAAATAAACATTTATCATAAATTATAGGTATCTTATATTATTAGATACATTATTATAAAACATATTTTAGTTAAGGAGTTATTGATACTTTAAGTGCAAAATAATGATATAAAACCATGACAAAAATGCACTTTTAAGTACTAATCAGTAATTGGGTCATATCTGAAGCTATAAATCTCACATTTAGGTCTATTTTATATGGATGGAAAGGTAAGACATATTCCTACAACTTTCATATGGAGCCCAAGATCTAAAAAGGTCATTTTCAAGTCCAAATTGTAGCAATCACAAAAAAGCCCGAATTTGTTCTCCAACCCGAGCACTTTTCAGTATTTTGGCCATATCTGGAGTTTTAAAAGTTGAAATGAGTTAAATTATTTATACAAGAAAGCTGAGACAATTTCCTACAACTTTCATGTTTTCAATTGGCTCCAATTTTAACGTTATCAATGACGTTTTGGGCACACAAGAGAAGATAAAGATTATCACCAAGTCAAGAGTTGGTCACCCACTCATTAATTAGTCATCAAATCAATAGTTTCCAATTTTGGCCTATAAAAGGAGGCATTTTCCATGCATTTAGGCATCTTGGTTTCCAGCTCAAGATCATTTTCTTTCTCTCTTTGTATTTTTTGTAATGTTTATGCTTTACTTTCATTAATATCAAGTTCATGTCTTTCATTTCCTTTCATTTACTTAGCTAACTTGTATCTTATTTATGTTCTTATTTTGTTTATTTATTTTTCTTTCTTTCATTATGTGTAGCTAAGTTTATTATGTCAAGGTGAAAAGGTTACACTAATGGTGTAAAAATAAGTATAGTGTAAACTTAATATGGACTTTAATGTTTGATACTAACATGTTTTATATTTATTATCTTCTTCACTCTTTAATACTTTACTTGTTAAATGACTAATCTTGATTTATGTTGTATAACATTTGGTACAACAAATGCTTGGCACTTTCATAGCCCATACTATATGGTATAACCAACAACTAAACTCTAAAAGTAACTTGATTTGTTGTTAACATAAGTTATAATCATGAATGTTTGACGAGATTTACAAGTATTAGCATTAATTGAATAAGATGACTAATGTAATCTGAAAGTAACTTATTGTTTTTGTTATTGTTACTATCATTGTTATTACTATTGTTGTTGTTTATAATTTATACAATTAACCTCCCTATGGTTCGATCCAAGTCTTGCCGGGTTATTTATTACTTCGACACTCCTGCACTTGGGAGAAGACATCAATCTTTTAGTCATGTCATATGACATTGTGGCGATCGTCCACCCTCTAAGAAAAATAAAATGGTGTATTTCTGGCAAAATATAAAGAGACAAGGAATTCTTGTCTCTTATCAGTGAAAAATTAGAATAGAAGTCACCACCTAGTATTCTAGTAACTAGGAACCCTAACTAGTCTCAGAGATGGGGTACTAAGACTAGTTGCATAAAGAGAATATATTAGCACCTCAAATACATCCTATCTAAGGTAAGCTGTATTTGTTTTATATGATAAAATCTAAGATCATGTTGTCGTGTTTAATTATTGGTTTGTCTAAGGTTTAAGAAAATCAAAGGACTAATTCCTTTTATGTTAGTTATAGTTTGTCCTAATGTATTTTTGTGCATTTTTAGAGTTTGTAATAACTTATCTTCTTGATATGCATTAAGTTTGAAAGAGATTATCACCAAAAAAAATTTATTTTCTCTCAAAAATAAGTATTTAAGATTAAATGGTAATGACTTCAAATCAGGTTTGAGTGGTTGAACACTTGAAGGTATGGACTTAATTGATCGTGGTTGCAAGTCGTTAATTTGTGGTCTCCAATTATTTACCTTTGATTCTTTTTAAAAATAAACCATTCACAAATCATCAGATTCATCAATCTTAATTTCACTAGAAGTGGTTTCAAATTGATAAATTAATTTTTCAATAAAGTCCACTTCTTATAAATCATCATTGTCGCTACACGACGTCGGGCGACGGCTCCACTCCTTTTTTGTTTTTTTTTTTTTTAAAAAAAGAATTTTTTTAGTTTTTATTTGATTGGGGGAAATAAAGACTTTATTGGAGTCGCCATCTAGTAATTTGAGGGAACTAGAAATTCAAAATTAGACACTGGTCCCAGAGATTCGGATACTGGGTTAGTTATGATTAAGGGAAGGTAGACACCACCCTTAAAACATCCTTTCAGAGAAAGGTTACCTTTACTTGTGTGTTTTTCTTATTTGATTCAAATGCTATTTTATTTTGAGCTTATTTGTAATTTTTTTAACATGGTTAACGTCGGTCCCTAAAAATAGGAGACACGTTAAAAATGACATCAGTCCCTAAAATTAAGAGACTTTGTCTAAAATGTTGACGTTTATCCCTAAAAAGAAGAGTTACGTCTGATTTACCAAAATAAATAATAATGGACATAATCCATATTTGGTATTTAATTTTTTTGACATCGGTCCTTTTCTGTAAATAAAAGAGACATATCGACAAATAATATTTATTTTATAAAATAAAAATTATTTTGATATCATTGACAAATAGATATATCAATTCTTGAAAATTGGGTTTTTGATCTCTGAACAGTGATATGATAAAATAGGTGTTGAACCCGCGTCGTTATTTATTTTTGGTTTATTTTTTGTTGTTTTTTCACGTGCAAAAATTTATATATAAAAATATCAAAAAATACCATAAAATATCATAGAAAATTACCTGGGTATCCCTGTATAGGCAAAAGACTGAAATACCCTCGGATTTATCAAAAATTTATGAAAATGCCACTGGCGGCGCGTGTGGCTCACGCGCGGCTACTGTAGTAGTAACATGATTACATTAGTAGTAGTAGTAGTAGTAATAATAATAATAATAATAATAATAATAGTAGTAGTAGTAGTAGTAGTAGTAGTAGTAGTAGTAGTAGTAGTACTAATAATAATAATAATAACAATAATAATAAAGAAAGAGAAGAAGAAGATGATGATGAGAACTTAGAGATGAAATATTAATGTAAGGATTAAGCAATAATAATAACAAATGTCAAGGTTAGAGGTTCCACTAATGGTATATCAAACAAGTATAGTATAAACTCTTATTATTGAATTGGAAACCACACCCAAAGGAGGTTCCAATGAGATTATATATTGTTAACATGATTACATTAGTCATCTTATTCAATTAATGCTAATACTTGTAAATCTCGTCAAGCATTCATGATTATAACTTATGTTAACAACAAATCAAGTTCCTTTCATAGCTCAGGTGTCGGTTATACCATACATTATGGGCTATGAAAGTGCCAAGCATTTGTTGTACCAAGTGTTATACAACATAAATCAAGATTAGTCATTTAACAAACAAAATATTAAAGAGTGAACAAGATAACAAATATAAAACATGTTAGTATCAAATATTAAAGTCCATATTAAGTTTACATTATACTTATTCTCACACCATTAGTGTAACCTTTTCACCTTGACATAATTAACTTAGCTAGACATAATGAAAGAAAGAAAAATAGATAAACAAAATAAGAACATAAAAGCTAACTAAGTAAAGGAAAGGAAATGAAAGGCATAAACTTGATATTAATGAGAGCAAAGCATAAATATTACAAAAAATACAAAGAAAGAAAGGAAGAGCATGATCTTGATCTGGAAACCAAGATGCCTAAATGCATGGCAAATGCCTCCTTTTATAGGCCAAAATTGGGAACTATTGATTTGATGACTAATTGATAAGTGGGTGGCCAACTTTTGACTTGGTGACAATCCTTATCTTCTCTTGTCTGCCCAAAACGTCATTGATAACGTCAAAATTGGAGTTAGTTGTAACATAAAAGTTGTAGGCAATTGTCTCAGATTTCTTGTGTAAAAACTTCAACTCATTTGGACTTCTAGAACTCCAGATATGGCCAAAATACCGAACAGTGCTCGGGCTGAAAGACAGATTCGGGCTTCTTTGTTGTTGCTACAATTTGGACTTGATAATGGCCTTTTTAGATCTTGGACTCCATATGAAAGTTGTAGGCCTATGTCTTACCTTTCCATCCATATAAATTGGACCTAAATCTGAGATATATAGCTCCAGATATGACCCAATTACCGAATAGTGTTCCGGTTTGGATCGCACCGACATCTCTTTTCTAAGTTTGGCCATCTCTTTGCCTTTGCAATTTAAGTTCTTAAAATCATCAATCAATATTTTCATTTATGTGATAGGCCTGCATTTAAAATGAACATTTACCATAAATTAAAGGTATCTTATATTATTAGATATATTATTATAAAACATGCTTTAGTTAAGGAGTTATTGATACTTCAAGTGCAAAATGATGATATAAAACCATGATAAAAATGCACTTTTAAGTACTAATCATAAAACGACCGGGGTTTTGCTTCAGAGGAGGCGATTCACGTTTCTGTGGTGGTTTCGCGGCTTGAAACGGCCGGAAATAGGAGATTGGTGGAGAGAGAGGGAATCGCTGGCGAAAGGAGAGAGAAGCTCTGGGTTATGCTATGGTGTGGACGAGTGTATGGTGCGTTCGTGCGTCTGAAGGCTGTGAACCGCTGGATCTCGGATGAACAGATCGTGCGGCTGTGATTCGTTTGATCTTCAAGTTGATCGGACGGTCAGAAGTGAATGGGCTGCGATCTGGTGTGTCGCGGTGTACCGAGTGCTGGGTACACCTGCTGACGTGGGGCAGATTATTTGAACGGCTGAGATTGATTTGGGTTTTAAATCTGGTGTGGTAAAGCTAACGGTTGAGATATTTTTGGTATTTTTCAATTTATTAAAAAAAATTTAATATCTTACTGCAGAAAAAATATAACAAAATGAATAGTACCCAAATAATAACCAAACAGTAATGCTCGAATTCAGAATTGAAATTGAGAATGTATTTTTTTATCTTTTCTCCTCCTTGTGTCTTGAATTCATTGGCTATTTATAGCCAATGAAAGCAGACAATGAATCACGGATTGTTAAAATTTTCAACTTCCACCGATTACTATTTGTCTTATTATATATAATAATACTAAATAATAATAATAATATTTATTTATAGAGGTAAAAATTAAAAATTCAAATCAGTATTATAAAAAGTTTTTCATCCGCTAAAAATCAATTTTAAATTATAAATTTTTTTTTATACGGGTATCAACTCGGTGGACCGGGTTTTTTGACCAAAAATACCAGTTTTGACCAAAAATAGTCCGAAACTCATTTTTTATCGCGGTCGACATGGTGGGACCCGTATTAACCCGGTGGACTCTGTTTTGACCGAAAATGACAGTTTTGACCCGAAACAGCCTGAAACTCATTTTTCATCCCGGTCGACATGGTGGGACCCGTATTGACCCGGTGGACTCGGTTTTGACCGAAAATAACGGTTTTGACCCGAAACAGCCTGAAACTCATTTTTCATCCCGGTCAACATGGTGGGACCCGTATTGACTCGGTGGAATCGATTTTGACAGAAAATGACAGTTTTGACCCGAAACAGCTCGAAACTTATTTTTCATCCCGGTCAACATGGTGGGACCCGTATTGACCCGGTGGACTCGGTTTTGACAGAAAATGACGGTTTTGACCCAGAACAGCCCGAAACGCATTTTTCATCGCGGTCGACATGGTGGGACCCGTATTGACCCGATGGACTCGGTTTTGACAGAAAATGACGGTTTTGACCCGAAACGTCCTGAAACTCATTTTTCATCCCGGTCGACATCGTTTAACCTGTATTGACCTGGTGGAGTCAGTTTTGAGAGAAAATGACGGTTGACTCGAGAAAATATATTTTAAACTCTTTTTTTTCTTTTTTTCATTTATTATATATTTTTTTTGTCATGAATAATAAGATAAAATAACATTAAAATTTTTTTAGTGAATCCAAAATTGGGTTACAACAGTTGCCCCCTCTTTACAATGCTTACGGCGCAAAGACATTGAAAAAATCATTTTCTTTTGACTTTGCATAGGAAGTTTTGTAAAGAAAAATGATGGAGATGTTGAAAAACACATATATTTTCAGTTGGTCTAATTCTTATGGGCGACCTGCCCAAGTGAAAAACATGAAAATGTTTTCAATCTTAATTTTTGTGAAATACTTGAAAGTGATTTCAACAATAGTTTTTTGAAATACATGAAAATGATTTCAGATTGATTTTATGAAATACATCAAAGTGATTTCATCATTGATTTTGTGAAATACATGAAAGTGATTTCAACAATGGTTTTCTGAAATACATGAATGTGATTTCACATTGATTTTATGAAATACATGAAAGTGATTTCATCATTGATTTTCTGAAATACATGAAAGTGATTTCAGATTGATTTTGTGAAATACATGGAAGTGATTTCATCAATGGTTTTGTGAAATACATGAAAGTGATTTCAATAATGGTTTTCTGAAATACATGAAAGTGATTTTAAATTGATTTTATGAAATACATGAAAGTAATTTCACTATGATTTTCAAGGTTAATGAAAACTTCTAAAGGAAGTCATATTTGTATGACTCATATCTGATTTGTAAAAATCGATCTCAAAGATGATGAAAGCTTCTCACGAAAGTCTTATATCTACGGTTGAGACCTGATTTGTAAATCGATCTTAGAGATGATGAAAGCTTCTCACGAAAGTCTTATATCTACGGCTGAGATCTGATTTGCAATCGATTTCAGAGATAATGAAAGCTTCTCATGAAAGTCTTATATCTACGGTTGAGATCTGATTTGTAAATCGATCTTAGAGATGGTGAAAGCTTCTCATGAAAGTCTTATATCTACGGTTGAGATTTGATTTGCAATCGATTTCAGAGATAATGAAAGCTTCTCACGAAAGTCTTACATCTACGGTTGAGATTTGATCATCTGTTTAGAATAATAGTAAGAGTAGAATCCTTATAAATTACGCAGTATTTAGTGACAAATATCATCAACTTCTTGTATTTCTTTCAAAGTTCCCAACTCTTGAAGCTTTAATCATGTCTTCCTCTTCTTCCAATGTTAACCCAAATCTTGTTCCTGCAGTAGAGCCTATAGTTTGGCGTACTACTTTTGAAGTGAATGGTCGTCCAGTTACAATAGAAGATACTGTAATAGACAATGAAGATACTGCTGTAACCGTGGCTAGAGACATGGTCTTTCCCCATGATGAAACCATGCTGGCAGCTAGGAGCGATATTGAAGCAGTGAATCAGTCACTTGCTCTCAGTATCAGAGTTACTTCATCTCTGGTGAACGTTGTAGAGCGTCTTCATGCTAGAAGACTTGAGCTGAATACTCAGGTTCTTGATCTCCATCATCTGATTGAGAATTTAAGGAACAGACTCCGTGATGAAAGACGTCATAGAAATGACTTGGAGAGGAGGAATCAAGAGCTGAATACACGTGTCGACTTTTGGAAGGACTATGTTAACACACAACACCTCGAGTTTGAGGAAGAGATGGAGAATATACGTAAACAATTTGAAGAACTTCGAGGCCTAATTAATGATCAAGATGACAATATCCCTGATCGTCCTCGCACTGTTTAATATTTGTACTTTTAAACCTTTTGTCATGAATAAAAGATCCATCTTTCTTGTCTTCATTTATGAATTTTGCTTTCATGAAATTGTCATATTTGATGTGATTAAAATGACTTCATTTCGTCTGAATCTCGTTGGATCCCATTGGGAATTTTGTTTCAAGAAATATCTACAAGACAAATATGCAATGTTTGTGAAATTAGATGATATGTGATGCATTTTACCTTTTTGAAGTATAGATCCCCCATTCATCTTGTCTGGCGATCTTGAATGTTAGCAAGCTCTTTTGATTCATGCGTCTTTCAAATCTACTCAAGCTGACCCATGTTGTTGAGTTCTCCAAGATAAACTTTGTTTGAGTTTCTCAATAGTCACTGCCTCTTTCTCCATTGGATACTTCATTGAGAGCATTAGCTTCTCCCTGATCTGACATCGTGTTGTTGGTAACATTTTTGTTGTTGAGGATTCTTTAACCAATTCACATGGTCAATATATGAGGATTATCCCACTTCACCTGGGATTTTCATATCTGAAGATGTATCAGTTATCATATTGTCTAATTGATCATATTATGAGAAGCAAAAATCTCATTTCATAAAAACTGCATAATCATGCTATTTCAATCCCACATTGGAAGAAGTCTACAGTTTTATCATGTGTATCTCCCACTAGGGAAGCAAATTTCTTTGTGCCATTAGAAATCAGGTGACTCCTTCTTTGCCTCTAGAAGATTTATTGTGATTGCCTCTCTACCCTTGGAAGAAGTAACTGTCTCTTTTCATTTCCTCATTTGCTCTTGTTGTCGTTAGAATCTCTGATTTTCTAACACTGACTCTTGGTGTGTCATATATATTTCTTCTTCACATAGAAAACCATTTTTCAAAAATGATTTTTCAAAAGATCTCTTTTGTTTTTGAAAACTGAAACTCTCAATGTCTGTTTATAACAATGTTCAAGCAACTCTAAGGATTTTTATTAAATCTCTTAGTAAAAGTAATCTTAGATAAAGGTAAGTGATGAGATGACCTTCTGCTTTGGTTTTCAAAGTGTTCAAGCGATTGCTTGAATGTATTTTGAGGGAAAAGGAATAATTGCCTTTTATTTTTAGAAACACTCCTTTTATCAACATGAATAATAATGAATAATTATTTGCTACATCATGACTCTTTATGAAAAAGTCTCGTATATTTTGAGAACGTTGTTTATTGATCTAGGTTGCTTTCTTGATTAGAAAAGACTTTAAAGGCATGTAATGTATTTATGGCTCAAGGCTGTAAAAGAAAGGGGATTTCATAAGTTCAAAGAAAGTGTTTAAGCGTTTGAAAACTATAGATCACTATTATCTTATCTTCATCTCTTTTTTTTTTATCTTGACAACAAAATGATACTAAATATTCTAAATTAGGAATTTTTTTCTATTTGTTGGGAATTCTCTCAAAAAGTTTTTTGAATTCCTTGTTATCAAACTTCATAAGCTCACATGTCGTCAAGATGATTTCCATGATCATTTCTTTCGTTTTGCCCCTAGTGTAGGGTGTGATCTTAGTTAAGGTTTTTTATGAAAGAAAAAAAAACTTTAAATAGACTTGGCTCAAATTGGGACTGCGAAGGATAATTTTAAAAGAAAGTGAAAGGAATATCAAAGATGGTCTTTCTTCATTTCAAGTAGGATCGGTTAAAACCAATAAACTTTGTCCACATCCAGCGTAATGTTTTGGATTTATAAGATACCATGTTTTGCGAGTCCATGACAAGCTAATGTACTACCAACCATTATTCATGCTGATAAAATGTAAGTCCAAGACAGAATTTAAGTGATAGTTGTTCCAATTGCGTGTTTTTGACTTATATGGTCATCTCTTTTAAGAGAATTGCTTTGAACATTATCCTAAACAAATCATTGATTTATTTCATTGAAATCATAAACAAAATCAATTCTTTTAAAACCTCATTTAAGAAGAATAGGTTCTCTTGTAAAAAAAAACATTTGAAAGATCAGATTGTTGAGCCATTGAGATCATGCATGGGCTTTTTGGTGAGGTATATGCAAAGAGAATTTCCTGGCCAAAACTTCATTTCATTTGATTTTGATTGGATGAAATACATCATACATAATACTTTTTCACAGAATCAGAGTTCACGGGCCTAGGTAAATCATCTCCATCCATCCTAGTTAACAATATAGCCCCTCCGGAGAATGCTTTCTTCACTACATATGGGCCTTCATAGTTTGGTGCCCACTTGCTTCGGTCTTCAGTTGGTAGTGGTAAGATTTTTTTGAGTACAAGATCCCCTTCTTCTTTGAATTCTCTTGGTCGGACTTTCCGGTCATATGCTTTAGCCATCCTTCTTTGGTATAGCTGGTGATGACAAATTGCAGCCAACCTCTTCTCACTTATCATGTTTAGCTGCTCATATCTCACTTTAGCCCATTCAGCTTCTTCTAGTTCAGATTCTATTAGTACTCTCAAAGATGGAATTTCTACTTCCAAAGGCATCACCGCCTCTATCCCAAATACTAGTGAATAAGGTGTAGCTCCAGTAGATGTTCTTATTGCTGTGCGATATGCATGTAGAGCAAAAGGAAGCATCCCGTGCCAATCCTTGTAAGTGACTACCATCTTCTGGATAATCTTCTTGATATTCTTGTTTGCAACTTCGACAACACCATTCATCTTTGGTCTGTAGGGAGATGAGTTTGAATGTTTAATTTTCCACTTCACGCACAATTCTGTGATCATTTTTCCATTAAAATTCTGGGCATTGTCGATCACTATCTTCTCAGGTGAACCATATCGACAGATCAAATCTTTCTCAATAAAACTCTTGACCACCTTTTGAGTTACATGGGCATAAGAGCTGGCCTCCACCCACTTTGTGAAGTAATCAATGGCTACTAAGATGAATTGATGCTTATTGCTGGCCTTTGGGTTGATTGGCCCAATCACATCTATTCCCCACATTGCGAATGGCCATGGTGATGTCATATTAAATAGAGGAGCTGGAGATGCATTTATCTTATCACTATACACTTAACATTTATGGCATTTCCTGACATAATCGATGCAATCTTTCTCCATGGTCATCCAGAAATACCCAGATCGTTGTAATTGTCTAGCCATCATATGCCCACTTGCATGAGTTGCACAAATTCCTTCATGAATTTCTTGCAATGCTACCTTAGCTTCGATTTCATCTAGACATCTCAGTAAAGTCCCATTGAATGACCTTTTGTATAGAATTTCTCCATCCAGGTAAAATTCCAGAGCTAACCTTCTAAAGGTCTTCATATCTGCTTTGGATGCCCCCAAGGGATACTCTTGATATTGGATAAACTGCTTGATGTTATAAAACCATAGGTTCCCATCTATTTCTCCTTCAATTGAACAACAATGAGCTGGAAAATTTCTAATCTCAATGTAGATTGGTTGTACCCTCACTCCGTAATTAGTTTTGGCCATAGAAGCTAAGGTTGCCAAAGCATCAGCAAACTGGTTTTTGTCTCTTCCCATGTAGGTAAAATCTATCTCATCAAAGCCCTCAGTCAGTTTCGAGAGATATTGTTGATATGGTATCAGTTTTTCCTCCTTTGTCTGCCATTCGCCTTTCACTTGACAGATTATTAACATTGAATCCCCATAGACATCAAGCTTCTTTATTTTCATCTCCAAAGCAGCTTCTAATCCAAGGATACAAGCCTCATATTCAGCAGTATTGTTAGTGCATTCAAATTGTAGTTTGACTGAGATGGGATATTGCTTCTTGTCAGGTGAGATTATCACAGCGCCTGCTCCATTACTAGAAACATTCACTGCCCCATCAAAATACATGATCCACCAATCATTCTTTTCTTTGTCTTCTTCTACTATTAACACATCCTCATCCGGGAAGTCAAATTTCAAAGGCTCATAATCATTGATAGCATTATCTGCTAGATGATCAGCAATTACACTTCCTTTCACAGATTTTCTTGTCTTGTATACAATGTCATACTCAGCCAACATTACCATCTTGCTATTCGGCTTGACAAGTATGGTTTCTCAAAGATGTATTTAAGAGGATCTATTTTTGAGATCAACCAGGTGGTATAATACAACATATATTGTCGAAGACGCTTCGTACTCCATACAAGAGCACAACATAGCTTCTCAGTCATAGTATATCTGGATTCACAATTTATAAACTTCTTACTCAGATAATAGATGGCTTGCTCCTTTCTTCTAGACTCATCATGTTGTCCCAACACACAACCCATTGCTACCTCAGTTACTGTCAAATACAAGATCAAAGGTCTTCCAGGCACAGGGGGCACGAGCAAAGGTGGATTCTGTAAGTATTGCTTTATTTTATCAAAAGCCTCTTGACAATCTTTGTCCCATATACCAGGGTTCTTTTTTCGAAGTAATCGAAAAATTGGCTCACATGTTGCTGTTAACTGAGATATGAATCGAGCAATGTAATTCAAACGTCCTAAGAAACCTCTTATTTCTTTCTCGGTCTTAGGAACCGTCATAGCCTGAATTGCTTTCACTTTATCAGGATCGACCTCTATTCCTTTATTGCTTATCACAAATCCTAGCAACTTTCCAGACTTTACCCCAAACGAGCATTTTGAAGGATTCAGCTTCAACTGATACTTTCTTAGTCTTTCAAATAATTTTCTTAGAACCTGAACATGATCTTCTTCATTCTTAGACTTGGCAATCATATCATCCACATACACTTCAATCTCTTTATGTATCATATCATGGAAAAGTGTCACCATTGCCCTTTGATATGTGGCTCCAGCATTCTTCAACCCGAATGACATCACTTTGTAGCAAAATGTTCCCCATGGTGTGACAAAAATGGTCTTCTCTTTATCTTCTTCAGCCATTTTAATCTGGTTATAATCGGAGAATCCATCCATGAAGGAGTAAGTTAAACTCCTAGCAGCATTGTCTACCAGGACATCTATGTGAGGCAAAGGAAAATCATCCTTCGGACTGGCTTTGTTTAGATCCCTAAAATCTACACATACTCTGATTTTGTTATCCTTTTTTGGTACCACCACTATATTAGATACCCATTGAGGGTATTTAATAACTTCTAGAAAACCGGCATCCCACTACTTCTCTATCTCTACCTTAACCTTGAGCACAATATCTGGGCAAGTTCTTCTTAATTTCTGCTTAACAAGTTTACATCCTTCTATCAAAGGTAATCTGTGTACTACAATATCAATGTCTAAACCAGGCATATCTGTATAAGACCAGGCAAACACATCGATATACTTTTGTAGTAATGAGGTTAAAC
Organism: Populus pruinosa; assembly: GCA_026413675.1. Taxonomy (NCBI): domain Eukaryota; kingdom Viridiplantae; phylum Streptophyta; class Magnoliopsida; order Malpighiales; family Salicaceae; genus Populus; species Populus pruinosa. The sequence goes on from CM048592.1 coordinate 56,443,623, forward strand.
TGCATCTTTCTTCTATAGTGATCAAAGTTCCAATCTTTAACTCTTTTATCTTGCTTAGTGCCTACATTTATCACCTCTAGTTCTTCCTTCGCAGGTTTCCAAGCATGCTCCGATTGTTCTACCCGTCTAGCAAACTCTTCATCCCATTCCTCTTCATCCATTGCAATCTCATTCTTATCAAAGTTTGGCCATTCATTTTCAATGCAATATGTTTGTGGATTTATGGAGGATTCACTTTCAGAATTCCTGAAAGCAGAAGGTGTTTTTTAGTGTGAATGCATATCTTGTAGCCAAACAAAATAAAAGGAATTCAACAAATACTGATGAAAATGCTTGATCTCAATATTATTTGAAAACTTGGCTCAACAATTATGAAAAGATCTTATGTTGTCATCTTGAACCAAGATTTCCAACTAGGTATAAAAACACAAAGCAAACTACAATACAAAGCACATAAAAGCAAATATAAGTAGACACTTAATCATTACTTCTTAAAAACAATTGGGGCTTCTTCAATCTCCCAATTCTGGAATACTTCTTCAACTGAAAGCTTTCGCACAAAGGCGTTGGTTGGAGCTTCTTCTAGAGCATGGACAGTTAACTGTGGTAACAGTTCATCTTCTTTTATTGTTATTGGCTCATCATCATAGTTCCAGCCTTTCTCTTCACCTTCCTCTACATTGTTGATATCCATGACAGCAGGTTTTTGTTCCGAGACTTCCATCATGTTCACCCCTCCACTACTTGTAGCATGATTGGGTAAAGGGTTGGAATTCACATTCGGTGCATCATCGAAAGTTATCCATCCAACTTTTATTAATTGTAGAAGCTTATTTTTGAATGCATTGCAGCTTTCAATGTTATGCCCAGCAATGCCAGCATGATACTCACATGTCATATCAAGCTTATACCAATTTGGGTATGGAGGTTGTAGTGGGGTTAAGGGAACAGGGGCCACTTGCCCAATACTCAACAACTTCGAATACATTTCTCCCAAGGGAAGTGGTAATGGTGGCAACCGTTCTTGGGTTCTTTGAAAATTCCTTCTTGGAGGATTAACAATTTGGTTACTTTGTTGGTTATTTGATTGACTTTGTTGGTTGGTAGGGAAATGTTTAGTGAAGTTTACATTTGCAACTTGTTGGGTAGGTATTTGGAAGTTATACTGATGGTAATTTTTCTTATTACCCGTGTACCCTCCTTCCACATTGTTCACCTCAGACTCCTTCTTTTTCCCGATAAAACCTTTCTTCTCAGTAGGCTCTAACATTCTCCCCATTCTTATTGCTTGTTCTATCCTCTCAGCAATAGTTACAGCATCATAAAAATGCTGAGCTGAACTACCCACTAGGTGTTCAAAGTAGGGAGATTTAAAAGTGTTGGTAAACAGAGTGACCATTTCTTTTTCTAACAAAGAGGTTTGCACATGGGATGCTTTTTCACGCCATCTCAAAGCGTATTCTCTTACAGTCTCTTTGTTGCCCTTCTCCATGACTAACAAACTTGACCTGTCCGGGGCTACCTCCATGTTGAATTTGTATTGCTTCACAAAATCTTTGACCAAATCTTTCCACTTTCTGATCTTTGTATTATCTAGCCTTGTATACCAGCTTAGTGTTGATCCAGAAAGACTGTCTTGAAAGAAATGGATGAGAAGCTTCTCATCATTCACCACTTCTGCCATCTTATTACAATAAGATTTAAGATGAGTGACTGGACATTCAGTTCCCGTATACTTGATAAATTCTGGTACCCTAAATTCTTTGGGTACAGCTACATTTGGGACTAAACACATCTCTGCAGCATGAACGGGATCATATAAGTCTGCCCCTTCAACTGCTCTCAATCTTTCTTCTAGAGCGGTCCATTTATCATAATCAACAGGTTTAGAGTATCTCATCCTATGTGAGTCATCAGTTGTCAAGTTTATGAATGGCACTTGTGCTGATGGAACATTGATAGTGAACTGCTGTTCAGATGAAGAAGGATTTGCCCCTAGATTTTGAGTAGTGAACACAAAAGGAGCTACTGGTGTAGATACAGATGGAGTTGCAACTGCAGGCTGAGTAGAGGTATTCTCTCCAGACTTGGATACCAGGGCCTGCTCGAGTAGACTTGTAAGTCGTGCGATATCATTTTTCATGCTCTCCAACTCCTTTTGATAGTGAGCCTCTAGATGTGCTCTTTCTTCGTTCTCCATTATCTTTTTTCGTATTCGAATGTAATGAATTTTATGGTCTTTTGGGGGACCTATATTTCAACCTGAATGAATGCAATAAAAATGAATGAAATGTGCAAATGGATGCAAAATGCCATATGGATGATGCGTGCTTGTTATTTGTTTCAGGCTTTTCTTTAACTTATGATGAGGAACAGACCAGATCAGATTCTCTTAAGAAAGTTCTCACTGAGGACTCCAAACCTACAGGAACTTGAACTGATTGAAGGAAGAAATTTGTTGCCTTAATTTTGATCTGGTCAAAAATTCCTCAATAAATTTGGTTTTTTTTTTATCTCACACTTCCTATAAGGATCGGTGGAGATATAATGAGAATATGGAATGCATATGAAAATGTATGTTAATGCATTGACATTTATTTGTGTCTTATATCCTACTTGATAGGATTTAACTCATAAGGTTTGGTTTAGTTTATTCTATCCTTAAAGAAATTATTTGGTTCTTAGATTGCCCGAATTACTTGTGAAGTAATTGGCCTCTTAACCTTATGCAACATGAGTATGGGACAAATTCCACAATACTCGTTACATAGGGTGAGTTACAATCCAAGCGAAAGTCCAAATGAGCATCAGTGGACATAAGTCACACTTGCCACTTGAATCTTTCTTTTCTAATCTTAAAAAGGACGAAGCTCGGGTCCAGAGCTTTTATGGGTTCATCGTGAAGTGTGTGAATACACAAATAAATATCATGCATGCATGTGGCAATATGAAAAATTGAAAAGAATTACAGTAATAAATAATGTAAATAAAATAAATGCCAAAAATAAATAGCATATAAGAAAAAGCATATGAAAAGCAAACACAAGCAGTTGGTTCAACCCTAAGTCCCTAGTGGAGTCGCCATTCTATCGCTACACGACGTCGGGCGACGGCTCCACTCTTTTTTTGTTTGTTTTTTTTAAAACAAAAAAAAATAGTTTTTATTTGATTGGGGAAAATAAAGACTTTATTGGAGTCTCCATCTAGTAATTTGAGGGAAATAGAAATCCAAAATTAGACACTGGTCCTAGAGATTCGGGTACTGGGTTAGTTATGATTAAGGGAAGGTAGACACCACCCTTAAAACATCCTTTCAGAGAAAGGTTACCTTTACTTGTGTGTTTTTCTTATTTGATTCAAATGCTATTTTATTTTGAGCTTATTTGTAAATTTTTTAACATGGTTAATGTCGGTCCCTAAAAATAGGAGACACGTTAAAAATGACATCAGTCCCTAAAATTAGGAGACTTTGTCGAAAATGTCGACGTTTATCCCTAAAAAGGAGAGTTACGTCTGATTTACCAAAATAAATAATAATGGACATGATCCATATTTGGTATTTAATTTTTTTGACATCGGTCCTTTTCTGTAAATAAAAGAGACGTGTCGACAAATAATATTTATTTTATAAAATAAAAATTATTTTGATATCATTGACAAATAGATATATCAATTCTTGAAAATTGGGTTTTTGATCTATGAACAGTAATATGATAAAATAGGTGTTGAACCCGCGTCGTTATTTATTTTTGGTTTATTTTTTGTTGTTTTTTCACGTGCAAAAATTTATAAGTATTTATATATTAAAATATCAAAAAATACCATAAAATATCATAGAAAATTACCTGGGTATCCCTGTATAGGCAAAAGACTGAAATACCCTCGGATTTATCAAAAATTTACGAAAATACCACTGGCGGCGTGTGTGGCTCACGCGCGGCTACTGTTGACGGCTGCGAAATTTTCCGGTGAGATTCCGGCCAAAAGATGGTCGATTCTGGTAGATCTGAGGATGAGGATTCTGATGGTGGTGGTCTCGTTGGCCGTTGATGGCTGAGGAGGGAGAATCGACGACTTGAAGGTCGATTGGCCGATGACGGTCGCGACCTTTTTCCGGCCAAAATCGCCGGTGCAAAAGTGTAAAACGACCGGGGTTTTGCTTCAAAGGAGGCGATTCACATTTCTGTGGTGGTTTCGCGGCTTGAAACGGCCGGAAATGGGAGATTAGTGGAGAGAGAGGGAATCGCCGGCGAGAGGAGAGAGAAGCTCTGGGTTATGCTACGGTGTGGACGAGTGTATGGTGCGTTCGTGCGTCTGAAGGCTGTGAACCGCTGGATCTCGGATGAACAGATCGTGCGGCTGTGATTTGTTTGATCTTCAAGTTGATCGGACGGTCAGAAGTGAATGGGCTGCGATCTGGTGTGTCGCGGTGTACCGAGTGCTTGGTACACCTGCTGACGTGGCGCAACCGGATCGAAGGGTAGATTATTTGAACGGCTAAGATTGATTTGGGTTTTAAATCCGGTGTGGTAAAGCTAACGGGTGGGATATTTTTGGTATTTTTCAATTTATTAAAAAAAATTTAATATCTTACTGCAGAAAAAGTATAACAAAAATGAAATTGAGAATGTATTTTTTTTATCTTTTCTCCTCCTTGTGTCTTGAATTCATTGGCTATTTATAGCCAATCAAAGCAGACAATAAATCACGGATTGTTAAAATTTTCAACTTCCACCGATTACTATTTGTCTTATTATATATAATAATACTAAATAATAATAATAATATTTATTTATAGGGGTAAAAATTAAAAATTCAAATCAGTATTATAAAAAGTTTTTCATCCGCTAAAAATCAATTTTAAATTACAAAAAAAACTTTTTTATACGGGTATCAACTCGGTGGACCGGGTTTTTTGACCAAAAATACCAGTTTTGACCAAAAATAGTTCGAAACTCATTTTTTATCGCGGTCGACATGGTGGGACCCGTATTAACCCGATGGACTCGGTTTTGACCGAAAATGACAGTTTTGACCCGAAACAGCCCGGAACTCATTTTTCATCCCGGTCGACATGGTGGGACCCATATTGACCCGGTGGACTCGGTTTTGACCCGAAACAGCCCGAAACTCATTTTTCATCCCGGTCAACATGGTGGGACCCGTATTGACTCGGTGGACTCGATTTTGACCGAAAATGACAGTTTTGACCCAAAACAGTCCGAAACTCATTTTTCATCGCGGTCAACATGGTGGGACCCGTATTGACCCGATGGACTCGGTTTTGACAGAAAATGATGGTTTTTATCCAAAACAGCCCGAAACTCATTTTTCATCGCGGTCGACATGGTGGGATCCGTATTGACCCGATGGACTCGGTTTTGACAGAAAATGACGGTTTTGACCCGAAACATCCTGAAACTCATTTTTCATCCCGGTCGACATCGTTTAACCCGTATTGACCTGGTGGACTCGGTTTTGATAGAAAATGACGGTTGACTCGAGAAAATATATTTTAAACTCTTTTTTTTCTCTTTTTTTTCTTTGTTTTTATTTATTATATTTTTTTTGTCATGAATAATAAGATAAAATAACATTTAAAAATTTTTAGTGAATCCAAAATTAGGTTACAACAATCATCATCTCCAAGTTGCTTGCAAATGTTGAAAATATTCATCTTCAATGTCATGTTTCTAAATGATAACTTAATCAGTTCATTCCTACAATTAATAAATGTCTTAGAAGTTGTAAGAAATGGATATCCTAAAATAACAGAAAATAAATTATATGCTTCAACAGTTTGTGTGTTCAGGACAATAAAATCCACAGGATAAATAAATTTATTAAGTTGTACTAACATATCTTTAACTATTTCTCTAAGTACTTTTACAGATCTATCAACAAGTAATAGAGTTATAGAAGTTGGTTTTAACTCACCTAGATTGAGACTTGAAAGATTGAATATGAAATTAAATTCACACTAGCTCCAAGATCAAGTAAAGCTCTTTTAATTTTATATTCTCCAATAAAGCATGAAATTATAGGATAACCAGGGTCTTTATATTTCAAAGGATTATTGTTATGAAGAATGACACTTACTTGTTTAGCTAAAAAAACTCTCTTTTTCACATTCAGTTTTATCTTCATAGACAGATCTTTCAAAAATTTAGTATAAGAAGGTACCTGTTTAATAACATCCAACAAAGGTATATTGATCCTTGTTTGAAAGTTTCAAAGATTTCAGAGTTGTGATTGACTTTTCTTTGTTTGGTCATGACATGAGAAATTGGAAGTGCTGGCAGGGAATTAGTCTTTTCTTTGTAATGTTCAGCTTCAACCCTTTCCTTACCCTCAAAGATTAACTCATCATTTTTCTTACAAGGTTTAAGAGTGAGTTTTCCAATAACCTTACCACTGCGAAGAGTGATGTCTAATTTAACTTGATCTATGTGCTGGTTTACAGAACTACTTGTATTTATATTGTATTGCCTCTTGGGATTTTGCTATGGTTGAGATGGAAACTTACCTTTCTCTTAAAAATTAAGAAGAGATGTAAATTTTACAAGAGCATATTTTAGATTTACCATGGTTTGAGCATTTTGAGTGTTGATTGTCTTTTGCTTTTTAATGAATGCATGCAATGTTTTCTCAAGATTTCTTTTAAAGGGTGGAGCATAAGGAGGTGTATATCCATGAAAATTTTAGAAATTATGGTTTGCTTGAAACGGTAGCTGTGATGTTTGTGTATTGTTGTTACCACTCTTCCAACTGAAATTTGGGTGATTTCTTTAATCAGAGTTATATGTTTACAAGTATGGGTTATGATTGGGCCTTTAAAAATTGTTTAAAGCATTTCTTATTCATGGAGATATTTCTTAAAAGAAGGCAAAGTTGGACAGTCATTGGTTGAATGTTCGTTGGTTTCACAGATTTGACACGTAATGTCTTGAGCAGATTTTAATTGACTATTCTTTTTTAATTCTAATGCTTCAACTTTTTTGGCTAAAGATGCAAATTTAACTTGGAAGTCATGATCTTCCTTAAGGTTGTACATATTTGTACTAGATGTATGAGGTTGCATCTTACCTGGTGCCTCATAAGTACCTGTAGTGTCCTAATTTTAAGCATTTTATCTAGCAAGTCTAGGTACTTCATTGCTTCATCAAGGTCTTTATTTTTAAAAGTGTCAATACATATTAATTCCACCATTTGTTTATCTTTAGGTGTTAACCCTTCATAAAAATGTGAAACCAATCTCCATGTTTTGAAACCATGATGAGGACAAGTATTAAGAAAGTCCCAATACCTATCCTAATATTGGTAAAATGTTTTTCCTGATTTTTGAGTGAAAGTGGTGATTTACCTTTTAAAAGAGTTTGTTCTGTGAGATAGAAAAAAATTCTTTAAAAATTATTGTTACATTTCATACCAAGTATGAATGGATCCGAACCTAAGATTTTATAGTCATGTTTTAGCTTTATCTTTTAATAAAAAAGGAAAAAACTTTAATATGATGGTGTTCATGCTACAATTTAAGTCATTATAGGTGTTACAAACTTCTTCAAATTCTCTCACATGCAAATATGTATTTTCTAGATCTAAGCCATGAAAAAAAGGTAAAAGTTGAATAATATCTGGCTTAAAATTAAAGTGAGATGCATTAGAAGGGAAAATTATGCATGAAGGTACAGTTGTTCTTGTAGGATTCATGTGGTCTCTAAGTGTTCTAACTCGGTTATTCTCATTATTCTCATTATGAAGTGATTGATTATCTTCCTTGGCCATTTTTTTTTTCTGAAAATGATAAGGATACCTTACAAAGTCTACAATTTAATGTATGTAACCAAACTCTCATGCACGTGTAGGAAGAAAATAAAAGGAGGGAGGAAAAAAAAAGTGAAAATAAAATAAATATTATCATTTATACAAGAATTTATCTCCTCGGCAATGGCGTCAACAACTTGACATGATTAAAGTGTTGATATCTTATCCCAAGTGCAGGAGTGTCAAAGTAATAAATAACCTAGCAAGACCGAGAACAAATCACAGGGGAGTTAACTATATAAATTATATATAATAATAATAATAATAATAATAATAATAATAATAAGAAGAAGAAGAAGAAGAAGAATAACAACAACAATAACAATGATGGTAGTGGTGGTGAAGATGAGTTAAAGAGGATTTTGAGAAGTAAGATTAACGTGAAGATTATACAATGATAAAAACAATTGTCAAGTTTAAAGGATACACTAATAGTATTAGAGATAAGTAAGGTATAAACTCTTTATTAATTATCAACATGATCATATTAATCATCTTATTTATATAACATTATACTTCTAAATTTTATCAAGTATTCATAATGCTAACTTATATTAACAAGAAATCAAGTTCCTCTTATAATAACGATGTCAGCCGAAGACCATGAAGGATCAAGTATTTGATGTACCAAGAGTTATACTACATAAATTTAGATTAACCATTTAACAAGTAAGGTATTAAGAATTAATAAGATAAAAATGATAAGGCATGTTAATTGCAAGATGTTTAAGATATAAACATTAAAGTTCATATTGAGTTTATATTATACTTATCCTAACACCATTAGTGAAACCTTTTCACCTTGACATAATTAACTTAGTTGGACATTATGAAGAAGAAAAACTTAAAGAAACAATATAAGAACATAAAGATGATATAAGTTAACTAAGTATAGTAAAGGAAATGAAAAGCGTGAATAAGAGATTAATGAAAACAAAACTTAAGCATTACAAAAATATAAAGAGAGAGAGCAAGAACATGATCTTGATATGGAAAAAAAGATGCCTAAATAAATGGAAATTACCATTAATTTGGTAATTGATAATTGATGTAGTGGCTAACTATTGATTAGTGGACTTGGTGAACAGTATCACTCAAGCACTTTGGCTAACTGAATTGATATTGATAAAATTAGAATTTGGCAAAGTAGTCTTCATGAAAATTGTTGGAAATTATTGTTTCCTTCCACCCACCAAATTTTAGATCATTTAGAGCACTACAACTTGATATATGTCTAAAATATTAAGTAGTGCTGCTGGTGGACGTGGTGGATAACCCTCATGCTCTTGTCTGGATGAAATCTCATTTCTACCATCTAAATTTGAGTTAGTCCTCCATAAAAGTTGTTAGAAGTTGTTTTTTCCTTTTCTTCACCAAATTTTAGATCATTTGGACTTCTAGAACTCCAGTTATGGGTAAAACTTTGAGTAGTGTTTTGGCTGGATTGCAAGATAGATTTGAACCTTTTTTTTTTTGCCAAACTTTGAATTTAAAAATGGAAAATTTGGGTCTTTCTATACCATGAAAATTATAGGCCTATTCTTTATATATCCAGCCATATAAATTAATATGAAATCCAAGATCTATAGCTATAAATATAATCCGATGACTGAACAATATTTGAATTAGAAGTGAATCGACATCTCCTTCATAAGTTTAGCCTTTTCTTTATCCTTTCACTTTCAATAGTTAATCAAAACAATCAATCCTTTGAATTGTGAGAATACTTGCATTTAAAATGAGCATTTACTATAAATTAAAGGTATCTTATATTATCAGACTTGTTATTATAAAATATACTCTAGTTAAGGAGTTATTGATAATTCAAGTTTATCAAAATGATTTATTCATTCAAATAAAACTCAGCCTGTGAGTCACCTCATGGTGTTGTTTGTCTTTATTTTTTCTTTTGCTTTAATTTTCTTGTATAAGGAATCACTTGAATTTCTAGAATGCATTTATTTTAGACAAATACCAACATGATGTTTATTTTTGTACTCACTATAAAGGTAACAAAAAATATATTTGAAAATATATGAGATTATATATAGTTTTGGAAGAACCAAAAGAAAACACCAAAGGATTATTCATGTTGTAGTTTTATGAGCAAAAATTATACTCAAAATGTTATTTACATATAATAACAAAAAAAAAAGTGTGATATGAACACAGGAAAGCATATGATCTTATTTATCAAGGGCTCATTTGCCATAGATAGACTTGTTCAAAAGAATGAAACAAAAGACAATAATAGGGTAGACTAACTTTCATATGCTTCAAACATGATTAGGCAACGGGTTTGTATTCACATTGGGCATGTCTTCCAATTCTATCCACCCGCCCTTGATTAATTGCATAAGCTTTCTCTTAAAGACATTGCAGGTATGAATGTTATGCCTAGTAATATCAGCATAGTATTCACAATTAAGCAATATGGGATGGAGTGTGGTAATTTTGGGATGATCTTTTCGTACCCCTGTAGCTATTGTCAACATGGTGGACCTTTTTGCTTTTGAAGTCTCTTTTCTTGGTGGGTACAGAAATTCTATGAAGAGAGAGGCGGGGGAACTGACCTGTGGTGATTGTTATGGAGGCTCGTGGTGGGGCTCATGGTGGCAAAGGTGTCGGCAGTGAAATGGCAGTGGCGGTCCTTCTCTCTTTTCTCATTTGTTTTCCTTCTCTTCTTCTTTATTTCTTTTTCTTCTTCTTTTTGTTTGTTTTTTTTCCTTTACTCATCTTTCTTTCTTTTCTTCTCCTCTATCCTCTTCCTTGTTGTGTCTTTCTTGTTCTATTCAGTCACTTTTTTCCTTCCACTTTTTTTTTTAATTTTTTTTGTTCCACTTCCCTCTTTTTATTAGCAAAAACAAGGGAGGGAAATGTGGCTAGGGTAGCCTCTATGCTGTCGCTCCTCCACTACCCCTTCAACATGTGAAAAGTGGGTTGTATCGGCGTCATTTTGAAGTCATTAAGGGGAGGGAGGTTGGTGAGAAACAGAGGAGAAAAAAAAAATCTTCTTCTCCTATTCTCTACGTGTCCAGGGAAGAAAATGATAATGCCGTTCAAAACAATATCGTTTCAGGGTTATGTTTTTTTTTTAATGAACAGTGAATGAAATGACATTGTTTTGGTCATAACACGTCGTTTCATTTAAATGAAAAGGTAGCAAAAACATGTTAATTTTTACATTGATCCTCAATTTGTAATTTATTCAATCAAATTCTAAATTGCAATTTTAATTTAAAAACAATATAATTGCATCCTTGTCAAAAATCCAACAATGGCTGTGAAGTTGGCCACCTTTTTCACTTTGGTCCTTCTTCTTGAAATTATGCAATTCAACCCTTAATTGAGCAATAAACTTATAATTTCTTCAATTGGGCCCCTGATCAAGTTTTAATTCCAGCCTTTTTATTTATATGTCTTTTTCATTTTAGTCCTTGGTTTCAGATTTCTTCAATTAAATCTCTAATTGGTCATCAAGCTTCAATATTTATGCAATTAAGCCCCTAATATAACTAAATTAACTTTTAAAAATTATAATTTGACCTCAAAAATTTAATTTCTTCCAATTAAAACCCAAATTGACTCTAAAATCAATTTTTCTTCCAATCAAACCCTCTATAAATTCAATTAAACTTTCAATTAAATGTAATTGAGTTCATAAACATCTGATTTTTTATTTTTCTTACTCAAATTGAATTTTTTTTGTCAAGAGGGTTGTCACCATTCAATAAAATACTAATAAATTTTAATCTTTGTATTTTTGAACCTCTTCAACCAATTTTTACCAATTTTTAGGCGTGTTGACTTTCTTTTTTCACTATTTATATTTTTTGATTTTTTTGTATCTTATTATTTTTCATGTGGGGGCCTAAAAATAGGTTATAACATGTTTAATAACTTACAACTGATCAAATCTTAAATCTTTCGATTACAAGATGAACAATATGCGACGTTGTTCAAAACATATGTAAGTACTATCATAAGCTCATTATCTATTGGGATACTTAATTTTGTTACATAATTGTTTTTAATATTCAGTGTTGTACTTGATGGATTAGGTTATAAAATGGGAAGGAATGCTAGTGTTGCATTTTCTTTACTAAATTTGGGTCTTGAAAGAAAAATGAAATGCTACAAAGGGTATTTTGTTAATAGGTACATATTTTTATCCAAATGAAATCTTTTTATCATAGCAATTAAATTGCAAAGAAGGTTCCAATTAGATTATAAATTGTTAACATGATTATATTAGTTATCTTATTCGAATAATGCTAATACTTGTAAATGTTATCAGGTATTCATGATTATAAATTGTCTTAGTTTTTCAACAAAAAAAAATTGAGGTTATTTGAACTTTTAAAACTCAAGATATGGACTAAACACCGAATAGTGTCTAGGTTGCAGGATAGATTCAGATTTCTTTTTTGATACTAAGATTTGGACCTCTAAACAGCATAATTGAGTTTTTGATAATTATGAAAGTTTTAGGCTTATATTTTAGCTTTTCATCCATATAAAGCAGACCCAAATCTAAGTTTTACAACTATAGATATAACCTAATGACTGAATAGTGTTCTAGTTTGGACTGAACCAATATCTCTTTTCTAAACTTCATCTTTTCTTTGTTTTTTTAATTTCAATAGTTAAACTCATCAATCAATTATTTAATTTATATGATAGGTTATATTTAAGTATATATTTAATAATTTTGACAGATTTTCTTAACTCTTATTGATTTGTGCAAGAAATTAAGGACCGTTGATGAAAATAAATCTTTATAACCTTGAGAAGACTTCTATTTGAGGACCAAATTGAAACTCTTCAAAAACATTGATGGTTTCACGTGACTCACTTGACATGATAGTTTTTAGTTTTAAATTTTAAATTTTTATTTTTTTTTAATAATGAATTCTTAATTCAACGATCTCATTTTAATATTTGATGAACACTAATTAAACATTATGATTTTGCTTTTAGCTACGGCAACAAATTTTGCGTCAGCCCTCAGCAGTATTAATATTTCTGGTGCTCTTTCTCCTTGTTGGCTCTCTCTTGTCTCTGTGTGGGTCCTACTCAATTATTTTGGAGTGGATGGGAAATTAATTTTACTTTTTAAATTTGAGGACGAAATCTTGTTGGAAGTTTGAGTGAGAAAATTTGAGTACCATGTTACGAAATCTTTTTTAATTTACTTCTTGCTAATCTAGAGTTTTAAGGTCTTGCATTTAGGTTTTCCTGGACCGCATTTCGGCTGTGTTAATTTGGGGTTTGGTTCAAGAACAAAACCTTAAGGACCTTGTAAGGTGGACTAATATTGGGCCTGTCTCACTTTTAATAGTTGGGCCTAAAGAAAACTAAAATGAAGAAATTGGATCAATTGCTATTAGAAAACTAATATTGTAGAAATCGACAGTAACCCAAATTTTATATTTATTTTTTCATTTTCTGTCTTTAAATTTTTTATTATTGTTTTTTTACTAGAAGGTTTTGAATTTTTTTTTTAATTTTACTGTTCAATCATTAAATTTTTTAGAGATTAAATTTTATTATTTATTTTGATTTATTTTTATAGGGTCACTTTGTTCTTATAACTTAGGTTGTTGACTTTTTAGTTTATTCTTAATTAACTTGAGTTTTTTTATTTAATTTTATTTTTAATATTAGATTAATTGAGAAATAATTTTTATAATTTTTTTCTAAATGTTTATGAAATTATCCCGATTTTATAATTAAGATTACAAGTTTGAAAGAAAAACCTAAATTGACAAGGGTTATTCTTTTCTTTTCCTTTTTTAGTTGAATTGTTTTTCATTTTCATCCTTTAATATTAGATTGATTAAGAGTTTATCTTTATAATTTATTTTAATTTATTTTTTATTGGATTATCAGGGTTTTATAACCTAAATTACAGATTTAGTAAATTAACCATAATAAATACAATTTATTATAGTAATATTTAAAAAATAAATGATGTCCCCTTGAATTTTCTTTACTTAAATTATGTTGTTGCTCATTGTTTGAGTTTTCTTTTAATCAAGTCACGTTAAATTAACAATGTGATTTAAATATTTTTTAATAGAAAATACAATAACAGCAGCTATATATATATATATATTGAAAATTAAATAGATAAATATCATTAAACCATGTTAATGAGATGTAGTTGGATTAATATTAGTATTTGTTTTTAAAAAAATTAGTTTTAACCTCTTGAAATAAAGCAATAATACTTGAATTACAAAACAATATTTTATTTTATAAAAAGAACAGACTATCCTTTATTTTTCATCTTTGGTTTGCCGCACAATCACGTAGGTCCAACAAAACAAAATAAATATTTCTACTTCTTCCTATATGGAAAAGTAGGGATACTTTGTTCATTCCTAAAGAAATTACCTGGATCAACCTTAGTCTTGATTTTAACCAACCTGTTGAAATTCTCCTGAAAATACTTGATTCCATAAACTCTTCCTTCCAAGTAGCTTTCCTTGCCATTGTGATTGATACCCAAGTCTAGGTCTCTATAGTTAAGGAATGCTTGCCTAGGATTCTTGGACACGAAGGGAGTCATGTAACTATAGAGTTGCCTTGTCAAATCTATGTAATAATTTGCTACTTCTTGACCACCTTCATTCCAATTTGTTACATATTGAATCTTCCATAAGTTCCCAGCTCTATGTGGAAAAGGTCTTTCAGTTGCTGGAATCTCCCACATCTTTCCTCCATAAGGATTGAAAGTAAGCTGCGGCACTTGGAGCTCAATCATTTTCTTCCAAATCCCCTCCAAACCATCCCTTGGGATTGGCTTTTGTACATAATCTGATTTCCTTTTCAAGTGAACCAGTGATTGTGGTGTTCTACTTAGCAAAGCATCAGTTGGTGTCCCAAGAGGGAAATCTGTCCAGAAAAGGACTGATTCAAGCCAGCTCATTTCGATGCAGTCTGACCGAAGCAAACCCAGTTTAGGGAAGCTTGCATTCGTGATAGAAAGGAGTCTTTCAGAGTCTCCAAGAAACAATGCTCGGAATGTAGTCCTTACCGTCTTTTCACCGATTCGAGTAGTACTGTTTACGACGTCCATGGTAAGTCTAATGAAAAGGTCATCGTCAATATTGTATGCAACTTGTTGCCACTGTTCAACAATATCTGTTGCGTTTTGGTCGACTGTTCTTCGAACCCGAAAAACAGTGACAACTTCAGGAACACGAACGATTTTAATTTTATATGCCAGAACAACTCCAAAGCTTGATCCTCCTCCACCTGTTATAGCCCAGAATAAATCTTCTCCCATAGATTTTCTATCAAGAAGTCTTCCATTAACATCAACCATTGTCGCATCAATGATGTTGTCGACGGAAAGGCCATATTTTCTCATCATGTTGCCATATCCACCACCACCGAAGTGACCACCAACACCAACTGTAGGGCAAACACCCGCTGGAAAACCATGTGCTTTGCTTTTCTCAGAAACTCTATAGTAAACTTCTCCTAGGGTTGCTCCGACTTGAATCCAAGCAGTCTCACTAGCTACATCAACATCAATTGATCGAAGGTTGAACATGTCGAGGACAAAGAATGGGACATCTGACACATAAGAAACACCTTCATAATCATGACCCCCACTTCGAATTTTCATTTGCAAGTTATGTTCACGAGCACAAATGATGGCAGATTGCACATGAGAGTCATGCAATGCAGTGAGAATAAGAAGTGGTTTCGGGGTTGTGGACATGTTGAATCGAAGATTTCGAATATAAGATTGCAAGACAGATGAGTATGAATCATTGTTCGGAGTGTAAATTGCTGTGGAGATTGGGTATGAGGGTTGGGAATGGTTTAAAAGACATTGGAGAAAATTTTCATGAGCTAAATCTGAAGTCGCCTCCCATGAGATGGATAGGAGAAAAAGTAAAAGCAATGCGAACATTTTAGACCTTAACATTTTGGTTTGTTCAAGAGATTTGAGGTTGTCTTCTAATCTTGGTTTATGGGGTTTAATTTATAATGCTTGATTTGCCTTAAAATAACTAATTAAAAAAATGTTATCGGATCATGCAAGTCACCTCCCAAATATCTGACTAGAAAAATTCAAAGGACGCCAAAAATTAAAAATTCTAGCTAATTAATCCACCATTGACATTTAAAATTATGATATTCCATGTCAATCTTATTGGAGAAAGCATCATTAAATAAATTTATAGATTACCTTTTGGCATACGCCATTTCAACTGTGATTGAGAATCCTTGATTACATGAGTTCAAAAAAAAAAACTACATATTTTTTCCCGTTGAGATCAGTTCAGGTCATAAGAAGAAAATGGGGTCGATATTAGATATGTCAAATTCGATTAGTGGTGATTTGTGTAATGCATTATAAAGGAAAATCATCATTTGTGGGCAATCTGCATGTTCTAAAAGGAACATGTATGCCTCCTGGCGCTACATATGTACAAGTGGCAACTAAAATGAAGAGTGAGTAAAATTATTTTATAAAAAATATTTTTAATTGAGGTTGGTTTGATATTTTTATATATTTTATTAAAATTATAGTTGAAATTGAGGTTAAAAAAATAATTTAATGTGCTTAAATAAAAATGTTTTTTAAATTGAGGTTATAAAATAATATATATATTGATGGTTTTTAATTTATTTATTATAGATTTAACTACTGTTATTATATCATAAAATAAATAATGATTTATATAAAATATTTTTTATTATTCTATTAAACTATTTACAATTTCATTACGTATGAAATACATCCAACAAGAACTATATTTTCTTGATTTTTTAAGTACACAACAACATCAGATAAAATATTACGAGGAATAAAATTAAAATTGCGATTAAATTCTAAAAATATTATACCATCATGTGTTTTCTTTCTAATTTATATAGTATTATTAAATAATATTAAACATTATTTTTTAAAATAAAATATATTTAAAAAATTAAATTTTTTTACTGTTCATGTTAATAATGCAAATAAATAAATTCATTATATAGTTCACCCGAATAGTACAAAAAAATTAAAATTAATTGTGTTTTCTATTAATATGTTGCTCTTTTTACGTAAACAATGTAAAATTTCACTATATTATTTACATGTTCATTTATATGCTGAATTCACTCTACACTGTTTACTTAATAAAAATAAACAGTAATAAACAGTGCTGGTGAAGCAGCTCAATCCTGCTTCTCTTGAAACTGTTTTTCATTGCTATAATTTGTGGATTCCATGTATGAAAAATACCGATTTCAACCTTAATCAAACACAATTAATTTATAATTTTTTCAAAACACAGCTACTGCAGTGTAGAGAAACACACTCGAAGCAGAAGAACTCCATAGAGTGTGCATATTCGAGTTTTGTTCACATACACACAATGTTATCAAAATAATATAGCAAGGCGAAGAGAAATGAACCATGATAATTAGCTATGATTCGAGCTCAACTCTCCACAACGCATTATAATGCCTCTAGACAATAAATTTTATCACACAATGCAATGAATATAAAATTGCTTTTATTTGACAAACAAGCCAATTCTGCACTATTTTCTAAACAAATAAAGCTGACTCTCTCATTTCACAATAAATTTTTCAACGTAATCTCGATTAGCTATGAATAGTCGTCTTGGAAAAGATAAGTCTTAGAAGACTCAATCGCCATGCATTTAAAAGCAATGTGTCATCTCTGAACGACCTACAAAAAATCATCTTGTTTATCCAGAAAATCAATTCACATAAAAATTAAAAA
The DNA here is from genome assembly GCA_026413675.1 of Populus pruinosa. Classification (NCBI taxonomy): domain Eukaryota; kingdom Viridiplantae; phylum Streptophyta; class Magnoliopsida; order Malpighiales; family Salicaceae; genus Populus; species Populus pruinosa. The sequence goes on from CM048592.1 coordinate 56,461,210, forward strand.
AACCTAACTTAAGCATGAGATAGTTGTTTTGCAAGTGATACCAACATAATTCACCCCACTACAACTTAGTTCATTGTTTCGAAAAAGAAAAAAATTCAGAGACTTCATCTCTCATGAATCCTATTTTAACTAACAATTATCAAAGTTTGAGTTTTACCTGACCTACACTCGAGGTGTTTCTCGTTGAATTGTCAAAATTTAAATTTTAGTGATAATTTTTCAAGTACCACATAATCATATTTTTATTTTGAAGGAAATGTCATTCCAAGTACAATTTACAACAACATTTGTAATAAAAGATGTTTTTAGCTCCGATTTATAAGAGAAACATTACACATATATATTTAATTAGCAGCATTTATTTTATCTTAATTTAAAATGAAAATATCGCTTCTCACCAACATCGAATCTAAATACACTTATAATAATGCTATTTATTTCTGAAAACGTTTCCTCTAAATTTCAATTTGTTAGTAGTTCAACTTGGCTAATGGCTAAGCCTCATCGCGTTAGAGTGTTTGACCCACTAGATGGTCAACTTGTAACGTGTGGTGAACATGGAAACACCCCTTTTTGGGACTGCGGCGATTAGTATTTTGACCCAAAAAGGAAAAGTCAAATATCTGCCCATCAGGCTGGTGGTTTTGAGTCTTTTGACATTTAAAAAATGCTGTCCTCCAAATATATATACTCCTTAAGAATTATCCACACTGTTCATATGAGAACAGAAATAAATAGTTCGATCTTAATTACATATTCCAGTATTCATATAATCTGACTGGATGTGGATCTTTATTCCTTGCAAATTCACGTTTACTGACTGATTTCAGTGATACTATCCTCCACAGATTTGGCCAAAAAAAAAAAATTCCATTGTAGAAAACTTGAGTTATTATTACTCTACTATGCAGAGAGTTTTGCAAATACAGAGTTGTGATGTCATGGCTGATGCTCGGTCTTCCCTTATTAGCGTTGTTCATATTCTCTGTATGATGAATAAACAGTACTAAATAGTATACTGTATAAGAATTAAGAAAAGTAATGATATCGTACTTCTGTCTTATACAATCTTTATCAAATTAGTTTTTTAATATTCGATGACTCAAATATTGAACTTGATCTTGTCGGGTCAAGATTGATTTCCTTTTTATAAACGTTTTAAATTTGTAATTTTCAGCACGAAGAAAATTACATTGCCCTGATATGACATGCAGATCAACCCAACACGTGAGGGCTAGCACAAACATGCCTACTAAGAAAAGGACAAGATAATTTCTTCAAGATATACTTCTACATACGTATAGACACGCACACCAACTTCGTATCTTATGTGATTAGTATGATAATGTGACACATTTTGCCAATTATCACAATTTTTAAAAAAAAATAATAATCAAGTTCATTCAATAAAAGATAGTAATTAGAAGATGACATCTAAAATATTTACATTCCAGCGCTTGGTCTAGCGGTAGAAAGAGCTTGTCTCCTTTTATTGCCATGGGTTCGAGTCTTGGCGTGCATGTTTGTCACCTTCGCGGTGCATTACATACCTCTTGGGTTTGCAGGATTTTCAATGAGCCGTAGAAATTAGTCGTGATGCACGCAAACTGGCCTGAACACCCCACGTAAATCTAAAAAAAAAAATTTGTTTATAAGAAAATAAAATGATTACGTTATAAATGAGATAAAAACAAACAAAAACAAAATAAAACTAAATTAGTGATGTGTGTTTGTTCATATCCGAATAACATCTATACTATACGTGAGATCATTATCAGTGTAGCTGAAATTAGATTCATTATACTTCAGCCAAACCACTAGTCTATACAAGATCAAGGAGAAACTAGAATTTCAATTCAGTTGCACCTTGTTAGAACTTAGATAATTTCTTATAAGCCATATACTCCATACTATACTGAAGGGAAAAAAAAAATTTTAAGATCAAGACTGAAATCTACCTTACACTAAAGAAGGCCACTGATAAATTAATTAAATCCAGAATTACACGATTTGAGCGAGTAGTAGCCATCATTTTCCAAGCTCTAAATCTTTTGATTCGTTTTATTATGTGAAAGGTGCTCTCTTCCAAGAATAACATATAAATTTTCTAGATGTTCCTATTAAAAAAGAACCAAAAGCCCATATGGCTTACCTTTCCTTCTTTTCTGCTGGTTAACTTGTACAAACACGTGAATCATAATTTTAAAGGCTTATCTCCTACGCAAAACATTTCTCAAAATGATGTAGTCGTCTCTCATCTTCAACCTAGCACAATTTATAATTACATTTGATACTATTTTCTCCTGCCTCACCACTAGTATGATTTCTTTACATATTTCCAAGAGGTTATTACTAAAGAATGACAATCCATTCGCAAAACTAGGCGTGTACTTGGACAATACTAATTCCTTCCATCTAGAATTTTCTTTGCAAGGCCTTACTTTGTTCTCACCCAACAATTTGTTATACATTAATACAGTTTTTATTACACAGTTTGTTATACTTGAATACAGTTTGTGCTTCTCTTAATTTACATAGCAAAGTTGGATTTCCAAAACTTAATTTTTTATCAATAAAAAATAAAATAATTAAATTTCATCATATATAATATAATGCTTAATTTCTTGTAGGGGTATTATCCAACTGATTAAACAAAAATAATTCAAAAAAAATAGTTAACTAAAAAAATCAAATCAAGAGAAAAAAACTAAAGAAATCAATTGAAAAACCATAAAAATCACTAGGTTCAGTTTGAATTTTAAAAAATAAAACCTATTGAACCGAATTAAATTAAACTGATTGAATTCAATTTTAATAGTTTTAAAAAATACATGGGGTATAGAAAAAAACATAGCCTAACCCTAAATCACTTTTCCTTTTTCTATTGTTCAGCCTCTTCCTCCACCCCTCTCTCTCCTTAACAAATAAGTACTCTAAAATCCTATATTTTCTAAAGTGAATCTTTTTTTTTAACTAGTTAGATGACCCGCGTGATGCTGTAGGTCAATTTTTTTTATATAAAAATATCAAAAAAGCTACATTCAAGAGTCTTAAGTTGGGCTATAACGTCTGACCTAAAAGTAATATTTATAATATTAATAACAATATTAAACTTGCATGATTCAAGTTTAAGTGAGTTTGGCTGCAATATCAAACCCAATAGCCTTGGATGTGGGTCTAGCTACAAGGTCATATTATAAAAGTGTGATAATTAAATAGATTAGGTAAAAATAATATAGAAAAAAAACCAACATGAAGAAAATAACTAATGAAGAAAAAGAAAAAAAACTCTGAATTAACTAGGTTAACCCTTTAAACTAGGTTAACCCGTCAAACATTGGATTCATGTCATGAAAGTTTGATAACTAAATAAAAAACTTAACATGTTAGCCCAGAATTAACTAGGCTAATCTGTTAAACCCGGGATTCGTGTCATGAAAGTTTGATAACTAAATAAAAAAAAAATTTAACATTAAAAAATTAAAATAAACAAAAATAATTATTTAAAAAAATAAAAGGCATCGGTTTTCATTATGGACTGTCAATGGCATAAAAAAGGCAACAAAGTAAAAAGAAAAAAGAAAAAGAAAAAAACTAACTGGATTAAAAGAAAAAAAACCTATAGGAAGAAAAAAAAACTAATGAAGAAAAATAAATAAAAATCTAAATTAACTGGGTAACCCATCAAACCTGAGATCTGTGTCATGAAATTCTGATAATTAAATAGAAAGAATTTTAATATCAACAAAATAAATTTAAAAAATTTAGTTAAAAAGGGAAAAACAAAGAAGAAAAAACCTATATAGAGAAAAAACTAATGAAAAAAAATTGAATTAACTGGGCTAACCTGTTAAACATAAGATTTCTGTCTTGAAAGTCTTACAACTAAATAGAAAAACATTTAACATAACAAAACAAAATTTTTTAAAAATTAAAAAGTAAAAAAAAAATATGCATCGGTCTTTTCAATGTAAACTGCACTATGCAGTCCAGAGTCAAAGACATAAAAATAAATAAAAAACTAAAGGCATTAATTGATAACTAAATAGAAAAAAATTTAATGTTAGTGAACAAAATTAAACAAAAAATATTAATTAAAAAGAAAAAAAACTATAAGAGGAAAAAATTAATGAATAAAAAGGAAGAAAAATCTAAATTAACTAATTTAACCCTTCAAACCATATTAACCCATCAAACCTAAAATTCACATTATGAAAATATGATAATTAAATAGAAAAAAATTGATAGGTTGGCCCATAATTAACTTGGTTAACCTGTCAAACTTGGAATATGTGTCATGAAAGTTTCATAGTTAAATAGAAAAAATTTAACATTAACAAATTAAATTAAATGGAAAAAATTAATTAAAAAAAGAAAAAAAAATTCAAGTTACCTTGTCAAACCAGGTTAACTCGTTAACCCTAGGATTCATGTTTTGAAAATCTGATAACTAAATAAAAAATTTTTAGTATTAACAAAAGCAAAAAAACAAAAAAAAATGGATGGGTTAACCCGTAAAACCAGGTTAATTTGTAAAACTTGAGATATGTATCATAAAAGTCTGATAAATAAATAGAAAGAAATTTAATTTTAACAAACTAAATTAAACAAAAAAGATTAATTAAAAAGAAAACAAAGCAGAAAAAAACTCTGGGTTAACCCGTGAAACAAGGTTAACCCATGAAACCTAAGATATGTATCATGAAAATCTGATAACTAAATAGAAAGAAATTTAAGATTAACAAACTAAAATAAACAAAAAAAATTAATTAAAAAAATCTCGTTAAATCAAGTTAATCTTTTAAACTTGGGATCAGTGTTATGAAAGTTTGATAACTAAATAAAAAATTAACATTAATAAACTAAATTAAAAAATATATATAAAAAAGTTTTTTAAGAGAAAACAACTTGAAAAACAAAAAAAAAATGAAAAAAAATAAATACAAAAAAACAGCTTACCCTTTCATTGTAGATTGCTGCGGCTGAGCAGTTTTAGTTTTTCCTTAATGTTCTTCTCCATACATACTGCTGTCTTGCCCTTTTGTACTTTCTTTTGTTGTGTAAACACATACATGATTAGTGGGGATGGCTTGTGGATAAAAAAAGGAATGCTTTGGGGCTGTTAGCGGTGCTTCTGTGGTGGTTGGGGAAAGTAGTCTGTACTCTGCATGTAGTCGGAGTCCCTTATTTTTTTAATAAAGTAATAATTAATTCCCATTCTTATAGTTCAAATCATAATTTATAGTTCATTGACATTAACATATCCTTGGAGTTCAAATCATACCATGCTCTTGTATAAAGAAACTAATTAATTCCCTTACAAATAATTAATTCCCATAGTTCAATTGACATTAATATATATATATATCTCTACCATTCTTTTGTATAAAAAACTAATTAATTCCCTTTTAAATAATGAAAGCTGTGGCAGGCACCATGGCTCATTTTCTCAGCTACTGTATTTTAAACGCCAGTCTTAACTCAGGGTAAACGGAGAAGTGTCAGCAGCGGTCAGCTCTTGCCAGATAGAAAAAGAAAAAAATGAATGCTTCATCACTTATGTGTACGCAACATCTATTAATTAAATTCTATTTAAGTTCTCCCCTCCTGTAAGCTTGTTTGACTAGAATTATCAAGCTCTATAAGTGTAGAATATATCACTAAAGACTTGTCAAACTGGATGATCAGCTCATGCGATGGTGAGGTTTAATAATATTGTGAACAAGCTAAAGTCGTGGCTATCCTCTATCTTATTACATGTTTTCCTCACGCATTAATCTAGTAATTAATAGCACGAAAAATGTACTAACACTACATGATAATCCATTGATTATCCACATAATACTCAAAGTAACTCATCTAAACATTGGATTTCAATTTTCAAAGATGGCCAATTAATTAATAGATAGTATTAATACCAAAAACAAAGATGGTGTTAAATATATAATATATCTAATATTAGACAACGTTTCATTCAATTTTTTTTTTTAGTTCTATAATAGCAGGTTCACATAGTTATATGTGCTGTTTGCAGCGTTTATATTTCTTAAATGATATAAACATGTTTTTTGTGAAATGGAAATTTCATGGTACTAGGAAAAAATGATAAAAATAATTTTATTCATGTTAAGAAATATATATTTTATTTTACCTAGAGGTTTTAGGTTTATCATACATGTACGGCGTCGTAATAATCCTCCACCCTCTAAAAAAAATAAAAATTTGTATCTCTGGCAAATTATAAAGAAACAAGGAATTCCTGTATCTCTTATCAGTGGAAAGTTTGAATGAGAGTCGCCACCTAATATTCTGGTCACTAGAAACCCTAACTGGTCTCTAGAAACCCTAACTGAAATAAAAAATTAGGTACGAAGACTAGTTGCATCAATGCAAGATATTAACACCCCAAATACGTCCTCTCTAAGGTAGGTTATATTGTTTTGTCTGATAAAATTTAAAGTCGTGTTGTGATTTTTAATTGTTGGTTTATCTAAGGTTCAAGACAATTTCTCCTTAATAAGAAAGTTCTTATCTTAATACGGTAAAACCTAACTATTATATTGTTTGAAAAAGAAATTAAATATTCAGAATACGCATTACCTATAATGTCATACCCCGGATACTAAGAGACAAAACAAAATAAAATTTTTGTTATTTTTTAAAATTTTTTTTATTTTTTGAAATTTTTGCCAATATTCTCTTAACTTTAACAAACTGGTTATTAAACTTAAAATGCATGCTAAAAAATTGTTTTTGGTGTATGAAAAAAATATAATATGATTTTTTAGTTTTGAGACACTTAGCCAAATGCACAAAAATATTATTTTTAATTATTTTTAATATTTTTGAAAGTTTTAATGAAAACCAGGTATTTTAATACTAAATTTGTATTTTTATGGTGTATTTATTTGGAATGGGCTGGCACGGCCTAGCATAAAAAATGATGGGCCAACACCAGCCCAACATACAATAAAATGGATTAGCATTGGCTCAATATGAAAATGGACCAACACCAACCTGACATGAAACGAGCCAGCTTTAGCCTAACATAAAATAAAACAGGTTAGCACCGGCCTAGAACAAAATAAAATGGGCGAGTATCAACCCAAAACAAAACGGCCAGTACTAACCTAATATGTAAAATGGGCCAGTATAGGCCTAAAAAATAATAATTGGCTACAGAACATGAATTGCTCATGTTATGCATGCGAATGAAAGGAAAATAAAGGATGGAGTAGAGAAGGAAGGAAACTTACTCGGTGAGAGGAGGCCTAATTGTTGTCGTTGGCAACGGCTTACGGCGGCGACGATTGGGAAGCTTGATGGTAGACTCGGTGGCATTGCTTCACCAATACTCCTCCTCTGTTTTTGTTTTTTTACTCTTTCTTCTTCTTTTCTCTTTCTCTCAGTTTTCCTTCTTTTCTTTTTTCTATTCCTTTGTGTTCTTCTTCCTTTTTTTCTTCCCTGCTTGTGCTCTATTTCTTTTTCCTTTTCTCTTCCTCTTTATTTCTATTCTTTCTCACACTCTCTCTTTTTTTATCCTCTTGAGAACTTCTCTCTTCTATCTTGCCCAATGTTTGGTGCTTCTTCTCTTCTGTCCTTTCTTAAGGTCTCTATTTTTTTTTCTTCATCTCCCTTATTTTTATAGCCAAAAACAGGGGTGATGTGACTGGGGCAACCACTATACAGCCGCCCCATGACTGCCCAAAGGGCACATTCCCTCCTTTTGTCACCGCCAAGTGGTAGGCCATGGGTTAAAGGTTCTACACATGGCTATGGTCGACGTACTTTTTGTTTTAGGAGAGAGAGGGAGAGGAGGGGAGTTGGTAAAAATTCTTCTTCTTCCCTTGCCTCGCACGTCCAAGGAAAAAGATAATGGTGCCGTTCAAAACGACACCAAAAATACTCATTAGTAGTTTCTAGTCTATTAGTGAGTCTGTTATTAATAAATTTAATAATGGTGTCTATCGATGAGTCTGTTGTTAAATAAAAAAATACTTTCTTTATTCCATCAGTAATTCCCCCGATACAGTTTAGCATATCATCAATAGGAGAACCATATGTAATTACATCAGTAAAATTACATATCATTAATAATGTCATAACCCAATTCTGGGTTATTCCCCAAAATCCACTTTAAAAAAAAAATAAAAATCAAAAAAATAAAATAAAGGTTGGCAATGTAGAGAAAGCTGATCTAGAAAGACTGTAAAAATAGGCAAAAATAAAGCTACAATTTTTGAAGGAATTTCAAGGCCTAATTGTACCCTAATAGGCCCAAAAATAGAAAAATGCAAGTTCAAAGGTCAAATTAAATGAGCATTGAAAAAATTTACATAAAAATTAAGTCCAATGATATAATTAAATTTTTAATGGGCCAATTTGATTTAATCATGGGTCAAATTGAATTTTAATTATGTTCAAGAATTAATTTAGGTCCAATTGAAGGATTTAATTAAGTGCAAGGACTTAATTATACTTTAAATGGGTCAAATTAATTTTATTTGGGGCTTAATTTGTGAAAAATTAAGTTTGGGAGTCTAATTTGGGCTTAATTGAGGATATTGGAATTTTAAGAAATCAAATTTAATTTTTACCAAGTTAATTAGGTGAAATCAGGGGTCAAATTAAAGAAATTGAGAGTTTAATGGTCAATTAGTGGTGAAATTGCATAAATCTGAGACCAAGGACTATAATGAAAAAGGCATGTAAATTTAGGGCTGACGTTAAAGTTTTATGAGTTAAAAAAAATGAGTTACTGTTCATCGTCTTCCTCGAAAAGTTGCCCAAGTGGCAACGTTCCAAAAGTATTTTCGGCCTCGTTTGGCCACCAAATACGACAAAACGTGCACAAACATGTTCACCTACAACCCCTCTAGCCTCGTGAATTGTTCAGTTAGGTTTATAAGATTTAAAATGACTTTGTTGGTCGGCTTAAAGTGGCCACCTTGGGCAACTTACAACCTGAGATTTGTCAAATTTGGTAGTTCAAGGTGCACACTTTGAGCCAACGGCCTGGATTTCTCGAGTCGAATCAAGGACTGAAAATTTTTCCCCGTTGAAGACGAGATTACCCTCTTTCCATGCCTATAAATAGAAGCAAATTTCATGCTTAAAGGGAGAAGAAAATCGAACCCAAAGTTGGCCAAAAATCAACTTTTCTACCCGTTTTTCCTGCAACCAGCCCCTTGTTTTTTTTTCTCTCCGCCGTGGCCTCCAGCCACCACCACTGACCTCGCTGTCGTCATTCTCGTGAAACACCACACCATCATCCCCACCTCCAGAAGCCATAAAACCACCTTATAGAAGCTTGCAACACCTCTCTCCCTCTCCGCTACAAGTTTTTCTTCTTCTTTTTTTCTTCCTCCGACCGGCCTACACCATTGCAACAACTAGCTCACGTCGTCGACCTCACCACCTCCAGTCACACCGTGCACCACCAGCTAAGCCGCTGACTCTCTCCACGCTAGGTAATTCTCTCCTCCCTGCTCCACCTTTTTCCTTCTTTATTCCTCGTAGCCACTGCATGCAGAATTCATTTCTGTATGTAGTGGCTAATTAATTAGCCATCTGTTTGGGTCGGGCCAATTCTGGCCCACCCTAAGAGGCTGGGCTAAGCCCGGCCCAAACCCAAAAAAATCATGGGCCAAAATCAGCCCACCCATTTTGGGCCGACTTTGGCCCACTTTTCATGGGCTGAGCCAAATCCAGCCAGTTGGGCCAGCCCAGCACACATTTTTTTAATATATAATAATTTATATTATATTATATTATATATATATAAACAAAAAAATTTTAAAAATCATTTCAAAAAAATTGTGATTTTCTTAAATATTTTTCTACAAAGTTTGCTTAATATTGGGTTGTATACTTACATGCTAAGATACAAGTCCGGTATTAAAATACCCAATTTTCACTGAAATAAAAAAAAACATTAAAAAATTTTTAAAAATCATTTCAATTTTTTTTTATTAAATATTTTTCTACCAAGTTTGCTTAATATTGGGTTGTATATTTACATGCTAAGATACAAGTCCAGTATTAAAATGCCCAGTTTTTTCCAAAATATTCAAAAAACAATATTTATTTGCATACGGCCAAATCCTAAAGAATTTTTCAAGCATGTTTCAAAATAAAAAAAAAATTACATCTTTTTCATGATTTAAAAATCCAAAAAATGGATATCATAACTAGTTTATGATTATTCGTTAAGGTTTCACCAAAATATCAAAAACTATTTTTTCCTTTTCTTAACCCCTTTTTTAGGATTAAAATGCAAACTTTAATATTTGTGGGGTGTAAAATTACACGATAAAGTACACTCTCGGGTATTAAAGATACAAGGTGTAAATAAAGGCAATTTTAAAATTCAAACTTTAGAATGGTTAGGATGTAACCCAAAGAGGTAGAGACTCCTTCACAAAAGGAGATCTGCCTTAAACCTTAGAAAAGACCAACAAATAGAAACTCGACCTAGAAAAACAATCAAACAAATAATACAGCTTACCTAAGGTAAGGTGCATTGGGGGTGATGCTTCTTTCCCTTGCACAACCAGTCTTTTACTCAGACTCTCACAGACCATAGGTTCCTAGTAACCATAATACTAGGTGGCGACTCCAAAGAACCAAGCAAAACATAAATAATAACAAAAAAAAATTGGTTGTAGTAACAAAAATAATATAAAAATAAATTATTGTAGTAAAAAATAAAATATTTATTAGAAATTTAAATATTTGCATGTTCAAATATAATAAAACTAAAATAAAGACAGAGTTGGAGGAGAAGGAAGCGGTTGGTCGTCACCAGAACCATAGGGCCAATTAAGGGGTGCATATGTACCGCTTATTTATGATATCATCTCCATTACCATGTAGTGAAATTCATAATCTATATAGAGTCATTTATATTTTTCATTACAATGGGTTATACATTCCCATGCTCTAAATTTTTCAACTTACTATTTCAATCATAGACCAAGCAACATGAATAGTATTTTAGAGGAAGCAGGATTGACAAGAAATGTCTTATAGTAGGTGGTAAACTATACTATTCAATTGTCAAAAAAACATTATGCAAAGAAATGTATTTTAGGTTTAAAAAACATTAAATTGATAAATTGTTTTAGTGTTTTTTAATGGATTTGATATATTGAAATTAAAAATAAAAAATTCAAAAAAATAACTTTAATACATTTTCAAATGAAAAATTATTTTGAAAAGGATTATGCATTATAAATTCAAATACTTTTAAACTTATAAGAAATTTTATGGTAGTCTAGAATACCTAACCTAAAATCATACAACTTAGGTTTGATCGAACCAAATGCTAAAAAAGAGCATGTGATAAATTAGTGATTAGTACTTAAAAGTGCATTTTTATCAAGGTTTTATATCATTATTTTGCACTTGAAGTATCAATAACTTCTTAACTAAAACATGTTTTATAATAACATATCTAATAATATAAGATACCTTTAATTTATAGTAAATATTTATTTTAAATACAAACCTATCAGATAAATGGAAAGATTGATTGATAAATTACTTTGCTTGTTAAATGACTAATCTAGATTTATGTTGTATAATACTTAGTATATCAAATGCTTGACACTTTCATAGCCCATACTATATGGTAGAACCAATATCTGAGCTATGACAAGAACTTGATTTGTTATTAACATAAGTTATAATCATGAATGCCTAACTAGATTTACAAGTATTAGCATTAATCAAATAAGATAACTAATGTAATTATGTTAACAATTTATAATCTGATTGGAACCTTCTTTATACGTGGTTTCCAATTGAATAATAAGAGTTTATACTATACTTATTTGACATACCATTAGTGGATCCTCTAACCTTGACATTTATTATTATCATTATTTAGTATATCAAATACTTGGCACTTTCATAGCCCATACTGTATGGTAGAACCAATATTTGAGCTATGAAAAGAACTTGATTTGTTATTAACATAAGTTATAATCATGAATGCCTAACTAGATTTACAAGTATTAGCATTAATCAAATAAGATAACTAATATAATTATGTTAACAATTTATAATCTGATTGGAACCTCCTTTATACGTGGTTTCCAATTGAATAATAAGAGTTTATACTATACTTGTTTAACATACCATTAGTGGATCCTCTAACCTTGACATTTATTATTATCATTATTTAGTATATCAAATACTTGACACTTTCATAACCTATACTGTATGGTAGAATCAATATCTGAGCTATGAAAAGAACTTGATTTGTTATTAACATAAGTTATAATCATGAATGTCTAACTAGATTTACAAGTATTAGCATTAAACAAATAAGATAACTAATGTAATTATGTTAACAATTTATAATCTGATTGGAACCTTCTTTATACGTGGTTTCCAATTGAATAATAAGAGTTTATACTATACTTTTTTGACATACCACTAGTGGATCCTCTACCCTTGACATTAATTATTATCATTATTTAATCCTTACATTAATCTTTCATCTCAAAGTTCTCATCAATTTCTTTTTCTTCATTATTATTACTATCACTATGTTACTACTATTACAATTGTTGTTGTTGTTGTTATATTATTGTTATTTATAATTTATATAATTAACCTCCCTATAATTCAACCCTAGTCTTATTACATTATTTATTACTTCAACACTTCTGCACTTAGAAGAAGACATCAATCTTTCAGTCATGTCAACTTTTTGGTGCCATTGCCAAAAAGGTAAGTTCTTGTACAAATTATAGTATTTATTTTATTTTCACTTTTCAGTTTTCTTGTATATAACTTTATTTGTTTTCTCTTGTTTCTTTTTCTTTTGTTTTCTTCTTTCTTTTATTCTATTCCTACATGTACATGAGAGTGTGGTCACATACATTAAATGGTAGACTTTGTAGGGTATCCTCATCACTTTTAGAAAATATGTCCGAAGAAAATAATTAATCACTTCATAATGAGAATAATAAGAACAATCATGTTAAAACACTTAGAAACCACATGAATCCCACAAGAACAAGTGTGTTGGAATCCAATTTTGGATTCACTAAAATTTTTTGAATGTTATTTTATCTTATTATTCATAACAAAAAAAATATAATAAATAAAAAAAAAAGAGAAGAAAAAAAGAGAGTTTAAAATATATTTTCTCGAGTCAACTGTATCTTTCTACCAAAATCGAGTCCACCGGGTCAATACTGGTTAAACGATGTCGACAGAGATGAAAAATGAGTTTTGGGCTGTTTCGGGTCAAAATTGTCATTTTTAGTCAAAACTGAGTCCACCGGGTCAATATGGGTCCCACCATGTCGACTGCGATAAAAAAAATGAGTTTTAGACTATTTTTGGTCAAAAGTGGTATTTTTGGTCAAAAAACCTAGTCCACCGAGTTGATACCTGTATAAAGATTTTTTTTTGTAATTAAAATTGATTTTTAGCGAATGAAAAACTTTTTATAATACTGATTTGAATTTTTAATTTTTACCCCTATAAATAAATATTATTATTATTATTTAGTATTATTATATATAATAAAACAAAAAAAATAATTCAATTTTGTCGATGGTAGTCGGTGCATGTTGAAAATTTTGACAATCATGTGATTTGCTATCTCCTTTCATTGGCTATAAATAGCCAATGAAATCAAGACACAAGGCACACGGAGAAAAACCAAGAATTGTGAATTCTGAATTGAGCGGCACTATTTGTATTACTATTTGTGTTAGTATTTGGGTACTATTCCTTTTTTTATACTTTTTCTACACCATAGTAAGATATTAAATTTTTTTAAACAAATTGAAAAATACCAAAAATATCTCAACTGTTAGATCTAATAGTGTTTGAATCTGAGCCTTTGATTTTTTAGGATACAATAGGCTTTACCATGCCAGATTAAAACCCAAATAAATCTCAGCCTTTAACATAATCTACCCTTTGATCTTGTTGTGCCATGTCAGCAGGTGTACCAAGCACTCGATACACCGCGACACACCAGATCATAGCCCATTCAATCTTGACCATCGATTAACTTGAAGATCAAACCAATCACAGCCGCACGATCTGTTCATTTGAGATCCAGCGGCTCTTAGGCTTCAGACGCACGAGTGCACCATACACTCGTCCACACCGTAGCAACACCTAGAGCTTCTCTCTACTCTCGCCGACGATTCTCTCTCTCTCCGCCGATCTCTAATTTCCGGCCGTTTCAAGCCACGAAACCACCACAGAATCGTGCATCAATTCCTCTAAAGCAAAACCCCGGTCATTTTACACTTTTTCACCGGCATTTTTGGCTGGAAAAAGGCTGCGACCTTCATCGACCAATCGACCTTCAAGTCGTCGATTCTCCCTCCTCAGACAGCAATGACCAACGAGACCACCACCATCAGAATCCTCGTCCTCAGATCTACCAGAAGAACCATCGTTAGCCTGGAATCTCACCAAAAACATTCGACGCCATCAACAATAACCACGTATGAGCACACGCGTCGCTAGTGGCATTTTCATAAATTTTCGATAAATCCGAGGGTATTTCAGTCTTTTATCTATACAGGGGTACTCAAGTAATTTTTTATGATATTTTAAGGTATTTTTTTGATATTTTTATATATAAATACTTGTAAATTTTGCATGTGAAAAAAAATAAACCAAAATAAATAACGACGCGGGTTCAACACCCATTTTATCATATCACTATTCATGGGTCAAAAACTCAATTCTCAAGAATTGATATATTTATTTGTCAATGATATCAAAATAATTTTTGTTTTATAAAATAAATATTATTTGTTGACATGTCTCTTTTATTTATAGAAAAGGACCGTTGTCAAAAACAATTAAATACCAAATATGGATTATGTCCATTATTATTTATTTTGGTAAATCAGACATAACTCTCCTTTTTAGGGATAAACATCGATATTTTAGACAAAGTCTCCTAATTTTAGGGACTCATGTCATTTTTAACGTGTCTCCTATTTTTAGGGACCGACGTTAACCATATTAAAAATTTACAAATAAGGTCAAAATATAATAGCATTTGAATCAAATAAGAAAAACACACAAGTAAAGGTAACCTTTCTCTGAAAGGATGTTTTAAGGGTGGTGTCTACCTTCCCTTAATCATAACTAACCCAGTACCCGAATTTCTAGGACCAGTGTCTAATTTTGGATTTCTAGTTCCCTCAAATTACTAGATGGCGACTCCAATAAAATCTTTATTTCCCCCAATCAAATAAAAACTAAATTATTTTTTTGTTTAAAAAACAAACAAAAAGGAGTGGAGTCGTCACCCGACGTCGTGTAGCGACAAAATGCACCATCATATATAGTTTTTTTTTCTCCTGATACATCTCATTTTAATTTTAAGTTAGATATTATTCAACTTTTAGTTTCTTTTCATGGCTTAGATTTAGAAAATTCATACTTGCATTTAAGAGAATTTGAGGAGATTTTTAACACTTATGGTAACTCAAATTGTAGAATGAACACAATTAGATTAAAAGTTTTTTGTTTTCATTAAAAGATAAAGTTAAAACATTGCTATAAAATTTGAGACCAGGATCCATTCGTGCTTGGGATGAAATGCAATAATAATTTTTAAAAAAGTTTTTCCCTTCTCATAGAACAAACTCTTTCAAAAGACAAATCATCACTTTCACTCAAAAACTAGGAGAAACATTTTATCAATGTTGGGATAGATATCGAGACTTACTTAATACTTACCCTTATCATGGTTTTGAAACATGGAGATTGGTTTCATATTTTTATGAAGGGTTAACACCTAGAGATTGATAGATGGTTGAATTGATGTGTAATGGAACTTTTGAAGATAAAGACTCTAATGAAACAATGGAGTACTTAGACTTATTAGTTGAAAATGCTCAAAATTAGGACACCGATGGTATTTAGGGAAGATCATGACCTTTAAGCCAAGGTTGCATCTTTAGTTAAAAAAGTCGAGGCACTAGAATTGAAAAAGAGTGGTCAATTAAAATCTATTCAAAACATTGTGTCTCAAATCTCTGAAACCAATGAACACTTAATCAATGAATATCCAACCTTGCCTTCTATTAAGGAATGTTTCCATGAACAAGCTTATGCTTTAAACAGTTTTCAAAGGCCCGATCATAACCCATACTTGCAAACATACAACTTTGGTTTAAGAAATCACCAAAATTTCAGTTGGAAGAGTGATAATGCACAAACTTTACCACTATAGTTTTAAGCACACCATAATTTTCAAAATTCTCATAGATATGTGACACGACTAAAAGGTTGATGTCTTCTCCCAAGTGCAGGAGTGTCGAAGTAATAAATAACCCGGCAAGACCGGGGTCGAACCATAGGGAGGTTAATTGTACAAATTATAGACAGTAATTATAAGCAACAATAATAGCAATAATAACAACAACAATAACAACAACAACAACAACAACTATAATAATAATAATAATAATAATAATAATAACAATAGTAGTAGTAGTAGTAGTAGTAGTAGTAGTAGTAGTAGTAAAGAAAGAGAAGAAGAAGATGATGATGAGAACTTGGAGATGGAAAATTAATTTAAGGATTAAACAATAATAATAACAAATGTCAAGGTTAGAGGTTCCACTAATGGTATATCAAACAAGTATAGTATAAACTCTTATTATTGAATTGGAAACCACACACAAATTAGGTTCCAGTCAGATTATATATTGTTAACATGATTACATTAGTCATCTTATTCAATTAATGCTAATACTTGTAAATCTCGTCAAGCATTCATGATTATAACTTATGTTAACAACAAATCAAGTTCCTTTCATAGCTCAGGTGTCGTTTATACCATACATTATGGGTTATGAAAGTGCCAAGCATTTATTGTACCAAGTGTTATACAACATAAATCAAGATTAGTCATTTAACAAGCAAAGTATTAAAGAGTGAACAAGATAACAAATATAAAACATGTTAGTATCAAACATTAAAGTCTATATTAAGTTTACATTATACTTATTCTTACACCATTAGTGTAACCTTTTCACCTTGACATAACTAACTTAGCTAGACATAATGAAAGAAAGCAAAATAAATAAACAAAATAAGAACATAAAAGCTAACTAAGTAAAGGAAAGGAAATGAAAAGCATAAACTTAATATTAATGAAAGCAAAGCATAAACATTACAAAAAATACAAAGAGAGAAAGGAAGAACATGATCTTGATCTGGAAACCAAGATGCCTAAATGAATGGCAAATGCCTCCTTTTATAGGCCAACATTGGGAACTATTGATTTGATGACTAATTGATAAGTCGGTGGCCAACTTTTGACTTGGTGACAATCCTTATCTTCTCTTGTCTGCCCAAATTATCATTGATAACGTCAAAATTGGAGCCAGCTAAAAACATAAAAGTTGTAGGCAATTGTTTCAGCTTTCTTGTGTAAGAAATTCAGCTCATTTGGACTTCTAGAACTCTAGATATGGTCAAAATACCGAACAGTGCTCGAGCTGGAAGACAGATTCGGGCTTCTTTGTTGTTGCTACAATTTGGACTTGATAATGGCCTTTTTAGATCTTGGGCTCTATATGAAAGTTGTAGGCCTATGTCTTACCTTTCCATCCATATAAATTGGACCTAAATCTGAGATCTGTAGCTCCAGATATGACCCAATTACCAAACAGTGTTCCGGTTTGGATTGCACCAACATCTCTTTTCTAAGTTTGACCATCTCTTTATCCTTGCAATTTAAGTTCTTCAAGTCATCAATCAATTCTTTCATTTATGGGATAGGCCTGCATTAAAAATAGACATTTACTATAAATTATAGGTATCTTATATTATTACATATATTATTATAAAACATATTTTAGTTAAGGAGTTATTGATACTTCAAGTGCAAAATGATGATATAAAACCATGATAAAAATGCACTTGTAAGTACTAATCAATATGCACCTTTTTATGCTCCACCTCTTAGAAGAAATTTTAAGGAAACTTTGTGTGTATTCATTGAAAAGCAAGAAACAATTAACACTTAACTTGCTCGAAGCATAACAAATTTTAAAGATACTTTTGCAAAATTCACATATGCTCTTAATTTTCAAGAGAAAGGTAAGTTTTCATCTCAACTATAGTAAAATTTCAAGGGGCAATACAATGCAAATACAAGTAGTTCTGGAAGTCAACACATGGATCAAGTTAAATCAATCATTACTTTTCGTACTGGTAAGGTTATTCAAAAACCAATTCTTGAACCTTTGAGAAAGATGATGAGTTAATCTCTAAGGGTAGAGAAGAGGTTGAATCTGAACATTGTAAAGAAAAGATTGATTCCCTACCAACACTTTCATTTCCTCATGCCATGACCAATCAGGAAAAAATTCAGGAAAAAAAAGCACCGAAAATATCAATGTGAATATTTTATCAAAAGTGACAATAGATTTGACACTCGACATCACACCAATCGATTATTGATTTCTTGATGAATCTCTACTTTCCCTCAGTTCAATGTCTTGGTTTACTAAAAATATCAATTTTCTTGCTTTAGGATTTTTGCCAACTCACTAGAGTACCGAGAACAAAAGAAAATTTTTGAGCAACGTGCAAAAATTTTCTTGGGATGAGCCTTACTTATTCAATTATTATTCTAATCAAATATTTCAAAGATGCATTTCTAACAATGAGGTAAGTAATGTCATTAAATTTTATCACTCTAAGGCACGCGGGGATCATTTCTCATAAAAAAAAGACTATAGGAATCTTACAATGTGGATTTTACTGCCCCACCATATTCAAGGAATCACATGCATTCCACAAAACTTGTGAAAATTATCAAAAGATGTGATTTATTTCAAAATACAGGGAGTCTTTAGATAATCTTCAATTAACTCTTAAGTCTCATCATAGTCGAGACAACATCGTGCAATTCATGATTTATGGCCCCATTTTCATAAAGAACATGATTAACTTAGTCTTGGAAATTGACTAAAAAAGACCTTGTTTGCTAGTTTTTAAGAAAAGTAGATAGGAAGCCTATCCCCGACACATAGAGGGCGTTTAAGTTGTTTTTGGACGTAAAACTAAGGGAAGATGTGAGCCATAATCATAACTACTTGTACATATACATACTTTTTCAAAAATAAATAAATAAAGAGAGAGAGAGAGAGAGTGTGTGAGAGAGACTCCAACTGGCCTACATATAGGTGGTATGATTGCCTTTTTAATTTCTCATTTATAAAATCCTCTCTTCCTTCCTTTTATTTTTACTCAACCCATACATTTAATAAATATAAAAGTATGTAGAAATGGCAAGTTCCTCAGGTCATCACATAAAAAATATTTATGTTTTTGGTGGATCTAGTCTTGGGAAAGAAAATGAGTTTTTAGAATCAGCAAATCATCTTGGTTAGGTATTAGCTGAAAGAAAGATTAATTTACTATATGTGGGAGGTAGTCTTGGGTTAATGGGAGGTATGTCAATAGCTGTATTTTTAAGAGGTAGGCAAGTTTTAGGGGTCGTCCTCAAAGCTTTAGCACAAAAAGACATTATTGGTAAAATAATTAGAGAGGAACTACAAGTCTCTATAATGTCTACTTAAATGAATGCAATGTTTAACCATGTCAATGCTTTCATTGCCTTACTAGGTGGTCTAGGCACACTGGAAGAAATCTTTTATATTTTCTCTTAGACTCAACTGTACATTTACCATAAACTCATAGGTCTTTTAAATGTTAATGGTTATTATGATAAGTTATTGTCTTTTCTTGATCATGTTGTGGAACAAGAATTTCTATCATTTTCTGCACAACAAATCATAATCTTCGCTGTTATTGATGAACAATTGATTGATCAACTACAATCTTTCATTCCTATAATTGATCCCTCCATGAGTCGTATAAATTGATCATCTAAGAAAAGCTATAAAAAGCTCAAATTCAATTTGAATCTTTATTTGTGAATTTTTGTGTTTTTTATTTTTATTATTATGTTTTATTATTTTTTATATTTGTTTAAGTGTGTTTCAGGTTTATTATTTAGGTGATGACTTCTATACTCTATCTTTCTACTTTAGGACATTGAGGACAATGTCTCATTTTGGTTGGAGGGAGAGGGTAGTAGTTGACAAAAAAATTTAACTAACTATATTTTCTATTTCATAAAGAATATGCAAAATTATTGTTACTAGGATGATAGAGTAAAGGAGCTCTTTTATTAAAGTGACTCTTGAGACGCATCTTAGTAACCATTCTTAAGAAGGTTTATTATAATATTTCTTAAAATATTTAGGCTTACAAACTCTCGTATTATTATCACTTAATTCTACTCATATACTCATTTAACATATATTCTTAAACCTTCATTTTCACACACACACTTTAATATATAATTGTGGGTTGCACATTAGATTATTACATTATTTATGTTTTTTTATTAAAAGTAACAACTAAGGGAAAGGGATAATATACAAAAGAGCAAAAAAACTGATGATAATAAATATATAGATAAGTTTGGTTTCGTAGTCTCCCTCACCTAAGTAATTAAACTCGAAGGGGTGTTTTAACACCTAATATCCTAAATTCAACTGACTTGGAAGCTATTAATTCAACGTTTATTACATGGATTGAGGAGAAAAGTTTAAGAAAATTAAACATTATACTATCTAAGTATCAGTATTTGCAACCTGAGTTACTAAGCTCATAGGGGTGTCTCAACACCGAATGGCTTAAGACCAACTAGTTTGGGAGTCATTAGCCAAAAGCTCATTACATACGTTAAAAATGCATTGTGTTCTAAGTTACATGTATATATATTTAAAAAAAATTCTCAACTTATGGACGTTAACCTTAAATATTAGAACAAGAATTTTATTTTCTTCCAAGTAAAAACTCATAACTATGTGCTGATATATTAAATATAAAAGGAATGTTTATTAATATCTTGTTTAAGAGGTATTGAGTAGATATATAAATTTAATGAGAGTTTATTTATCTGGATAAATTAATGGAAGTTGAATGATGAATACCTTGCTTTATGGAATTTACAAATTATTTTTCTATTTTAACGTTTTGATTACTAGGGACTAGTAATAAGTTGGTTCGGGAGGTGTGATTAGAAATTAAAAATACATTTTTATCAAGGTTTTATATCATCATTTTGCACTTGAAGTATCATTAACTCCTTAACTAAAGCATGTTTTATAAGATACCTTTAATTTATGGTAAATGTTCATTTTAAATGCAGGCCTATCAGATAAATGAAAGGATTGATTGATAATTTAAGAATTGAAACTGAAAGGACAAAGAGATGGTCAAACTTAGAAAAAAGATGTCGGTGTAGTCCAAATAGAACACTATTCGGTAATTGGGTCATATCTAGAGCTATAAATCTCAAATTTAGGTCTACTTTATATAGATGGAAAGGTAAGACAGAGACGTACAACTTTATATGGGCCTATGATTTTAAAAGGCCATTTTCAAATCCAAATTATAGCAACAATAAAAAAAGATATGAATATGTCCTCCAGCCCGAATACTATTTAGTGTTTGGCCCATATCTGGAGTTGTAGAAGTCCAAATAACCTCAATTTTTTACCCTAGAAAACAGAGACAATTTCCTACAACTTTAATATTTTCAAGTGGTTTTAATTTTGACGTTATCAATAACATTTTGGGTAGACAAGAGCAGATACAGATTGTTACTAAGTCAAGAGTTGGTCACCCACTCATCAATTAGTCATCAAATTAATAGTTTCCAATTTTGGCCTATAAAAGGAGGTATTTTTCATGCATTTAGTTATCTTGGTCTCCAGATCAAGATTATGCTTTTGCTTTCTCTCTTTGTATTTTTGTAATGTTTAGATTTTTTTTCATTAATATCAAGTTTATGCCTTTCATTTTTTTCTTTATTTAGTTAACTTTTATCTTATTTATGCTCTTATTTTTTTTCTTTCATTATGTTTAGCTATGTTTATTATGTCAAGGTGAAAATGTTATATGAATAGTGTAAGAATAAGTATAGTGTAAACTTAATATGGACTTTAATGTTTGGTACTACCATATTTTATATTTGTTATCTTATTTACTTTTTAATGCTTTACTTGTTAAATGACTAATCTAGATTTATATTGTATAACACTTGGTACATCAAATGCTTGACACTTTCATAGCCCATACTACATGGTATAACCGACACTTGAGCTATGAAAGGAACTTGATTTGTTGTTAATATAAGTTATAATCATAAATGCCTAACTAGATTTACAAGTATTAGCATTAATCAAATAAGATAACTAATGTAATCATGTTAACAATTTATAATCTGATTAGAACCTCATTTATGTGTGGTTTCCAATAGAATAATAACTATACTTATTTAACATATCATTAGTGGATCATTTAAGCTTAACATTTGTTGTTATCATTAGTTAGTCCTTACATTAATCTTCCATCTCAAATATCTCATCAACTTCTTCTTCTTTTTTATTATTACTTTTTTACTATTACTATTACTAGTACTATTACTATTATTACTATTGTTATTGTTATTGTTGTTGTTGTATTATTATTATATATAATTTATATAATTAAGCTCCTTGTAATTTGATCCCGATCTTATCAGGTTATTTATTACTTTAATATTTTTATATTTAAAAAAAAATATCTATTTTTTAATCATTTCAATTAAATTAACCTCGACCGAAACAAGATTATGTTGTTATCCGAAACAGATCACATTATGATTATGATTTACCATTACTCAATTTTAACGAAATAGCTAGTTTTCGTTTTCAAAGATACTACGTAAAGAAGACTTGTATTTGTTGAAAGTATAATAATAAAAAAATTCATTTTACCATTCAACTTTGATTCCCGGATTCTAGAAGCTTAAATTCAAACATTTACCAATTAAACCAAGCTGTTGTGTCTTTGACCTTATCCTCTCTTTTTTTTTCTTTTTTTTTTGTGCTTGTCTTTCATGCTAAGTTTACTATAAACTCACCCTAAGATCACAGCTCTCTACAAGAACCGTAAGGACATCATTTCTTGAAACACAAGGAGAAATGGCTTCTTCAGGTTCTTCCTTTCTGTCAGTATTTGTATTCCTGCTAGTTCTATCTCCTTCATCCATAGATTCACTCTCAATTAAGGACAGCCTTTTACAATGTCTCTCCAAGAACTCTGAATCCTCCTATCCTTTCTCCACTATCTTGTACACCCCAAACAACTCTACATTCACTAGTGTTTTAGAGTCATCTGTTCAAAACCTTCGGTTCTCACATCCTACAGTACCGAAACCTGAGTTCATTTTCACACCGTTGTACGAATCCCACATCCAAGCTGTTGTTGTTTGCTCAAAACAACTTGGAATTCACCTTCGAGTCCGTAGTGGAGGCCATGACTTTGAGGGACTCTCTTATATCTCTGAAATTAAGCAGCCTTTCATTGTTGTAGACCTTGCCAAGCTTCGGTCAATTAGCGTTGATATCGAGGATAATAGCGCTTGGGTTGAGGCCGGCGCCACAACTGGCGAACTGTACTATAGAATATCAGAGAAGAGCAAGATTCATGGCTACCCAGCTGGTGTTTGTACCAGTTTAGGTATTGGTGGGCACATCACAGGAGGTGCATACGGTACCATGTTCAGAAAATATGGCCTTGCTGCAGACAATGTCATCGATGCTCGTATTATTGATGCTTATGGAAGAGTTCTTGACCGAAAAGCCATGGGAGAAGATCTATTCTGGGCAATTAGAGGAGGTGGAGGAGGTAGCTTCGGAATCATTACTTCCTGGAAAGTAAAACTGGTTCCAGTACCTCCAATTGTGACAGTTTTCACGGTCGCTAGGACCTTGGAACAAGGCGCTACTAAGATCCTCTATAGATTCCTGCAAGCTTCTGATAAACTCGACGAGAATCTCTTTTTCAGAGTTAGTACACAGTTGGTAAATGCTAGTGAAGAAGGTAAGAAAACAATATCAACTTCCTATAATGGATTGTTTCTTGGTGATGCAAAGAGACTCCTCCAAGTCATGCAAGAAAGCTTCCCTGAACTCGGTTTGACGAAACAGGATTGTATCGAAACAAACTGGATCAATTCTGTGCTATATATGGGCTTCTTCCCCAACAACTCAACTCCTGAAATCTTGCTTCAGCGACAGAATTTATTCAAGGGCACCTTCAAAGGCAAGTCCGACTTTGCTAAAAAACCAATACACGAATCAGCACTTGAAGGTTTATGGGAAATGATGTATGAAGAAGATAACCCTTCTGTAGCATTTATTCCCTACGGTGGAATGATGAACAAAATCCCAGAATCTGAGATTCCTTTCCCGCACAGAAAAGGTAACATGTTCTTTATCAGCTACATGACGACATGGGAAGATCCTTCAGAGAATGCAAAGCATATTGATTGGATTAGGAAGGTTTACAAATACATGACACCTTATGTTTCCATGTATCCAAGGGAAGCATACCTCAATTACAGGGACCTTGACTTGGGCATGAACAAGAATACTAGCACAAGCTTTAAGGAAGCAAGTGTTTGGGGTTTTAAGTACTTCAAGGGTAACTTCAAGAGATTGGTAAAAGTGAAGACGAAAGTTGATGCTGGCAACTTCTTCAGGCATGAACAGAGCATTCCGCCTCTTCCAACTTCTATGAGGAAAAGAAAGTGAAGAGGAATTATCCAATAGATCATGCCTCCTTGGATTTAGTTCATTTGGAGGAGGCCAGCCTGTAGAGGTTGCAAAGAATAGGTGGGACTACACTGTCCTGCCTTGTTTGCAAACTTCAATATTTTATTGTCACTTCTATCCAATTAGGTTTTGTAATAATTATTGAGATGACGATTTTCAGTCATCACAACACATAGTGCCTTTTATTTTATTTTTATGAATAAAAAATATACTTGGACCTCTTCAATATGACATACAATTTTCATTGATTTTATTATTAATAGGACAATATTTTTCATAGGAGAACCCTTTTGTTATAAAATCTATAATTCTATATATGAAATACATATTAAATACATATTATAATATTTTAGACTTTATAACTATTGAATTTAATTTTTTAGGGTTTTTTTATTATTAC
Source organism: Populus pruinosa (assembly GCA_026413675.1). Lineage (NCBI taxonomy): Eukaryota > Viridiplantae > Streptophyta > Magnoliopsida > Malpighiales > Salicaceae > Populus > Populus pruinosa. The sequence continues at coordinate 56,486,302 of CM048592.1, forward strand.
TATGAATGTTCGGGTCAGCTCATTCGTACCTACTAATCTTACAAATCTTGAAATTAATAACCATGTAAATTTCTAGTTGCCGTGAGGAAACTCAAATTCGTAACCATTGAGAAAAAAACTCAAGATCTAACCAATTAAGTTACCACTCAGAGTTATCTTTTAGTTTTTCATGACACTTGGGTTTCGTAATGTTTTTTAATGTTCTCAGTTTTCTTTTCGTCTAAATAAATTATTTATCTTTTATTTTAATTATTAAAAAAAATATACAAGAAAAAGGTATGAACTTCTCTTTAAAGTTTTATTATAAATATGTATATTTTAACTTGTTCTTTATTTTTTAACACGTTATTAACATGATTGCTCTACTTAATTTATATTAAAATCTCGGCACTTCATTCTATGTTACATGTCTTGTATCAATTTCAATATTTTTTATCTTTTTATTATTATTTGTACTTTATGGAATATATTTGGCTCTTTAACTTATTTTGATATATTTTTTTATTTTTTATTATTCAAATTTAAAGCTTTTAAAGAACTAATATTGCAAGTTTTTTTTTGAAGAATTAATAAATTAAGACTATTATTTAGTTCTTTAGAAATACTAGTTTTTAAAGAACTAGCTATTTTAAAAGATTTTTTTTATATATTCATAATTTTTTTATAGATAATATTGAATCTGATAAACTTGAATTTACTACTCCTGATATATCTGGAAATCACTTTTTGTCGTGAATTCTTGATGTAGGATTCATTTAGAAGATAAGAATCTTGGAGAAATCATTAAAACAATTATTATATTTCTTAATCTACATATAAGTGTGTATATAAGTGTGTGATTAAAATTTTTATTTTTATTTTTAAAAAATAATTATTAATCTGAATATTTGCCGGCAACCTCAAATTGCTCTCAAGTTGTAATCACATCTAAGTTCATGTTATAAAATTATTTTCTACATTAGTTTTATTTTTATTTCTAAGAAATAATTATTAATATGAATACTCAAATTGCTATTAAGTTCTAATCACGTCTAAGTTTGTGTCATAAAATTATTTTCCTTAGCGAATTCAATATTTCTTATATTGGCTAGGGCATAAACTTCATCTTGGCTAATATCATTTGATTTGTTGCTCCTGTAATCATGTTGAATCTACGTTGTACAAGTATGGGATGTGATATTGTAATTATGTTTTCATCCCTTGTAAGGCTCCCTAGCTCGTTTTCTATATAAATAGTTGTAAGAACTTGTAGAATAAATATAATAATATATAAGAAGTCTCTTTTGTTTTCTCTCTAATATACATACTTTTCTTTGTAAATTATTATGAGCATGATCAACACATTATCTCTTATGGGTATTGATTGTGAAATTATCATGCACATTTAACACACCTTGTTTGATAGTTCTTGACATGACCAAAAAATTATTATTTTCTCTGAAGTGTAAGAGAGTCAAAATAATAAATAACTCGGAAAGACTATAGTTGAACCACAAGGAGGTTAATTGTTAAAAGTATAAACAATAATAATATAGTAGTAGTAGTAGTAGTAGTAGTAGTAGTAATAGTAATAGTAATAATAAAAAAAAAAAAAGAAGAAGTTGATGAGAACTTTGAGATGAAAGATTAATATAAAGATTAAACAATGATAACAATAAATGTCAAGGTTAGAGGATCCATTAATGATATTTTAAACAAGTATAATATAAACTCTTATTATTCAATTGGAAACCACACACAAAGAAGGTTTCAATTGCATTATGAATTGTTGACATGATTACATTAGTTATCTTATTTAAATAATAATAATACTTGTAAATATTGTTAGGCAATCATGATTATAACTTATATTAATAACAAATCAAGTTCCTTTCCTAACACATGTATAGGTTATATCATACGGTTGGATTATGAAAATACCAAGTATTTATTATACTAAGTGTTATACGACATAAATCTAGATTAGTCATTTAACAACCAAAGTATTAAAGTGAACAAAATAACAAATACAAAACATTCTAGTATCAAACATTAAAATCCATGTTAAGTTTACACTATACTTATTCTTATCCTATTAGTCTAACATTTTTATCTTAACATAATAAACTTAACTAATTATAATAAAAAACAAATACATAAATAAACAAGTAAATTATTCCTTTATTTTTTAAAAAATTTGAATCAATTTAGACATAAAATTAACCTGTCAAGTTCATTTTTATTTTATAACTAATATTATTATTTTCAAAACTTAATACTCGCGTATCCCAATAATCATATATTTACATTACGTTTGAAAATGTAAACGGTCGAATCAAATCGTAAATATCTTTTCCCCCTAGTTAACTCTCGAGCACTTAACACTTTACCAATTTAGCTACTAGTTCTCCAATTTATTGTACTCTCCAATCAATTCTTCAGTCACTACTATTCTGCACTCAGCACAAAATCTCAGGTTCATATTGTCAAAATGAACAGAGGGACAAAGTGATTTTTCGAGGAGTTGAGTTCTTTACAATTTTGCCACTATATTTATATATATAATCTTCCAGGGTACTCTAAAAGAATAAATAAATAAATAAAGTAGAAGAAATATTTGTTTAAGGCATAACGTTTACATTAGTGGCAATGTTTTGATCCAAAATAAAATATTTGCTTTATGAATCTGACTCTGATATATGCAGACAGGACAAGATACGAATTCAGATTTGTGAAAACCAAAAAGATTAACTAGAATTTATTTATTACAACAATACATCAAGCTTAGTGCATACGTTTAAGGTGGGGTTGTGTGTCGGCAGCAGTTGAAAATCCAAGGATACAAAATCTTCCCTGCCAAAACGATCCCGGCTGTGCTGAGTTAAGAGGCAGAATGATTCTTTCAAGCTAACCATCTCTTGGGATATTTGGAGTCCTGATTAGTTATAATAAAGGGTGATTTTTGGCGGTCAAGTATGAATTTATTATAATTAAATAAAAATATGCTTTAAATAGATTAATTTGAATTGTATAGCAGATTGATTTATGGACAGTAGAACATATGTTATAATGTAATATTTTATTTCATATATGAAAAAAAAAATATATTTTTGATATATAAGAAAATAAAAAACAATGTTCTTGATGAATTTGTATTATTTTCAATATTTTTGATGTAGTTCAAAACAAATTTAAATTTTAAATTTATTTTTAATGGATTCAATTTTTAATATGTTATTTTTAAAATTATTAATTTTTTATTAGTCAACATTGATATTGTATTTTTTAAAAAAAAAATATGTTTCGGTCACGTAATCATCAATAACAGCAATGAAAGATTTATTTTTTTGTTGGTAAAACAAATCACCAGTGGTTGCTTTAAAATATTTAGAGGGGATAAAATGTATAATTTATTATAAAAATAAACTTACAAAATACAAAACTCATGATCTTAATACATATTATCGCTACACGACATCGGACGACGATTCTACTCTTTTTTTTGTTTGTTTTTTTAAACAAAAAAAGAATTTAGTTTATTTTTTCTTTGATTTGGGGGAATAAAGATTTTTATTGGAGTCGCCATCTAGTAATTTGAGGGAACTAGAAATCCAAAATTAGACACTGGTTCCAGAGATTCGGGTACTGGGTTAGTTATGATTAAGAGAAGGTAGACACCACCCCTAAAACATCATTTCAGAGAAAAGTTACCTTTACTTGTGTGTTTTTTTTTTTTTATTCAAATGTTATTATGTTTTGAGCTTATTTGTAAATTTTTTTAACATGGTTAACGTCGGTCCTAAAAATAGGAGACACGTTAAAAATAACATTGGTCCCTAAAATTAGGAGACTTTGTCTAAAATATCGACGTTTATCCCTAAAAAGGAGAGTTACGTCTGATTTATCAAAATAAATAATAATGGACATAATTCATATTTGGTATTTAAATTTTTGACAGCGGTCCTTTTCTATAAATAAAAGAAACGTGTCGACAAATAATATTTATTTTATAAAATAAAAATTATTTTGATATCATTGACAAATAGATATATCAATTCTTGAAAATTGGGTTTTTGACCCATGAACAGTGATATGATAAAATGGGTGTTGAACCCGCGTCATTATTTATTTTGGTTTATTTTTGTTTTTTTTTCACATGCAAAAATTTACAAGTATTTATATATAAAAATATCAAAAAATACCATAAAATATCATAGAAAATTGCCTGAGTACCCCTGTATAGGCAAAAGACTGAAATACCCTCGGATTTATCGAAAATTTATGAAAATGCAACTAGCGGCGCGTGTGGCTCACGCGCGGTTACAATTGACAGTGGAGAATTTTTTCGGTGAGCTTCCGGCCAAACGATGGTTGATTCTGGTAGATCTGAGGACAAGGATTCTAATGGTGGTGGTCTCGTTGCCCGTTGACGACTGAGGAGGGAGAATCGACGAATTGAAGGTCAATTGGCCGATGACGGTCGCGGTGTTTTTCTGGCCACAATCGCCTGTAAAAAAATGTAAAACAACGGGGGTTTTGCTTCAGAGGAGGCGATTCACGTTTCTGTGGTGATTTCGCGACTTAAAACGGCCGGAAATGGGAGATCGGCAGAGAGAGAGAGAATCGCTGGCGAGAGGAGAAAGAAGCTCTGGGTTTTGCTACGATGTGGACGAGTATATGGTGCACACGTGCGTCTGAAGCCTGGGCACCGTTGGATCTCGGATGAACAGATCGTGCGACTGTGATTGGTTTGATCTTCATGTTGATCGGACGGTCAAGATTGAATGGGCTACGATCTAGTGTGTCGCGGTGTACCGAGTGCTTGGTACACCTGCTGACGTGGTGCAATAGGATCGAAGGGCAGATTATTTTAAAGGCTGAGCTTGATTTGGGTTTTAATCTGGTGTGGTAAAGCCTATTGTATCCTAAGAAATCAAAGGCTCAGATCTAAACACTATTAGATCTAACGGTTGGGATATTTTTGGTATTTTTCAATTTGTTTAAAAAAAAATTTAATATCTTACTAGGGTACAGAAAAAGTATAAGAAAAATGAATAAGTATCTAAATTGTAACCAAATAGTAATGCTCGAATTCAGAACTCAAATTCAAAATGATTTTTTTTATCTTTTCTTTCTCCCCTCTGTCTTGATTTCATTGGCTATTTATAGCCAATGAAAGCCGACAACAAATCACATGATTATGAAAATAATCACGGGATTATTAAAATTTTCAACGTCCACCGATTACCATTTGTTTTATTATATATAATAATACTAAATAATAATAATAATATTTATTTATAGGGGTAAAAATTAAAAATTCAAATCAGTATTATAAAAGTTTTTCATCCGCTAAAAATCAATTTTAAATTACAAAAAAAAATCTTTATACGGGTATCAACTCGGTGGATCGGGTTTTTTGACCAAAAATACCAATTTTGACCAAAAATAGTCTGAAACTCATTTTTTTATCGCGATCGACATGGTGGGACCTGTATTGACCCGATGGACTTGGTTTTGACCGAAAAGGACAGTTTTGACCCGAAATAGTTTGAACTCATTTTTCATCCCGGTCGACATGGTGGGACCTGTATTGACCGGGTGGACTCGGTTTTGATCGAAAATGACGATTTTGACCCGAAACAGCCCGAAACTCATTTTTCATTGCGGTCGACATGGTGGGAACCGTATTCACCTGGTGGACTCGGTTTGGACAGAAAATGACAGTTTTGGCCCGAAACTCATTTTTCATCCCGGTCGACATCGTTTAACCCGTATTGACCTGGTGGACTCGATTTTGGTAGAAAGATGTGGTTGACTGGAGAAAATATATTTTAGACTCTTTTTTTCTTCTTTTTTTTATATTTATTATATTTTTTGTCATGGATAATAAGATAAAATAACATTCAAAAAATTTTAGTAAATCCAAAATTTGGTTACAACAGTTGCCCCTTCTTTACAATGCTTACGGTGCAAAGACATTGAAAAAAAATCATTTTCTTTTGACTTTGCATAGGAAGTTTTGTAAAGAAAAATGATGGAGGTGTTGAAAAACACATATTTTCAGTTGGTCTAATTCTTATGGGCGACCTGCCCAAGTGAAAAACATGAAAATGTTTTCAATCTTGATTTTGTGAAATACTTGAAAGTGATTTCAATGGTTTGGTGAAATACATGAAAGTGATTTCAGATTTTTTTTTTATGAAATACATGAAAGTAATTTCATCCTTGATTTTGTGAAATACATGAAAGTGATTTCAACAATGGTTTTCTGAAATACATGAAAGTGATTTCAATAATGGTTTTCTGAAATACATGAAAGTGATTTCATCATTGATTTCCTGAAATACATGAAAGTGATTTCAAATTGATTTTGTGAAATACATGGAAGTGATTTCATCAATGGTTTTGTGAAATACTTGAAAGTGATTTCAACAATGGTTTTCTGAAATACATGAAAGTGATTTCAGATTGATTTTATGAAATACATGAAAGTAATTTCACTTTGATTTTCAAGGTTAATGAAAACTTCTAAAGGAAGTCATATTTGTACGACTCAGATCTGATTTGTAAAAATCGATCTCAAAGATGATGAAAGCTTCTCACGAAAGTCTTATATCTACGATTAAGATCTGATTTGTAGATCGATCTCAGAGATGATGAAAGCTTCTCATGAAAGTCTTATATCTATGGTTGAGATCTAATTTGCAATCGATTTCAGAGATAATGAAAGCTTCTCACGAAAGTCTTATATCTACGGTTGAGATTTGATTTGTAAATCGATCTCAGATATGATGAAAGCTTCTCACGAAATTTTTATATCTACGGTTGAGATTTGATCCTCTATTCAGAATAATAGTAGGAGTAGAATCCTTATAAATTACGCAGTATTTGGTGACAGACATCATTAACTTCTTGTATTTCAAGCCTTTCAAAGTTCTCAACTCTTGAAGCTTTAATCATGTCTTCCTCTTCTTCCAATGCTAACCTAAATCTTGTTCCTGCAGTAGAGCCTATAGTTTGGCGTACTACTTTTAAAGTGAATGGTCGTCCAGTTACAATAGAAGATACTGTAATGGACAATAAAGATACTGCTGTAGCCTTGGCTAGAGACATGGTCTTTCCCAGTGATGAAACCATGCTGGCAGCTAGGAGCGATATTAAAGCAGTGAATCAGTCACTTGCTCTCAGTATCAGAGCTACTTCATCTTTGGTGAACGTTGCAGAACGTCTTCATGCTAGAAGACTTGAGTTGAATACTCAAGTTCTTGATCTCTATCATCTGATTGAGAATTTAAGGAATAGACTCCGTGATGAAAGACGTCACAGAAATGACTTAGAGAGGAGAAACCAAGAGCTGAATACACGTGTTGATTTTTGGAAGGACTATGTTAACACACGACACCTCGAGTTCGAGGAAGAGATGAAGAATATGCGTAAACAATTTGAAGAACTTCAAGGCCTAATTAATGATCAAGATGACAATATCCCTGATCATCCTCGCACTGTTTAATATTTGTACTTTTAAACCTTTTATCATGAATAAAAGATCCATCTTTCTTGTCTTCATTTATGAATTTTGCTTTCACAAAATTGTCATATTTGATGTGATTAGAATAACTTCATTTTGTTTGAATCTTGTTGGATCCCGTTGGGAATTTTGTTTCAAGAAATATCTACAAGACAAATATGCAATGTTTGTGAAGTCAGATGATATGTGATGCATCTTACCTTTTTAAAATATAGATCCCCCATTCATCTTGTCTGGCGATCTTGAATGTTAGCAACCTCTTTTGATTCACGCGTCTTTCAAATCTACTCAAGCTGACCCATGTTGTTGAGTTCTCCAAGATAAACTTTGTTTGAGTTTCCCAATAATCACTGCCTCTTTCTCCATTGGATACTTCATTGAGAGCATTAGCTTCTCCTTGGCCTAACATCATGTTGTTGGTAACATTTCTATTGTTGAGGATTCTTTAACCAATTCACATGGTTAATATATGAGGATTATCCCACTTCACCTGGGATTTCCATATCCGAAGATGTATCAGTTATCATATTGTCTAACTGATCATATTATGAGAGGCAAAAATCTCATTTCATAGAAACTGCATAATCATGCTATTTCAATCCCACATTGGAAAAAGTCTACAGTTTTATCATGTGTATCTCCCACTAGGGAAGCAAATTTCTTTGTGCCATTAGGAATTTGGTGATTGCTTCTCTAACTTTAGAAGATTTCTTATGATTGCTTCTCTACCCTTGAAAGAAGTAACTGTCTCTTTTCATTTCCTTATTTGCTCTTGTTGTTGTTAGAATCTCTGATTTTCTAACACTGCCTCTTGGTGTGCCATATATCTGTCTTCTTCACATAGAAAACCATTTTTTCAAAAATGATTTTTCAAAAGATCTCTTTTGTTTTTGAAAACTAAAACTCTCAATGTCTGTTTATAACAATGTTCAAGCAACTTTAAGGATTTGTATTAAATCTCTTAGTAAAAGTAATCTCAGATAAAGGTAAGTGATGAGATGACCATCTGCTTTGGTTTTCAAAGTGTTCAAGCGATTACTTGAATGTATTTTGAGGGAAAAGGAATAATTGCCTTTTATTTTTAGAAACACTCCTTTTATCAGCATGAATAATAATGAATAATTATTTACTACATCATGACTCTTTATGAAAAAGTCTTTTATATTTTGGGAACGCTGTTTATTAATTCAGGTTGCTTTCTTGATTAGAAAGGACTTTAAAGGCATGTAATGTATTTATGGCTCAAGGCTATAAAAGAAAGAGGATTTCATAAGCTCAAAGAAAGTGTTTAAGAATTTGAAAACTATAGATCACTGTTATATTATCTTAATAATTTTTTTTCTATCTTGACAACAAAATGATACTAAATATTCCCAATTAGAAATTTTTTTCTATTTGTTGGGAATTCTCTCAATTATTTGGAATTTTTTTGTTTGAATTCCTTGTTGTCAAACTTCATAAGCTCACATGTCGTCAAGATGATTTCCATGATCATTTCTTTTGTTTTGCCCCCAGTGTAGGGTGTGATCATAGTTAAGGTTTTTATGAAAGAAAAAAAACTTTAAATAGATTCAGCTCAAAAAACTTTAAATAGATTCAGCTCAAATTGGGACTCCAAAGGATAATTTTAAAAGAAAGTGAAAGGAATATCAAAGATGGCCTTTTTTTATTTCAAGTAGGATCGGTTAAAACCAATAAACTTTGTCCACATTCAGCGTAATGTTTTGGATTTATTAGATACCATGTTTTGCGAGTCCATGACAAGCTAATGTACTACCAACCATTATTCATGCTGATAAAATGTAAGTGCAAGATAGAATTTAAGTGATAGTTGTTCCGATAACGTGTTTTTGACTTGTATGGTCATCTCTTTTAAGAGAATTGCTTTGAACATTATCCTAAACAAATCATTGATTTATTTCATTGAAATCATAAACAAAATCAATTCTTTTGAAACCTCATTTAAGAAGAATGGGTTTTCTTGTAAAAAAAACATTTGAAAGATCAAATTGTTGAGCCATTGAGATCATGCATGGGCTTTTTGGTGAGGTATATGCAAAGAGAATTTCCTGGCCAAAACTTGATTTCATTTGATTTTGATTGGATGAAATACATCATACATAATACTTTTTCATAGAATCAGAGTTCACAGGCCTCGGTAAATTATCTCCATCCATCCTAGTTAACAACAGAGCCCCTCCGGAGAATGCTTTCTTCACTACATATGGACCTTCATAATTTGGTGCCCACTTGCTTCGGTCTTCACTTAGCAGTGGTAAGATTTTTTTGAGTACAAGATCCCCTTCTTTGAATTCTCTTGGTCGGACTTTCCGGTCATATGCTTTAGCCATCCTTCTTTGGTATAACTGGTGATGACAAATTGCAGCCAACCTCTTCTCACTTATCATGTTTAGCTGCTCATATATCACTTTGGCTCATTTAGCTTCTTCTAGTTCAGATTCTATTAGTACTCTCAAAGATGGAATTTCTACTTCCAAAGGCATCACCGCCTCCATCCCAAATACTAGTGAATAAGATGTAGCTCCAGTAGATGTTCTTACTGCTATGCGATATGCATGTAGAGCAAAGGGAAGCATCTCATGCCAATCCTTGTAAGTGACTACCATCTTCTGGATAATCTTCTTGATATTCTTGTTTGCAGCTTCAACAACACCATTCATCTTTGGTCTATAGGGAGATGAGTTTGAATGTTTAATTTTCCACTTCATGCACAATTCTGTGATCATTTTTCCATTAAAATTATAGGCATTATCGGTCACTATCTTCTCAGGTGAACCATACCAACAGATCAAATCTTTCTCAATGAAACTCTTGACCACCTTTTGAGTTACATGGGCATAAGAGCTGGCCTCCACCGACTTTGTGAAGTAATCAATGGCTACTAAAATAAATTGATGCTTATTGCTGGCCTTTGGGTTGATTGGCCCAATCACATCTATTCCCCACATTGCAAATGGCCATGGTGATGTCATATTAAATAGAGGAGCTGTAGGTGCATTTATCGTATCACTATACACTTGACATTTATGACATTTCCTGACATAATCGATGCAATCTTTCTCCATGGTCATCTAGAAATACCCAGATCGTTGTAATTGTCTAGCCATCATATGCCCACTTGCATGAGTTGCACAAATTCCTTCATGAATTTCTTGCAATGCTACCTTAGCTTCGATTTCATCTAGACATCTTAGTAAAGTCCCATTGAATGACCTTTTGTATAGAATTTCTCCATCCAGGTAAAATTCCAGAGCTAACCTTCTTAAGGTCTTCATATCTACTTTGGATGCCCCCAAGGGATACTCTTGATATTGGATAAATTGCTTGATGTCATAAAACCATGGGTTCCCATCTATTTCTCCTTCAATTGAACAACAATGAGCTGGAAAATTTCTAATCTCAATGCATATTGGTTGTACCCTGACTCCGTAATCAGTTTTGGACATAAAAGCTAAGGTTGCCAAAGCATCAGCAAACTGGTTTTTGTCTCTTCCCATATGGGTAAAATCTATCTCATCAAATCCCTCCGTCAGTTTCGAGAGATATTGTTGATATGGTATCAGTTTTTCTTCCTTTGTCTGCCATTCGCCTTTCACTTGACATATTATTAACATTGAATCCCCATAGACATCAAGCTTCTTTATTTTCATCTCCAAAGCAGCTTCTAATCCAAGGATACAAGCCTCATATTCAGCAGTATTGTTAGTGCATTCAAATTGTAGTTTGAATGAGACGGGATATTGCTTCTTATCAGGTGAGATTATCATAGCGCCTGCTCCATTACCAGAAACATTCACTGCCCCATCAAAATACATGATCCACCAATCATTCTTTTCTTTGTCGTCTTCTACTATCAACACATCCTCATCCGGGAAGTCAAATTTCAAAGGCTCATAGTCATTGATAGCATTATCTGCAAGATAATCAGCAATTACACTTCCTTTTACAGATTTTCTTGTCTTGTATACAATTTGTCTTGTATACAATGTCATACTCGGCCAACATCACTTGCCATCTTGCTATTTGGCTTGACAAGTAGGGTTTCTCAAAGATGTATTTAAAAGGATCCATTTTTGAGATCAACCAGGTGGTATAATACAACATATATTATCGAAGACGCTTCGTCCTCCATACAAGAGCACAACATAGCTTCTCAGTCATAGTATACCTGGATTCATAATCTGTAAACTTCTTACTCAGATAATAGACAGCTTGCTCCTTTCTTCCAGACTCATCATGTTGTTCCAACACACAACCCATTGCTACCTCAGTTACTGTCAAATACAAGATCAAAGGTCTTCCAGGCATAGGGGGCACGAGCAAAGGTGGATTCTGTAAGTATTGCTTTATTTTATCAAAAGCCTTTTGACAATCTTTGACCCATATACCAGGGTTCTTTTTTCGAAGTAATCGAAAAATTGGCTCACATGTTGCTGTTAACTGAGATATGAATCGAGCAATGTAATTCAAACGTCCTAAGAAACCTCTTACTTCTTTCTCAGTCTTAGGAATTGTCATAGCCTGAATTGCTTTCACTTTATCAGGATCGATCTCTATTCCTTTATTGCTTATCACAAATCCTAGCAACTTTCCAAACTTTACCCCAAACAAGCATTTTGAAGGATTCAGCTTCAACTGATATTTTCTTAGTCTTTCAAATAATTTTCTTAGAACCTGAACATGATCTTCTTCATTCATAGACTTGGCAATCATATCATCCACATACACTTCAATCTCTTTATGTATCATATCATGAAAAAGTGTCACCATTTCCTTTTGATATGTGGCTCCAGCATTCTTCAACCCGAATGGCATCACTTTGTAGCAGAATGTTCCCCATGGTGTGACAAAAGTGGTCTTCTCTTTATCTTCTTCAGCCATTTTAATCTGGTTATAACCGGAGAATCCATCCATGAAGGAGTAAGTTGAACTCCTAGTAGCATTGTCTACCAGGACATCTATATGAGGTAAAGGAAAATCATCCTTCGGACTAGCTTTGTTTAGATCCTTGAAATCTACACATACTCTGATTTTGTTATCCTTTTTTGGTACCACCACTATATTGGATACCCATTGAGGGTTTTAATAACTTCTAGAAAACCGGCATCCCACTACTTCTCTATCTCTGCTTGACCTTAAGCACAATATTTGGGCGAGTTCTTCTTAATTTCTGCTTAACAGGTTTACATCCTTCTATCAAAGGCAATCTGTGTACTACAATATCAATGTCTAAACCAGGCATATCTTTATAAGACCAAACAAACACATCGATATACTCTTGTAGTAATGAGGTTAAACTGCATCTTTCTTCTGTAGTGATCAGAGTTCCAATCTTTAACTCTCTTTTATCTTGCTCAGTGCCTACATTTATCACCTCTAGTTCTTCCTTCACAGGTTTCCATACATGCTCTGACTGTTCTACCCGTCTAGCAAACTCTTCATCCATTGCAATCTCATCCTTATCAAAGTTTGGCCATTCATTTTCAATGCAATATGCTTGTGGATTTATGGAGGATTTACTTTCAGAATTCCTAAAAGCGGAAGGTGTTTTTAGTGTGAATGAATATCTTGTAGCAAAAAAAAAACAAAAGAAATTCAATAAATACTGATGAAAATGCTTGTTCTCAATATTATTTTAAACGTTAGCTCAACAATTATGAAAAGACCTTATGTTGTCATCTTGAACCAAGATTTCCAACTAGGTATAAAAACACAAAGCAAACTATAATGCAAAGCACATAAAAGCAAATATAATTAGACACTTAATCATTACTTCTTGAAAACAATTAGGGCTTTTTCAATCTCCCAATTCTAGAATACTTCTTCAACTGAAAGCTTTCGCACAAAGGCATTGGTTGGAGCTTCTTCTAGAGCATGGACAGTTAACTGTGGTAACAATTCATCTTCTTTTATTGTTCTTGGCTCATTATCACAGTTCCAGCCTTTCTCTTCACCTTCTTTTACATTGTTGATATCCATGACAGCAAGTTTCTGTCTCAAGACTTCCATCATGTTTTCAGGTTTCATCACATATGCTGATTTTGGAAAAAGAAACATGGATAGGTGGGATTATAATGTCTTCTTCCTCTGGCTTTCTTCCTTTTATTCTGGCCAACCTTCTCTCTTGCTTTATCCTAGCAGCTCTCTTATGATCATCTTTCTTAGGCTTGAAGCCAAGCCCAAACCTCTGATTAATGGCCTTAATTTTCATCATGTTGACTCTTTTATGATTTCCAGCAATTAGATCATTCTGGAATGGTAGCCCATGTTTTAAGAAGAATTTAGTTATCATTCTAGCAGTATCAGAAATAGCTGGTCTTCTCAACACCATATTCTCCAGTACCCATTCGGTGTTCACAATCTCAAAGGCATGGAGATTTCCATCTTTGCAATCTTCTGCTTCAATATAAGGGACCGCCACATTCCTTATCATGGACAAGGTTTCTTCTGCCTTAACTTTCACTAAAGTACCATTGATGATGTACTGCAGGCATTGGTGTAGAGATGATGTCACAGCCCCAAAGGCGTGTATCCATGGCCTTCCTAATAACATGTTATACGAAGGATGGATATCCATCACTTGTAGGGTTATCAAAAACATCTGAGGCCCTATAAACAATTCAATATCAATGGTCCCTATCACCTGTCTAGGGGAACCATAATATGCTCTAGCCGTCATAGTACTTGGCCTCATATGAGTAACATTAATTGGCATCTCATCTAGCATATATCTTGGTAGCACATTCAAAGCTGAACCATTATCCACAAGCACTTTGCTAATCAGACAGTCATTATATTTCATAGTGATATACAAGGGCTTGTTATGCCCAGTCCCTTCCGGGTCTAGCTCATCTTTAGTGAAATATAAGTAATAGGAGGCTTAAATTCTTCCCACCAAATGCTCCATTATATCCTGAGTAATATCCTGTGGCACATATACTTCATTCAACACCTTTTGCAACGCTTTACAGTGTAACTCAGAACTCAAGATAAGTGACATTAAAGAGATTCTAGTAGGAGTTTTCTTCAACTAATCTATTACACTATACTCACTATGCTTCATCAACTTCAGAAATTCATTAAACTCCTCTTCACTTATGGGTTTGTTCACTTCCATATCTTTAAAAGCCTCAATTGTTTCTTTTCCTTTAGCTTTCCTCTGCCTCTCTAATTCTTCTAGTATAAAACATCGACCACTTTGAGTTAAACCACCAATTTCAGTATGGAAGACAAGAGTAGGATTTTTAATGTTGAAAGCATACCCATAATTGTAAGGCATTGTGCCATAACTTCCATTATTGGTACATACATGCTTGATTAGGATTAGTTTTGGCGGACCACCCATAGTTGGTTGGAGTCTACAAACGTCCCTTTTTTTCTCCTGGCCACCTATCATCCCTACTTCACTGCTTTCTTCTTCACTTTCTATCTGTATCATGCCGAAAACCAGCATCCTTTTCACTTCTTGATGAAATTCTTCGCAATCATCAATGTGATGTCCCACCTTGGCATGAAACTTACAGTAATTATTTCCATTCATTACTGGTTCAAACTCGGATAAATATTTAGACTGTACCATCATACCATACAGTTTTTCCATGGAAACCTTCAAAGTTCTTTCCTTCTTACCCTCTAATCCTATAGCATTCACCCCTCCACTACTTGTAGCATGATTGGGTAAAGGGTTGGAATTCACATTCGATGCATCATCAAAAGTTATCCATCCAGCTTTTAAAGCCCAACATTCTGATTTTTTTTCTGCATTTTCTTTTTCTGATGATAAGGTTTGCTCAATCGAAAGCAAATGGTTCACCTGCTCATCTAAATTGGCAATCACTGCATCTTGATTTTGACACTGTTCCTGAAGTGATTTATTCGCCTCTTCTAACTTTAATGCCATTTCCTTAGATTTTGATGCTCTTCTAACCCATCTCTTCATCTTGACATTTTGCTTCCTCTTATCTTTTGATAGAAGTGCATATTTTTCTTGTAGCTGCTGGAACTCAAGTTGTTGATGTTGTAGCTGAGTCGACAAGTCATCCTTTTCCTATTTCGTGATAGCCAATGCTTTTTCTCGGATGGCTAGATTAGATGCTAACTTCTTTTTTTAGCCGTTAACTCTTCCACTTCAGAATTCAAATTTAGGTTGTAAGATTCTTGTTGAGCACGAACCTCTTCGTGTATGTCCTCAGCAGACTGAATCACAGACCTGGATGGCCCTTCAAATGGAGGAATTTTGTATCCTTTCCCTCTCTTTTTCTGCCATATTAGATATCCTTTAGTTGTTTTTCCTTCTACCCTCTTAGTAGAAGTAACCCTACCAGGATGTTTCCATGCCTTTTTCACTAACTCTAATAACTTCTTCGAGGTCTTGAAATCTTTATAGAATGTTGCCAGCTCGGTAGTCCTTGGAATAAACTACTCAAATCCAAACTGTCGCAAAACCATGTTAGGACAATAACTAATACAGCAGCGGGCTCCTATCAATGGGACCCATAGGTACTCACCACAGTATGCCAGGTAAGATTTGAAGTAAGAATATTGACTCCTCCAATGAAATTGAGATTTACTCAAACTCAAAAACATTGATTCCCATGTAGTTCTTCCTACTTCATGCAAATGTTTTTCAACAAAATTCTCCAGCTTAGAATAAAGCTGTCATAGGGTACTAACCAAACCTGAAATCTTCCCTTCAATTATGTGACTCACAGTCCAGACAAACAATAGCTGCAAGCAACATCTTAAACGACCCTTTCCGGCTTTTCTACAATAATTCAAGGATGAAAGAGTTTCTGCCAATATTGCTGTAGCAGGATTAATCTTAAGGGTCACCATATTTTTAAATACATTAACAACCTCAAAATCGATCATTCCCTCGGTAGATGGGAAAAGAACCAAATCCTATATGCCCAAGGCCAAAATTCTCAATCGAATTTCATTGCTTTCATCATGTAATCTCCTCTTGAATATGGCTTCTAGCTCATTCCAAAACCAACTCTGGCTATTTCCTGGTTTAGTTGCATGTGATTTTGCTTGTTGACAGTCTATCTGGGTAATCCAAGCAAAGTTAGAAAATGCATGCTCTATAGGTGTGTAAAAGTACACCTTTTCTGACTTGGAACAATTTAGCAGAGATCCATACTCCTCGATAATAGGAGTTATATCCACAGTATCAAAAGTGAAACACCGATATTCTGGATCCCAAAAACCTATCATGGCTTGAAAACAAGCATGTTGGACCCTAATTTTCAGTAAATGTGCCAAGTCCCCATATTGTTTCTGAAAATCGACCTGATCATGAACAGATAACATTCCTAACAGTTTAGTAGTTGTCCTGTACCAAGTGGTCTATCATCTAATTTAACCTGTGCTGATAATTGAGGCTCAAATTCTGATGGCAAACAATCCCCTTCATCATGTTGGCTCAATTCTGATCTGGTCAAAAATTCCTCAATAGTATTGGTTTTTTCCATCTCACACTTCCTATAAGGATCGGTGGAGATATAATGAGAATATGGAATGTATATGAAAATGTATGTTAATGCATTGACATTTATTTGTGTCTTATATCCTACTTAATAGGATTTAACTCATAAGGTTTGGCTTTGTTTATTCTATCCTTAAAGAAATTATTTGGTTCTTAGATTGCCCGAATTACTTGTGAAGTAATCGGCCTCTTAACCTTATGCAACATGAGTATGGGATAAAATTTCACAATACCCGTTGCATAGGATGAGTTACAATCCAAGAGAAAGTCCAAATGAGCATTAGTGGACATAAGTCACACTTGCCACTTGAATCTTTCTTTTCTAATCTTAAAAAGGATGAAGCTCGGGTCCAGAGCTTTTATGGGTTCATCGTGAAGTATGTGAATACACAAATAAATATCATGCATGCATGTGGCAATATAAAAAATTGAAAAGAAGTACAGTGATAAATAATGTAAATAAATAAATACCTAAAATAAATAGCATATAAGAAAAAGCACATGAAAAGCAAACAAAAGCAGTTGGTTCAACCCTAAGTCCCTATTTTGACTCATGAATAGTGATATGATAAAATGGGTGTTGAACCCGCGTCATTATTTATTTTGGTTTATTTTTGTTTTTTTTCACATGCAAAAATTTACAAGTATTTATATATAAAAATATCAAAAAATACCATAAATATCATAGAAAATTACCTGAGTACCCCTGTATAGGCAAAAGACTGAAATACCCTCGGATTTATCAAAAAATTATGAAAATGTCATTGGCGGACCGTGTGGCTCACGCGCGGTTACTGTTGACGGCGGTGAATTTTTTTGGTGAACTTCCAACCAAACGATGGTTGATTCTGGTAGATCTGAGGACGAGGATTCTGATGGTAGTGGTCTCGTTGGCCGTTGATGGCTGAGAAGAGAGAATCGACAAATTGAACGTTGATTGGTCGATGACGGTCGCGGCCTTTTTCCAGCCACAATCACCGGTGAAAAAGTGTAGAACGGCCAGGGTTTTACTTCAAAGGAGGTGATTCATGTTTCTGTGCTAGTTTCGCGGCTTAAAACGGCCGGAAATGGGAGATCGGCGGAGAGAGAGAGAATCGCCGGCGAGAGGAGAGAGAAGCTCTGGGTTTTGCTATTGTGTGGACAAATGTATGGTGTACTCATGCGTCTGAAGCCTGGGCACCGTTAGATCTCAGATGAACAGATAGTGCGGCTGTGATTGGTTTGATCTTCAAGTTGATCGGACGGTCAAGATTAAATGGGGTACGATCTGGTGTGTCGTGGTGTACCGAGTGCTGGGTACACCTGCTGACGTGGCACAACAGGATCGAAGGACAGATTATTTTAAAGGCTGAGATTGATTTGGGTTTTAATCTGGTGTGGTAAAGCCTATTGTATCCTAAGAAATCAAAGGCTCAGATCTAAACACTATTAGATCTAACGGTTGGGATATTTTTGGTATTTTTCAATTTGTTTAAAAAAAAATTTAATATCTTACTAGGGATTAGAAAAAGTATAAGAAAAATAAATAGTATCCAAATAGTAACCAAATAGTAATGCTCGAATTCAGAGCTCAAATTCAGAATGATTTTTTTATCTGTTCTTTCTCCCCTGTGTATTGATTTCATTAGCTATTTATAACCAATGAAAGCAGACAACAAATCACATGATTATGAAAATAATCATGGGATTATTAAAATTTTCAACGTCCACCGATTAACATCTGTTTTATTATATATAATAATACTAAATAATAATAATGATATTTATTTATAGGGGTAAAAATTAAAAATTCAAATCAGTATTATAAAAGTTTTTCATCCGCTAAAAATCAGTTTTAAATTACAAAAAAAATCTTTATATGGGTATCAACTCGGTGGACCGAGTTTTTCGACCAAAAATACCAGTTTTGACCAAAAATAGTCTGAAACTCATTTTTTTATCGCGGTCGACATGGTGGGACCCGTATTGACCCGGTGGACTTGGTTTTGATCGAAAATGACGGTTTTGACCCGAAACTCATTTTGCATTGCGGTCGACATGGTGGGATCCATATTAACCCGGTGGATTCAGTTTGGATAGAAATTGACAGTTTTGACCCGAAACGGCCCGAAACTCATTTTTCATCCTGGTCGACATCGTTTAACCTGTATTGACCTGGTGGACTTGATTTTGGTAGAAAGATGTGATTGACTCGAGAAAATATATTTTAGACTCTTTTTTTCTTTTTCTTTTTCTTTTTTTTTATATTTATTATATTTTTTGTCATGAATAATAAGTTAAAATAACATTCAAAAAATTTTAGTGAATCCAAAATTGGGTTACAACACATATTTTTTTTTATTTTTTCTTATATTTAATAATATAAGTTTAATAATTTATTTATATATAAATTGAGATGCATCATGTGGTGGTGGTTGATTTACTAGCGTCTCTCATCTTCTCTGCACCTTTGAGCTCTAGCAGCATCACAGCTTCTGCTCAGCAACAATTTCCTCTGAATCTTCCACCGTCAGCGAAGCAGCTCCTCCAGCAAACTCAACTCTGCACGGCCACCCGTGAGTCACTTTGTCAGCACCATTGACCTCAGCTACAGATCCACTCGTGCAGCGCCTAATTAAAGTCTTCCAGCAGAACCGATTTGAGGAAGAACCAGCTTCAGCTCCAGCAACAGTGATAGCAGCTCTGGGCTGTATACCCATATATATATATGTATGTATGTATGTATGCATGCATGCATGCATGCATGAGTTGTTGGGTCTTCAACCAGCACAACCCTTAGGTTAAAGATTTGTTTATCAAACCTATCCTTATGCATTTCTCTTAGTTTTAAATTTATCTTTATTTTAATATTTAGTGAAATAAATTCTTATAAAATCTTAGAAAATTCAAAAAAATTTAAGAATTTTTTTGAATTTATTTATGGGATTTAATAAAAGAATGATGACCACGTAAACT
The DNA here is from genome assembly GCA_026413675.1 of Populus pruinosa. Taxonomy (NCBI): domain Eukaryota; kingdom Viridiplantae; phylum Streptophyta; class Magnoliopsida; order Malpighiales; family Salicaceae; genus Populus; species Populus pruinosa. Next base: position 56,506,275 of record CM048592.1, read on the forward strand.
TGTAATTTAATTGGCAATAATCAAGTGGTAAAGAATTAATTAGAAAAAGAGAGCATACATTCTATTATTTATATTTTTTAACTTACATGTAAGTGTGCCATCAGAGTATATATTCTTTTTTTTTTCAAGAAATGATTATTAATCTGAATATTTTTGGGCAATCTCAAGTTGCTATTTTAAAAACGCTATAAAATTTAAGCTCTCGGATCCCAACTTTGCATGTATCCTCTCTATCAACTGATAATGAAAATTCTTTCCTTATGAAGGTACCACAAAAGCCCATGAGCCACCTAAGCGCATCCATTAATTTTTTTAATAACTTCATCCTCAAGACTACTCAGAAGTAGAAAAATCCACAAAGTGGGAACGGGAGCAGACGGATCATGAGCCGAAGTATAGTTATATTAATATATCCAATTCGAAACCTAATTCGATCAATGTTATAAGTTGTTAGATTGTTATCAACATTAATCTAAATTTATTTTTTAAAAATTATTAATTCAACTTTTATAAGTTTTAATATTATTAAAAATTTATATCAACATGTTAATCCTAATTTATTTCTAAAAATTATTAATTCAAGTTTTATAAGTTTTAATATTATTAAAAATTTATATAATAGTTAATTTTAAAACTTGTAAAATTAATTATCTTATTTTTGTTTATACCTTAGAATTTGAGGGAAAGCGGTTTTGAATTGCGTCCCAAACATACTCCAAATTTAATAAATAAATAAATAAAAATTCTGTAAAAAGATTTTGTTGCTTCGCATGGGTTTTTAATTTTTAGGTTTTTCTCTCTTTTGAAATACACGGCTCACAACAAGAGAATTTCTTCCTAAACATAAAAAATTGGAGACAAAAATTGAAGCTTTGAAAAATGCAAGAATTTCTTAAAAACTATGTTTTGTGGATTTTATTTTCTTTTATTATTGAAATTGAAAACTAAAATGTATTTCAATTGAAAACTTCATCTTTGTCACAATTATTTTACTCGCACTGTCTGTGCTGTGCTGTTTCTTAAAAGTTATCCATTCAAAAATTACAACGAATATCAAAACTTAAAAATCATCCTTTTTCTTATAAAAAAGGATTTCATGAAATAAGGAAATAAAATAATTAACCAAAAATTAAATTGAATTTCGTTGCGCTATTTATTTCATATTGTTGTCCATTTTGATATTATCAAAACAGGATATAATTCCAATTATAGATGTCAAACTTGAGATTTTAACTAGTAAATAACAGAGACAGTAGTTCATAAATCAATTCATGAGTTATTTAGTCAATTTTATTTTAAAAAAAAAATTAAAACTATGTTTTTTGGTTAAAAAAGAAAAATCATTAGTTTTGATTCAGTTAATTTTAAAATCTAAAGGATGCTGTTTTGTTTTTAAACTCAGCCGGCCCTTCCTCTTGCGTTGAAATGGTTCAAATTGAATAGTTTTCTTACATTTCATGGAAGTACAATATCCATCCAATTGGTATAATTATTTTTCCGTGGATTTCTTAACTGAATTATTTATTTATTTATTTGATCAGAAGAGGGCATGGTTTCAATTAGACTGGGCTCATGTTTCCAACTTCCAACACAAAGGTTGAGGGAGGATCCTGTAAGATCAAGATTTTGGCCCACCAGAGGAATTACAGAGAATTTATGTCAAAATATCTGGAACATCTTCACAGGCCATCGTGGTCTCCAGGGGCGGAAGTGGCAGGGGCAGGGGCCCTGCAACGAAACTTTTCAGCCCCCTTCCTTTAATAAATTAGATTTTTAGTTTTAAAAATAAACAATTTTAAATTTTGGAGATCCTAAAATTTTTTATTTGATTTGGCCCTCCCAAACTAAAATTCCAAGCTCCACCTCTTGGTCTCCAAATAACAACCAATTCATGCCGGGGAAATGAGCAGTACGGTTCTATAACATGTTTAATTCTCTTTTCATATAATAGAACTTGAAATGTCAAGAGGATCAAGGACAAGCAATATCCATCTTTTACTACCATGGTGACTGTTTCATGCTATTCAATATTCAAGTTTAAACAAAATGAATGTGTACAGTATGGCAAGTAAGCAACGAAATTTTCCATGTTCATAGGACTGTTGATTACATTTCCATAATGCAATCAAGATTCAAGCAAATCCAAAGTAAATATGCTTATTTAGCATTCATAAAGCTGTTGCAATTGAAGCCCAATCTAACTATAACACTATCAGATTACCTTACTCATAACATATTGGAACACATAGTAAAGGAAGCTGAGAGCTTACTATCAATGTATGTATGTATGTATTTTCACAGCTGCTCATTCTCATAATCAACACCGCCACCATCTTCCTCACGAGCACAAAGTAACTCTTTGATATCGGTCTCTGTTACACTTGGCAGATCAAACTGCGCAGATGTGAAATCTCCCTCAGTATACTTGCTTCGCCGCAATTCACATTTCTGAACAAGCCACATATCCTTTAGATATTTTTCGAACGAGGGATACTTGAACCAATAAACTACATTTTTTGTATCATTAAACCAGGCCCTAATCGCAGGCAAATAAAACATCAACTTAGTCAGCTCAAGGGCCTTTTCTTTTGTGACAAATGCATTCACTTCTGATCTGAACTCCGGCATCTCAGCACTCGAAACCACCAAGCTCTTGAGGGTTTTAGGACAATGTGGTAATATTTCACTAAGAAAGTAAGTGATTTCATCTACCACCTTTGCTGACTCCCTGACTCTTGGTGAGCTCATTAGGACATGCACCCTTTGGCCATCTTGTACCGTGAATTCTCCAATCCAGAAAGTGACACAGAACTGAATGTGGATGCCATTATCAATCACGGCCTTCATTTTGAAAAAGTATCGCTCGGAGAGTTCCTGACAAGGGGATTGCTTAATTTTGAGAAACTTGAGATTTGCAAAGATTTTCATGAGGTTAGTAATGGGTGTAAGTGGGGTGTAGGAGACGTCAGCCTCGTCTGCATAAGAAACTCTGAGCAGGATGGAGTCTATTAGGGAGACGAGAAAACAAAACTGCTTGCAAACACTGTAGCAGCGCATCAGAGTTTTGGTGTCTTGGATTTTTGTGAGGATGGTGAGGATTACTTCATTTGGTAGTTTCTTGAAATGGTCTGTTTTTTTTTTTTTTCATTTTTCCCTACATAGGCAAAGATGGTTGGTTAGGAAGAGCTAGTTGGTATGCAACAATATGTTAGTTAATGCCTCTCAAGCAAATCATCAAACAGTTGGTGCGTAAGAACACAGTCCACGACAACAGAACAGCCTCGGGGACAAGGGCATCTATGAAGCAGTAATCTTGCCCTTTTCGGAATCGAAACTTTGAGATGGAGAGGGAGATGGGATTTCGAGCAATGGGGCTCGATCAATTTAGGGGTTTGTAGGAAGAAATTGTTAACTCGTAGATTGGAGACATGACGTAGATTAGATTTTATATACAATCGGGTTGTAAATTAGTCCCAATCTATCTATAGAGAGCACCTGGATTTTTTCCCTTCTACTTGGTCAAGACAACAGTAACTCAAGCAACTTCTTCTTGGTCAAGACAGCAGTAACTCAAGCAACAAAAGAAGCAACAACTCTCTCCTCAGCCGTGCAACAGGAGCTCAACCTTCCTCAGCAGCTCAACCTCAGCTACCTATGTTCACCGCCAGTAGAATTTTTCCTTCCAGCTCATCCAAGCTGTAAGGAATAGCAAAAGATGTGTGATTTGCAGCATGGGGACAGCACTGCATCAACTTTTTTCTCAGAAATTAGGCCATGCAGAAGATGATAAATAATGTAATGTTGCTTTTGGATTCTTATTTTTGTTTATACCTTATCCAAAAAAGTGATTGGAATTAAATCATAGCTGGCACATGAAGTATCGCTTGTTTTGAGTTTATTCTCATAATATTAATTTGATATAAGATTAGATTCAATGCAAATCACTGAAACATCAGTTTTGAGTTTATTCTCATAATATTTATTTATCTCTAGACTCATGTTGATCACAGTGAAAGAAAAAAAGTTTTGGAGCATGTGATAGGCTTGATGGTAGAAATTCTCTAAGCATTATAACATTTTCTCGAAAACAAAAATGTTGAGTTGGTCTACAATGCCTGCGTTTAAAAATATTTAATGCAAATCATTCTACCATTAGATTCAATAATCCGTCTTTCCATGAAAAAAAAATAAAAATCAGTAATCCCTAGAAACTGAATTTAAATACTCTTTGACCGAATGATCAAAGTTGCCTAAGCTGACATTAGCATTAGCTTAATTACAGGGAAGTCAAGATACCTAAGGAGAGCTTTTAAAAATATGTTAATAAGGCCATACGAATCTTCAATATTCCCACATTGGTAAGGAATTATTTTGTTACGAGATATAACCTATCGTTTAGTTACTATTTTAAGACTACAAAGAATGTCTTTTGATATTTTTTTTGTTTTAAAAAATAAGAATTCACTCAAAAACTGTCTTAAAGATGAATTTACCAAAAAGATTACCAAAAAAAAATAGAAAGAACATGTCCTTTGATTTTTTTTTGTTTTGAAAAATAAAAATTCACATTAAAACTGTTTTAAAAATAAATTTATTTTTTATTTTTGTTTATGTTCCTCTGACAAAGCATGTTTTTATCTTTTCTGATCCTATTTCTATCCTGGAATAATAACCAAAAAAAATACAAAAAAGTTTCTAATTAAGCATTCAATTATTCAATTAAGAATACAATAACAATAAAAATAGAAAGTATAGTATATCATAAAAATAGAAAGTATAGTATATCAACAGAAATATCTTCTTACATAAAAACGAGTATATGTTTCAGTGGGGGAGGGATGATGTGTTTTATGGGAGAGAGCAAATTTTAAAGCAATTATCAAACAAACAAACTACAAGACAAAAATCAATAATTAAAAAAAAATTATACTTGCTGTATGAAATCTCAAGAACACCTTGACGTTAAAATAATAAATAAATAAATAAAACTCAATTAGATCACACATACAGAAGTAGGTAAAATTCTTGCTTAACTCATCACCCCAAATTTGAGAGACTTTTGCAAAATTCAAAGCATTTGTCATCAAACAAAAAAACTACAAGAAACATTATAAAAGTAATATAATTATGTTGCAGCATGTGTTTTTCTTTGCGCCAATTTAATATATTATCCGGAAACCAAATTCATTAATGTGATCAAATTTACAGATGTACTCAAGCTAAAAGATTTATAATTTTCCTTCTTGTTACAGCTTGGCCATGGAATCGAATCCTTGCCAGCCCTCAGGACCTACAAAAATATGTCTTGATTGGCTGCAAAGAAGAAATTATTAGATAAGCACGTAATGTTCTCCTACCACTGAAGTTTCCAGCATTGCAGAGAGTCGGTTGTTTCAGAATCTCAAAGGGTAGGTGACAGTCTGAACACTACTAATCTAACATGGTTCCTGGAACTTAACTTGGCTAAAGAGCATGCATGTGAAATGGAGTATAATTTAGTGAAATGGTGGCCAGGGCAGGTTGCTCTTCGGTTTCTAAATGCCCCGTTGCAGAAAGTCAGCTAAAATATTTTGCTAAGTTATCGTCTTCACATGGCAACAGTTTACACGGCCACTTTTTAGGCCACAAGTTGTGTGTAGCTTGTTAAAAATAGAATAAAAACTATTCACCTAGGATTTGAATAATTCTTTCATGTACTCATCAAATCACTATATAAGTAATCTTGGGACTTGAGTTCTTGAAACACAAGGCAAGGAGATAGCAAAAAATGGTGCTTTCAAGTTCTTCAATTCTTTCAATACCCATAGTCTTGCTTCTGTCTCCTTTTGTAGTTTCATTTACAATTCAGGATAGGTTTCTGCAATGTCTCCCAACTACTTCACATTCCTCCTTTCCTTTCTTCACTGCCTTGTACACTCCAATTGACAACTCTTCCTTCACCACAGTTTTACTTTCTACTGCTCAAAACCTCAGGTACACTTTGCCTTCAGTGCCAAAGCCTGAGTTTATCTTCACACCGTTCAATGAATCTGACATCCAAGCAGCTGTTGTTTGCTGTAAACAGCTTGGAATTCACTTCAGAGTCCGCAGTGGAGGCCATGATTATGAGGCTGTCTCTTATGTCTCTAAAATTGAATCGCCTTTCATAATTATAGACCTTGCCAAGCTACGATCTATTGACGTTGACATCGAAGATAGTAGCGCTTGGGTTCAGGCAGGTGCCACAAATGGTGAGCTTTACTACAGGATTGCTGAAAAAAGTAAAACTCATGGTTTCGCTGCTGGCCTTTGCACCAGTTTAGGCATTGGAGGGCACATCACAGGAGGTGCTTATGGTCCAATGATGAGGAAATATGGCCTTGGTGCTGACAATGTTATCGACGCTCGCATAATCGATGCTCAGGGAAGGATTCTTGACAGGCAAGCCATGGGGGAAGAGCTTTTTTGGGCAATCAGAGGAGGAGGAGGAGGTAGCTTTGGTATCATCACTGCCTGGAAAGTAAAATTGGTCCCTGTGCCAGAAAATGTGACGGTTTTTACAGTTCGCAAGACCTTGGAACAAGGTGCCACTAAGCTCCTCTATCGGTGGCAGCAAGTTGCTGACAAACTCGACGAAGATCTCTTCATTAGAGTAATCATTCAAACAGCTGGTAACAAGGGTAATAGAACTATTTCGACTTCCTATAATGCCTTGTTTCTTGGTGATGCCAATAGACTCCTCAAGGTAATGGAAGAAGGATTTCCAGAATTGGGGTTGACACCAAAGGATTGTATCGAAACTACATGGCTTGGATCGGTGCTGTATATTGGCGGTTATCCAAGCACTACGCCTCCTGAAGTTTTACTTCAAGCAAAGAATATCTTGAAGAGCTACTTCAAAGCCAAGTCAGATTTTGTCCAAGAACCTATCCCTGAAACTGGACTTGAAGGGATATGGATAAGAATGCTTAAAGAAGATAGTGCTTTAATGATATGGAATCCTTTTGGTGGAATGATGAGCCAAATCTCTGAGTCAGAGACTCCTTTCCCCCATCGAAAGTGTGACCTTTTCATGATCCATTATGTAACTAGCTGGCAAAATGCTTCAGGGAATGTTGGAAGGCACATAAAGTGGATGAGAAGGCTTTACAAGTACATGACACCTTATGTTTCCAAGAATCCAAGGGAAGCATATGTGAATTACAGGGATCTTGATTTGGGTATGAACAGAAATACTCGCGCAAACTTTAAGAAGGCAAGGGTTTGGGGTGCTAAGTACTACAAGGATAACTTCTACAGATTGGCATTAGTGAAGAGCATGGTTGATCCTGAAAACATTTTCAGGCATGAACAAAGCATTCCACCTCTTCCACTGCACATGAGGTAAAGAAGCTGAAGAGGAATTCAAGGCCAGGAAGAAGGGTGGTTGGATCACCATGTTTATGTGTCTGTGATTGGACCAGCATCCTCAAGTTTGTTCCAATATTTTGGTTAAGTATACAGTCATTACTGTCGCAGAATGATGTGTAATAAGCAAGTTATTCTATCAAGTAGTGTCCAGAATATAATATAAAATTTATAAATAACCGTGGTCGTTGAAGACTTGAAGATGCTCAGATCTCAATTATCACAGCAATTCGATGAACAAGTTCAAAAAATTTGAATAAAATAGTTGCAGATAAGGCCCCGTGGGCAGTTCATCAACATCAAGTTTACCTATTGACAAGATATATATATTAATTAATTGCATCGCATCTCATGCCTCCAAAATTAATAATTGAAGTTCAGTACTACTCTTAAGGTTGTCCTTTGTTGGTCCCCTCCAGTTGTATGCGCAGGGATGGATCTTAGATTGAAGACTTCATTATTGGGGAAGTCGCATTAATAAAGGGATCTGAAATTTAATTAGGATTGTTTTTTAAAATATTTTTAATGTTTAAATATATTTAAATAATATTTTTTAATTTTAAAAAATTATTTTTAAAATCATAATATTAAACTGATGTCTAAATAGAAAAATTTTCAGCAGGGAGAATGGAATAATATCTCATTCTTTATAGGCTTAATTTTTATTTTTATTTTTATTTTTATTTTTTATGAGAAATAGGAGGTCAAATAGTTGTCGAGTCTTGAATCTATGGTGAAGAACATAGCCCCTACCCTAACTCCATCCCCATGCATGTAAGGACAGTCAATAAAAGATGTTGGACCTTGTAATAAAAGTTGAAGAGGAATTCAAGGCTATATATATATATATATATATATATAGTACTAATTATTAATTAATGCCAAGGGTTTGAATTGACTTTTTATTTAGTGTGCTATTTTGCGAAGACCTTACCCAGCTAGCAGCTAGTAATTGTTTAATGCTTGCTTTTGCTATTCTTTTTCTTAGAGAACACCCTTACCTGCACAAAGTTTCAAGGAGAAATTTTCTCTTTTCTTTGCCTCAATATTTCATCCAATCTTCTCAAGTTTTTTTTTTTTCTCTATTATTATCAAGAATACTTATCAGATAGCAACCTTTTTCTAAGCAATAAATTAAAGCACGGATTGCGCCAACATTATTGCGCATTGAGGTGATAATATTACATGAAATGGACATGATGCATGCATCATGGCATGGCTACGTGCTATATAAATAAATATTTTGGTAGGTGCCTGATCTTCTTAATATATATAGCGAAATGCTAGATAATTACCTGTACTACAGGATGAGTCGATAAACTTTTTATTAAACATAAAAAAATAAACTTTTTATTAAATATAAAAAAATATTTAGATGTTGTTAATATATTTACTAAAAAAAATTAAATCCGGTAAAAGTTGACCTGATATGACATAATCGAGTTTTTTATAATTCTAAAAATAACTTAAATGACCAATTAAAATATAGTTTAACTAAAAAATTAAGACAATATCTTTTTAAATATTGAGATAATAACAACATGTTAGATCTATCTAAATTTACTTGAATTGATTCGGATCAACTCAAGTTAACCTATCAAATCTTCAACCAAAGTCACAAGACACTTATAACTTTATAGCAAGAAAATAAAAAAAAATATTAAGCTCAATTCTCAATTAACTCCCTATTCAAGGATGAGATTAAAAATAAAATTAAATTAGAAAAATAAATCTAGTCAACCCAGGTTATCTACCTAGCCTTCATCATGAGACTTGGATAATAATATAAAAAAAGATTGAAACAAATTATAAAATTCAATTCTCAATCAATTCAATATTAAAGAATGAAATTATAAAATAAATAAATTAATTAATTAAAAAATACATGAAAAAACAACATGAGTCAACTCAAGTTAATCAACCATACTCGTGATTCGAGTCATGAGACCACAGTAACTTTATAGAAAACAACCGAAAAAAATTATGAAGTCTAATTTTCAATCCAACTAATATTAAAGGATGAAATTTTAAAAAAAAAACTTGAGACAACCGAGGTAACCATCATCCCAGGTCATGAAACTGTGATAATCTAATTTTTAAATAATTGAATTAGGTAAAAAAATTTCAATTTTGAAAATTTTGCAAAGGAAAAAAAACAACAATAAAAAAAAAGAGGATAAAATCCATTAGGAGAAAATTTAGGAGGGTGGAATCATAAAAAAAACATACAATTCTAAAAATTATCTTAGACCACAAAAAATAACAACTAAAAGATTGAGGACCACATTTGACAAAGGTAAAAATTCCATGAGGATGAAATTGAAACAAAAAACCAATTCTATGAATTATTTAAAAAACTAGAAGCAAAAGTAAAGGGATTAAATTACAAAGAAATAGAAATTTAGGGGCTGACTTGAAAAATTAGGTGGGAGGACATAAACACTGAGAAATAAAAAGGAAATAAAAAAAATAATTTTTGGTGATAAATCAGATATCTTATTAGTCCCCAAGCCACACATCCAAGAAAGAGATATTAAGATTAAATTGATGCCACCCGAAAACAGTTTTTTTTTTTTTTTTATCATTTTAATCAGTTGCATGCGCTGTTCAAAATTAATAAAACTACGTGTACCCATCACACATCTATTTTTTTTTTCAAAAAAAAACTTAAACAACCTAACCCCTACTCGTTAATTACAAAAAAAATAAGATAATAACAAGAATACCCTTTTACCCTTTAATCTTAGAGTTAAATTTATTGGCATCAAGGGCACGGGCACGGAGTTCGTGCGGACATTGTCGTTGATGCTTGTATAATTGATTCTCGTGGAAGAGTTCTTGATCGGAAAGCCATGGGGGAAGATTTTTTTTGGGCAATTTGTGGAGGTGGAGGAGGCGGCTTTGGAATCATTACTGCCTGGAAGGTCAAATTGGTTGCTGTAACATCAACCGTGACAGTGTTTACTGTTTCTAAGACCTTAGAGCAAGGTGCTACTAAGCTCCTACATAGATGGGAACAGATTGCTCGTAAGCTCCACGAGGATCTCTTCATCAAAGTCATTATACAGACAGCAAATATATCTAGCAACGGTGAAAGGACTATTATAATTTCAGATAATGCAGAAAAGCTTTCCAGAATTGGGTTTAACTCAGCAGCATTGCGTTGAAGCGAGCTGGATCCGTTCTGCAGTATATTTCGCTGCCTATTCCCTGCCACTCCCGAAATATTACTTCAAAGAAAAGAACCTTCAGCACCTGCTTCAAAGCCACATCAGATTACGCCAAAGAAGCCATTCCTGAAACTGCACTTGAAGGGTTATGGCAGGTTGCTTGCAGAAGACAATGTTGTAGTAGTTTTCACTCCTTATAGTGGAATGATGAGCAGAATCTCAGACTCCTTTCCCTCATAGAAAATGCACCGTCTTCATGATCTTGTACTTGACTGGCTGGTTAATTTGATACTTCAGAGAATGCCACAAAACATATTGACTGGATTAGGAAGCTATACGATTACATGGCCCCGTACATCTCCAAGTCTCCAGGGGAAGCATACGTCAATTACAGGGACCTTGATTTGGGCATGAACAAGAACATTAACACGAGCTTTATAGAAGCAAGTGCATGGGATACCAAGTATTTTAAGGATAACTTCAACAGATTAGTAAAAGTGAAGACCAAAGTTGATCCTGACAACTTCTTCAGACATGAACATAGCATCCAACCTCTTCGATTTCAACGAGAAAAGGGAATTGAAGATCACTAACTGATGGCCAGAGATAGATTTTATGGATCACCATGTTCTTTTCATGATTAATTGGCTAAGTAAACAGGAATAAGAACTCGACTCTTTGCAGAAAAAAAATACTTGTATAGTGAGACAAAAATAAACATTCCTACAGGAAATAAATAACCAAAGTATTAACAGAGGCTTCAAGCATAATGATAAAACTCCGTTGGCAAGGTTCAAGTTTCGGGTTAGACAAATTAATAAGGGATTTTTGAACTTAAAATGTTGAGAACATGCTACTTCATTTAATTTCTTTAGATTGGGGAAATGTTAGGGGGTTAATTGATAGACAATATAAACTTAGGGGTGTAAAATGAAATTTACAATTCATAATTTTCAGAACCAAGCTAAATTTTGACTAGGATTAGGGCTTGATTTGCTGGATTATCCGGTCAACTTGCATATCATTTTATCAACCTAATTTCATAATTTTATTCAAACCAATTTTATTTCAGTTTTTTTAAGAAAGAATCTCTTAATTTTAACATGGTTGGATTTAAACTAAATTTAATCGAGTCGGCTATATCATTTTGTAAATCTAATTTCATAATTTTATTCAAAACAATTTTATCTAAGTTTTTTTTTTTAAAAAAATCTCTTGATTTAAACTAAATTTAATCCAGTCAACTGTGTAGCAATAGTTCAACGTGTTAGCTCATACAAGCTTACTCAGATCAGTATTAAAAACAATTCAAAATAAAACGTAACATAAATCCAAGTTGGGTTGTTCAGTTGAACAGCTAAAGTTAACTATGGTTTAATTAATCCACGAGGATTTGCAAGCACGTTATATATATATATGCAATAACTCATCAATTTTTTTCATGTTCATGGAATTTCTTATCGAAAACTAATTTAAGACTTGAAAAAAATGAATAAAAACATCTCATGAGATTGTTTGAAAGAATAGTCATCAATGCAAATAATAAAAGAAACAAAATTACAAAAAGACATTTAACATTTAAAATAAATAAATCTTAAATGTAACCCTAGTGCCATGTTTTTTTCTTACCTTTTTTATATTTAATTCTGTTTTAGTTTTATGAATATCATAAATATTAAATACCATATCCACTTAATTTCATTAAAAGCACTATTTATTTTTACATTTAAAAAAAATATAATTTTTTTATTTTAAATTAATATTTTTTTAATATTTTCAAATCATTTTATTATACTAATATCAAAAAATAATTTTTTTAAAAATAAAAAATATTATTTTAATATATTTTTAAAAAACAATCATATCCATTCCCCAGGCACAAGAAGTCGGTTCATATTTGATCAGAAAATTGAAAGTGCAATGACAAATACAGGAAAACAAAGCCATGTCAAGTCTAATACCCTGGGAGACAACACTTTGATTAACATGATTTAAATCAATGAATTAACTAAAAGCAATATAGGCAAGGAGATTTTCTCAAAATACAAACTAATAAAAAAGCAAGCTTAATTTATACAGAACTTCCTTGGGGGGAATGGGCACGACAAAAATTGATAATGTCCATGTCAAGTCTAAAACCCTGGGAGACAACACTTGGATTAACATGATTTAAATCAATGGATGGCCGATGAACGAACTTAAGAACAAAGAAAAATGAATTTCAGACCCTCCAAGTTGACCCTTGCTAGATGTAATGGTATGCTTTCAATTCAATTATCTACATTTTCTTTGCCATTTTTGATGGAGGAAGTGTTCCAAAAACCCTGTCCCACAATGCCGAAGTGATTCCGAATCCCTTATCTTGGACCCGGAAGTGATGGTTCATGTGATATTTCTGTAGAACACAATTCAGAAGAGCACTAGTAAGCTCATGGAGTACTGGTGTTAGAAATTGAAAAGGGTCAAAAAAGAGAAAGAAAGAAACATAGAAAAAACTTTAAATCCTCAACGCATGCTAGCTTTAATCTCATTGACAATTTTTTTTGTGATCACTGATGAAGTGAAACTGTACCCGCTTACAAATCTTCTACGAGCTAAAGGCAGTAGTTATTTACGGGGCTGAGCATAACCATGTAGAACCGCCAATAAGATTACCATGACCATTCTACAAGATTATATGATTGGTAATCAAAGAGTAAATAGGTGGCTACGCTGCTCTTACCTTGAGATTTTTTGGCACATCATTTGCAGGCTGACCATGGTGCAGGTAGTAGTGAGTGCAGTCATACATCACATAGCCCAGTAAACCACCTCCGAAAAGAGCAGGAGTAATTGAAGGAGTGGCAAACAATGAGACCATATTCCAGAACTGGCAGGGAAAAATTTACAGTAAAAACCAGTGTGATTTTGTATACAGAGCAGCTATTATGCACAAAAACAGTACAAACAGATTAACAAAGCTCTGAAATTACTCATTTCAATATTGAGGTTCGAATACGTTCATGCCAGGACAGAACAAATGATAACTGCCCAACAAAAAGTTTTCCAAATGAATCATCTGCCATTCTTTTGATATAATTATAACAGGACTTGAAGCCATGACATCTGCTACAAAAAGTTCAATTATGATTACGGTTGGAACCAACATTATGCTCATCTCAGCCATATGTCAGCATAAAGTAATACTCTACTTTCACAAGGTGGCCTATGCTCATCATTTCTCTTATTCATAACTCAACATTCTAAACTTGCAGGAGGGGGCCATTTCCCATCTCAGAACCCCCCACGTAACCATAAGAAGGTCTGTGAAAAAAGGGTGCACACATGATGACTGATAGCCAGTTAATCTAAAACCCATGCTTAATGCAACAAGTAAGCAAGAACAGAATCCTCCTGATGAAATTCATGGAAATATCCTGAAGAACGTTCACAGTTCGAAAATTAAAGTGCTCAGCATTCAAACACGACTTTTTATCAACTATGACACAGTAAAGGCAAGGCAGAATACACATACAGGCACCAAGAGAATAGCTGTTGCTGCTGGAGGAAAAACAAGGCGGAGACCATCCATAGGGTGCTTATGATGACAACCATGTAGAAGATAATGTACTGTGTTCCCCCTAAAGCAAGCTCACATCATCAGAAGACTAAACTACCAGAGCTTAACTGTATAGAAAATAAAAGATTCAGTGCATCGGTGCGAGTAGAGAGAGGACTAACCAATAGCTTTTTGTTTTTATGTGGAAAAGGAATCGATGCAAAGTGTATTCAAGCAATGTCCAAACAAAAACACCACCAACCACCATTAAGGCTATCTCAGGAAGTGCATGCCCCATCCTTGCAGACTTTAAGACGCAATAGCATACAACAGGCAGCCAAATTGAAGGAATCGCCCACCAAACAGTGCGTGTCAAGGACTGTTCCCAAATAGAAGTGTCAAGTGTCAAAGATGCAATCATGTATTCTCAACAAATGCATTCTATGAACCTTAATTAAAATGCCTGATATGAAATTTCTAACATGTATATACATGCAAGGATGAATTGTGATCATGTTACAGATTGGAACAAAGCAGCAATACCTCCATAAAATCATTCTCAAAAAACCTCGGGCCTTCCCTGCTTACAATAGGCTGGTGCACCCATTCCTCATAAGCTTCTCCAAGATGGCCAACCTGCAATAAATCTCAAGAACTTCTAATTACTAACAGAATTAACAATGACAGTGTGAAAAGTGCATCAAACGAAGAAAAAAAAAGCTAGAATTAACAATGACAGTGTGAAATATGAAGCAGGAAGAAACAAGATTATGAAGCTTCTGATATCATGCTGAAGCCAAAATAGGAAGTTTAAAGCAAGCAGTTTCATTGAGCAATCACAAGAGGACAAAAAAAGCTAGAACTAAATTGCTAAAATAAGTAAGATGTATGATTCTTATTTTGAACCCAGTAAGATAGGAATGGCTCAAGAAGGGGAAAAATAACTTAAAAAATGCGAAGTTCAGGAGAACATATTTAGCTTCGCAAATGCAACTTCCATATATGATTAAGTTATAAAAGAAGTGACGGCGCAACTCTACCTGGAAGACAAGGGGCTTGTCTAGATCAACACTGAATTCCTGTGCTACCATCTTGAGACTTCGTTGTGTAGCTATAGGAAAAATAAAAGGAATAGGTTCAATAGAAAAAATTACATGAGTACAGGAAATGCAACAAGTAATTATATATTTTTTAATATAAGCAAATAGTCTCTGGAACCAAAAAAAAATAATCCAATTTGACATAATTGCATTTCTAGATCCAATTCCTCATAATAGTCAATAAAGCTCAATGGAATGATATATATCTGCTGAAATTATGACAAGAACAAGAAAGAAAATTACAAAACCTATAAGCAAAATGTGAAAAGAAATGCTAAAGAAGAAAAGAATGGGCTTCAAAGTTTCTAAGCCTTAGGGGCCCACCATTCATCGATTTTCAACTTCACATTCCCACCGTAATCTCTTAGATACGAAACTTCAAAGAAATTATAGCTTTATCATGTATACAAGACTTATAGAGAAAAACGCCAGAAATGCTCAACCTGATAACAAACATTCAAACTCACATTCCTCCTAAAAAATGAGCCTTATTATTCAAGATTGTAATTATTTTTTTTAATATCTTGAAAGATTTTCTATTACACAGACAAATATACAAGAAGATGGGACCCTGGAGACAAAATCTTCAACATCTCAATTGAAGTAAACTATCAATTTTGATTACAATACACCAAATTTCTACCTTTTTCCACACATGTTATCAGGAAACAAGAAGAAAATTTCACCATAATCAACAAACCAACAATGCAGCACAGAAATCCAATTTCAAGACATCAAATCAACCACACAATTCATTCAAAACTCCATCTTTCATTCAATTCTCTAAATACAAAACAACCACAAGATTTTCTCAGGAACCAAACAGAAACCAAAAACAAAACAAACCCAAAATGCACTTATCATCCAAACCCAACTTCAACCATAAATTCCATAAAACCCCATAAATTTTCTAAAGAGAAAATCCATACACAAAACTTTCAAACACAAAAACCCAGATCCAAAAATAAGTAAGTGAAAGAAAAAATAAAAAACACAGAAACTTTAGAAAGAAAAAAGGCAATGCGGGTCGGACCTAGACTCAAAAAACCTTAGCCTTTAATGGGTTTCTCTCCCTTTTCTCCTTCAAAAAATCAAAAACCACCACAACCAGACCAAAGCTGTGGTGTTTTAGCTTTTGCCTTCGTGTTTAGCCAAAAATATTGAGTGGAAGAAAGGGTGGCAGTGAAAAAGTAGTAAATATAGTGACACGTATAGCAGAGGTTGGAGAAATGTGGACCGTTGATTTTATTATGGGCATAAAAGAATCAAAATAAAATTGACAGATTCCAACTCGATTTTGATTCTTTTATGCCACACAAAAGAATCAAAATCGAGTTGGAATTTAAAGTTTCCAGCCTGGAACTTTATTTGTAAAAATAGAAATCTATTCAAAGGCCTTTTTTCTAGCTGCTAGCCTGGCAAGTTCCAGGTGTTTAATGCTATTATTACAGAAACTTAGTTGGATCTCTACTATTGCCAATGTTGCTTTGTTGATGATAAGGTTTGAATTTGAGGAAGTGATTGTTAGTTTTTACGCGGTAAAGTGTTTAGCATTGTTGTAGCTTTAATTAAAAAAAAATATTAAGTGAATTTAATTAAATAAAATAATATGAGTATTTCAAAATTCAGGAGGGTGTATTTAGAAGAATTTAATAAACTCTTCGACAACTTCAAAATCCAATCTTAAAACATTAAGAAAATAAAAAAAAAAATCTCTTTAATAATCAAACAAATTACTTAATATTATTGTTAACAAAGTACTTGCATTTTGTGGGAGACAATCATATCATACCATGTGTTGACTACCAGTCAGAGACCATAGCAATCAGATGATGCTGAAGAACTTTTTTATTTTATGATCTGTTTGGCAATAAAATAAACAATCTCACATGGAAAGACAGAGGGGTAGCATGTATAATTACATTTTAAAATTAGATTATATTTTTATATCATAATCTATAGTCCACGGAAAAAATGATTTGTTTATGGTGGCACATAGAATCACCTAAGAATAATGTTCGACTTGTGATGATTTCATGTACTAAATTCTCACTTTAAACTTAAAAGATATCTTTTTTCTGTTTAAAAAGTTTGAATTCATAATTCATTGAGCATTTTAGAAATGTGTCTGTAGTCGTGTTTTTTAAAAAATTTATTTTATTTTGTTATTAAGAATTAATTTTTTTGTGTTTTAAATCATTTTAATGTCTTGATCTTAAAAATAATTTTAAAAAAATAAAAAAATTATTATTTTAATATATTTCAATACCAAAAATATTTTAAAAAATATAATTTTGTATGCATCATTGAAAGTAACATGATAAATAAAGTTTTTTCATAAAGCTTTATTTACAGGAAACTTACACCCAAAAAAAAACCTCATGAATTGATGCGCATTCCATGCATGGAATAAATTAATCTTATAA
Organism: Populus pruinosa; assembly: GCA_026413675.1. Classification (NCBI taxonomy): domain Eukaryota; kingdom Viridiplantae; phylum Streptophyta; class Magnoliopsida; order Malpighiales; family Salicaceae; genus Populus; species Populus pruinosa. Next base: position 56,523,895 of record CM048592.1, read on the forward strand.
ATTCAATCTTAATAATCTTCTTTAATGTATTGTCTATGCAATTTTGGAGATAGAAATGAATAAAAAAAAAAGCATGGAAACACAACAGGTAATCAATGACAACGGAGCAAGATGGTGACAAATTATGGCATCGTTTGGTGACTTGATTTTCAATTTTCCAGGTGCGCCCATGTTGTCAAAACCAAACGGCCCTTGGAATTTCCACCATCCACTTCCTCTCCTCCACAAGATTTTGCCCTTTGATTTTCAATTTTTTTTATTTAGACTGTTTTTTTTTTCACCAATGTCCAATCTTTAAGTGCTTGGAAGCACGATTTATATTATGTTTTTTTTTTGTTAAATTTAATTTTTTCATTTAACATAAATTTATTTTTATATTTTAGAATAGTTTTGATATATTAATATTAAAAATAATTTTAAAAAATAAAAAATAATTTTGATGTATTTTTAAATGAAAAACACTTTGAATCGCCATTGCTATCACAATTCCAAATACAATTTTTATCTGAAACATAGACCCTAAATTATTAAAAACAACTAATTTTTCCTTAAAAAACAATATAGATGCACATCCATTTGTATTGTTTATTGAAATATTGTAGTGACATCTTTACCGATCTTTGAAAAAACACTATGTTAAATATTCAAAGGTTGGCCTAGTTAAGGAGTTAGGTTCCAAGTTACACGGGTTAACTCAGATCAACCCGAATTAACCCAAAAAAATTTAATATATTTGAAGTTTTAAAATTTTATATGAAAAAAATTAAAACAATAATTCATATGAATATAGTTTATATTTATTATAAATAATAAAGTTTAAAAGATTATTTCAAAATATTTTTTATCTCATATTTAAACAATACTATGTTTATATGTTATCCTTTTAAATTGAAGTATTTAAACTAAAAAGACTTTTTATCTCATATTAAAATAATATAACTTTTTTCTTATGAATATAGAGTATATATACTAAAAGGTTTCAAATTTCATATTAAAAAAATAAAACATTCTTTTAGTATTTATATAGTGAATTTTGAAAATGGTTAATAATCAACTAAAAAGTTTTTAAAAAAAAGAGGTCTTTAGGTAGGACAAAAAAAAATTTGAAAAAAAAAAGGTCTTAACCTAGTTTTTTTTGTGTTGCCTAGGTTTTGTAGGGTTTTTGCTCATTCTGGTCTTTTATCTTATTCGGACCGGTTTAACCACTAGATGGATCGGGTCCCGAGTCAACTTGTCAGGTTGATCTGAGTTTAATAATTATGGTTTAGAGTGTTCTGCTCAAGGTTCTCAAACCCAGGGTTTTAGCTTTCCATGCTTTGATCAAAACATAAGCAATATAAAGAGAGAAAGCAAAAACATGATCTTGATCTGGAAATCAAGATGTCTAAATGCATAGCAAATACCTCATTTTATAGGCCAAAATTGAAAACTATTGATTTGATGACTAATTAATGAGTGGGTAGTCAACTCTTGACTTGGTGATAATCTTTATTTTCTCATGTCTGCCCAAAACATCATTGATAACATCAGAATTAGAACCACTTGTACATAAAAGTTCTAAGAAATTGTCTCATCTTTCTAGGAAAAAAATTTGAGATTATTTTGACTTCTAGAACTCCAGATATGGGTCGAACACTAAACAATGTTTGGGCTGCAAGACATATTCAAACTTTTTTGTTATTTTTGTAATTTGGACATGAAAATGGACTTTTTAAATCTTGGGCTCCTATGAAAGTTGTAGGCATATGTCTTACCTGTCTATCCATATAAAGTGAACCTAAATCTAAGATCTACAGCTCCAGGTATGACCGAATTATCTAACAGTGTTTTAATTTGGACTGCACCAGCATCTCTTTTTTAAATTTGACTATCTCTTTGTCCTTTCAATTTCAGAACTTAAACTCATCAATTAATCCTTTCATTTATGTGATAGGCCTACATTTAAGATGAACATTTACCACAAATTAAAGGTGTTTTATATTATTAGATATGTTATCATAAAACATGCTTTACTTAAGGTGTTATTGATACTTTAAGTGCAAAATAATGATATAAAATTTTGATAAAAATACACTTTTAAGTACTAATCAATGAGCAGCCATATTGTTTTATCATTATGTTTCAAGTCTATAAAAGCATGTTACTATATAGAAAAGAAACACAATAACAAAATACATATATTATTTTCTTGGTCTTATCTTCTCATTTTTTTAGAGGTTTAGAGGGTCTATGAACTGCCTAGTGATGACCTCACGTGAAGGTAGTATAAGGGTTTACAAGTAATGGTTGGGGGCATAATATGACTATCATTACTAAGTAAATACTTAGCTCATACTTGGATGTTTCACGAATCTAAACCCCGACTAAAAGTCATGAGGCAGACCACTACTCCTCACCTAACTTAGAATTAGGTTTATTCGTAAAATTAAAATGCATGCTAAAGCAGTAAAAATACGAGCTAAAATTAAAAGACCACGGAAAAAAAAACAATCAAACAATCAAAGCTTAGTTTGACTAGACAAGGCTTTCCCCAGTGGAGTCGTCATCCTGTCACGGGGTGCGCAAGCGGCGTGTGGCGACAGTGGAGGATTTTGTCGTGCCTCCTGATAAGGGGTGTTGTGTGTTGGAAAATTATGATTAATTTTTGGGAGTCGCCACCTAGTATTGTGATTATTAGGAATTTATGGGCTGCGAGAGTCTGAATAAGGATTGGTTGTGTAAGGGAAAGACACATCAACCCAGTGCACCCTACCTAAGGTAAGCTGCATTGTTGTTTGATTGTTTTTTAAGTTAATTTTCTTTTTGTTGGTCTTATCTAAGGCTCAAGGCAGATATCTCTTTATGAGAGAGTTTCTACTTTATCGGGTTAAATCTTGACCATTTTAAATTCTAAATATCAACATCGCATTTCTTTACATATTATATCTTTAATACTTGAGGGTGTAATTTATCGTGTAATTTTACACCCCACAAATATTAAAATATACATCTAGATCCTAAAAAAGATTGAAAAAAATAAGATTTTTGATATGTTGGCCAAATCCTAATAGATAATTATAAACTGGTTACGATATCCATTTTTTTTAAACAATGAAAAGATGTAATTTTATTTTTATTTTTATTTTTTAATGAAAAATATGCTTGGAAATTTTTTAGGATTTAGCCGTATGCATGAAAATAATTTTTAAAAATAAAACTTGATTTAAAAGTTTTTTTGTTTTTTTGGAGATTTTTGGAAACTTTTTTAATTTTTTTTGAAATATTTTAAAGAAATTCGGGTATTTTAATACCGGATTTGTATTTTATAGTGAAATATACAAATCTATATTATAAAAAATTAATAGAAAAATATTTAAGAAAATCACAATTTTTTAAGGATTTTTGAATTTTTTTGAAATTTTTTTGTTTTTTTTTCAAAAATATATAATATAGTATTATATATATATATTATTAAAACATATAGACTGGGTCGGCCCAACTGATTGGGCCGAGCTCAACCCAAAAGAGGTGGGCCAATATCGACCCTAAATGGTGGCGCCTATATATATATTATATTAAAACATGTGGATTGGGTCGGCCCAACTGATTGGGCCAAGCTTAGCCTAAAAGAGGTGGGCCAATATCAATCCTAAATGGTGGGGCCGATACTGGCCCAAATTCTTTTTTTTTTGTCGGGCCGAATCCAGACATTTGAACTGGGTCGTGATTGGCCCGGCCCAATGTGAAGGCAGTTAATTAATTAGCTGTTGCATACAGAAATGAATTTTGCATGTAGCAGCCATGGCGGGGGAGGATGAAGATGGGAAAGAGGCAAAGCAGGGAGGTTTTGGTGGAGCAGACGGTCGTGCAATTTGCTTGTTGCATGTCGCTCTTAGTGGAGGGAGGGAGGACCTCGCGATGGCTCTCAATGGTAGGTAGGTGGTCTTCTGTGGCGTAGCTAGTGGTGTATAGGCCGTTGGTGGCTAGAATGGAAGAGAGAGAGAGAGAGAGAGGGAAGGAAAAGTTGTAGAAACAAGGGCAGAAGGGCTGGTTTTCTCCAACTTTGGACCCCAATTGCTCCTCCTTCCGGCCATCAACTCCACCTCTATTTATAGACGGTGGAAGAGGGAAATCTTGTCTACATAGGGATAAAATTTCAACCCTTGGTTCTGTTGGGAAGGATCCCAACTATTGGTTCAAAATAGGCATGGCGCACTATCAAATCTACCAAAAAAGCTGCCTAAGTTTGTATGTTTAGGCCGGATTACATACCGATTTGTTGTCATTTCAACTGAACTATTCACACCATGATGTAAAAAAACTGTATATAATCATTTTCATGCAAGTTTAATTAAATTTGGTGGATGTTTAGTGCATTAAATGCACCTGCAAACTAGGCCACCAAACCAGTTTTAACCGGGTAAAAGAAGAAGATAATGAACAGTAACCAAACGACACGTTGTCTGGTCTTTTTTTTTTTGTTGGTAAAACGACACTGTTTTGGACTAAAATAGGGATTTTTACTAAAGTTCAATTAAGTCATTTTTCTTTCAATTTCTTTTAATTGAACCCTTAATTGACTTTAAACTTTGGATTTAATGCAATTAAGCCCCTCATGAACTTCAATTGGAACCCTGAAGTTACGCGCCTTTTATAATATGGTCCTTGATCTTGGAATTTGTCAATTTAACCCCTAATTAACCATTAAATTTTTAATTTTTTCAATTTAGCCCCCGATTCTTCTCAATTAAGCACCTAAAATGTGGCGTCTGTTGTAGATTGGTATCTGGATGTGAATTTTATCAATTTAACTCCTAAATGACTCAAAAACTTGAATTTTTTTTCCAATTTTACCCCTGATTTCAATCAATTAACTTGGTAAAAATTAAATTTGGTCTTTTAAAATTTTATTTTTTCTCAATTAAGCCCAAATTAAGCTCCTAAACTTAATTTTTCACCAATTAAGCTTTAAATAAAATTAATTTGACCCATTTAAAGTATAATTAATGGAGGAAAGATTCAGACTTTTTTGTTATTATTACAATTTGGACTTGAAAATGGTCTTTTTAAATCTTGAGCACCATATGAAAGTTGTAGGCCTCTGTCTTACATTTTCATCCATATAAAGTAGATCTATAGCTCCAGATATCACCCAATTACAAAATAGTGTTCTGATTTGGCTATTTTTTGTCCTTTCAATTTTAGTTTTTAAACTCATCAATCAATTTTTTTATTTATATGATAGACCTACATTTAAAATGAACACTTACCATAAATTAAAGGTATCTTATATTATTAGATATGTTAGTATAAAACATGCTTTAGTTAAGGAGTTATTGATACTTTAAGTGCAAAATGATGATATAAAACCTTGATAAAAATACATTTTTAAGTACTAATCAACACCTCATCCATGACAGTTTCCAATATTTTTCTCCAACTTCTATTTCATTTCCCATGTTTAATTTGCTAGCCTCCAAAGGTTGCATGACATTATGCTATGGTTAGATTTGCAATGGAATGATACATTCCATTTATGATCATATTTTCCGTGACTTTTTTTCATCAACTTTCAATCACAATTATAATAGCAGACTTTCAATCACAATTATAATAGCAGAAAACCATGGAAATAAATGAAAGGAAAACAACTTCATTCTAGCAATCTTTACCTTGAATCAGTAGGGACATAATGGATTTTTATGGCTAATGCCATTATGCAAGAAAACAACTTTTAGTTTTTTAATTAAAATTTATATTAAAGAATAATATAAATTATATATTAAAACTTTACTTTACAACTGAATTTTTTTATGTGTAGAGCTTGTTGAAGATTGAATAAATGTCGCCTATAATAGGGAAAACACCAAGAATAGATTATTAAAATCATTTAGATGATTTATTTTGTTGTAACCCAATTTTGGATTCACTAAAATTTTCTCAAATGTTATTTTATTTTATTTTATTATTCATAACAAAAATAAAAAACATATAAATAAAAAAGAGTTTAAAATATATTTTCTCAAGTCAACCTCATCTTTCGATCAAAATCGAGTCCACCAAGTCAATACAGGTTAAACGATGTCGACCGGGATAAAAAATGAGTTTCGGGTCAAAACCATCATTTTCGGTCAAAACAGAGTCCACCGGGTCAATACGGGTCCCACCATGTCGACCGCAATGAAAAATGAGTTTCGAACCGTTTCGAGTCAAAACGGAGTCCACTGGGTCAATATGGGTCCCACCATGTCGACCGTGATGAAAAATGAGTTTCGGGTCAAACCGCCATTTTCTGTCAAAACCGAGTCCACCCGGTTAATACGGGTCCCGCCATGTCAATCGGGATAAAAAATGAGTTTTAAGCTATTTTTTGGTCAAAACTGTTATTTTTTGTCAAAAAACTCGATCCACCAAGTTGATACTCATATAAAGATTTTTTTTATAATTTAAATTGATTTTTAGCGGTTGAAAAACTTTTTATAATACTAATTTAAATTTTTAATTTTACCCCTATAAATAAATATTATTATTATATATAATAAAACAAAAAAAATAATACAATTTTTATCACAGTAGGCGGGGGATTTCTGCTGATGGGAGGTGGTGCAGTTGTACATGGAAAATTTTGCACAATCCGTGATTACTTGCACAATGAGTGATTCCTTGTCCCTTGTGTCATTGGCTATAAATAGCCAATGAAACCAAGCCAAGAAAAGAGAAGGAAAAAAGAAAAGAAAAGAAGAGAATTTTGAATTTGAGCTTACTATTTGTATTACTATTTAATACTGTTCATTTATTTTCTACTTTTTCTTCACGCGAGCAAGATATTGATTTTTTTTAAAACAATTTGAAAAATATCAAAAATATCCTAACCGTTAGATCTAATAGTATTTAAATATGAGTTTTTGATTTTTTTAGTATATAATAAGCTTTATCACACTAGATTAAAACCTAAATCCATCTCAGTTTTTAAAATAATTTGCCCTTTGATCCTATTGTGCCAAGTCATCAGGTGTACTAAACACTCGGTACACCGCGACACACCGGATCATAGCCTAGCCCATCCTAATCATTCGATCAACTTGTAGATCAAGCCAATCACAGCCGCACGATCTATTCATCCACTATCCAACAGTTCACAAGCTTCAGACGCACCGGTGCACAATGCTCCTGTTTGCACCGTAGCAATTCTCAGAGCCCCTCTCTCCTTTCGCCGGTGATTCTCTATCTCTCCTCTAATCTTCCATTTCCAGTCATTTTAAGCAGCCAAACTACCACAGAAAGGTGCATCGCTTCCTCTGAAGCAAAACCTCGGCTGTTTTACACGTTGTCACCGCCGAATATGGCTGAAAAAATGCCACGACAGAATCGGCCAACCGGAGCTTCAAGTCAACGATTCTCCCTTATCAGCTATCAACGACCGTCGAGACCACCACAGTCAAAATCCTCATCCTCAAATCTACCAGAATCAACCATCTGTTGGTTGGAATTTCACCAGAAAATTTCGCCGCCACCAACAGTAGCCGTGCGTGAGCCACACGTGCCGCCAATGGCATTTTCATAAATTTCAGAGAAATCCAAGGGTATTTCAGTCTTTTACCTATACAGTGGCACTCAAGTAATTTTTTATGGTATTTTTGATATTTTTATATATAAATACTAGTAAATTTTTTGCATGTAAAAAAACAAAAAAAATAAATTTAAAATAAATAACAACGCAGGTTCAACACCTATTTTATCATGTCACTGTTCATAGGTCAAAACCCGATTCTCAAATATGGATATACCTATTTCTCAACAATATCAAAATAATTTTGTTTTATAAAATAAATATTATTTGTCGACACGTCTCTTTTATTTACAGAAAAGGACAGATGTTAAAAATTTAAATACCAAATATGGATTATGTCCATTATTATTTCTTTTGATAAATCAGACGTAACTCTCTTTTTTAGGGACAAACATCGACATTCTAGACAAAGTCTTATAGTTTTAGGGACTGATGTCATTTTTAACGTGTCTTCTATTTTTTAGAGACCAATGTTAACCATCTTAAAATTTTTGCAAATAAGCTCAAAATATAATAGCATTTGTATCAAATGAAAAACACACAAGTAAGAGTAACCTTTCTCTGAAAGGATGTTTTAAGGGTGGTGTCTACCTTCCCTTAATCATAACTAACCTAGTACCTGAATCTCTAGGACTAGTGTCTAATTTTGGATTTTTAGTTCCCTCAAATTACTAGATGACGACTCCAATAAAATCTTTATTTTCCTTAATTAAAAAAAACAATTATTCTTTCTGTTAAAACAAACAAAAAAGAGTGGAGTGGTCGCCTGACGTCGTGTAGCGATATATTTGAAGCACAACAAGTTATTTTCTTAAAATGATAGAATTACACTAATCTTACCATATAGAATAACAAAGCATTAATCATGAGGAATGTAACTCACTAGTCAGGCTTTAGATTTGTTTTCTAGAGATCATCAGTTCGAGTTCTACAAACCTCAGAGTCACTAGAGGCTTATATGTAAAGAAAAAAACATACTGAGCTGACAGAGTGCTTTATAAATGAATATTTAGTTACCATTCTTATTTTATTCAATGTGAACAACTAGGTTATACAAGTGAAGTATTTAAACTAATAAGATACAATGATTCAGTTGTAAAATAAAAGGAAAAATCCCATGAAATCTAGTTGATAACAGTACTGATTTATTGTGATGACAGCTTCATGGTAGAGGAGTTTGTTAGGATGAAAGCTTGATAATAAGGAATTTGGCAGCAGAGAATCCCTATAAGTTAGTTGTACTACCATACAAAGTTAGTGTAAGTTTGAACTTGCTGAATTTATAGGCTTGATTGGATTGTCATCTTAGCTTGAACATATTGTCATTAGAGCTCTATAATCACTCCACCTCTCTCCAGTAATTAAGGACAGATTATGAGAGTCCACCTTTTTTTCTCTAAGAATCTTATGTATCCTCATTTCTCCATTGACTCTCATAATTGTTGGTAGTATAAGCTGCGATAGGTGGTTAACACCTTCCCACAAACTTTGTCGGGGCTGGAGACCAAAGGCAACAACAGAGTAGGTCCTAAAAGCTGAGATGAGATGGACCACAAACAATGGCCAAACCTGAGGAAGATAAAAGGAAAGCAGAAAATCAAGAGGAGTTAAAAAGGTTTAAGCCTGGCGAAACCAATGGCAAGAAACATCAGAGAAGCATCAAAGTTTGAAACAAAAAGTTGAACTTACAAGCACACGAAAATAAACTTTACCTTGCCGCCTTTTCTCGCCAAGGGGTTTTGTACAGGTTTTTGTTCAGCTACAAGTAGACTAAACGGATATAGAGATGTGGGTTGTTGACTTATTGTTCAACTAGAGAAGAGACAGATGTAAAGGGGTAAGAGCAAGATGCAGGGAGGATGAAAATTAAAGGGGTAAGAGTCAAGAATTCAAGATGCAGGGGTAGAGGGTGAGAGCCACAAGACAGATGCAAGAGGGAGAAGAGGGAGGATGAAAATTGAAGGGTGGGGGCTTCAAAATGTTAATTAGGGTTAGGTAGAGGGAGAATAGTCTTTAGTTATGTTATTTATACTACCGGTTCGGTTCACCGATTTAAGTGGTCAAACCGGAATCGACCGAACCTATAAGATTTTATGGTTTTAAAAATTAGTTTGATCAGTTTTCTATCTCGATTTAATTTTCTTGGTTAATTTTCTCTCAGTTCTCTTGGTTTTTTCAATTAATCGGTTCTTTTGAACATCCCTAATGTTAAGTGACAAGCAATCCACGAGCAACATGTTCACATATAAAATGATAATTCAACTCGATATATTTGCTTCGGGCATGGAATACCAGATTTACTATCATGTGAAGTGCATTTAGATTGTGGCAATAAAGTATAGGACGAGATGATAATGTGATGCAAAGATCTTTGAGAATAAAAGCCACCCATGTGAGTTATGTCGTTGTGTTAGCCATTGCACGATATTCTACTTTTGTGCTTGACTGGGAAATTATGTGCTGTTTTTTTCACACCATGAGATAAGATTTCCTCCAAAAAATATATAATAGCCAGTAGTGGATCATCTTATTGTAGTGCACCTTGCCCAATTTGCATATGAGAAAGCAAATAAAGTAAGTGTAATGTGTGAAGAAAAATGTAATCTCATCTCAATTGTTCATTTGACATATCATAAAATGCGTCGAACCATTTTTAAATACGTCAATGTGGGAGCATGCATGAATTGTGATACATAATTAACACTAAATGATAAATTAGGACGAGTGAGTATAAGATACTATAAAGCTCCAACGATTCCTTGATAATAACTTGGGTCTTCCATGAGAATATCATTGGAAGATATTTTTGTTTTAGCGTCAAAAGGAGCAGTCATGGGCTTACAATCAACTATATTTGATTGTTCAAGTATTGTCAATGCATAATGTGATTGGGATAGATGAAGGCCACTTGTTGTTGGTGTGATTTCCATTCCAAGAAAGTGTTGCATAGATCCTATGTATTTCATTAGGAATTCACTGCTTAGCAACATAATAAAATTGGATACCAGTCCTGGAGTTGATCCTATGAGCAGCATGTCATGTCATTTATATAAAGGAGCAAAATCAAATAGCCATAATTTGAATAGAGAAAAAAACAATGAAGGGTTATATAAACTACAGAAAAAACCATATTTAAGAAGAAATGCACTAAAACGATCAAACGAAGCACATAATGCTTGTTTTAGGCTATAAAAAGCTTTTTGTAGTTTGCATACATGTGTCGGGCCATTCCCGGTGGTTGTTCCATGTAAAGATCTTCAGAAATTAAATCATGCAAAAAAGCATTTTTTACGTTCAATTGTCGAATGGGCCACTTCTGAACAAGAACTATGGTAATTAGAATGCGTATTGTTCCTGGTTTGATAACCAAAGAAAAGATTTCGGTGTAATTTACTCCATCAATTTGATGATACTCTTTTGCAACTAAATGTGCTTTGAGTCAATCTAGAGAACTATCTAGTTTGAGCTTTGATTTAAACACCCATTTGAAACCAATGACATTCATCTTTAGTGTTCATGGAACCAATTTCCAGGTCTTATTTTGATATACTGTTGCCAACTTTTCCAACATTGCTGCTCTCCAACTAGGATATGTCGGTGCTGATGGTTAAGGCATATTTAGAATTTGGCTTTACTATACCCTATTTAGATCGAGCGACCACAGAATGAGCCAGCGGTACTAAAGGAACAAGATTTTATGGGGAGGATTCTAGTGTTTCAGTGATAATCAGAGGAGGAATTTCCTGTGCTGACCCATGAGACTTTTGACACCTTATATGGAAAAATTAATTCATCAAAGACAACATGACGACAGATTAATTTAAGCCTTGTGTTTTTCACTGTAACCTAAAAAATACAAGGAAGTCTCTTTTTTTTTTATCAAATTAGTGTTTTCATATATCCCAAGTGTAGGGAAAGCATTTAGAACCAAATGCTTTGAGTGAGGAGTAATTTGGGCGTGTCCCATGAAGTGCAAAATTTGAAGTATTTCAAAGTTGAGAGTAGAAGAAGGTAAGCAATTTATAAGATATATTGTCGTCGTGAAGGCCTCTATGTATAAGAATAAGGGTGCTTCACAGTGAAATAACATGGTCATTCCTAATTCTTTTATAGTCCTATGGCGCCCCTCAACTATACGAGTTTGCTTAGGAGTATATGGTGATGATATCTGATGAACAATGTCTATTGAAAGAAAATGAGTTAGTAGTTTTAAATTGACGAACTCACCACCTCCATCTAAATGAAATATTTTAATTTGCTTGTTAAACTGTCTTGTAACATATTTTTCAAAAGCTAAGTATGCATTAAAAAATTCAGATTTGTTGCGTAAGGGAATAATCCAAGCATACTTAGAAAAATCATGTATTAAACAAGCATAATATTTAAATTTTATAATTGATAAAATGGGTGTTGGTCCCTATAAATCACAATTAATTTTTTCAAAGATACCATATATATATATATATATATATATATATATATATATAAAGTTTTGTAACTGTATGTAATCAAAAGGTTTATGTAACTTCATGCAATTAAAGGGAAATTAAAAGGTATATAAATTTTTGAAATTACATGCAATTAAAGGGAAATTAAAACGAATTTATTATAACAGTTTCTTAAAATATTCTAATTTATTATAAAATTATCCTAACAGTAATAAGGTCTCAGGATTTTCTTTTCTTTTCTTTTCTTTTTGTACTATGATTGTTCGCATAATCCTGAAATTTTTATGAAATGAGCTGTTCTGAAATGTATTGAATTGGGCTCCTCATTAGATTAAAATTTATTTTATCATCTTCCGTTTTAATTTTTTTTTAATATATTAAAATAATATATTTTTATTTTTATAAATTCAATTTTAACATCAGTATATTAAAATAATTCAAAAATACTAAAAATATAATTTTAAATAAATAAATTTTAAATTTTAAATAAATAATATTTTAGTTTTGACCGCACTGCTAAAAATCTTCAATAAAATCATTTCTATGTAGCATTACTCCTATATTAGCAAACGAATTTATTGGAACAGTTATTTATAGATAGATAATTACACTTAATAAATACCTCAGAAAATGATTTCAAATGAAATGCCAACTGTGGTTGACATCTAGCAAACACGACCCATGAACAAGTACTAGAAAATTATTGCTACAAGAAAAGATGAAATGGATACACCAATCAATCATTAACAAAATTTTAATGTTTTCCTTGATTACTTCATTATACAGTTGTTCCTGAACAGCTTGAAATCCTGCCTATATATTCTGATAAAACCAAAAATCCCATTTTGTTCATTCAAGCCAAGCCATTATGGGTACCGCTACAATGGTTTTCTCCCATGTTCTTATAGTGACATGCTCTCTCTTGGTTCTTGTTTTATCCCTTTCGAGCTCCTGTGATGCAACAATACATAAGAATTGTGGGTTTGATGCGATATACAATTTTGGAACTTCAATGTCAGACACGGGAAACGCCATGCATCTAACTCCTAATGCATCAGAATTCAATGCTCCTTATGGAAGAAGCATTAAGGATGCAAAGGGTAGATACTCTGATGGATTCCTTGTAATTGACTACATTGGTAAGGAATTAAAATCACCCGTCCATGTCCTTTTTTTTTCTTTATATCAAGGAGAACCAGAGGAGTGCTTGTCTCTAAGCTGGTTGTTCTTCGAACTTTAATTTGCAGCAAAAGCAGCTTGTCTTCCCCTTCTTAATCCTTACTTAAACAAGGATGTAAAGGACACACATGGCGGGGTGAATTTTGCAGTTGCTGGTGCTACTGCCCTACCACGTGAAGCTTTGAAGAAATTCAATCTCCAGCCATTTATTAACGTTTCTCTAGATATCCAGCTTCAATGGTGGGGCAATTATGCAAAATCATTGTGTAATAGCAGTAAAGGTAATTATTCACATAGCTTTTTCTCCTCCTTACCCACACTTTTTGAAAGTGTTTTTCCGTAGTTTTTCGACCAGTCTGATAAACTGAAAAAAATCATAATTTTGATGTATTTTCAATTTAAAAAAACTCTTGCAAAAACATCTGCAACGTATATATCTAACCAAAGATTAGTCCATATGATTTTTTTCATGTCCAGTAGATTGCAAAGAGAAACTCAAATCATCTCTATTCAGTATTGAAGCAATGGGAGCTAATGACTATCTCATCGCGATGCTTAGAGGCAAAACCATTGAGGAGCTAAAGAAGATGGATCTTGTGTCTCAAGTTATAAAAGCCAATGAAGAAGGTGTAAGAGTAAGTTAATTAACCTGCTGCATCATCATGGTAGAATAAGTCTGTTTAATCATATTTATTCTCTTCTGATCATAGTGTCTGATTCTTGTATTGATATTGATTTTACTACGTTGTTGATATATTATACAGAAAATCATCGGTTATGGCGCGACTCAAGTGCTTGTCAGTGGATACTTGCACGTAGGTTGCGCACCGAGTTTGCTTGCAATGCGCTCGAATTCTTCCGATGCTCGCGATCAATTCGGTTGTCTGAAAGATTACAACGACTTCATTAAGTATCACAATGATCTTCTCCGAGAAGCCATTTTAAGACTACGAAAGGAACACCCTGATGTGCACATAATGATCGGTGATTATTATACTGCCATGCAATCAGTTTTAGATAATCACCAGAAACTTGGTAAGTATACAAGGACATGTATCCTCATTGAGAAATAAATGTAGTAATGAAATCTTTACTCGAATTTTCATTACGTAGGGTTCGAATCTGTGCTGGTGGCTTGTTGCGGCACCGGAGGTAAATATAATTTTGATCACAGAAAGAAGTGTGGAACTGAGGGTGTTCAGTCATGTTCAGATCCTCGAAAGTATATCTCTTGGGATGGACTCCATATGACCCAGGAATCTCATAAGCACATTGCAAAGTGGTATATCCAAGACATCTTCTCAAAGTTTCAATCCTGAAGGTTTAGCTCTACTGAAAATTATCAAGAATTATCACATTTGTGCCATGAAGAATAACATATATTCGTAAGCGGAAGTACGAAGTTTATTAAACATCACTTTCAAGAATTATCACATGTGTGCGATGAAGAATAACATATATTCGTAAGCGGAAGTATGAAGTTGATTAAACACCAATTTCAATGTCCTATAGATTTTGCTGTGATTGAAACTGAACCGTTTTACGTATCTACAAAAGAATAACCAACCAATTTGTTTTGACTACATGCGTCAAAACAATATTTCACTCTTCAAGAATCCTTCACTATGAAGAATATTGATGGGGCCCTTTAATTTTATGTAAGGGTGAATCTCTTCTTTTCCATGCAATTTGGGTTATTCATGATCATGAGCGGCCAAATATAAAACAGTTCCAAAATGTCTAACAAGCCCAGGAGACTTAAGTCCTTTCCCTGCTTCCTTGCATGAAGCCCTTTAACGCTATTGAATTAGACTAATAAAATCACAGTTGATTTCCAAAAATCACTGTTCCGTAGTTAGTGAGGCTGCTTAGGGGCATACCTCAAGTGAAGTCTGTTAAAGGGGCATGCCTCAAGTAAAGTCAGTTGAATAATCTGCCAAATTCACTCTCCATTTTTGCACAGTTATAGTTGCAGATTACGAGGTCAAAGATACTGTGTATTTAAGCATAAATATTTGCTTTGCCGATATTTTCCTGCCAAGCTAGAAGAGGAAGCAAAAGCTGGCTGCCAGGGGCTAATAAATCCAACAGAGAAAACTATGACAAGGTCTATCAAACCAAACTCAGATTCCCTCTCAGACAACGGCTTAGATCCAAAATAGGGATACAAAACCATTGATCCATCATTAATTTTCATGTTTGTTTTTATAAAAGCATGGATATACTGAAGTGTTAAGCCAACTTAGTAGATTGATAAAGTCAACAAATTAAATTAGTATAATAATACCCAAAAGCCACATAATATGGCTGTTAGGAGTAAGACAACAGAATCAGGACATGAAAGAGTCTTACGTATTGGCTTAAATGAAGATGACAGACTCTTTCCACATTTACAGACTCTGGACGGCAGCTAATTCTTTGGAAGACTGATTCTTATACATAATTCTACGTTCACTATATATAAGGGTTCTTATAACTATAAGTTTCCATCACCACGTTGATAGTTTATCAGTTTCTTGCTGGTAATAACACAGAGGATCAAAATGGCTAGCCACATTTTGGTTATTGTGACTTTTTTAGCCGTTGCTTGTGCCGTGGTCACTTCCTTTGAGCCTAGTCCATTGCAAGATTTCTGCGTTGCCGATCCTACTAGCTCAGGTCAGGATTGTACTGATACACACAGGATCATACTGCAGTTACTTTAATTGCATAAAATTTGGTTACAGTAATGTTTTTGCTTCTGCTATTCCAAAAACATCAAAATGTTATGCAATGTCTCTTACGTTTTTCTTGGTATGCAGCAAGAGTTAATGGCCTAGCTTGCTTGGACTCAAAGATGGTGCAAGCCAACCACTTCTCCTTCAGCGGCCTCCATATTCCAGGAAACACTTCAAGTGCCCTTGGCTCAGCAGTTACACCGGTCTTTGTGGGACAAATACCTGGACTCAACACCCTTGGAATCTCGATGGCCCGCATTGACTATGCACCATGGGGCCTGATCCCTCCTCACTCACACCCTCGTGCTACTGAGATTCTCACCGTCTTGGAAGGCAGACTCCTTGTTGGCTTCGTGACCTCTAACCCTGATAACAGGCTCATCAGCAAGGTCCTTGAAAAGGGTGATGTGTTTGTGTTTCCAATTGGACTTGTTCACTTCCAGAGAAATGTTGGCCTCGGAAGTGCTTTCTCGATCTCTTCCTTGAGCAGCCAAAACCCCGGTGTTCTTCTCGTTGCTAATACCCTATTTGGATCTACTCCAAGCATTCCAAATGATATTCTAGCCAAGGCTTTCCAGGTGGACAAGTCTGTAGTTGTGAAACTTCAAGCTCAATTCTAGACTGTCATGGATCCTCAACTGAAGAAGATTTCCTCCTTTCTTACCATCATTATGTTCGTCTAGTCTTCTTTCGTTTTCGTATTCAACGATTTGTATCATTTACTTGCAACATGCTTGTACTATCATGCATTTTCATAAGTTTTTCAACAGTTAAAATTTGATCAGAAACTGATGTTTGGCCACTGTAATTCCACACAAATACTGCTTTGTCATAGATAGAATTTTTAAAATGCCAAGAGTGTAAGAGAAGCAAGACTTGACTCGTTGTCATAACACCTCAGACTCCTAGAGTCCCTCAAACTGTTAACAGTAGAACAAGAAGAATTTCCAGCAGAAAACATTATAACCTGACAGATTAATTAATCTTCTCTTCAGAATTAGCCAAACCATCAGGTTCCACCATAGTGTGATCATAGACGATCTTAAACTATCCTCTCACTCACAGAAACGCATTAAAGTCCGAATTCAACTTGGAAAGCTTTCCAGGTGGATGTGTTGGTGGTTGAGAAGCTAATTCTAGAAGATCAAGGTGGTAGTTTAGATGGTTGTTGGGAGTTTTGTTGTGGTTGCTAGTGGACAACGAAAGACTAAAGAGATACATAAATTTAATGAAACACAAGAAACAAACCAAGAAAAAAATTGAAAATCTAGTGCAACCTTTTATGAATAAGAGTGAAATTGTAAATATTCAAGAAAAAAATCAAAATCAAAAGAATAAACTAGATTGCAATTAAAAAATTAGATTGAAAATAAATAAAATTTAATACTTATTAAAGAGTAAGGACAAAAAAATAAAAAAATCAGAACACATACTAAAACCAATCTGTATTTTTTGTTGGAGGAGAAAGAAACTAAAGGGCATTTTAGCAATCCACTAGTACACTAAAGTTTAAAAAACACCCCAGGACCAAAGACTTATAATTTTTTGGTTCCAAGGTCACCTCGGAAGTGCTTTCTCGATCTCTTCCTTGAGCAGCCAAAACCCCGGTGTTCTTCTCGTTGCTAATACCCTATTTGGATCTACGCCAAGCATTCCAAATGATATTCTAGCCAAGGCTTTCCAGGTGGACAAGTCCGTCGTTGAGAAACTTCAAGCTCAATTCTAGACTGTCATGGATCCTCAACTGAAGAAGATTTCCTCCTTTCTTACCATTATGTTCGTCTAGTCTTCTTTCGTTTTCGTATTCAACGATTTGTATCATTTACTTGCAACATGCTTGTACTATCATGCATTTCCATAAGTTTTTCAACAGTTAAAACTTTATCAGATACTAATGTTTGGTCACTGTAATTCCACACAAATACTGCTTTGTCATAGATAGAATTTTTAAAATGCCAAGAGTGTAAGAGAAGCAAGACTTGACTCGTTGTCATAACACCTCAGACTGCTAGATTCCCTCAAACTGTTAACAGTAGAACAAGAAGAATTCCCAGCAGAAAACATTATAACCTGACAGATTAATTAATCTTCACTTCAGAATTAGCCAAACCATCAGGTTCAAGCATAGTGTGTTCATAGATGATCTTAAACTATCCTCTCACTCACAGAAACGCATTGAAGTCCGAATTCAACTTGAAAAGCTTTCCAGGTGGTTGTGTTCGTAGTTGAGAAGCTAATTCTAGAAGATCAAGGTGTTAGTTTAATATGCCCTATTGAATTATATTTATATCATATATATTTATTATTAATAAAAATTTAATTTGTTTTTAATATTTATATAATGTTAAAATAATGAATTTAATATGTAATTTATAAATTTAGAATGAAAAAAAATTCATAAAATAAAAAAATTACAAAAAAATTATAAAGTTGTTATAATAATATGATTTCTATTCCATCAAAACATTATTCTTAGAATGTTTCTTAGTAAATATTTTTTAAAATATTAGATATTTATTAAATTTGTATTATATTTTTTACTTTAATAAAAAAAATAAATGGTCTCATAAATTATGATGTAAAATATATTTAAAATTAAAATATAAATACTTATTATAAAATATATACACTTAATTAACCCGAATTTTATATAGAAAAATCAAAGAAGTTTTGTATATTCTAAAATTATTCAAAGCAATAAAATAAAATTACAATTTTAAGTAATAAATCTCTATATATTTCTTGATGTATCTATTTATAAATAATTTTATTTTATTATTTTATATTAGTAAATAAAATGAAATAGAAGATCTTTTGTGTTATTAATGTGTTTGTTTAGTATTCAGTTTTATTTTACTTTTTAAAATCAAGTTATTAACCAATCGGTGGTATAACTCAAATCATTAATTTTTTATTTTATTTTAAACGCATTTGCATCATTGAGGTATCGTCTTTTGTGAAAAAAATGTGAATTGTTTGCATCACCCAAACATTACTTTTCACTGAAAAAAATATGGACCCGCGGCAGCATAGTGTGTGCCCATGCCTTTTACCTACCGAAGGATAAAATACAACATCTACCAAAGTAGTACGATTTTTGAAACAGGTGCAATTGAGGCATGATATACAAATTGAGTCACTTAGAAGAATCCAAAAGTAAGCTTACAGTATTTGGTTACAGTTTTAAAATAATAAAAAAAAGGATGAAAATAACGGTAACATATCTTTTTATTTTTCTATCTCGAAATAACAGAAATTTAATTCAAAATAATATAAAAACAAATTTATTTTATGTTTTTGTCTCTTAATCAAATTGAGTTAATGGATTTTTGTCAATCAATCTAGTCCATTGAAATGTTCTTCAAAATATATCTTATCATTCTTAAAACAATTCAATTAACATAAAAAAAAATACAAAAATAAAAAAATATATTAGAATTCTCTTCTATTGATTTGTCTTAAAGTTCTTACTTTAATCTAAATAGAAAGAGTTTATATATAAGTTAAATTAAAATAAAATGAGTGTGTGTTTGGTAATATAATGATAACTAAAGAGATACAAAAATTTAATGAAAGGCAAGCAACAAACCAAAAAGAAATTAAAAATCTAGCGCAACATTTTATGAATAAAAAGTGAAATTGTAAAAATTAACTTCAATAAAAGGATCAAGTAAAAAATATAAGAAATTAAAAGAATATATATCAAATTAAAAATTATAATATATCAAAAATTGTAAATGAAGAACTACATTGAAAGGAAATAAAACTCTTATAAAAGAGTTAAGGAAAAAAAAAATCAAATCATAAATACCAAAAAAAAAAGATCAATTTGCATTTTGTGTTAGAGGAGAGAAAAAATAAAAAGGAAAAGAGAAAAAAGCCTCTCCAATAATAAACCACCAAACCATTAAAGTTATGCGCTGCCCTAGATGAAAGAAGACGCGACAATGCTTTTACCTACATGGCAATTAGGTAGCTTAAACAACTGAGAAGCATTGTACACGTTGTTGTTATCTATTTTTGGGTTCCCATACAAAAATAAAAAAAATATACATATGAAAAAATTCAAAAAAATAATAGAAGTGAGAAAAGGATGTTGAAATGCCAAAAATAGCCAAAAATTAGTAGGGGAGTTTCAAAATTTTAAAAGGTTGAATTTTGACAGTATATCGTTGAATGGTGAGGGCCCTATTGACAAGAAAAATTCAATTTAAGAAAAAACTTTTAAAATTAGATGTTTATGAACTCAATTAAAACTTTATTTAAGATTTAATTGAATTTATGAAATGTTTGATTGCAATAAAAATTAATTTTTAAGTTAATCTAGGTTTTTATTGGAAAATATTAAAGTTCTAGAACCCAATAATAATGTTAAAGAGTTGATTTGGTTAAATTAAGAACTTAATTGCATAATTATTGAAGTTTGATGGCCAATTAGAGACTTAATTGAAACAAATCTAAACCAAGGATCAAATTAAAAAAAGCACTAAAAGCAAGGGATCCAATGACAATTTATCTAGGGGCTTGATTATAAAATTATAAAAACATTGAAAGACTAAATCAAAAATATTCATTTGAATGTTGAAACAACATAGTTGCATTATTTATTGTCTCCTTTAAGAGACCATTTTCAACAATAACAGTAAGTGCAGGTGTTAGCATTGGAGCCACTCCAATCACGGGGCATGTCTCATGCCACCATGTATGCCGACTATTACTTTATTGTTGAAAAACGACTGCATCCTCTGGCTATAAAAGCCAAAGGGAGGATCGAGCATAAAAGAAAAAGAAAAAGAAGAAGAGAGAAGAGAGGGCAAGGACAGAAAGAAAATGGGGTGAACAGAGAAGGATAAAACATGATAAAAAAAAAGAGAGAGAGAAAATAGAGAGAAGACATAGAGAGGGAGAAGAGAAGAAAAAAGAATGGACAGAAGAAGAGTGAAGGAAAAACACAAACACAAACAGAAGGCAGGAGGAAGAAAGAATGTACCACCACCCATCTTCCTCTTCACCTCCACCAGCGTCACCACTCGCATCGGCAACACCTCCATGAAGGAACCGCAAAAAGGAAAGAACACAATTGACACAAGGAACGAAAAACAAAGGAAGCAGACAACACAATGAAGCAGAGAAGAGAAGAGAGAGAAGCAATGTCTGTCACCACGACCGGCTGCAGCAACACCAACGCCACCGTGAACCACCAGCATTGTAAAGAATAGGTCCTCCATTCCAAGTAACTCTTTTCCCTTTGTCTTAGTTTCTCACTTCATCTTCTTGCATACAAAATATGCACTATGCACGTTTCTATAAGCAAGAAGAAATAATTACCCTATTATTGTGCATAAGCATAGTAACGGGTAATTGTATTTGGAGTTGGTTATTGTGTTTAAGCACAGTATTCAGTTCGGGTTAACTTAGTTTAGTCCATGTGATTGGGTTAAGTCTAGCTCAATATGTGTTAGCTTGTATTTTATTGGGTTGATCTTAACCCAGTTTCCTTTTGGATCGGGTCTAGTACCTTAAAAAAAAATTAAAATTATTTTAAAAAATTTGTGATTTTTTACTGCATTTTGATCAATATTAGTTTGTATTTTTATACTATAAAAATGCAAATCTGATATTAAAATACTTGGTTTTTATCAAGACATTAAAAAAAAAATCTATTTTCACACATACGGCCTGATCTTTAAAAAACATCATATTGTATTTTCATACAATAAAGAAAATTTAAAAAATATCTATCAGTATGCATTTTAGTTTTAATAACCAGTTTATTAAAATCACGAATACTAGGTTAATATTTTAAAAAAAGTCAAAAAATTATTTTATTTTGTCTTTTAGTAACTGAGGTTACGATCTTATATGTAAGATATATTCTGAATATTAAAATTTTTTGTTGACATTAGAATGGTTATATTTTACCTGATAAGATTAGGATTTCTTTATAAAGAAGACTTTTCTTAAACTCTAGACAGACCAATAATTACAAAACATGATAAGATATTTGATTTTATCAGATAATAAAACAAAACAGCTTATTTTAAATAAAATGTATTTCAAATGCTAATATTTTCTTTTTACGTAACAGTCCTTGTACCTGATTTCTGAGAATAGTTAGGTGACGACTCTTATTCTATTTTTTCACTAATAATAAATAAATAATTTTTTGTCTCTTCATATTTACTATATTTTTTAGATAATATAAAAATTTGAGGGTAGATCTTTTTACCTTAATGTTGTATATATGTGATACATATTTAAAATGCCTATGCTAACTTTTTAAAATTAAATACCTATGCTAAATTTTTAAAATTAATTATTATTTTATTATGATTAAATAGGACAATGCCCTTGACAAAAGAGAAAAATGATAAAAAAAAAAATCAACTTGAAAATACATTAATAACACCAAAATATATGGCATTGTGATTTAAAGGGCTTTTTAGTAATCCACTTGTATACTAATAAGTTCAAAAGATTGACATCGCCCCTAATACCTATCTAAATAAGGCTACATTTGATTAGACTGAGTGGAAAAACATATATTTTATTGTTGTAATCCACAGCAAAACAAGTGTTTTTATCTCTTCGGTTTTAGTATCTTTTGTTATAGTTATGGCCAGCGTGGACCCAACATCATCTTTTTTTTTGCCGGAAATGAGATTCCGAAGTCAATTATTGAAGGAGCAGTGACTTTGAAAAACAAGACGCCTCCACTAAGTATGCTGATCCACTGAATTATCCCTTTCTGCCGTCATAATCATATCCCAACAACAGCAAAATTCAATCACAATATCCTGATGGGCAACAATCACTTGCAAAAAGTTCTTTTGTCCATGGCTGTTCCTTTCCCTGATTCATTGAGCAAGACTTGCCTGTGAAAAATCCATACCACTAGCAGCATAACTGAAGTATTTGCTTGACACACACCAATACCTTCCATGCATTTGTTAAAACTTTGTGCTGATTTGGGGTAAACCTGAGGCCTGTCTAATCGTTTTTAGCACTGTTTGACAATATCAAACCATGCTTAGATTCACAGAACAAGGAATGATCCATGGCAGTACTCCAGCTTATTATTTTCCATTTTCCACACAAGCATGGATTCGCAAGAGTACGGAAGCTAGCATTCGTGGCTATAGACGGCGAGGCTGATGAATTTGGACTCACATGTGTAACACATACAATAATAGTCTTTTGAAGAGTCCCATATTATATTGAGCATCCTGACAGAAAACAAGACATCTGGATGAAAATCATTTACTTCTAGTTAAAATATTCAGATTGAATTGAAGATAGCAGACACTTTCAACACATGAAGAAATCGCATGGTAGCTAATATCTTCAAAGACTAATTCATTGAGTTCTGGATCCCTACTTAAATTCTCATGCTTATCTGCAACTCTACAATCACTATAAATAAAAGTTCCTGTAACCATAAATTCCCATCAAAAACTTACTTCATCAGTACTAGTTATCAGTTTCTCTCAAACAACTTCGAAGAATCAAAATGGCTAATCGCATTTTGGTTATTTCAACTTTCATATCCATTTCCTTTTCCATGGTCGCTTCCTTTGAGCCTAGTCCATTGCAAGATTTCTGCGTTGCCGATCCTACTAGCTCAGGTCAGGATTTTACTGATATACACAGGATCATACTACAGTAACTTTAATTGCATAAAATTTAGTTACAGTAATGTTTGTGCTTCTGCTATTCCAAAAACATCAAAATGTTATGCAATGTCTCTTACGTTTTTCTTGGTATGCAGCAAGAGTTAATGGCCTAGCTTGCTTGGACTCAAAGATGGTACAAGCCAACCACTTCTCCTTCAGCGGCCTCCATATTCCAGGAAACACATCAAATGCCCTTGGCTCAGCAGTTACACCGGCCTTTGTAGGACAAATACCTGGACTCAACACCCTTGGAATCTCGATGGCCCGCATTGACTATGCACCATGGGGTCTGATCCCTCCTCACTCACACCCTCGTGCTACTGAGATTCTCACCGTCTTGGAAGGCAGACTCCTTGTTGGCTTCGTGACTTCTAACCCTGATAACAGGCTCATCAGCAAGGTCCTTGAAAAGGGTGATGTGTTTGTGTTTCCAATTGGACTCGTTCACTTCCAGAGAAATGTTGGCCTCGGAAGTGCTTTCTCGATCTCTTCCTTGAGCAGCCAAAACCCCGGTGTTGTTCTCGTTGCTAATACCCTATTTGGATCTGCTCCAAGCATTCCAAATGATATTCTAGCCAAGGCTTTCCAGGTGGACAAGTCCGTAGTTGTGAAACTTCAAGCTCAATTCTAGACTGTCATGGATCCTGAACTGAAGAAGATTTCCTCCTTTCTTACCATTATGTTCGTCTAGTCACCATTTATTCTAATTTTTACAATTTATTTACAAAATGTTCGCAAGATTTCCACAAAGTTCGCCAGAATTTATAGTTTGCTTATATGCTGCTGCCTTCTGAGTTTGATCGCCAAAATGGAAGTCTGCAAAAATTTCTTCCAGTCATATACTAAGTATGCCGTAATATAAATGAGAAAACAAGAGATCAATCAGTCATTCCTGACTGAAAGGCAACTTCATTCCTCAAGGTCCAATCAGTCCAACTGGTCACAAATGGCCATGAACAGTAGAAAGAATAAACCTTACCATTCTGCAGACAATAAACCTTACCATTCTGCAGACACGTTTAGTTAGGACAAATTTTCACTCTAAAATCATTTCATATACATATTTATCCGTTTGTTTTCGTTTTCATCTTGCAGCTAAATATGTAGATGGTAATTGGTCATTATTTCAAGATAAAAGATATAAATGCAATAAATTATTTTATTTTGATTCAAACCTGACCACCACCTTTTTTTTTTTTTTTGCCATAAATGAGAATCCGAAGTGAATTATTGAAATGGCTGACTTTAGACAATAGTGGTACACTCCGCTGCAGGTTGAGAATTTTTCTCTTATTTTTTTTTTTAAATATTGAGCGTGAAGTTGTTTTTGTCATTATTATTAAATTCAATCAAATTATTTAATTTTAAAATTTATTAACTGAACTTTTTGTTTAAATTTATTTTTAAATTAAATTATATAAGAGTTAATTTAAAATCAATTATTTAATTTAATGAATGAAAAAATAATTTGAATAATTAATAAAAAAATATGACATAACTTAAAATAATTTTTAAAATAATTTTTTTATATTAAAAAGATGTCAGATTGGATCGATCTTATTATTTTGTAACTTGAATCATGAATTTTAATAGATTTAATAATTTTATTATTTTTATAAATTATTTTTATTTAATTTTATGATAACATTTTATGCTTTTAAAATCATGCAACAACCTTAAAAAAATATTTATTTAAAATCATAATAATTATATAGAAAATAAAAAAAAAATTATGAATTTCATTTCTCAACCAATCTAATATTAAATAAGAGTGAAATAAAAAGACAATTAAAAAAAATCAAAGAACCAAAAACTAAAAAAAAAAAACATATCAAGTTTGATGGGTAAACCTACTAAACTTGTGAATTAGGTAACCCAGATTAATACATCAAACCCACAAAATGGATAATAGACTCTATTAGGATTAGTATACTTTTTTTCTTCTAAACTATTGTTTATTTAACTATATGATAATAAAAATAAACAATTATAAAATTGAGAATCAAACCAATATGAAGATTTTTTTTAATTATAATAACCTCATAAAACAAAGAATAAAATTAAAAAAATAAATTTATAAAAAAAAAACCAAAAGAAGTTAAATTCATCATACACGTTAACATGTCTATGAATTTTTTAAAATTTAATAATATGTTTTTTAATTATTTTTTAACTATATAATAAAAAAACAAACAATCATATAATCAAATTCAATTAAAAAATAAAAAAATATCCCACTAAACTTACAAATAAGGATAACGAGAGATATCTTGTCAAACTTTCAAATTGTTTTATTAATTTTATAAAGTTTAATAACTTTTTTAAAAAATATATACTTTTTATTTAACTAATTTTTTTTTTTTAAATACATCATATCGCAATAATAAGATTTTTTTTCACTAATATATATATATATATATATATATATATATATATATAGTAATGAGTGAATTTTAAAAAAATCAATAATCAAGAAAAAAAAAGATTCACAATGCTAAAAAAAAAAAGAGAAGAAAAAACCAACACTGCTGTGAATTATTATTGTAATTGATATTGCTAATGGGTGTAGGAAACTTTTAGCTTTATTGATAACAAGACACCACCACTACTATGCTAATCCACGAAACTAGCTGACAGCTCTTTCTACTGTCATAATCCTATCCCAACAACAGCAAAAACCAATCACAATATCCTAATGTGCAACAATAACTTGCAAAAAATTCTCTTGTCCCTCAAAACAAAAGCTCTTAACATCAAATTTCTTGATCAAATCCTCACCCAAACCATCACAACTAGCTTCACTTATTCCACCCCAACATGGAACTGCCTTATTAGAGCCTATTCTAGGAGCCCCACCACACCCATCAAAGCCATTCTTGTCTACAACTTCTTCATTAAAACATGCTCAACCAGACCTGATAACTACACCTACCCATGTCTACTCAAGGCCTGTTCACGTTTGTTTACTGATTCTAATGGCAAACAAGTGCATACCCATGTGATAAAAACTGGCCTAGATTCTGACATTTACGTCCAAAATGCTCTTGTCCATTTTTATGGCTCTGTGGGCAACTCAACTGCTGCTTGCTTTCTGTTTGATAGAATGCCTGACAGAGATGTTGCAAGCTGGAATTCTCTGATGGGCATTTATAATACCAATAATTCATTCACTGAAGTGATGGTTTTGTTCAAAAAGTTGATGTGTGGATGTGTTAAAGCTGATAAGATCAGTTTGGTGATTGTATTGTCAGCTTGTGCACAGGCACAAATGGAGGGTCTAGAGTATGGAAGGTCAGTCCATGGCTATGTAATGAAAGTGGGGTTTGGGTGTTTTTTGAATGTGGATAATGCGTTGTTGAGTTTTTACATTAAGTGCAAAGAAATTGATGAAGCGTCGAAAATGTTTGATGAATTTGTCCATGAAGGAGATGTTGTCTCGTATACGATTTTGATCAATGCATATGTTGAGATGGGGCTGATAGATTTGGCTCGCGATGTCTTTGATGAGATTGTTGATAAAGATCGTGTTTTGTGGAACTTGATGGTTCATGCGTATGTTAAGGCAGAGTGTCCGAATGAGGCGTTGGACCTTTTTGAGAAAATGGATAGTGCGGGGGTGATACCAGATGAAAATACGATGGTTAGTGTTCTTTTAGCTTGTGCTAGCATATCGGACCTGCAGCGTGCTCGGCTTCTTCATCGGTTCATTAACCGGAATAGCAATGTAAGACAGGATGTTTTTCTGAAAACAGCCCTGATTACTATGTATTCGAAGTGTGGGAGCGTGGAGGAGGCCTTGGTTACCTTTTATAAGATGGAATACACAGATGTTTTTACTTGGACTGCAATGATTGAAGGGCTTGCAAACAATGGATATGGGAATGAAGCTTTGAGCATGTTTAATCGGATGGAAAACCAAGGAATTAGGCCGAATGAAGCCACGCTTGTTTCAGTGTTAACAGCTTGCATCCATTCTGGGTTGGTTAAAGAAGGTTGCCAATTATTCAAAAGTATGGTCAGTGATTACAAAATGCAACTGAAGATTGAGCACTTTGGCTGTCTAATTGATCTACTAAGTAGAGCGGGACTTTTGCATCAGGCAGAAGAGTTCATTCAGTTGCTGCTACCTGAGGAAAGGCTCATAGCTTATAAAACTTTGCTGAGTGCTTGCATGAAGTATTCAGAATTTGATTTCGGAAAGAAGGTTGCAAATGAAACGTCGAAGTTGAGTTCTAAAAGCCATGAAACTCGTATCCTGCTATCCAACTTCTATGCCCTGGCAGGTCAATGGGCTCAGGTTGCAGAGACTAGAAAAATCATAAAAGAATTTGACACAAGAAAGGCGCCTGGCATGAGTTTTGTGGATGTAAAACCATGATGTGAAGTTGTGAATGTTACTTGCATTGAGTGGTTGATAGATGGAAGAACAAAACTCCATTCCTTCCCTGTATTTAAGCAATAGATCTATGTTTTCATGTGGATACAGTGTAGAAGCAGGACATTTCGTTGAAGAAAAACTGATTTTTATAGCTTCAAGTTCAAAATGTTCACAGAAACGCTGAACCACCTCAAACACGTGCATTGACAGTTCTTTTGCAGTATAGATAATGCTTAATGCACCTGAGCTGAACATTTCTATGGGTCTTCTAGCAGTTGAGAGAGCTAAAATTACAGACCTGATGAAGCTGATGAAGCTTCTTAAAATGAAATAAAACCAAGACGTGTATGCAGAAAATTTCCACCAACTAAGCATTGAAAGTATTTATGAATCTTGATTCTGTGTCTGTAAATTTACAGTTCAGGATACAACACCTCAAGTTGGAATCCCAACAAAAAGGTTGTGATTGCTCACCAGACTGAGCATCTTTTATACAGTTTGAACGCTTGAAGAACACTTTCCCCAGAAGCAAAAACTGCAAAAATAAATTGTAAAAACCAAGAAAGACCCTTTTTGAACAAAAGATCATCAAAGATCCTAGCTTGAAATTGAAGCAGGGGACCTATTAATAGGCTCATTTACACATCTATATCTTGCAACCAATTTTATCATCAAACATGATGCAAGTGTAAGCACGAGGGATAGACTCCGACCTCCTACAAGTCCAGAAAGCGCAACAAAAATGAGAATCAGGTAATCTGAACTGCCCTTTTTTTCGGTTTTCCCCTTTTCGACTACAACCACTTCCATTTTAGCCTGCCATCCAGTGCTAGAACTAGAAATTCCCTGATAGGGTTGTTTTCCTTTTCTCTCATTTATTTCCTCCGCTTCTTCTTCTTCTAGCAACTCTGATAGCAAAGCTTTGCCTTTGTTTTCAAACCCTTGTTTATCACCATCTTCTAGCCCTTCAATTATCCCCTCATCGTCTCCCCAACAACTAGATGATTCACTACCAAAATCTGATTCCTTTTCATTATTCTTCTTTGCCTTCTTTACAGCGCGCAACTTCTTGGGCACTAATTTCTGTATAATCTTTCTTCTGATCTTACAGTTTCGGCTCTTCTCTTTTTCACATACCAAAACTCCACTTCTATCTTCCTCTATCTCCAATATCCTGATCTTTTTCCCATCACAACTGAGTAAATCCATTCTTGATTCGGCTCCCATATTTTCTTCGACTGGCACAATCATATCAAAATTAAATTCTACAGCTTGAATTTCCTCAGTCTCAATCAAATCACATGAATCAACCCCACTAACAGCTTCTTCTTGATCTATTTCTTGAATGTTCAATCCTTTACTCGAATCTTCACATTTCCTTACCCCTTTCAACATAAAAAATGATGAGGAAACCCTTTCGACAAAAGGTTCTAAGACTAGCTCTACAGTCAAACATGGTTTCAAGAAACACAACACATGTTTCCCAACATATTCAAGAAAAATGAGCACAAAAGCAGACATTGTTATCCCAACAACAAGCCCTTTAGAACTTAAACCCAACACCAACACCAAAAACATCTTCAAAACCACAAATAACAAACGTTTCTCTTTCTCACCCCAACATTTCTTATCAGTAACCGTAACATTATCAACATCATCAACACCTTCAACTACAGGCAATAACTGACTCACCAATTCACAAGCATCAAAACTTTCCACATTCTCCAAACTCCGAATAGGCTCTGGTACATCCACCAAATCTCGAGTACTTGATAAAGGAATTGGATCAGAGAATACAAGTTCCTCCTCCACCTCTTGCAACTGTTGTCTCCTCTTTTTCTTCTTGGCAGTTAGTTTCTTTAACCTTTCACGGTTCTTGTGAAAGAGATCAATAAGAGAAGTAGGGAAACCAGTCTCAACAACAAGAGAATTCCCTCTTTTTGGTGACTGAAGATCTGCCACAAGACGTGAAAATCTTGAAACTCTGCTCTTTTTCCATGGCAAAGGCATGATGGGTTTGGAAAAGATTGGATTTTGAAGGATGCCCAGATGGGGATTTTCAGTAAAAGTGAAGAATTCGAAGAGAATAAGTGTGTCCTAGTTCTCTTATAGGCATCCTATGAAAGTCTTTATTTTTCTGAACAAGGGAAAGAAACCCAGGGGGATTATAAGTTATAACTACAAGAGAGACAAAAGCAAGGGAGAGAAAAGGATAGTGAGAGGAAACGCGGTGGAAAATGTTAAGAAATTACTGTGCTGGCGCGTGTGAACTGTTGAACTTCAAAGATTTGTTTCTTTTGTGTTGTTCCATGAGCGGCGATTTTGGAGTTTTGGAGGGTTTGTACCTTGTATTTACGTGTAATAAGAGGCTGCTACAGGGGAGAATAAAGCTCGACAAGCGGATTTGTTATAATTATTTTTATGGTGTTGGGTAATGTGCAGTAGGTGTTTTTAAAAATATTTTTAAATATTTTTATATTAGTATATTTAAAAAAAATATTAATTTAATATTTTTAAAAAATATATTTTTAAAAATCTTCTAAAAATAGAAGTTACTGTACTCTTCCATCAAGTCAATCAAACTTAATTTTCCATCTATTTAGGTTTGGACTAATTGATAACTTGTCGATTTAATATCTCCTTTAGATCAATTTTGTTTTTGAATCACTCAAGGACTTTATATTGTTAGATCTAAATGACTCAATCAATGATTGTTATTTGAATTTTTATTAAAAACAATATAATTTTATTTTAAAAAAATTATCCCAAACAACATTGTTTTATTTATTTACTTATTTATTAATAAATATAGGTTAATTAGCTTAATTAACAACCCAAATCTTTTGCTAAATTTAGTTTAATTTTGTAATTTTAATTATAAATTATATTTTTTAATAAACTTGGATAAACATCACGATGGTTGGTAGTTATTTGCTAAATTTAGTTAATTTTTATAACTCTGTTCTTGAAATTCATTGTTTACCTATTCTAAAACCTTTTTTTTTTAAAAAAAAAGTGCTTTAAACGGTTACCATTGATTGTTTAACCTTTTTTTTTTTAATAATCAATCTTAGTTGTTTAGATTGTGTTTTGTAACGTGCTGCATAGTATTTTTACTTGAAAATATATTATAAAGTATTTTTTATAATTATTTTTATTTTTAATATTAATATATTAAAAATTATTAATTTAATAATTTTTAATATAAATATATTTTTAAAACACACGAGTGATACCAGCAAACATGTACCTATCCCAGTAAGAAAATAAGTCAAATTAAGACTTAAAAATCTATTAAAAAATTATGGAGATTCAAATCTTAGAAATGACGGGTCTAAAATTAGGAATATGAAAAGGAATAACTTGTGTCGTGATGCAAGACGTAGACTTCATATATGAAATGAAGAAAAAGAAAGTATTTTTGTAATTTAAAAATTAAAATAATCTTGTAATATCAAAAAAATTAATTTAAAATATTTTTAGAAAATAAATAATCATTTAAAATATGTGATTACTTTTAGATTATTCTTCCTACTAAAATATATATAAATAATATTTTATTTATTTTTTAAAAATTATTTTTGAAATCAATACATAAAAATTATGTAAAATATTAAAAAAATAATAACTTTTTCAAGAACACGGTACGCGGTTCCTGAACGTTACAAATTAATCCAAAAATTATAAATTATGGAGCCCAGCGTCCTCGGTCATCAATCAATCCAAGCCACCCCAGTAGGTGAAGATCTAATCCACATTTAACACGATTAGTTCCTATCAATGGATCCATACTAGGATACTTCCTAAATGGGACCCAAATCCCATTCTGATTAGAATCAATGGTGGAAGAATCAATTATCAGATAGATAAAAGCGGGAATTTTTTGGATTTTAGATGGGAGTTGATAGATCCAGTGGGATTGGAGTTAGTTGGGTGGATTTGGTTATGTAATTATATTTAATTTATTTTTTTATATTTTATAAATTGTAAACTTAATTAATTTAATGTTTTTTAGATTTAAGTGGGTTGGAGATTTCATGTTGGACTAACTTTTTTAGGTGAATATTACATTTATTCACGGATTAAACTTTTTTGATTGTTTTTCATGGATTCACATTTAAAAAGGGATCTCTAGCGTATAATTTAGATACCATCGTAACACCTTCTAATCATAATTTTAATTTCTATATTTTATTAAATTCTAGTTACCTTTCCCTTCTCTTCAATAAAAAGATAAATTACTTTTTTACATAAAAAATCTAATATTGTTATCAAAATAAAATAAAATAAAATATATTTATAATAAAAAATATTAAAATAATATTTTTAATCAATGATGAAAAATATTAAAAAATCAAATACAAAGCTCATTATCAATATTAAAAATTTATTTTTTCTCATCGAATTACATCATATATACCATCTAAATAGAATAAATGCCATGTATTTGTTGGTGTATGTCAACATATGCTACTAGTTTTTCTCATTAAAAAAAATTTAAAAGCAATATAAAAATAATAAATTGTATCCCATGATCTTGGAAATTATACAAAATATTTGTGTGAAATTATAAAAAAAAATTAATACAAAATTTATTTTTTTATTCTTTCCAAGGTTAAAAAAATACTTTTATTATATGTATAAATATTTTTTTAAAAAAAATTATTATTTAACTCAACAATATTTTGACCATGGGGGCAAATAACTATTTTTGCTATTAAGAAGCAAGTGAATATTACTAAATTTCATTGATTTGAGAGGTAAAATTTTTTTTATCATGTTGGAAAATTTTTAAAAATTATAAAACTCTTGTAAAATTTTTTTAATAATTAATGGGTAAGTGAAAAAAAACTAAATCCTCAGGACTTCATTTTTTTCAATTAAAAATTAACATGATAATTTCAATAAATGGTGCGTCTAGCTGCAATGAAACACGCAAGGATTTTGGAGTTTTTGTTAATAATACAAAAATATGGTTTTTTAAACGCCCCTAGTTATTTGAAAAGTGGAAAAGTACATGGGAAATGCCGAGTAATGGGAGATGGGCACGCCCTCGAGGGAGAATTGGAGAAGGTGGGGAGAGACAAGGCATGCCCCAGTCACTCATGGAGGCAGCCAGCAGCAGTCTAGTGGGGTTTTGTGATATTATAAAAAGACGCAAGCGTGAAACCGAAGTTAAAAATGAGAAGCACATGGTATTCATTATGCTTGACTCACTCCCTTCTGCTCCTTCTGCTTGCTTTCTCTGTACTGAAACGTGCTCTTTGAAACTTGTTTCCAGCTGTGGAACATGCTCCTCTACCACTCTTGGCTCTCTAGAAATGCAATTAAACATGGAATTGTAATGTAACACTGATTCAAATCATATGTTGTTTGTGTTATCCGAGTTGTTTTAGGTTGGAAAATAAAAATATTGATTTTTTTTTAAACTGAACGATATTGGTATAAAAACATAAAAAAAATCCGGTTTTAGATTGGTCTTGGATTAGGTTCTAGACCAATAGATCACCAAATTAATTCAAGAGCTGGATTTTGTAATTGTGATAAAAAAAAATATAGAGAATCCTGAAACAAATTATTCAAAGCTAGTAAAGTTTGAATAAAATCCAGGGTTTAATCAGGTTATTTCTTTAACTAAATTAGTGGACATGAAACTCATGGCATGTGCTATAGATGCACTGTTTATTGATGATAAATTGCTAATATTCTAGCACTTCTCCCAAATTTCTTTGAGAAAAGATTGAACCTCACAGCAGTGGTGGGAGCTGACCTGAGATTTTCATCTACCATCCTAAGGCTCTATCGCCTAGGCCAGGCCTAGTCCATTGAATAATGCTACCCAACTTATTCTTGTTCATCATCTTTTACCTGGGATTTGGCCCAAATCAGTCATTCTTGAAG
The DNA here is from genome assembly GCA_026413675.1 of Populus pruinosa. Classification (NCBI taxonomy): domain Eukaryota; kingdom Viridiplantae; phylum Streptophyta; class Magnoliopsida; order Malpighiales; family Salicaceae; genus Populus; species Populus pruinosa. Next base: position 56,557,740 of record CM048592.1, read on the forward strand.
AACATTACACAATAATCCAACACAATCTGTGTATGGGGCCATTATAAAGTACTAGGCCCAACCAAGCTTTCTGTATCAGAAAAAAGTTCTATCCATGTCCTCACACGAATTTGCTCAATTGTGATTTGCTGATCTAATGATTTCTTCTCGGTGCTGCCTTACTCTGCTCTCTCCAAGCAAGCTTGATCTCATGAATTGTTGCCTGGATTCTTCATTGTTTCTCGGTGAGTGATTAATATAAAAGCCTTCGTGATTGAGATTGAAGCATGGAAAGCTTGAGAAAGTGAGAAGTAAGGAAGTAAGGCCTCATTGGCTAGTGAACACCTTTGTGGCTAGTGAACACATGATGTTAGAGATTAGAGTGTGGATTTATGTTTCCCAAAAAAAGAAAGGACGAGGAAATAAATTGTGGGAACTTGGTCAATTCACTTATATATATATATATATATATTAGTTTACTTCATTGCTTAGAGTTTATGTTTGCCCACTCACAATAAATTGTGGAAACTATAGGAATTGTATGCTATATATATCATTATTTTAAAACCTGGGGAGTTGACATGGGGTAGAGTTGATATCACAAATAAATAAAAAGGTTTGATTTGATGATAAAAAACATTAAAAAATAAAAATAATAGTATTTTAATAAAAAAACTAAAAACAAATGGGATAACATGTTGATGATCTAATTAGTAAATTAAAAGGGTGTTCAAGATAATAATTGTTTTTAAAATAATTTTTACATAAAAATATATTAAAATAATATATATATATTTTTAAAAATATTTTTAATTTTAGCAAATCAAAATTATAATTTTTTTTTAAAATTTAACAAAACTCTGATTAAAACTCCCGAAAACACCTCCCAAGTAACTAATATATATCCCCCGACATATACTGTTCAAATTGGAAAACAGAGCTGGTGTGTTTGAGGTACAGAAAAACTAACATTTAAGGATGATAACTCGAAAGTACAAATGAGATTTATTATGTTAAAAAAGAAGAAGAAAAGAGGTACAAATGGGATTACATTCACTTTAAAAAGATTCTCTTTATAAGAAATCATTATTTTCAGTATCACATGTTACCTTCTAAAAAAATAAAATAAAAATAAAATAATAGTAATAATAATAATATCACCTACTACCACACAAAACATCAATCTCATAAACAATACTCTTTTGTAATATTCATGGGAAAGTTTAGTATTTTAATATTTATTAAACTTTTAATTTTAAATTTTAATCTAATTATCATGAATCAGCTATGTATATATCATGAATAATTCATTTATAAATCTTGAAATTGAAAATTATAATTATTACAACAATCAATCAATCAAACCTTGTCTTAAAAAAAACATCCTACACTAAAATAAAGATTAAAGACAAAATAGTTGATGCCATGATAAGTCTAGACTTCTAAAGGGATAAACTTGGAAGACAAAGCCCCCCCAAACACCAAGAGATTCCTTACATCAGACTCTGACATTACAATACAACTCACTTACAACAAAAAAAACAATTGTTTTTTTTTTCTTTTTCAAAAGGTTCTCGAATAAGCAACCATTAAAATCAACCCAAACGCAAAGACATAAAGAACCCTCCTTTATATCCTTCTTTCCCGTTCCTTCCTCCTCAATCCCCCCTCCCCTTAAGATCCACCAAGAACACCAAAGCCCCATTTCTGAGACCTGAAAAAGGTCCAAACTTTGGTGCCAAAATGAGAGAAATTCTTCACATTCAAGGAGGTCAATGTGGGAACCAAATTGGGGCCAAGTTTTGGGAGGTGATCTGTGATGAACATGGGATTGATCAAACAGGGAAATACAGTGGAGACTCGGATCTTCAATTGGAGAGAATCAATGTGTATTACAATGAAGCAAGTGGTGGAAGATATGTTCCACGTGCTGTTCTTATGGATCTTGAACCTGGTACTATGGATTCACTCAGATCTGGTCCTTATGGACAGATTTTTAGGCCTGATAACTTTGTTTTTGGTCAATCTGGTGCTGGTAATAACTGGGCTAAAGGGCATTATACTGAAGGAGCTGAATTGATTGACTCTGTTCTTGATGTTGTCCGGAAAGAAGCTGAGAATTGTGATTGCTTGCAAGGTAAATTGTTTTAAAGAATTCTTTGTTCGGTGTTTTTGTGATGTTTTGAATAACGGGTTTTCTTTCTTTTGATTGGATCTTCATGGGTTTTGATTGTTTTGTGAGAACGTTGACGGGTTTGATTGGATCTGACGTTCGATTCAGGTTTATAGAGGTTTTTCTTTGTTTGCGAAATTTGCTGTTGATATTTTATTAAATGAACATGGGGGTAAATTTTTTATGCTTTATGCTGGTGCCTCCATTTCTTTTGTGCTTTCGTGGTTTTCAATGGCGTTTAAGTTGTAATGCTGGACCGAATCCTGTTTTCTGCTTCAGCTGACTGCTCCATATGCTATGCTAGTTCTGAATTTTTTCAGCTGGAAACTTGTGTTTTCGATTTTCACTTCTGAGAACAGATAACGAGAAAATTATCTTCCTGTACGTGAAGTAGCTCAAATGTTCTTTATATACTCAAGTGTAGTTCGACGCCTTCAGTTGCAAGTTTAGTTTCTGTCTTTTTCATGATTGTGGTTTTTGCTTGCAATTTTTCGCGTTCCTCTTAATGTATGGTCATTTAATTGCTGAGCTATTATTGTTATTAGGTTTCGAACTGCCCTTGCTTATTGATGCTACAGTTTTAGATTTCCTGCCTGTTTCAAGCTTCATTTAATAAATTTGGTGGAACAGGATTTCAAGTTTGCCATTCTTTGGGTGGAGGCACTGGTTCTGGCATGGGAACTCTTCTCATCTCTAAAATCCGGGAGGAGTATCCTGACCGCATGATGTTGACATTTTCTGTTTTCCCTTCTCCTAAGGTATCTGACACTGTTGTTGAGCCATACAACGCCACCCTTTCCGTCCACCAGCTCGTGGAAAATGCCGATGAATGTATGGTTTTGGACAATGAAGCTTTGTATGACATCTGCTTCCGCACTCTCAAGCTCGCTACCCCCACTTGTAAGTTAATTGAAACTGCTCTCCTTGAACTGAAAAACATAATTTAAAGATGTTAAATCTGGTATTAATTGAAAGGAACCATTTAGCTTTTCCTCCCAAAAAGTTGAAAATGAATATTGAGAAGGGCAACAATAATAAAATGCTTACTTCTATGTTGGCTTCTCCCTAGTTGTTCTCATTGGTGGTTGCCAAAAAATTAACTGCCCGTGACCTAGTTCTAATATTTTGAAGCAACATGATCTGACTCTGGTACCATGTTTTTGTTTTTCCATGTACCAGTTGGTGATCTTAACCACCTCATTTCTGCTACCATGAGTGGTGTCACATGCTGCCTTCGCTTCCCCGGACAGCTGAACTCTGACCTCCGAAAGCTTGCAGTTAATCTTATCCCATTCCCTCGCCTTCATTTCTTCATGGTTGGATTTGCACCCTTGACATCAAGAGGATCACAGCAATACCGTTCTCTGACTGTGCCTGAACTAACCCAGCAAATGTGGGATGCCAAGAACATGATGTGTGCTGCCGACCCACGTCATGGCCGCTACCTAACTGCTTCAGCCATGTTCCGTGGTAAGATGAGCACAAAAGAGGTCGATGAACAAATGATAAATGTCCAGAACAAGAACTCTTCATACTTTGTTGAATGGATCCCCAACAATGTTAAGTCCAGTGTCTGTGACATCCCACCTAGAGGTCTTAGGATGGCATCCACTTTCATCGGCAATTCAACTTCAATCCAGGAGATGTTCAGGCGTGTCAGTGAGCAATTCACAGCTATGTTCAGGCGGAAAGCTTTCTTGCACTGGTACACTGGTGAGGGTATGGATGAGATGGAATTCACCGAGGCTGAGAGTAACATGAATGATCTGGTAGCTGAGTACCAGCAGTACCAGGATGCAACTGCTGATGACGAGGAGTACGAGGAGGAGGAAGAAGAGGAAATGGGTGCTTAAGATAGCTTGAAATTCTTGTCGGCATGTCTGAAGTTTGTATTTTATTTGCTCTATTTAAGTGAGTGATTATGTTTCTGTTGTTAGGGGGTCAAATTAGATTGACCTGTTGATGTGAATGAGTTGTGGGTCCTTGTATTGTATTGGAGAATGGTTTTTGGTGACTGCTTTTGTTTTTAATCTTGATTGATGAATGATTGTATGTAGTGGGTGGATGTTGGGTAAATACTAATCGAGCTTAGTCCAATTTTTTCTAATGTAAAAAAGAAGCAGCCTGGGTGACAATTCAAGCAAATCCAAGTTAACATCTAACTCATGATTGAGATATTAAATTGAAATAATCTGTAAAAAAAGAAAAAAGAAATTCCAAAGTTTAAGGTCTAATATCTGAAAAAGCCCAAGCATGAAAAAAAAATCCCAAAAATATAACGTTGAACAGCTACAAGGCCAATAGAATACAAGCTTTTTAATCATGGTCGAAGTTTGCGAATTACAGATTCGTCCACCTGGAAAGCCTAGGCCAGAGTATCATCGGGAATGGATGGATTGGTTGCAAACAAATCACCAACTCGAATGAAACCTGGGCTCTGACTGGTTAAAGCAGCAATAGTGGCAGTAGGTCCATTGCCTACATTAAACTTAAAGTGAACTAGGCCAATGGGAAAAACACATCACCCTTTTGATGCAACTTCCAAACGAGCCTGTTTTCCGGGTTTGAGGTTACAAATCCAGCAATTAAGCTGCCTTCTAAGACGGTTGTAATTTCAGTTGCCCGAGGGTGTGTCTGGAGGGTTGATGTTCCTCCCGGCGCATAGTCTCCGCGACCCAATGCGAGCCCAAGAGTGTTCAGTCCAGGTATTTGGGCAATAGTGACTGTGAATCCAATGGGATTTGATGTGTTGGCAGGCACACGGAGTTCACTGGAGAAGAAATGGCTTGCATTTACCAGCTTCGGATCCATACAAGGTAGGCCATTAACTCTTACTGTAGTAACTAAAACATGGAATTGGTTAAGTGAAAACAATAAGTACCTCTACTACTTACTTTGTTAGAAAAATTATCAATCTGATTAGATCCCAACCTGAGCTAGTAGGATCGGCAACACAAAAATCTTGCAATGGACTAGGATCGGAGGCAGTGGCCGCACAAATGATGGCTAGAAAACTTGCAATAACCAACAAAATGTGGCTAGCCATATCAATTGCTTGAGGTAATAGCAAGATATTTGATGAACTGCAGTACTAATGAAGTGCATGTATCCATGCAGGAACTCTTATATATAGTGATAGATGAACAGTCCAAGAACTGGCCTTCGAAGGAATTTGTGCCGTCCAATGCCTCCATATGTTGTAAAAAGAGCGTAGCATGGTTAATATGAAGATGCCAGCACGTGACTCACAGTCCGAGTCACATCATCCCTGCTGGCTAGACCAGTAAACTATTTATGCAAAGTAAAGAAGCTTAAAGAAACTGGAGAGAGAGTTTGAAGGTCTTTGATTTTGTTTTCCTGCTCTTTGTTTGTATGCATACCAGGTGTCTTTAAATAGATTTTTAGTTTAACAGAGATAGAACAGAACTACAACAAATATCCTTTTTGTTTGTCAATACAGTACATGATATATATTTTGAATTGAAAACTTGTTATCAAATGTGTATGAGAGTGTGGTAATAGGTAGTTTTTAAAGTGATTTTTATTTCAAAACACATCAAAATATTTTTTTTTAATTTTTTTTTAAATTATTTTTGACATTAATATATTAAAATAATATGAAAACATAAAAAAATTATTAATTTGAAGTAAATAAAAAAATAAATTTTTTAAAATTTTTTCAAAAGCGTTTTCAAATCACAATGCAAAACACAATCTCGTCTATTTCAGGAGTCAGATGAATTTGAAAAGGTCTTATTGACTTGTTCTTCTACATGCCCCTAGGAACGAACATTGAGACTATCACGCAAGAGAAGAAACTGAGTAGAAGACATTGGCTTTGTAAGTGCATTTGCATACTGATCCTTGCTGGAAACAATTAAACATAAAGTTGACTATGTAGAACTTGATCACAAACATAATAGAAGTCAATTTCAATATGTTTTGTGCAAGCATGAAATAAAGGATTGTTGGTCAAATAAGTAGTTTTTATTGTCACACCAAAGAATTGGAGAATGTACAAGCTGAATATGAAGATCAATAGCAAGGATTTTATCCATTAAATTTCCGCAGCAACATTTTCGAGAGCCTCACATTTAGCTTCAATACTACTTCGATCAACAGTTTGTTGTTGTTTGCAGCCCCATGAAAGTAAATTTTTGCTTAGATAAACACAATATGCACCAACTGATCATCTATCATCATGATCAGATACCCTATCTACACAGCTGAACATATAAAGTTTAAGAGCAATAATGGGTTGAGTTAATAACGCAAGAGAAATTATGTTTTTCAAATAGCATAAGATATGTTTTACAGCTCCCAATGTGATTCAAGTGGGTGATGCATATATTTTCTAACCTTGTGAATTGCAAATGCAACATCAAGGCGAGTGAAGGAAAGGTATTGCAGTCCTTCAATTATGTTGCGATACATATAAGGGTTATGAAAGGTATTCAATCAGACTTTGTTAATGATTGTGAAGTGGACATGGGAGTTAGGCATGACTTTGCTTTATCCATATTGCTAAGGATAAGGAGATCCAGAATGTAATGTTGTTGAGATAAATGTAAGCCATCAATGCTTCTTATTGCTTCAATGCCTAAGAAGAAGCTCAATTTACCAATGTCTTTCATTGCAAATTTGTTCTACAGCAAGCTAATTACACGATTAATGGCATGAATGTCAGCATCATCTAGAATTATTTCAACGACATAAATCAAAAAGTAAATAAGTGTTATGCCTTGGTGATAAACATATAGGGAATGATCTGCCTGACTGCTTACAAGGCCAATAGCTTGTAACTGATCAGTCAACCGAGAGAACCATACTCGTAGTGCCTAACAAAGATTGTAAAGAGACTTTTGTAGCTTGCAGACGTGGTGTGACAATTAAGGATGAATGAATCCTATGGGTTTAGTCATGTAGACATCCCCTTGTAAATGTCCATAAAAGAAAGCATTTCGCACATCAGTTTGACAAAGATGCCAGCCGTGAGAGATTGTTAGGGATAATATCAACCTAGCAGTGGGTGGTTTAACCATGGGACTAAATATCTCACCAAAATCAACACTACCCTCATGTCGATGAAATCTTTTTGCGACCAAACATGCCTTGAAATGTTCAATACCACCATAAGCTTTTCTTTTAATTTTGTACACCCATTTGTAACCAACTAGATTGGCATTAGGTGATTTAGGAACCAGAGTCCAGGTTTTATTAGCTAACAAGGCATCAATATCCTTGTTCATAGTTTCATGCTAATGATGTTGCTTAATTGCAGTTGATTAATAAGTTGGTTCTTGGTCTTTTTATTGGATTGTGGCCATAAGTGTTTTGGGAATAAGATAATGAATGTGGTGATCAGATATGATTTTTGGTTTATGGATGTTATTCTTGCTTCTTGTGACCATGAAGTGTATGTTTTGATGTTGCTGCAGAGGTAAAGAAGGTAAGTTTATGGATGTTATTCTTGCTTTTTGTGACCATGAAGTGTATGTTTTGATGTTGCTGCAGAGGTAGAGAAGGTAAGGCAGAGAGAATTAGACTATTCTCATACTGAGATTGATTACCATTCCTAATAGAGGAGCCAAAATCAACATGAAGATCAATTGAAGGGCTTGGCGGTGAGGCCATATGTAGATGGCTTGGTGCTTCACTCTGAATAATTATACCTGCAGAAATAAAAGAACTAGAGGATGGAAAGATAATAGGATTGAATTTTGGGATGGATGCAACAAACTTAGGAATTCTATATGGATAAAAAGATTCATCTAAGCATTTGTAACATCGATGACCAGTACTATACCTAACAAATATGCAGTTTTTGGATAGAAAATCCATTTTGTGTCTATTGTAACGACATAAATAGAGGTGGCAAGTAAAAAATGGTAATTTGGTTTGTGATTGTGGGCCATTTTGTACGAGGAAGGATTTTTTAAAACTAGATTAGGCAATCTATTAATATTAAAAATAGCAGTTAAGAAAAAAATCTTTCCAAAATATTTGTGGTAATTTGGAATGAGTAAGTAATGTTAAACCTACTTCAACAATATGTCTGTGATGCCTTTTAATTGTACCAGTTTTGTGATGCCTTTTAATTGTACCAGTTTTTTGATGGGTATAGGAACAAGTTATTTGGTGATTAATTCTTGATTATGTAGATATTTATTCAGACAATAATATTCACCACCCTAATTTGACTAAAAGGCCTTAATTTTAGTATCAAATTACTGTTCTGTAACTTTTTGAAAACATATAAAAATTTGATATGCATGGGATTTGAGTTTCAAAAGAAAGAGGTATAAGTATTTAATTATATCATCTAAAAAACTAATATAATAATGTGCACTAGTGGTAGATAAAATAGGAACAGAACCCTAAACATCTTAGTATATTAATTCTAATGGTTTCAACATAGAAACATGAACATGTTTAAAGGGCATATTGTTTTTATTTTGGTGAGCTAGTGAAATAACTTTATTGACGACTAGAGGAGAAGCATGACCTAGATAACAGTGCCTAATATTGGTAGACACATAAATACTTAATAAACCTTGAGGTTGAAGATAAGCAAGAGACTATTATTAAGTGGACCTTGATGTAGGATATTTTCCAATTAATCTTTCACAAGGAAAAAAAAAGGCATGAAACTCGAAGAAAATATTATTGTTTAGACAAAAATGATGAAAAAAAAGGAGAATTTTTTGAATTTCAAGGACAAACAAAATTTGATTAAGCACAAAGGACTTTGAAATATAAAACAAAGTTGAAGTTCTAATTTGTAGTAAAGTTCCTCTAGAGAGACAATATTAGAATGAAAGGTATTATGAAAGCCAAGGAATCGTAATCTTGGCCAAGTCCCGCAAACATATAAGTGATTATGTCATCAACCGTGAGTGGTTATCTAGCAAGAGCAATTTGGATAGCCTTTGCACTTGAAATGTTTAAGGAAAATGTTTGCTCTAAAACAAGTTGGACCTTATGAGATGTTGTATAAGAAATGATTTAAGTGAGGACATCTTTGGTGAGTGAGGCATTGATGGTGGCGAGGATTAGAGAATCTTGATGAAACCATTGAATATAGTAAGTGTCATAATCTATTTTTGGGTCCCCGTGAAAAAAAAAGTTAAAAAGAAAAGAAAAATTAATTAAATATAAAAATTCAAAAATATATTATCAAAAGAATATAAGAGTGAAAAGAGGATGCCTGAATGCTAAAAAAAAGTCCAAATTGGTTAAGGAGATTTAAAAATATAAAGATTGAGATTTGATAGTATTTTCCTGACTGATAAGAGCTCTGTTGACAAAGAAAATTCAATTTGAGGAAAAATAAAGTCTAAAATGAGATATTTAGGGACTTAATTAAATTTTATTGAAGGTTTAATTGAATTTATAGAGGGTTTGATTGAAATAAAAATTGATTTTGAAGTTAATTTGGGTTTTAAATGGAGAAAATTAAAGTTCTAGGTCAAATTATAATTTTTTAAAATTAATTTGATCAATTCAAGAGCTTAATTTTAGAAATATTAAAGTTTGATGGTTAATTAAGGACTTAATTAAAGAAATCCAAAACTAATAACCAAATTGGAAAAGGCGTGTAAATAGAGGGGCTGCAATTAAAACCGAATCAGGGGTCAAATTGAAGAAATTAGAAGTTTATTGATCAATTGAGAGTGAAATTGTACTAATTCGAGATTAAGGATCAATTTAAAAAAGACGACCAACTTAAAAGCCAACGATTGAATTTGGCATGGATGTAATTTAATTGATTTTTAAAATCAAAATTTGTAATTAAGGATTCGATTAAACAAATCATAAATTGAGGATTGATTTGTATTTTCACATAAGTTTGACGTCGTTTTCATTTAAATGAAACTACATGTTTTCCTCGAAACTACATCATTTCATTCATTTAAAAAAAAAAAAAAGAAGAAGCAAAAACGGTATCGTTTTGAATGACACCATATATCTTCTTCTTCCCCTTGATGCTTAGAGAACAAAGGAAGAAGAAGAATTTTCTCCCCTATTTCTCACCTCCTTCTCTTCCCTCGAGGACTCAAAAAGACACTGACACAACCCGCTTGCTTGCTACGTGGTGGAAGAATGGAAGGGACGTACCTTTTGGACAGTTTGGACCTCTCTCTCCCTTTTGTTTTTAGTTATAAATACAGAAGGGAGAGCACAAAGAAAATAGGATGAAAGAGGGAGAGAGGAAGGGGAGAGAATAATAGAGAAAGAATAAAAAAAAATAAGAAGAGAGAAAGAGATGAAGAGAAAGAAAACAGGGAAGAGGAAGAAGAAGAAACCGACACCCACCTACCATCCTCAACTCCCTAATCGCACCATTGGCCATTGTGAACCACTAGTAATGCCACTTCAAGTAAATGCCTCCTTCCTTGTTGTTTGTTTCCTTACTGGTGTCACTTGTGTTGTTGCATAGCAAAACATGAATGAACATGAATATTTCATGTTCTACTACAAAATTCAGCATGGGTTGGTTACTATGTTGATACACAGTAACTAGCTTGTTTTGGGCCTGGACTGGGACATCAGTCCAGCCCATAGTAGATGGGCCGGATTCGGCCCAGCTTAGAAAGGATGAGCCAGGCCTGACCTAGTTTTTTTTTTTTTTACTATTTCTCCATATGTATTGTTTTACGCTATTTTGTTTAATCTCAGTTTGTTTTTTGTCATTTAAAAAAAAAATCCAGTATTAAAATACCCTATTTTCGTGAAAACTTCCAAAAATATAAAAAATCTAAAAATAAAAAAATATTTTTGTGCATACAACCAAGTATCTCAAAGCTAAAAAATCATATTGTGTTTTTCATATACCAAAACATATATTTTAGCATGCATTTTGAATTTAATCATCAGTTTATTAAAGTCAATAGAACATTGGTCAACATTGCAAAAACAAACAAAAATTTTATTTTGTTTTGTTTTAGTATTAGGGATTATAAATTTATACATAAAACATATTCCCGATATTAAAAAAATATGTTTTTTTATTGGCAACATATAACAGTTAGGTTTTTTATTCTATAAGATAAGAATCTCCTTACAGAGGAGGACTTTTCTTAAATCGTAGTCAGACCGACAATTAGAAACCTCATCAAGATTTTAGATTTTATCAGACAATAAAACAATGTAACTTATCTTAGGTTGGGCATCATTGGGTTGCTAATACCTTTTCTTTATACAACCAATTTTTGTACCTGATCTCTGAGACTATTTAGGATTCCTATTGACTAGAATACAAGGTAGTGACTCCCATTCAAATTTTTCACTAATAAGAAACAAGAATTCTTTATCTCTCCATACTTGCCAATAAACACCATTACATTTTTTCTTGAGGGTGGACGATCGTTGCGATGTCGCACACGTGCGACAGAATGACGACTCCATTGGGGACCTTGTGGACTAAGCTTTGTTTTGTCTGATTTTTATGTTATTATTATGGTTTATGTGTATTTTTAATAGGCATTTCTTTATGTATTTCTTACACGCTTTAATTTCTGTACATATTTGTTCATTGTATATTTAACATAGGTAAAACAGAATTGCAACAAATATTCTATTTATTTGCCTGTATAGGATATACATTGGTAATTGAAAACATGTTATTTTTATCTCCTCTTGTTATCTTTATATCCTCTATTTCAAGAGTCTACTGAATTTGAAAAGGTCTCATTGATCTATTCTTCTACACAAAGGAATAGATAAGGCAATTAAACTATTTCATCATTGTAAGTGTTTTGAAAAATTACAAAATGAGCTTTTACTCATTCTTGACTTATTTTCATCTCAAATCACCTTAATGTTTTTTTGTTTTTTTATGAATCTTAATAAATTTATTTTTAATTCAAAATACCATGTAATCACTCTAAAAATATAAAAAATATAAAATATAAAAAAATCATTTAAACCTCAATCTACCTTTTTCGGTAGGTTAAAAAATAATATTATCTTCATTGAACTTCTCTTTCAAAGTGAATTCATTGACTATAGAACCAAAATCATTCTCCCTTGAATATTATTTAATTATTTTCTTTCTACTCTCTTAATAATATTTAAGGATTGAAACATGAAAAAACTAAGTATGAGACCAAAATATAAAAAGCTAAAACAAAAGGAGCAAACAATAGATAAACTTGAAAGGTCAAATTGAAGTTTTTAATGCTAAAAGTAAGAGAACGTTCTTACTTTTTATGTAAGATTTGGTCATGTTCTTTCAATTGTTTTATCTTATAACCTAAAATTTTATTTTCTAATATTGATCTAACTGATTAGTACTTAAAAGTATATTTTTATCAAGGTTTTATATCATCATTTTGCGCTTGAAGTACCATTAAATTCCTTAACTAGAGCATGTTTTATAATAACATATCCAATAATATAAGATATCTTTAATTTATGGTAAATGTTTATCTTAAATGCAGGTCTATCACGTAAATAAAATGATTGATTGAGGAGATTAACTATTAAAAGTGAAAGGATAAAGAAAAGGCTAAGTTTAGAAAGGAGATGTTGATTCATTCTAAACTAGTTTAGTCCAAACTGGAAAATTGTTCAGTCATTGGGTCATATTTAGAGCTGTAGATCTTAAATTTTAGTTTGGTTTATATGGTTAGAAAGCTAAGATATAAACTTAAAAAATTCATGAAGACCAAAAGATAATTTCTTAAAAGTCCAAATGCTAAGACTAGAAGTCCAAATGCACCAATTTATTTTTTGTTGGAAAGCTGAGACAATTTCCTAGAGCTTTCATGAAGACCATCTATTCAAATTTTGATGTTAGGAATGACGTTTTGTTCAGACAAGAAAACAAGGATTGTCACTAAGTCGAGATGTGGTCACCTACTCAATAATTAGTCATCAAATCTTTTCATTAATTTCTTTTTTATGTCTTTCATTTCCTTTACTATACGTATATAATCATGTTCGTCTTTTGTTTATTTATGTTTCTCTTATTCATTATATTTAGCTAAGTTTATTATGTTAAAGTGAAAATGTTACACTAATGATGTAAGAATAAGTATACAATAAACTCGATATGTGATTAGTACTTAAAAGTGCATTTTTATCATGGTTTTATATCATCATTTTGCACTTGAAATATCAATAACTCCTTAACTAAAACATGTTTTATAATAATATATCTAATAATATAAGATACCTTTAATTTGTGGTAAATGTTCATTTTAAATGCAGGCCTATCACATAAATGAAAGGATTGATTGATGACTTTAAGAACTTAAATTGCAAGGGTAAAGAGATGATCAAATTTAGAAAAGAGATGTCGGTGCAATCCAAACTGGAACACTGTTCAGTAATTAGGTAATATTTGGAGTTACAAATCTCAGATTTAGGTCCAATTTATATGGATGGAAAGGTAAGACATAGGCCTACAACTTTCATATGGAGCCTAAGATCTAAAAAGGCCATTTTCAAGTCCAAATTGTAGCAACAACAAAGAAGCCCGAATCTGTCTTCCAGCCCGAGCACTGTTTGGTATTTTGGCCATATCTAGAGTTCTAGAAGTCCAAATGAGCTGAATTGTTTACACAAGAAAGCTGAGACATTTTCCTACAACTTTCATGTTTTCAACTGGCTCCAATTTTGACGTTATCAATGACGTTTTGGGCAGACAAGAGAAGATAAGGATTGTCACTAAGTCAAGACTTATCCACCCACTTATCAATTAGTCATCAAATCAATAGTTTCCAATTTTGGCCTATAAAAGGAGGCATTTGCCATGCATTTAGGCATCTTGGTTTCTAGATCAAGATCATACTCTTGCTTTCTCTCTTTGTATTTTTTGTAATGCTTGGTTTCTAGATCAAGATCATACTCTTGCTTTCTCTCTTTGTATTTTTTGTAATGCTTATGCTTTACTTTCATTAATATCAAGTTTATGCTTTTCATTTCCTTTCATTTACTTAGCTAACTTTCATCTTATTTATGTTCTTATTTTGTTTATTTATTTTTCTTTCTTTCATTATGTCTAGCTAAGTTTATTATGTCAAGGTGAAAAGGTTATACTGATGGTGTAAGAATAAGTATAGTGTAAACTTAATATGGACTTTGATGTTTGATACTAACATGTTTTATATTTGTTATCTTGTTCACTCTTTAATACTTTGCTTGTTAAATAACTAATCTTGATTTATGTTGTATAACACTTGGTACAACAAATGCTTGGCACTTTCATAGCCCATAATATATGGTATGACCGACACCTGAGCTATGAAAGGAACTTGATTTGTTGTTAACATAAGTTATAATCATGAATGCTTGACGAGATTTACAAGTATTAGCATTAATTGAATAAGATGACTAATGTAATCATGTTAACAATATATAATCTGATTGGAACCTCCTTTGTGTGTGGTTTCCAATTCAATAATAAGAGTTTATACTATACTTGTTTGATATACCATTAGTGGAACCTCTAACCTTGACATTTGTTATTACTATTGTTTAATCCTTACATTAATTTTTCATCTCCAAGTTCTCATCATCTTCTTCTTCCTCTCTTTCTTTACTACTACTACTACTACTACTACTACTACTACTACTATTATGATTATTATTATTATTGTTGTTGTTGTTATTGTTGTTGTTATTGTTATTGTTGTTGTATTATTGTTATTTATAATTTGTATAATTAACCTCCTTGTGGTTCGACCCCGGTCTTGCCGGGTTATTTATTACTTCGACACTCCTACACTTGGGAGAAGACATCAATCTTTTGGTTGTGTCAAGTTTTTGGCGCCGTTACCGGAGAGGTAAGTTGATGTAACCATATTATTCGATAGTTTCACCCATATTTACCTAATGTTTTGTCCATGTTTTATATGTAAAATTCCTTGATATTCTTTATTTTATGTTTTGAAGGCACTTTTGGATGAAAAATGCAAAAAGGAGTAAATTGGAGATAATTGGCAGATTTGACGTTCAGTCAATGTTTTGTGCAGAGCGTGAGTTCTAGAGATCGAAATGAAGTGATTCTAGTGGAAATAAAAAGCTAACATCCATACCTTTCTGGAAATGTAATGCAAGAAAAATAAAAAGAGGAAGATCATGGAAATCACATCCTTCAAAGTCAAATCTCGCATTCTGCCACTGTTGACCTTTGTCTATTCAAAATTCAATATCTGGAGCTATAGAAGTCCAATTTATGCAAACTCAATTTTTTTGGATTCCTGACTCAAAGGAATATAAACGCTCCAAATTTCATCCCAAAACGAAGTCATATGAGGGAGATATGATTTTTCAAAGATGACAAATGAATTCTGCCAACAATCAGGTTTCGTGAAGAAATGAGTCCAAATTACGTTTCGAAGCTTCTAAACCGTCATCCAAGTTTTTATATCAGCAATTTAGCTCCTCTAAGTCAGAGTTTGAAGATTTCATGCAAGGCTATTTCTTTTTTTTAGGGAAAATAGTTATAGAAGTACTTAAATGTCAATTGTCAACTTAAGGGAGGACTACTTTGTAAATTAAGAACTAGGGTTTCTTAGCATATAAAAAGAAAGAGAGAGAGGAGAGAAGGGGGGCAGCAGCCAGAAGTGAAGAAACACAAATTCTCTCCTCTACAAACCCAAAAAATCATGCTCTCTTCATTCTTTAAGAGTAGTTGTTCAATGGTTATGCAAGGCTAAGCTCTTTTCTTGGTTGCAAGGACACAACAAACCTTCGGATTTCAAGAACCGTGAGATTTATTCTTCTTTTTATTTTCAGTTTATATTATGAATAAGTATGGTTGTTTTCCTATGCATATTTTCTATGATTGTTGTTGATAATTGCTAGAGCGGAACTCTAAGTTATTATTGTGAACAATTTATTGCTAAGTTTGATATCAAAACCGGAGTTGTGATGTATGAACTTGTGAAGCAACTAAGCTTGATAATTGTGGCGGAACTACATTATTAAACTTAGGGAAAACACTCAAATATCTAGTTCTTAGGGCTGCCATTGAACTAAATCATTAATGCGGACATTGTGATTATTTGTTGGTTAGGGTTAATTATACGGCGGATCCGTTAATTAACCAACATTAAGAAAAGATAAAAATTCAGAATATAAATTGTAGTTTTGTTTCAAGGATCGGTTCTAATTTCCATTGGTGGATGTGTGCTTGCAACCAAGGTTTGTTTTCTTGATAAATTTCGATTTCAATTGATTTTGTTTGCTAGTTTAATTTCTTCCATAATTTAGATCATCACAAATCAAAACCCCCCAATTGCATAACGTATAGCATAAAAATCTGAACTAAATCTTCCTTGTGGGATCGACCCCTTGCTTGCTCTATACTATCTTGTGTGTTGTGTTTTAAGCTAGGGTAATTAATTTGTGCGACCACGACATTGCAACAAATTTTGGCGCCGTTGCCGGGGAAGTAATTTTAGTTGATTCTTGTGCTTGTACTGTTATTTTTAGTTGCTGTGATTTTTTATTTATATTTCTGAAAAAAAAAGAGAAACAGAATTTTTTCTTGCAGCGGTACTGTTTATTTGCGGTGGCGGTACTGTTCAAAACAGAATTGTTTATGGAATTAGGTTTCAACTTTTCTTTTCCTGAAGGAAAACGACGTTCTGAACAAAACTACTACTACTAGCCCCACCCTATTGAGGCCAAATTCCACTGTTTTCTAAGGGTTTTAGGTAGTTTTAGTTTTCTAGCGTAGGATTTTCGTACAATTTGCATTGTTTTCGGTCTCTTGTGTGATTGGTTTCTTTTGAGTTTTCTTGATGATTTATGCCAGTAACCCGTTCTACTAATGAAATTCAAGTGCAGTTGGATCTCGAAATAGAAAAAACTTTACGCAGGTTACGCAAGGAAGCTTGCCTCAACACCATGGCTATTGCACGACAATAAACACTCAAGGAGCTTGCTACTCCTAACGTGGAAAATCAGCTACTATGCATAAACATTGACAATAATGTAAACTTTGAGCTCAAATCAGGTTTTATACATTTGTTACCAATATTTAATGGTCTTGCAGGAGAAGATCCTCATACTCATCTCAAGGAGTTCCATATGGTTTGTGTTGGCATGAAACCGAATGGAGTTGATGAAGAACAAGTTAAGTTGAAAGCTTTCCCTTTCTCTTTAAAAGGGCCAGCAAAGGCATGGCTTTTCTCTATTCTCCCAGGATCTATTGGAACTTGGAATGCCATGAAAAAGATTTTCCTTGAGAAGTATTTCCCAGCATCTCGAGTTGCCAACATAAGGAAAGAAATATGTGGGATTCGGCAATCTCATGGAGAGACACTCTCCGAGTATTGGGAAAGATTTGAGCAACTATGCATTCAATGCCCTCATCATCAAATACCCGATCAACTGCTCATTCAATATTTTTATGAAGGATTGATGCCTACTGACCGTAGTATCATTGATGCTGCAAGTGGAGGCGCATTGGTGGATAAGACACCTAAGGCTGCACGCCAATTGATCTCAAACATGGCAGCTAACTCAAAACAGTTTGGCACTCGTGGAGACTTCTCCAACAAACGAGTAAATGAGGTAAGTATTTCTAACCTTGAAAATAAAGTTAATGATCTTACTTCTCTTGTGCGTTCTTTGGCTTGTGGAAATGTGCAGCAGGTGAAAGTTTGTAGCATATGCTCCTTACAAGGACATGCTTCAGATATGTGCCCAACAATGCAAGAAGATTACAGTGAACAAGCTCATGCAATTGATGGAGCATTCAACGGACAGCCCCAGCGTAAATATGATCCTTTTTCCAACACGTACAATCCCGGATGGAGAGATCATCCCAACTTACGCTATGGCAACCCATCCCAACAAGGAAATCAAGGCCGACAATTCCATCCCCATGGATTTCAGCCCCAACAGAATTATCAAGCAAGACAACCCCCTCCATTCACAAACTCCAATGTTACGGGGTCGTCATCCAATGATGATCTTCGTGAGATGATGAAAACTTTGGCTTCTAATACTGTTACCTTGCAACAAAATGTCATGTCTTTTCAACAGGAAACAAGGTCAAGTATTCACAACTTGGAGAAGCAAATGGGGCAAGTAGCTTCAAGTGTAGGGAAATTGGAGGCACAAATGAACGGAAAATTGCCCTCCCAAGCATTGAATCCAAAAGAGAATGTTAGTGCGATGATGCTAAGAAGTGGGAAAGAACTTGAAGAGAAAAGGTCAAAACAAATTGAGATGGAGGAAGAAGAAGAGATAGAAACTGAATTGAGTACAAAGAAGGAACATCATCCTCCTTCACAAACTAAAACATCGACCAACACTCCAAAGGTAACTCCTCACTCAATGAATTCCAGTTTTAAAGCAATTCCACCCTTTCCTGTGAGTTCTTCTAGGTCAAAGAAAGAGGACAAAGAAAAAGAGATTTTAGAGGTTTTCAAAAAAGTAGAACTCAACATTCCTTTACTTGATGCTATCAAGCAAATTCCCAAGTATGCTAAATTTTTGAAGGAGTTGTGTACTACCAAGAGAGCTTTCAAATTGAAAGGTCATGAAATGGTAAGTATGGGTGAAGTTGTGTCTGCTGTTGTTCAAAAGAATATGCCTTTGAAGCAAAAGGACCCAGGTGCGTTTACTATCCCATGTGTTATTGGTAATGCTAGTTTCAAGAGGGCCTTGTGTGATTTAGGTGCATCCATTAGTGTTATGCCCAAACATGTTTATGATTCTCTTAGTCTTGAGCCTTTGCATAAAACTAGCATTGTAATACAACTTGCGGATCGTAGTTTGGTTTACCCACTTGGTGTGATAGAGGATGTCCTAGTCAAGATTGATACTTTGGTTATTCCATGTGACTTTTATATTCTTGATATGGAACATGATTCTTGTGATTCATCAACCAGCACTCCTATATTATTTGGAAGACCATTCTTGAAAACTGCCAACACAAAGATTGATTGTGGTAAGGATACCTTGTCTATGGAGGTAGGAGATGAAAAAATTGAATTCAATTTTCATGATGCAATGAAATATCCTTATAGCAATATTTATTCTATCACATACTATGACCAGATTGATAAGTGTGTGCAGCAAGTTTGTGATTTTGATTGCGAAGATGGATTAAGCATAGCTTTGAGCTATGGCTATGATTTCACCAAGATAGAAGAGATGGAGAGGCACATATATGTTCCCTAAAACATGCACGAATCAGTATTGGCCTTACAAGCTTTACAAACCGTTCCCCATGGTAATGTCTTTATTGATTTATTACTCTCACATAAAAAGCTTTTGCCATCTATTTTACAGGCCCCCGAGTTAGAATTAAAACCTTTGCCTGATAATTTGAAGTATGTATTCATTGGCGACAATAATACACTTCCTGTTATCATAGCAAAAGGTTTGACAAGTATACAAGAGGAAAAACTTGTGAAGTTGTTGTGTGATCACAAAACTGCCATTGGATGGACTTTAGCTGACATCAAGGGCATTAGTCCCTCAATGTGTATGCATCACATACTATTGGAGGACAACGCAAAACCAACAAGGGAACTGCAAAGGAGGTTGAACCCACCTATGATAGAGGTAGTGAAAGCTGAAATTTTAAAACTGTTAGATGCAGGAGTCATTTACCCCATCACTGACAGTAAATGGGTGGCGCCAATCCATGTGGTGCCTAAAAAGACTGGAATCACATTGGTGAAAAACAAAATGATGAGCTCATTCCTACTCCCATCTCGAGTGGATGGAGAATGTGTGTTGATTACAGAAAGCTCAATCTTTCTACACGCAAAGATCATTTCCCATTACCATTCATAGATCAAATGCTTGAACGCCTAGCAGGTAAGTCTTTTTATTGCTTTCTTGATGGATATAGTGGATACAATCAGATTGTTATTAATCCTGAGGATCAAGAAAAAACTACATTTACTTGTCCATTTGGTACATATGCATATAGGAGAATGCCTTTTGGTCTTTGTAATGCTCCTGCAACTTTTCAAAGATGCATGATGAGTATTTTTTCTAACTATGTTGAAAGAATAATCGAGGTTTTTATGGATGATTTCACGGTGTATGGTGATTCTTTTGATAAATGTCTAGAAAATTTATCTTTGATTCTAAAAAGGTGCATTGAAACAAACCTTGTCTTGAACTATGAAAAGTGTTATTTTATGGTAGAACAAGGAATAGTTCTTGGGCATGTTGTGTCTTCACGTGGATTACAAGTTGATAAAGCTAAGATAGATGTTATTTCATCATTGCCTTACCCCTCATACGTGAGGGAAGTTCGTTCTTTTCTAGGTCATGCAGGTTTCTATCGACGCTTTATCAAAGATTTCTCGAAGATTACAGCACCTTTGTGCAGACTATTAGCCAAAGAAGTGGATTTTGTGTTTGATCAAGCCTGTAAAGATGCCCATGATGAGCTTAAGAGACGTGTCACATCTGCCCCTATCATCCAACCACCAAATTGGGATGAACCTTTTGAGATAATGTGTGATGCGAGTGACTATGCAGTAGGAGTTGTGCTTGGGCAAAGAATTGGGAAGAATTTGCATGTTATCGCCTACGCTTCTCGCACGTTGGATGGAGCACAATGCAATTACCATACAACTGAAAAAGAACTTTTTGCAGTGGTTTTTGCTCTTGAAAAATTCAGGTCATATCTACTTGGTACAAAAGTCATTGTTTTTACTGACCATGCAGCTCTCAGGTATCTTTTAAAGAAGAAGGAGTCTAAACCAAGACTGATTAGGTGGATCTTGCTTTTACAAGAATTCGATCTTGAGATCAAAGATAAAAAAGGTGCCGAAAACCATGTGGCTGATCACTTGAGTCGACTGAGGACCGATGATATTCCAACTGAAACAATAAGAGAAACATTTCCTGATGAACAGTTGTATATGTTGCACTCCTCTACAAGACCATGGTATGCTGATTTGGTGAACTATTTAGTCACTAAAGAATTCCCTCCAGGTTTGTCTACATCCCAAAAGGACAAGTTACGAGCTGATGCTAAATATTATTTTTGGGATACTCCTTACTTGTGGAAATTTTGTGTGGATCAAGTAGTAAGGAGATGTGTACCACAGGATGAATTTCATTCCATTCTCACTTTTTGTCATTCTCATTCTTGTGGTGGGCATTTTGGAGCAAAAAGAACAGCCCACAAGGTACTTGAAAGTGGTTTCTATTGGCCTTCTATTTTTAAAGATGCATATCACTTCTGCAAATCATGTGAAAAATGCCAAAGAACAGGTAATATCACTCATAAAAATCAAATGCCTTTAACAAATATTCTTGTAAGTGAAATTTTTGATGTTTGGGGTATTGACTTTATGGGTCCATTTCCTTCTTCTTTTGGAAATCTTTATATTCTTCTTGCTGTTGATTATGTGTCCAAATGGATTGAGGCGAAAGCCACACGAAGTAACGATGCTAAGGTTGTTTTAGATTTTGTCAGGACTCACATATTTGATAGGTTTGACATCCCTAAAGCTATCATCAGTAATCGTGGCACTCATTTCTGCAATCGTTCCATGGAAGCATTGCTACGCAAATATCATGTGACTCATCGAACATCCACAGCATATCATCCGCAAACGAATGGCCAAGCTGAAATTTCCAATCGAGAAATCAAGTCCATTTTGGAGAAAACAGTGCAACCTAACCGACGAGATTAGAGTCTACGCCTTGGAGATGCACTTTGGGTTTATAGGAGTGCTTATAAATCACCTATAGGAATGTCACCTTATAGAATGATTTATGGGAAAGCATGTCATCTACCGGTGGAGCTTGAACACAAAGCTTTTTGGGCCATTAAACAATGCAACATGGATTATGATGCTGTTGGGATTGCAAGAAAATTGCAACTGCAAGAGTTGGAAGAAATTCGAAATGATGCTTACGAGAATGCAAGAATTTACAAAGAAAAGACTAAGAATCTTCATGACCGATTGCTTACAAGAAAGGAATTTCATGTTGGAGACAAAGTCCTTCTTTATCATTCGCGTTTAAAACTTTTTCCTGGAAAATTGCGCTCTCGTTGGATTGGACCCTTTATTGTTTCTAATATTTTTCCTTATGGTGCAGTTGAAATTACAAGTTTAGAAACCAGCAAAGTACTTAAGGTCAATGGACATCGTTTGAAACCTTTCTATGAAGGTTGGACGGCAGAACTCACCGCTTCTGTAGAGTTAGCTGAACCAATCTATAAAGAATGAGCATGCCACCTGTCAAGCCAATGACATAAAACAAAAGCGCTTACTGGGAGGCAACCCAGCACACAAAAAGAAAAATCAGATTTGCTCTCTTTTTCCTTATCTTTTTTTTTTTTGCATTTTAATTTATTTTCTGTCATTCTCTTATGTTCCTTTGCTTTTATTTCAACATTGAGGACAATGTTGTGTTTTAAGTGTGGGGGTATTGGGAGAATTTTTATTTTCTTATTTAAGTTTTCTTTGTTGTTCTTAAAAAAAAAAAAATTGTGTTTGATCTTTTTAACTCCCATTGGTTTTTGAGAATATGAGTATTATGTATAAGAATTAATTGAGATAGATGAAGATATAAATCAAATGAAAGAGTATGCATGCAAATTTTAAGGTTTAATTGGTTTAGGGATTGACTTTGAGAATATGCCATGTTGATTTTATAGTGTTATACCACTGCAAGTTTTTGAGCCTTCAACATTGTATTCTTTGAGGTGCATTCTTTCAATGATATATATCTCTAGAACTTGCTTCATATCTTATTGAGATTATATTATATTACAAATATACATAAAGATGATAAAGGCAATAGGAATTTTAAAGCACTTGAACCAAAAAGCCAACCTAAAGCATATTATCCTTAGTGAGCCCCTTTTGAGCTTATTTATCTTTTCTTTGCTTTATCCATGTATAAGCCTTAACTTTATATATATTTTCCTTTTCCCCTGGCCAAGGATTAGTAGAGCATGTACTTGTGATACTTCATGGAATTATGGTTGGAAATTATATGAAAAGATAGAAGAAGTGATGCTTGATGAAAATATGGGCAAAATTACAAAAGAAAAGAAGAAAAAAAAAGAAAAGAAGAAAAAAAAATGTTCCTTTATGTTCTTAAGATTTTATGTTAAAAGAGCTTACAATCAAAAGGAGTTAAGCATTGGTGATTAAAGATGAAAAAATTTATGAGCTTTGATGGAATATCTTGTTTGAAATATCATTTTTCGGAATGCTCTACTTTCTTTGATTTGAACCTTTTCTTTTACTCTCTTTTACCTCACCTTAACCTTAGCCCCATTACAACCGGAAAATAAGACCTTTTGATTCATGCATTGTTTGTAATATGTTAGTAATGGAGATGAGATTGAAAAGCAAGCTTATGGTAGAACATACTCTTTGAATTGAATTTGAGAGATTTAAACACATAAACCCTAAACACATGAGTGTTGGAGTGTATATCAATGAGAGGACCTATCACTTTGGCATGGCATAGATTTCATTTAAATCCCGACGATTGATTGAATTTTGAAGTTTGCATGTAAACAAATTCATAAAAATTTATTTATTTTATCCTTTTTTATTATATTCTTATTTATAATGCTTGTACTCTTAGATATTGATGGGAGATTAAGAGATTGATCATGGTTATTTTCAATTCAATTTAATTTTATTTATCCTTTCTCGAGGACGAGAAAGAGCTAAGTGTGGGGGTATTTGATGTAACCATATTATTCGATAGTTTCACCCATATTTACCTAATGTTTTGTCCATGTTTTATATGTAAAATTCCTTGACATTCTTTGTTTTATGTTTTGAAGGCACTTTTGGATGAAAAATGCAAAAAGGAGTAAATTGGAGATAATTGGCAGATTTGATGTTCAGTCAATGTTTTGTGCAGAGCGTGAGTTCTAGAGATCAAAATGAAGTGATTCTAGTGGTAATAAAAACCTAACATCCATACCTTTCTAGAAATGCAATGCAAGAAAAATAAAAAGAGGAAGATCATGGAAATCACATCCTTCAAAGTCAAATCTCGCATTCTGCCACTGTTGACCTTTGTCTATTCAAAATTCAATATCTGGGGCTATAGAAGTCCAATTTATGCAAACTCAGGATTCCTGACTCAAAGGAATATAAACGTTCCAAATTTCATCCCAAAAAGAAGTCATATGAGGGAGATATGATTTTTCAAAGATGACAAATGAATTCTGCCAGCAATCAGGTTTCGTGAAGAAATGAGTCCAAATTACGTTTCGAAGCTTCTAAATCGTCATCCAAGTTTTTATATCAGCAATTTAGCTCCTCTAAGTCAGAGTTTGAAGATTTCATGCAAGGCTATTTCTCTTTTTTAGGGAAAATAGTTATAGAAGTACTTAAATGTCAATTGTCAACTTAAGGGAGGACTACTTTGTAAATTAAGAACTAGGGTTTCTTAGCATATAAAAAGAAAGAGAGAGAGGAGAGAAGGGGGGCAGCAGCCAGAAGTGAAGAAACACAAATTCTCTCCTCTACAAACCCAAAAAATCATGCTCTCTTCATTCTTTAAGAGTAGTTGTTCAATGGTTATGCAAGACTAAGCTCTTTTCTTGGTTGCAAGGACACAACAAACCTTCGGATTTCAAGAACCATGAGATTTATTCTTCCTTTTATTTTCAGTTTATATTATGAATAAGTATGGTTGTTTTCCTATGCATATTTTCTATGATTGTTGTTGATAATTGCTAGAGCGGAACTCTAAGTTATTATTGTGAACAATTTATTGCTAAGTTTGATATCAAAACCGGAGTTGTGATGTATGAACTTGTGAAGCAACTAAGCTTGATAATTATGGCGGAACTACATTATTAAACTTAGGGAAAACACTCAAATATCTAGTTCTTAGGGCTGCCATTGAACTAAATCATTAATGCGGACATTGTGATTATTTGTTGGTTAGGGTTAATTATACGGCGGATCCGTTAATTAACCAACATTAAGAAAAGATAAAAAATCAGAATATAAATTGTAGTTTTGTTTCAAGGATCGGTTCTAATTTCCATTGGTGGATGTGTGCTTGCAACCAAGGTTTGTTTTCTTGATAAATTTCGATTTCAATTGATTTTGTTTGCTAGTTTAATTTCTTCCATAATTTAGATCATCACAAATCAAAACCCCCCAATTGCATAACGTATAGCATAAAAATCTGAACTAAATCTTTCTTGTGGGATCGACCTCTTGCTTGCTCTATACTATCTTGTGTGTTGTGTTTTAAGCTAGGGTAATTAATTTGTGCGACCACGACATCGCAACATAAGTTCTTGTATAAATTATAGTAGTTATTTTATTTTCTCTTTTCACTTTTCTTGTATATAACTTTGTTTCTTTTCTTTTGTTTCTTTTTATTTTGTTTTCTTCCTCCTTCTTTTTCTTTCTTCTTTTTTTTTTATTCTATTCCTACACGTGCATGAGAGTGTGGTCACGTACATCAAGTGGTAGACTTTGTAGGATATCCTCATCATTTTCAGAAAATATAGTCCGAAGAAGATAATCAATCACTTTGTAATGAAAATAATGAGAATAACCGTGCTAGACCACTTAGAGACCACATGAATCCCACAAGAACAAGTGTACCATCATGCATAGTTTTTCCTCCCGATGCATCTCATTTTAATTTTAAACTAGGTATTATTCAACTTTTACCTTCTTTTTATGGTTTAGAATTGGAAAATCCATACTTGCATTTAAGGGAATTTGAGGAGGTTTGCAACACATATAATAATTTAAATTGTTGCATGAACACCATCAGATTAAAGCTTTTCCCTTTTTCATTAAAAGATAAAGCTAAAACATGGCTACAAAATTTAAAACCAGGATCCATTCGTGCTTGGGATGAAATGCAACAACAATTTTTAAAGAAGTTTTTCCCATCTCATATGACAAACTCTTTCAAGAGACAAATCACCACTTTCACTCAAAAACCAGGAGAAACATTTTACCAATGTTGGGATAGGTATCGAGACTTGCTTAGTACTTGCCCTCATCATGGTTTTGAAACATGGAGATTGGTTTCACATTTCTATGAAGGGTTAACACCTAAAGATAGGCAAATGGTTGAATTGATGTACAATGGAACTTTTGAAGATAAAGACCCTGATGAAGTAATGGAGTACTTAGACTTGTTAGCTGAAAATGCTCAAAATTGGGACACTGCGGGTACTTATAAGGCACCGAGTAAAACTCAATCTCACACATCTAGTGGAGGCATGTACAACCTTAGGGAAGATCATGACCTTCAAGCCAAGTTTGCATCTTTAGCTAGAAAAGTCGAGGCACTAGAATTGAAAAAGAGTGGTCAATTAAAATCTGTTGAAAACATTGTGTGTCAAATCTGTGAAACAAATGAGCACTCAACCAATGATTGTCCAACCTACCTTCTTTTAAGGAATGTCTCTATGAACAAGCCCATGTTTTATACAGTTTTCAAAGGGCCAACCACAACCCATACTCCCAAACATACAACCCTGGTTGGAGAAATCACCTAAATTTCAGTTGGAAGAGTGAGAACAACAATGCACAAACTTCACAACCACCATTTCAAGCACACCATAATTTCCAAAATTCTCATGGATATGCACCTCCTTATGCTCCACCTCCTAGAAGAAATCTTGAGGAAACATTGCATGCATTCATTGAAAAGCAAGAGACAATCAATACTCAACTTGCTCAAAACATGACAGATTTTAAAGATACTCTTGCTAAATTAACATCTGCTCTTAGTTTCCAAGAGAAAGGTAAGTTTCCATCTCAACCACAACAAAATTCCAAGGGGCAATACAATGCAAATGCAAGTAGTTCTGGAAGCCAACACATGGATCAAGTCAAATCAGTCACTACTCTGCGCAGTGATAAGGTTATTGAAAAACCCTCTCTTGAACCTTATGAGAAAGATGATGAGTCAATCTCTGAGGGTAAGGAAGGGGTTGAATCTGAAAATTGCAAAGAAATGACTGATTCTCCGCCAACACCTCCATTTCCTCATGTCATGACTAAACAAAGGAAAGTTAATCACAACTCTGAAATCTTTGAAATTTTCAAACAGGTAAGAATCAATATACCTTTGTTGGATGCTATTAAACAGGTTCCTTCCTATGCTAAAATTTTAAAAAATCTATGCATTGTGAAGAGGAAACTGAATGTGAAAAAAAAAACCTTTCTAGCCGAACAAATAAGTGCTATTCTTTAGAACAATAATGCTTTGAAATATAAAGACCCTAGTTGTCCTATAATTTCTTGCTTTATTGGAGAGCATAAAATTAAAAGAGCCTTACTTGATCTTAGTGCTAGTGTGAATTTACTTCCATATTCAGAGTCTCAATCTAGGTGAGTTAAAACCAACTTTTATATCTCTTTTAAAACCAACTTTTATATCTCAATGTGGATTTTATTGTCTTGGACACAGAACCTGTTGAAGCATGTAATTCATTTCCTGTTATTTTAGGACGTCCGTTTCTTGCAACCTCTAACGCATTGATTAATTGTAGGAATGGACTGATGAAGCTATCATTTGGAAACATGACATTGGAGATGAATATTTTCAACATTTGCAAGCAACCTGGAGATGATAATGATTTACAAAAAGTAAATCATATTGATGAATTAGTTTATGATCAACTTGAATCTACTTTAAGTAAAAATAAATTGGATGAAACTGAAGATTTGCAAATGATTTATTTTGAGGAAGAAATCACGGATGAAACAAGCACTGAAAATGTTGATGCGAATCTTTTATCAACAATGACAACAGATTCGACATCTGACATCATACTAATCGATGATTACTTTCCTAACAAATCCTCACTTTCTCTTAGTCGATAAAAATATTAATTTTTTTGCTTTAGGAGATTTGCCAGCTGATTGGAGTACCCAAGACAAAGAAAAGTTTTTGAACGAAGTGAAGAACTTTTATTGTGATGACCCTAACTTATTCAAATATTGTCCTGATCAAATATTTCAAAGATTCATTCCCGACAATGAGGTAAGTAGTGTCATTAAACTTTGTCATTCTAAAGCATGTGGAAGTTATTTCTCGTCAAAGAAGACAGCTGTAAAAAACTTTCAAAATGGATTTTATTGGCCGACTATGTTCAAGGACACGCATGCATTCTGCAAAACTTGTGAGAATTGTCAAAAAGTTGATACTGGTCAAAAAGTTTTGTTTTATAATTCTCAATTTTATGCATTCCCTAAAGAGGTAAGATTAAGATGGAGCAATCTTTATGGGGCCTGTGATATTGAGAATTCAATGAATGATAATAATTTTAAGGAAAATGGACATCGTTTAAAAGCTCACTTTGATACGTTTTCTAGTGAAAATGAATCAACTGGTTTGAATGATCTTGTAGATAAAGGTTGATTACTTTCTCATATTGTTTTTGTGTTTCTTTTTGAGTGATTTTTGCTAGTTTCTCTCAACCCAGTCAAATGGCGGATAACGGTACTCCGTGACTTAAGTCGGTTCTTTCAGTTTCCCACAATTACTGATATCTGTGTATATATTTGTGCAATTCTTTGAATCTCTCTTCCAATTCTCATTTGAAAATGGACACTAATCTTGAAAAATTGAAAAAGTATTTTCCCGCTCTGCCTCAGAATGCGATCACAAAAATTTACCATGCTAGATGTGCAAGATTGAGATTGTTAATGAATCCTGAAGATATTCGCTGGTTGATTGAAGCAAAGGTCCGATTATTAGGTGAGTCCTCTAACTCCTTCATTTCACACATGCTTGGAACAGGTAAAAGCACTTTTGCAAAGAAGCGTCATGCAAAACGACTAAAAGTTTGTCATCGATGTGCTAGATGGACTTGTAATACACAATGTCGTTCTTTAGGAATGGTATCTATAAACCGTGAAGATAAAATACAATTCATTAAGGATGGTCTGAGTAAGGAGTCTTTAGATAATCTTCTATTGACTCTTGAGACGCATCCTAGTGGAGATGTGCATCGTGTAATTCATGATTTATGGCCATTATTTCATAAAGAACATGATCGACTTAGTCTTGGGAATCTGACTAAAAAAGACCTTGTTTGCCAGTTTTTAAGAAAACTGGATGGGAAGCCTATCCCTAACCCATAGAGGGCGTTTAAGCCATTCTTGAACGTAAAACCAAGGGAAGATGTGAGCCACAATCACAACTACCTGTACATACACATGCTTTTTCAAAAAGTAAATAAATAAATAAATAAAAAGAGAGAGAGAGAGAGAGAGTGAGACTCCAGCTGGCCTACATATAGGTGTTATGATTGCCTTTCTCATTTCTCATCTATAAAACTCTCTCTTCCTTCCTTTCATTTCTATTCAACCCATACATTCAAGAAATACAGAAGTGTGTAGAAATGGCAAGTTCCTCAGGTCATCAAATAAGAAATATTTGTGTTTTCGGTGGATCTAGTCCTGGGAAAGAAAAGGAGTTTTTAGAATCAGCAAATCATCTTGGTCAGGTGCTAGCTGAGAGAAAGATTCATTTAGTGTGTGGGAGAGGCAGTCTTGGGTTAATGGGAGGTGTGTCAATAGCTATATTTTTAAGAGGTAGTCAAGCTTTGGCACAAGGGGACATCATTGGAAAAACAATTGGAGAGGAACTTCAGGTCTCCATAATGTCGGCTCGAATGAATGCAATGATTAACCATGCTGATGTCTTCATTGCTTTACCAGGTGGTCTAGGCATATTGGAAGAGATCTTTCATATTTCCTCTTGAGCTCAACTGCACATTCACTATAAACCCATAGGTTTGTTAAATGTTAATGGTTATTATGATAAGTTGTTTTCTTTTCTTGATCATGCTGTGGAACAGGAATTTCTAACATCTTCTGCATGACAAATCATAATCTCTGCTGCTACTGCTGAACAATTGATTGACCAACTACAATCTTTCATTCCTGTGATTGATCCTTCTATGAGTTGTATAAATTGGTCATCTAAGGAAAGCCGTAAAAAGCTTAGATTGGATTTGAGCCTTCATTTGTGAATTTTTATGTCTTTTGGTTTTATTATTGTGTTTTGTTATTTCTTATTTTTGTTTCAGTGTGTTTCAGGTTTGTTAGTGTTCATTATTTCAGGTGATATCTTCTATACTTTATCTTTCTACCTTAGAACATTGAGGACAATGTTTCGTTTTGGTTGGGGGGAGAGGGTAGTAGTTGATAAAAAAAAAATTAATTTCATAAAGTATGTGCAAAATTGTTGTTACTATGATGGTAGAGTAAGAAGAACTTTTATGACTCTTGAGACACATCTTAGTAACCATTCTTAACAAGGTCTATTATAATGTTTCAGGTTTACAAACTCTCGCATTGTTATCACTTAATTCTGCTCGTATACTTATTTAACATGTATTCTTAAACCTTAATTTACACACACACACACACACTTTAACATATGATTGTGAGTTGCATATTGGATTATTACATTATTTATGTTCTTTTGTTAAATGTAACAACTAAGGGAAAGGGATTGTATATAATTAAGAAAAAAAATGAAAAAAAAAGAAAAAAAGAAAAAAAAAGAAAAGAGAAAAAAAAATAATGATAATAAAAATGTAGATAAGTTTGGTTTCGTAGCCTCCCTAACCTAAGCAATTAAGCCCGAAGGGGTGTTTTAACACCTAATACCCTAAAGTCAATTGACTTGGGAGCTATTGACCTAACGCTTGTTACATGGGTTGAGGAGAAAAGCTTAAGGGAATCAAACATTGCACTATCTACATATCAGTATCTGCGACCCGAGTTATTAAGCTCGTAGGGGTGTCTTAACACCTAATGCCCTAAGACCAACTGGTCTGGGAGTCATTAGCTGAAAGCTCGTTACATGCGTTAAAGATGCATGATGTTTTTAAATTATATGTATATAGATTTAAAAAAAAAAGAAAAAAAGACAAAAATAATAATCCCAACCCAAGGAAATTAACCTTAAACATTAGAACAAAAATTTAGTTTTCTTCCAAGAAAAGCCCCATAATTATGTGTTGATACATTGAGCACAAAAGAAAGGTTTATTAATATCTTGTTAAGAGGTATTGAGCAGATATATAAATTTAATGAGTTTGTTTATCTGGATACATTAATGGAAGTTAAATGATGAATACCTTACTTTGTGAAATTTGCAAATTGTTTTAACACTTTGATTACTAGGGACTAGTAATAAGCTGGTTGGGGGGTGTGATTAGTACTTAAAAGTGTATTTTTATCATGGTTTTATATTATCATTTTGCACTTGAAGTATCAATAACTCCTTAACTAAAGCATGTTGTATAATAATATATCTAATAATATAAGATACCTTTAATTTGTGGTAAATGTTTATTTTAAATGCAGGCCTATCACATAAATGAAAGGATTGATTGATGACTTTAAGAACTTAAATTGCAAGGGCAAAGAGATGGTCAAATTTAGAAAAGAGATGTCGGTGCAATCCAAACCGGAACACTATTCGGTAATTGGGTCATATCTGGAGCTACAGATCTCAGATTTAGGTCCAATTTATATGGATGGAAAGGTAAGACATAGGCCTACAACTTTCATATGGAGCCTAAGATCTAAAAAGGCCATTTTCAAGTCCAAATTGTAGCAACAATAAAGAAGCCCGAATTTGTTTTCCAGCCCGAGCACTGTTCGGTATTTTGGCCATATCTGGAGTCTAGAAGTCCAAATGAGCTGAATTGTTTACACAAGAAGCTGAGACAATTTCCTACAACTTTCATTTTTTTAACTGGCTCCAATTTTGACGTTATTAATGACGTTTTGGGCAGACAAGAGAAGATAAGGATTGTCACCAAGTCAAGAGTTGGCCACCCACTTATCAATTAGTCATCAAATCAATAGTTCCCAATTTTGGCCTATAAAAGAAGGCATTTGCCATGCATTTAGGCATCTTGGTTTCCAGATCAAGATCATGCTCTTGCTTTCTCTCTTTGTATTTTTTGTAATGCTTATGCTTTACTTTCATTAATATCAAGTTTATGCTTTTCATTTCCTTTCATTTACTTAGCTAACTTTCATCTTATTTATGTTCTTATTTTGTTTATTTATTTTTCTTTCTTTCATTATGTCTAGCTAAGTTTATTATGTCAAGGTGAAAATGTTATACTAATGGTGTAAGAATAAGTATAGTGTAAACTTAATATGGACTTTAATGTTTGATACTAACATGTTTTATATTTGTTATCTTGTTCACTCTTTAATACTTTGCTTGTTAAATGACTAATCTTGATTTATGTTGTATAACACTTGGTACAACAAATGCTTGGCACTTTCATAGCCCATAATGTATGGTATGACCGACACCTGAGCTATGAAAGGAACTTGATTTGTTGTTAACATAAGTTATAATCATGAATGCTTGACGAGATTTACAAGTATTAGCATTAATTGAATAAGATGACTAATGTAATCATGTTAACAATATATAATCTGATTGGAACCTCCTTTGTGTGTGGTTTCCAATTCAATAATAAGAGTTTATACTATACTTGTTTGATATACCATTAGTGGAACCTCTAACCTTGACATTTGTTATTACTATTGTTTAATCCTTACATTAATTTTTCATCTCCAAGTTCTCATCATCTTCTTCTTCCTCTCTTTCTTTATTACTACTACTACTACTACTACTACTACTACTACTACTACTACTACTATTATTATGATTATTATTATTATTATTGTTATTATTATTGTTGTTGTTATTGTTATTGTTATTGTTATTGTTGTTGTATTATTGTTATTTATAATTTCTACAATTAACCTCCCTGTGGTTCGACCCCGGTCTTGCCGGGTTATTTATTACTTCGACACTCCTACACTTAGGAGAAGACATCAATCTTTTGGTCGTGTCAATATGTACTTTAATGTTTGATACTAACATATTTTGTATTTGTTATCTTAATCACTTTTAATACTTTGCTTGTTAAATGATTAATTTAGATTTATGTTATATAACTCTTGGTACAACAAATACTTGACACTTTCATAGCCCAACCATATGGTATAACCGATATCTGTGCTATGAAAGGAACTTGATTTGTTATTAATATAAGTTATAATTATGAATACTGAACAATATTTACAAGTATTAACATTATTTGAATTAGATAACTAATATAATCATGTTTATAATTTATAATCTGATTGAAACCTCCTTTGTGTGTGGTTTCCAATTGAGTAATAAAAAGGATTTATATTATATTTATTTGAAATACGATTAGTGGATCCTCTAACATTGATAATTATTTTATTCTTATTTAATCCTTACATCAATATCACATTTCAAAACTCTCTTCAACTTCTTTTCTATTATTATCTAATTTTTTTTATTTGTAGTTTATACAATTAACCTCCATGTTGTTCGATCTCAGTCTTACCAGGTTATTTATTACTTCAACACTCCTATATTTAAGAGAAGACATCAGCTCTTTGATCATGTCACTAACTGATATAACATTGAAATATTCACTTACACTTCACAAATGTAAAAACAAGGGAAATATAAAATAAAATAAAAAACATTAAAAAATTATAATTTACCTTGAAAAAATAAAAATTTAATAATCAAATTAAAAAATAACACTGTTTTGTTATTATAATTTAAAAATAATATATTTTTAAGCCCAATGTTTATATTATATATAGCCCAGGAATCTTTTTTTATATTGAAATTAGCCGCAAAACATATCCTAAGAGCTAGCCTTATTTGATAGCCCAATTTTAAATAATAATAATAATAATAAGAACTTTACGCTTGCCCCGTATATATATCTCTCTCTCTTTCTATATATATATGTTAAACAATCAGACCATATCAAACCATACTTGGATTCCAGACAACAATCTAAGTGTAAGATAAGGACTCCAAGCAATTAAAAGGCAGAATTCACAGAAGCAGAGAAAAATATTCAGCTTCGTAGGTTGATGAAGTCTACAAATAGTTTTTCCTAGATTATATTAACATTACCCAACAGAGACTGAGCATAAGAGGCAACACATGAGAAGACATCAGAATTTGGACTGATATGTATAATGCATTTGATTGGATTCACTTACAAGCTTCATACAAACACGACTCTTGGATTGAACATGCTAGACTCTTTCAACAACAGATACAGGCATTGGACGGCAGCAAATTCCTTCGAAGTCTGGACTGTTGATCGATCACTATATACAAGAGTTCAAACAGTTGATATGGCTAGCCCCATTTTGTTGATTATTGCGAGTTTTCTAGCCATCATTTATGCCTTGCCTACAGCTTCCGATCCTATTCCATTGCAAGATTCTTGCGTTGCCGTTCCTACTAGCTCAGGTTGCATGATTTATGATGACTGACAGAGATTAGATAACATGTAAAGGTGAACACTGGAGAAGGATAAATTACCATAGGCTAGTGCAATTCTCAACAGCTAGGTATACAAAATAATATATACATATAGACTAACTACTTTTTATTAGTATGGAGTTACTGACAACTCTTATATCAAAGTATAATAGATATTCGTATAATTATCAAATCAATATATATTATATCGAATAAAATTTAATTCAACAGAATACGAGTGTAAATTCAAGAATAGATGAATACTCGAAAAATAAAGTAACATATATAAATATTCAGGAAATTAACTAGTCGTATTCATCATATAATCAACATATATATTTATTTATATTATATATATATTAAAAATCATCTCACTTACCCTATGAAATTATAGAAGTAAAAGAAATATTAGATAAAAGATTCGAAAATCCTATTAAGAACCATTAGAAGTACCTATAATGAATATGCTAAATTTATTAAAAAAACAACACAAATAAAAGACTCCAATGCATAAAAGAAAACCAGGTTTAGTCTCCTAATTTTAAGGACTAAAATAATAATTTTAAAAAATTATGGACCAAAACATAATTTTACCATAATTGAATAATCAAACTGTAAATTTTAAAAATACATAAACACACTAAAATTTCAACTATAATCCACCGTTACTTCTGTTTAGAATCTCAATTTACGTTCCAGCCATCAATGTGTCTTTTTTTTCAAAGTTCAGGGACTAAACTATAAATCTTCAAAATAAAGAAACTAAACTAAAAATTACATAAATCAATTAACAAACTGAGAATTCTGTCCAGATTTTTCAGCAAAGTTTAAACAAATTTCTTAATCCATAACAAATCAATTAACAAATCCTTATTTCTAACAACACACTAAAAATCAATCACTTAATCTTAAACCATAATAATCATGAATCACTTTTAACAACATAAATTTCAAATATTTATAAACCCTGATCTCTTTTTTAATTATTTGACAAACCATAATTAAAATTAACATGAGCGGAAACTACTTACTTGCTATTTCTACTTTTCTTGAAAAAAAAAACTCAAGATAAAAAACTGAAATTTTTAGTTTGATAAGGAGAGGGTCACAAAAACCATAAAAATTAAAAGGGAAAAAAAATTCTCTTACAATCTTTTTTTATATACCTAGGTTAATTTAAATTATGTTAGATCTAATTTAGGTTTGAGTTTGAATCAAAAGTTTGAGTCTTACACTCATAAAGACCACAAAAAAATTGAAATGAAACAAAAGTTGATGGATTAGTTCTGGTCCATCAGTTGCATATCTAACACAACTAAGTTATGTAGATAGCAGCATAGCACCAAGCAGCTTGTAGCTCAGTGGTGTAAGGCGCTGCTCGCCTTCTTTCGAATTTCGGTTCGAGTCCCAGTGGGAGTGGGGTTGGTGCGTGGTGTCCTTCCTGGTTCTGCTGGCTCCTTGTTGTGTGGTACGCCTGTCACCCCCGCGGTGCCTAACTTATTCACTGAGACTTGCAGGATGTCCAGTGGACCGTGGGATTAGTTGTGGTGCGCGTAAGCTGGCCCGGACACCCATGTTAATCAAAAAAAAAAACAAAAAAAAAATGTTATGTAGATAGCCTTATAAAAATATTTATAAACCAACAAACAAAGTTAAGACAAAGAAAAGGCTTGAGTTGTGCAAATTAATTGACTTAACAAAAAGCTATATAATTTTTTATTCAATCGTTAAATCATACTCGAATTTTATTATAAAGTTTTAAAGGTCCAGTTCTCTAGGAAGTTCTATAGGAAGTTAGGCTTGTCATAACAAGCCGAGTTTTGAAATACATTCAAATTAGGCTTAGTTAATGTATTGTTCACGATATTTTTTTTGTTATTTTATTTTTATTTTTGGATTATATATTTTTTATTTTGTTTAGGATTTTTATTCCTTTTTTTTTTAAGTTTTCTAATTTGTTTATAGTAGTTTATTTTGGTTTAATTAAGGATTTATAGTCCATTTATAAAAGTAAACTGAGGTTAAAATATTAAATAGTAAAAAATTAAATTAGTATCTTTCTTGTATTATTTTATAGTTAGAGTTTCCCACAACATGCGTCCATCAACTGATTTATGTGTTTGTTTAAACAATAATTGCTCTTATGAGCAGATCATGATGATATGGGTAACTGGATAAGCTTGAATTGCATGCCGAGTACTTTAAGCTAAATAATACAACTATTCACCTGCAATATTTTGACTTCTTGATTCTGACCAGAAAGACAGAGGTCGCCAAGGTAGGTGTTGAAAGATCATTATGGTTATTAAATACTTTTGAAAATGACATAAATTTTAGCAATTCAAATGACTAGCAATTTTATATGCTTCTTGACAAATTGAATAAGTGTATTTTTCTGAACTAGATAACAGTAGAGTAGCGCCTAGCTATGAGTAGAAGAAAGCATTGTCATGAACCTGTTAAGAGCCACTTAAACAGATCCATTCGCATGTAATGTGATGATAGCATATGTTTTACTATTACATTGAACAAACTGCTCCATTGAACAAACAAGCTTGTCACAGGGTAATTTTTCGCTACGCGAATAAACCCGTGCGGCAGCCTAGTCCCTCGCTAGACTCAGTTTTCCCTCGTTTATCCACTCGTGTTTGCCTATTAACTAAGTGTTTCTCTCACCCGAGAGGTTTCCCCACTTTCTCATGTTAAAGACAAGCGGAATATACAAGTAGAATTGCTCTTAACCAAGCACACCGAGAATACAAGAATACCTCTCAACCTTTATTTATCTCATCAACAAAGGATTACACAACGTGTGCTATGCACAGAATTCGCATGCTATACCAACATTAGTTATTTCCTCTCTATGCATTCTATTCTCTATGTATTCTCCCTATACAACAAAGAATTACCATCATCATTTATAGCCAAGTATGTGAGCTGCAGGACACCCCCATGGTCTCTATGATCCTTTGTGGCTCACCCATATCCCTACTTCCAGGATATAGTGGAGAATTTCCTCCCCCATGTGCTTCATGATTTTAGCAACTTGAAAACACCCCAGTTATGCTCCCACTTTCTGCATGCTTCCCTGGCAGCCCCATCTGCCAGCTCTAGCTTCATCTGCTGCTAAATCACCCATATGCCTTGGACAGTCCTTCATCCAAGTTTTAGATCTTGCCAAGTCAAGCCCCTGACTTATACAAGCTGTTGTGCGCTGCCGAGTGCGCACCCTGGGTACCGTCGCCAAATCTTGCGATGCTAAATCCGCATCTGCGTGCAGACCCCCATGTCTGCGCTGCGGAATGCACATCTACGTGCAGACTGCCCAATCTTGCACTGCCCAATTCGCTTCTGCGTGCAGGCCCCAAATCCTGCGCTGCCGAATTCACAACTGCGTGCAGGCCCCATTCTTGCATTGCCAAATTCGCTTCTGCGTGCAGGCTAGCCAAATCTTGCACTTCCGAATTCCCATCTGCGCGCAGGCTCCCAGTGTCTGCGCTGCTGAATTCCTTGACAGCCCCAATTCTCCTCAGCCCATGTCCTAGACGAGTTTTCCTGTCTAGCTTGAACATTCCATCGCCAAGCCCATATTCCTCACCAATCTGTGCTGCCGCATTTCTCGACAGCCCCAGTTCTCACTAGCCTATGCCCCTGACGAGTTTCCTTGTCTGGCTTGGACATTCCATCGTCAAGCCTATGTTTGTCAACATCCTGCGCTACCCCACATTTCTCGACAGCCCCAGTTCTCGCCAGCCTATGCCACTGACGAGTCTTCCATTCTGGCTTGGACATTTCATCGTCAAGCCCAGCAATCTGTGCTACTGATGTTCCATTTGACAAACTTATAGCTGCATAAATCTGCACTGCTGATTTATCCCATAGTTGGCATAACTACCAGCACCCTCAGGCCTGGTATTGGACAACATGTCTAGGTGTGCACCTCGTGCACATTTAACACTGTAACAGAAAGCTTTTATCTTCAACTTCAAGTTTCTTAGGTGCAAGCTGGTTCCTTCGTCTTTGATTTATTATAATCAAGGGAGCTGCTTGCAGACTTCTATTACTTCAAAGAAGATAGAAATAGAGATGGCTCCTCGAAAAGCTTCAATGCTTCCGTTTCTAGTTTTTCTTCTCTCTTCGTCCTCGTTGGCAACATCATCTCACACCCACGAGGATTTTCTTCGATGCCTTTCCCTCTATTTTGAGGATCCTGTAGCCATTTCGAAGGTTGTTTACACCTCAAACAACTCTTCGTATTCCTCTGTCTTGCACTTCTCAATACGAAACCTCAGGTTTAATTCTTCTAAACTAAAACCTCTGGTCATAGTCACACCAACGGATCTGTCGCATATTCAGGCTACCATTCACTGTTCCCGACACCACAATTTACAAATTAGGATGAGGAGTGGTGGCCATGATGTTGAGGGTCTATCATACAGCTCTGTTCTCCCATTTGTTGTCGTTGATTTAATCAATCTTCGAACCATCACTGTTGATGCAACGAATAGAACTGCATGGGTTCAGGCTGGTGCAACGCTAGGCGAACTTTATTATAGAATTGTTGAGAAAAGTAGAACTCTCGCTTTCCCTGCAGGTTCTTGCCCTACTGTAGGTGTTGGCGGACACTTCAGTGGAGGAGGGTATGGGCTGATGCTCCGCAAATATGGACTTGCTGCTGATAATACAGTTGATGCTCAATTAATAGATGCTAAAGGCAGGATTCTTGACAGAGAATCAATGGGAGACGACTTATTCTGGGCCATTAGAGGGGGTGGAGGAAATAGCTTTGGAGTGGTTGTTGCTTCGAAAATAAACTTGGTTGAAGTTCCATCTACAGTGACCGTCTTCACTGTCGTAAGAAACTTGGAACAAAACGCAACCAAGCTAATCCATCAGTGGCAATACGTTGCAAATAAGCTTCCTGAAGATCTCTTCCTTACAGCGGTTATAGGAAGAGTTAATTCTAGCCAAGGAGGAAATACAGCAGTGCAAGCTATGTTTATTTCCCTATTTCTTGGCAAGGCTGACCAGCTTCTTCTGTGGATGCACGGGAGCTTTCCTGAACTCGGTATAGTAAGAGATGACTGCATCGAAATGAGCTGGATTGAGTCCATCCTCTACGTTAATGGATTCCCAAGGAATACATCCGTGGATGTGTTGCTCGACAGGAGTTCCCAATCCTTAATAAATTTCAAAGTAAAATCTGATTATGTCAAGGAGCCAATGGCTGAAATTGTATTGAAAGAGATATGGGAAAGGTTTTCTGACGAAAACATCGAGGTGCCTGCAATGACTTTCATTCCTTATGGAGGAAAAATGAATAAGATTTCAGAGTCTAGCATTCCATTTCCGCATAGAGCTGGTAATCTATACAAAATTTCCCATACGGTGGCTTGGAGTGAAGAAACCGCATCAGAAAGGCATCTAGCTTGGATCAGAAGGCTTTACAGTTACATGACTTCTTATGTTTCGCAAAAACCTCGAGAAGCATATGTCAATTATAGGGATCTTGACATCGGAATGAATAACCCTGCAGGCAGCACAAGTTATAGACAAGCAAGCATCTGGGGTAGGAAATATTTCAAGAACAACTTCGACAAGTTGGTACGAGTGAAGACTGAAGTTGATCCTGCAAATTTCTTTAGAAATGAGCAAAGCATACCACCTCTCTCACCATGGTGATCAAAGGAAGAGTATGAGCTAATAACATTTTTCTTGTGTTTTCAATATCCATAATGTTTGCTTCAAGTTCAATATACAATTTGATCATGCAGTAAATAGGGCCAGTAGAGACATATTATAAATAAAAGTTCATTTTCAAATCGTCTATGCTGTTAGATATCATGCTAATTCAATATCATATGCTGTCCTTTGTAATCTAATAATTTTGATTTTCTCCCTCACCTCGATCAATTCCAAATTTTTATTAAATATTTCAATAGAAAAAATCACTAAGAATAAAATAAAAAACAGAAGCTTCAAGTACCGAAACTATTGACATATATCAAAGTGGAAGGTGAGATAAAATACATAGTGAGACATTATCAAAGTAGGTCAACTTCGAAGATATATTAGTTAGTCTATGTACACATATTATTGTGTATACTTGGTTATTGAGAAAGACACCAGGTTATAACAATTGATTTTTTCACAGTGGTCACCTTTAAGTGTCATTTGATCTCTGACATATATTCTCCTATTTTATGATAATATATTTAATATATATATATATATATATATATATATATATATATATATGTATATCAAGATAAATAATTTGCAAACTATTAATATCTAAAATGTATATTAAAGGTTATTTTTTCACTCAGTTAGTTGGACTCACCTCTTATTTTTAATATTATTTTAGGTTCTTAGTTTCTGTTAGTAGGTGGATTTTGTTGAATGTTCCTGCTTCTTCAGTTTTGGTTGGTATGTCTTGCCTGTTTTGTAAGGCTTTCCTTTTAGTTTTGATTCAATATCTTAGACACTCCATTATTACTACATTTTAATTATATTTGGATTTTGACAATGTAATAAGTATTATAGATTATTGTTTTTGTTTTAATTATTGATAAGAAGTTTTGAACTATCATTTGATTTTATTAGTTTTGAATAATATAATATTTTGAAAGATTATGAAATGCTATATATTTTTAAATAACTTGTTTTTTTATATTTTTATTATAAGACTTAGCGTAGGTGTGATGTCCTTATGACATCACTTTTACGTTGTTGATCATAGACTAGGGTTTCGGGTCGTGACAATTAGTTAGAACTATTAACTTGCCATATTATACTTGTTTTATCATGAGCACTTTTTATTGACCAAAGAAATTAGACATGTTTATGGATATAGATATATAGTGGAATTGAGTTTAGATTTATAATTGCAATCAATTTAGTGTATAGAGAGGTAGTTGGGTTAATGGGGTGTGTCAATAGCTGTATTTTTAGAAGATAGTCAAGTTTTGAGGGTCGTTCCCAAAATTTTAGTAAAAGGGGGGAAACAATTAGAGAGAAACTATAGGTTTTCACAATATTTGATCAAATAAATATAATGTTTAACCATGCTGGCGCCTTCAATGCCTTATTAGTTAGTTTAGGCACATTGTAAGAGATCTTTCATATTTTCTTTTGAGCTCAACTGTACATTTACCATAAACTCATAGATCTATTAAATGTTAATGGTTTTTATGTTAAAAATTTCTAACATCCTCAGCACAACAAATCATAATATCTGATGCTACTGCTGAATAATTGATTGACCAATTACAATCTTTCATCTCTGTAATTGATCCTTTCATGAGTCGTATAAATTGATCAATTAAGAAAAGCCATAAAAAACTTATATTGGATTTGAGCTTTCGTTTATGAAACTTTGTGTCTTTTTATTTTATTAATAGCATATTATTTTATTTCATTATTTCTTATATTTGCTTCAATGTGTTTTAGGATTGTCAATATTTATTATTTCAGATGATCAAGTACTAAAATTGAAAGCTTCAAGTACTGAAACTATTGACATATATCAAAGTGGAATGTGAGATAAAATATACAGTGAGACATTATCAAAGCAGGTCAAATTCAAAGATATATTAATGAAACATGAAACTTCATGAGTAAGTCACAATTTGGCTACGAGTCATGCTATTTAAAAAAATAATATATTTTTAAGTGAAAAACATTTTAAAATTCAACAATTATCACATACCAAATATTATCTAAATTAAACATAGCCATTTAGGTTTTGAATATGTTGAATATGATTATCATCAAAGGTTTCTTATCCAAACCATATTCATTCATTAGAATATAATAGTTT
Organism: Populus pruinosa; assembly: GCA_026413675.1. Classification (NCBI taxonomy): domain Eukaryota; kingdom Viridiplantae; phylum Streptophyta; class Magnoliopsida; order Malpighiales; family Salicaceae; genus Populus; species Populus pruinosa. The sequence continues at coordinate 56,599,997 of CM048592.1, forward strand.
ATAATTCTCGGGTAGATAAAAAAAAAGAGAGAGAACAAAAACCATGCAAAAAATAATAATAATAAAATCACAATAAATTCAAGATAAAAATTGTCAAAAAAATCATTTCATATAAAAAATCTAAACTAAGTTGTTGGGTAAGACACAAAAAATTACTTTATATCTTTTTTTAGATTTGAAACTTTAATCACTATCTTGAGTTTAATAATTTAATTAGAGTAAATGAAGCATCGAGATTTGAATTCTTCACTCTTTAATTATTAAAAGTTTGATATCATATTAAAATATCATATTAATCTAAAATCTTAATCTTAAATTATTAAATAAATTTTAATAATAATTTTATATTATTCTTTAACAAAAACAAAAAAAAAAAACAAACCTTAGAGGCTAATGTTACTAAGCGTAAGTCTTGAAGTGGATGTTCATTTCAACCACCTACAAATTGCAAATAACCAGGAAATTTCAGAAATTCAAGTGGCTTCCAATATTATAAGCTTTTATTTTATTGTAATGTGTGATAATAGTGTGGATTTGATCTTCCTCGAAAATTTGAACTTTGAGAGATTGGGACAGGTGATGAGATTTGAGGTTTTAATTAGGTTTTAATTATAGCAAGAAGATAAAGTACTTATTTGGGAAACAAAATTCAAAAGCTTGGACATTGACTCATATAAATTGAAATAGAGTATATTAAATACTTTGAAAATAATGCATCCTGAGCTCAGAGCTGAAAAAGTCACGAAGGAAAATAATGTATTGAAATAGAATATATTAAATACTTTGAAACATAATAATGCATTTCCTTCATGGCTAAATTGGGACAGATAATATTTTTTATGCTGAAAAAGTCACGAAGGAAATGCTTCTTATATTAGCAGTCGACTTTTGCCGTCACCTATCTTGTGTGGCAAGTTCTTTTTTTGTTAATTTCTCAATGGACTTGAGCAGTCTAGCCATGTTCATGCTCATTTTACTTGTTAAGCAAGATATCCCCTTGATACTATAAATAGGGAGTCCTTTGCAGGATTCTATACTCGGAAAAGAAAAATGACTTGTCTCAAAGCTTCAATGCTGCCATTTCTACTCTGTCTTCTCATTTCATTTTCGTGGGTCATATCAGCTCACCCTCGTGACGATTTTCTAAAATGCCTTTCCCTTCATTTTGAAGACCCCGCTGCCATGTCAAATGTAGTTCACACCCCATACAACTCCTCGTATAGCTCTGTCTTGCAGTTCTCAATACGGAACCTCAGGTTCAATTCTTCTGAACTAAAACCTCTTGTCATCGTTACACCAACGAATGCATCACACATCCAGGCTGCCATCCTTTGCTCCCAAAGTCATAAATTACAAATTAGAATACGGAGTGGCGGGCATGATTTTGAAGGTCTATCTTACATGGCAGCTTTCCCGTTTGTCATAATTGATCTTATCAGTCTACGAGCTGTCAATGTTGATGCAACGAGTAGAACTGCTTGGGTTCAGGCTGGTGCAACACTAGGGGAACTTTATTATAGTATTTCTGAGAAAAGTAGAACTCTTGCCTTCCCAGCAGGTAGCTGCCCTACTATAGGTGTTGGAGGACACTTTAGTGGTGGAGGACATGGCACCATGGTGCGCAAATTCGGCCTCGCTTCAGATAATGTGATTGATGCTCATTTAATTGATTCTAAAGGCAGGATCCTTGATAGAGCATCAATGGGAGAAGACTTATTTTGGGCCATACGAGGTGGAGGAGGGCAAAGCTTTGGAGTGGTTGTTGCATGGAAAATAAGTTTGGTTGAAGTTCCGTCCACAGTGACTATGTTTTCTGTTTCAAGAACCTTGGAACAAAATGCAACAAAGCTTCTCCATAGGTGGCAATATGTTGCTAATACGCTAACTGAAGATCTCATCATCGATGTGCAAGTAACCAGAGTTAATTCAAGTCAAGAAGGAAACACAACAATACAAGCTACATTCTTCTCCTTGTTTCTTGGTGAGGTTGACCAGCTTCTTCCTGTGATGCAAGAGAGCTTCCCTGAGCTTGGTTTGGTAAAAGATGATTGCTTTGAAATGAGTTGGATTGAGTCCGTCTTCTACACTGGTGGATTTACAGGTAATGCATCCTTGGATGTGTTGCTAAGTAGGACTCCTCGATCCATACCAAGATTCAAAGCAAAATCTGATTACGTGAAGGAACCTATGCCTGAAATTGCGTTTGAGGGGATATGGGAAAGGTTCTTTGAAGAAGACATCAAGGCGCCTGCACTTATCCTAATCCCTTATGGGGGGAAAATGGATGAGATTTCAGAGTCTAGCACTCCATTTCCACATAGATCTGGTAATCTGTACGTATTAGTCTCCGGTGTGTCTTGGAGTGAAGAAAGCAAGGAGGCATCCCGAAGGCATGTGGCTTGGATTAGAAGGCTTTACAGTTACTTGACAACATACGTTTCTAAAAATCCTCGAGAAGCTTATGTGAATTACAGAGATCTTGACCTCGGAATAAATAACCTGACAGGCACCACAAGTTATAAACAAGCAAGCATTTGGGGTCGGAAGTATTTCAAGAACAACTTCGACAGGTTGGTACGGGTCAAGACTGAAGTCGATCCTACCAATTTCTTTAGAAACGAGCAGAGTATCCCATCTCTCTCATCTTGGTGATCATAGGGAGCTACAGAGACATTGGGTCAGAACAAGATTAATGATAATAATAATAATATTTCTCTTTATGCATCATTTACCATAAGGTTTTTCTTCGTCATCATCGATGAGATTTCGGCACGATCCAATAATATTTAAGCATGCAAGTTAATGACAAAATTTCCTTTTGTGATATTTCAAACAAATTCAATAATATGTTTCTTCTGTATGCTAAAAATCTAGATTTTCTTCCTGAGAAAAATCAAGGAGGAGTTTAACCTGAGGTCTATTCTGGGCTTACTAGCTTTACGAGAACTGCAGATTTTCTGCTTAATCATTTAAAATTCGAAATCACAAAGACAAAAGTTATTGAGAGAAAACTCAGCAATTAAAATGACTAGCAAGATCACAAGCTTCTTTAATTTAAATAGTTCTATAAGTGTATTTATTTGAACGTCCTTGCAAGTTCAAACTTTTGAAAATGGGGAGATTTTTATTACTTTGAAAATAGTGCATATGATCTGAATAACATATGCTTTACAAAGACATGGAAGGAACAGCTCCATTTGAGAAACATACAGAAGCATTTTATCTCTATGCAAAAAGTCTAGTGGGAAATGCTTCTTTATTAATAGTGCAAAAAGCTTGGACATTTTATTTTATTGTTAAAAAGAGTAATATAAATTCATTCCCCTTTGATATGGTATCAATTTTTTTTAAAAAAAAATCACAATTAATTAATTTTGATAGGCTTGTGCACCTGCTTTGTCTTCTTGAAAATCTATTCTGACTAGTGATTTTATTCTTTAAGTTCCGTTTTAATTTTCTTCCCACCTTGATATAAAACTTATCCTCCAAGTCCCTTGAGGTTGAGAAGGTGAGCCTCAAGTCTCTTATGCTTAACGGGTTGAGTTGAAAAATCCACAATTCAAAGCTTAACCAGAGCCGAGTTTTAAATTGAACTCGAAAATATATAGTTGAAGAAGAGATAGAGAACAAAACAGAGAAGACAAAAAAAGAAAATGAAACATCTAAGTATAGCTTTCACACAGAACAAATCTGATGAAACAGAGTAGTTGAAGAGTAAAAACAGAGGAAACAGAGTGATTTAAAAACAAAAAACAAAAAAATGTGCATACTTATTTGGTGCTGAATAAATATGTATTATTTAAGTTGGGCTTTACTAAGATCCACTGAAATTGCATTTTGGGCTATGATAAAAACAATTAGTTCGGCCCATTAATTATCCAGCCATATTTTGCTATTTATTTGCTTCAAGTCCCCGGATCTTCAACTTCTTTAAATGACACCCAAATCTCCTTTCTTTCGAGTGCCTGTTTATCAACGCTGGACCGCTCCCTCTTTTACAAGTTAAAAGCATATCATTTGAGGCTTTTGGCCTGGAAACGCTGGTGCAACCGCAGCCATGCCCGTGATAAAGAAAATGTCTTCATCATAAAAAGAAAAGAAAAGGAGAATAATTAATCTCACGGGTAGTAATGTTATAAATGCATAAGGATATAATGTAATTAAACAAATATTTTAGTTGATTTTATAATAATATATGTAAAATTTTTAATAAATAAAAAATATATAATAACATTTCAATTAATAAAAATCTCTTGAAGTTATTTACTTGATGAACATGAACAAATAGCGATGTCTTCTTTCTTTTTTGTTTGCACATATATGATAAAATTCAATATCTTAATATTGTTTTTTTTTCTTTTTTGCTTTTCTTTTTTAAAAAAACTTACCACACTTTTATTATTGTTTAGATATAAGCCAATTTATCTAATTGAGGTAATATTGATTATTTACAATGTTTCTAGGTTCAAAGATGTGTGCTCATATTCATTTTAATTAGTAATTTTAAGTTTGTATCTTATTTTGTAGATTTTATAAACTGTAAATTATATTTTTATGGTTTTTGTTATAAATAGTTACATTATTGTTTATTTACAAATCAATTTACCTTATTGAGCTATTATTAGTTATTCACTTTTAGATATAAAGATATCTATTTAGATTCATTTTCATTAGTAAGTTTAAGTTCATATCTATTATATAGATTTTAGAAACCATAACTTGTATATTTTTTATTCAAGCTAAAATTAGTTGTATTACTGTTTATTGATTATTTATCATGCTTATATATTCAAAGATATTTGTTCATATTTATTTTCATTAATAAATTTAATTTTAGTTACTTAAATTTTACAAATTATAATTATAATATCCCACATTGAAAGCAAGCATCTAGAGCCTGGGTTTTATATGAGCATGCTCACCTTTATTAAAAAAACGCGTTTTGGGGCCATGTGTGGCTGCTAGAAACAAACCTGTGAGGGGGACCTAGGTTGAAGCCCGAGGAATGAGTGGAGTGGGAGACCCAAACCGAACAATATCTTGTTAATGGGATGGGGTGTTATATTTGATATCAGAGCTGGGGACGACTTGTCTTAAGGTGGGGGGAATGTGATATCCCACATTGGAAGCGAGAGTCTAGAGCTAGGATTTTATATAAGCATGTTCACCTTTACCAGTAAAATGCATTTTGGGGCCATGCATGGCTGTCAAGAACAAACCCGTAAGGAGGGGACCTGGATTGAAGTCGGGGAGATGGGTGGACTGGGAGGTCCGAAACGGATAATATCTTGCTGGTGGGGTGGGGTGTTACAATAACTTACATCTTTATGGTTCTTGTTATAATTAATTGCATTATTATTTAGCATTAAGCCAAATTACCTAACTAGCCTACTTCTAGATTTTAAAAAATTAATAGTGTAGATTTAAAATGCAACTTGTATTATTGTTTTTCTTGTTATATTCAGTTGCATTATTGTTTATTCATTATTTAATATACTCTTAAATTTAAAGATATTTGTTCATATTCATTTTAATTAGTACATTTAAGTGCGTATCTATTGTAAAGATTTTATTAACTAAAACTTGTATTCTTATAATTCTTATTATAATTAATTGCATTTTCATTTATTGATAATTTAATACACTTTCAAATTCAAAGATATCTCTTCATATTCATTGTAATTAATAAATTTAAGTTCATATTTATTTATATATTTTATGAACCATAACCAATATCCTTATCATTCTTGTTATAATTAGTTACATTATTATTTAGCTATAAATCAATTTACCTTATAGATCTACTATTGATTATTTACTGCTTTTAAATTTGAAAATATCTATTTAGATTTATTTTGGCCGTTAAGTTTAAATGCGTATCTCTTTTATAGATTTTATGAATTGAAACATACGATTTTTATTGTTTAAAAAGATTCTTGAGTCCTCACATGAATTTTATTATTAAAAATGGTTAAGGACAAGTGTAGAATTACATTTGAATCTTTAGACAAGTCATTCTTACAAAAGTAATTACTTTATTTTTTGTCAAAATATTCACCTTATTGAATTTGTGGGAAAATACATGAAAATGTGATGATTATGTTTTTATCTTTAAAAAAAAACATAACTAAGGTATTGAATTTTGGGAAGTATGTGCAAACAAGAAATAAGAAGCTAAAGACATTGAATTCTTCTACAACATTATCATAACATTAACCTAATTAAATCTTGTTTAATTACATTATGCCTTTAAGAATTTACAACATCATGGTGTGTGGCATTGATTCTTCTCTTCTAATTTCCATTTTCCTCTATTTTTTTATGATATATTTTCATCATGGTTAAAGATAGATAATGTTTAAATTGCTCAATAAATAGTTCTATAATAACAATGTCAGCTGTTTTGTATGATAGCCATTTATGGTATATATGTGATTACCACCAACTACAAATCTGTATATTTTATTTTTGAATGGTGTAATTTGTCATTGTAGAAGCTATAATAATTGCATGTCTAGTAAGACATGTTAGTTTCTTGCTTAATCTTGGCCTATATATAGTCTCGTCGATTTGCCATTTTTCTGCACAGTTAAGTTTTCAGCCCTTTTGCCCCCCTTCCCTAGAGCCTCCCTCCACTCAAGAGTTTCTCTAAGTTTGTTCCTTTATTCACTTTCATAATGGCTAGCACTCCCTTACGCCAACAACTTAGCATCATGAGACAATCATTCTTTGATGAGGTCTTCCTTCACCAATGAACAATTTCAAAGTGATTTCTGTTTTCTTTTTCTTCTGAAATCCACAAATCACAAAGATTATACTAACATACATGTTGGTTCTTACAGGGACTTCTGGATCAAGGACAAGTGAGTTATATCGAGACTCTTGAAAATGAAGATGATCCTGACTTCATTGAAAATGTTTTTACCTTGTTTTTAAGGGATTCATCTAGATATATCGCTTCTATTGAGAAGGCTATGTGAGTAGAGTATTGTGCATGTTTCTGTGGTTTTTTTCTTTCTTTACTTTCAATATTACTAACAACCCCAGATGATTATCCGTTTTGTTGTGTTAATCTGTTTAGGGAGACAACCCCAGTTGATTATCTCGTTATGGAAAGAATGATGTATCGACTTAAGGGTAGTAGTGCTAGGTAGGGGAAATGTATTTGACAATGTATTACCAAAATATTATCTTCTTATATGGTATTTCATGATCATAACAAATTTCTTGTAGCCTTGGCGCGTCAAAAATCAATGATGAGAACAATAAACTCAGAAAACTTTTTCATGAAGGGGATATGGAAAGGTTAGATTTATATTTCTTTCTAACTTCTAAAATACCATAGCTAATGTTTCATGTAAAAACCAAAATATATTAAATCATTTCTACATAAATGTTATAGTGGCAGGGCAGCTCTGCAGAAACTAAAGGCAGAACATGTTAATTTCAAGCAAAAACTTTCTGTTTATGTCGGGGTAATTCTCTCACGCTAATAATTTATATGTCAATTTATGAATTATACACAATTTTTCTTATATGTTCTTATTCATTTTCTTCTCTTTTTTCAGATGTTGAAGCAAGCCAAACTTTCTGAATATTGAGCCAAAACTTCCACCAATGCAGAAAATCTCCAGAGATGTGGTTCAGTGATTCGTGTGGGGGAAAATTAAATCCATAGATGTAATGTTGCTTTATGTTCATGGGTTTTCTTCTAAGCATGTTTTTAGTTAAGCCTTTTATCATTAGGTTAATAGAATCTAGATATCTTGTGTCTTCTCTCTGTAGAGAAAAGATAAACAAGAAATCAGATTTTATGTATTATCATCATATCTATAATAAAGATTTATGATCTCATTTAAAAAAAAAAAATTATTTTGACATGTTACAATTTAGTACCGACACATGCGAATGAATTAATTTTACGTGTTTAAATTTTATAATATCTTCTGATAATTCTTATTGCACCAATCTTTAAAATGCAATTTTTTAATTAGTAGAGTTTTTCAAAATAAATTATGCCATGTTTTTGAAAAATCACATAAAAATTCCTAAAAAAGAAGTTGACATTATTTTGTCGTTGACTTGTAGCAATTTTTGATGTTGTTTTGTCCTTAATAGAGCATGAACATATGTTATATATAAATGGTGAGTTTATAATGATTAATGATACTATCGGTGATCACAAAGGATATAAGCATTCTACAATACCTTAAAAGGGACCAAATGAAGGAAAACAATTTTTATGATTGAGTGAAACAGGGCTAAGTGATATGTTATTATTTGGTAATATGTTTTTTTCTCCAAAAATGATTCCTTTCTTTGGAAATCAAATTTTATTTAAAAAAAAACATCATGTCATGAAAGAAATTAAATAAAAAATATTTTTTTCCTTCAGTTCTTCATTGAGTTGGAACTCATTTATATGGTTTCTTGAGTTACCTTGCTCTTAAGATATATAAATGATGCAAGATAGTGCTAAACAACACAACAATAAATTCAAAAAGACAAAAGATAGATTAAAATAGGGTTGAAGCATAAAACAATTCTAAAATATTTTTATATATAGGCTAGAAAAACCAACCTAGACTAGGAAAAAATAATCAGAATACTAAAATATATAGGAAAATAACATAACATAAAAATTTAAAAAAATCTAGAAAAGAAAAGCCAAACATAAATTTATAGACCTAATTTTATAAAATTCATCCCACTAGTCCATGAAAATATCTGTTAAATTATTTACATAATCTATATCGTGAGTTGTAACTGGTTTTAATGGATTTTTGAGTCACCTTGTATTCTCGATAAGTTTAAGAGATTTTATTCTTAATAATACTTACAAATCAATTATAGAATTGTATCTGTCAATTAATCTCACTAAAGTTCAGAAAACAAAATAAAAATTAATCTCAATAAATTTTATACAAAACAATATTGAATAATTAGAATGAAATTAGACTTTTATGATTAAGAACTTTTTGGTATAATTATGTATTTTTTGAGTTTATTATCTTTTTTTTTGTATTATTTTCATGTACGTTAAATATAAAAATTCAAAATTTCCTACGGTATAAGTTGATAGTAAGACACTCAAAATATTTAGATAACTAAATTTCTATTAATTGCTCTTTACAACCAAGTAAAATTTTCAATCTATGTGCTTCATAAGATAAAGAAATGGACAATACTTCACCAGATGAATTAATTTATTTCCATGAACATGCAAAATTAGAATTTAATCCCTAAATTTATGAGTCAATAAATGCTCTTATGAGCAGATAAAATCAATTAGAAAAATCACTAGGACATGCCTTGAAACGTTCAGCTACACCACAAATTAATTGAGAACATAGAAGATTATTCTCTTTATTTATTTAATTATTTGTCGATATCCATAATTGACACAACTACTATAGTCATGGCAATTTGTAAACATCTTCACCACCATCTCCATAAAATCCCAAATAAGAAAACTTGAAAATCATTTAGGTCCCGTTTGTTTGCAGAAAAGTTGTTTCTTTTTGGAAAGTGAATTCTGGAGAAAGTGAATTCCGGGAAAATGAATTCCTTAAAAATAAAGTATTTTTCAATATTTGGCAGTGTTATGAAAAATGAACTGGAAAATACTTTCCAATGTTTGGTTATGTTATGGAAAATAAACTGGAAAATAATTTATTAATATTTTATTTTTCTCAAGTTTATTAAAATAATAAGGAATAAATCTTACAAATTAAAAAGTTGAATAATAATAAAATTGAAAAAAAAATAATTTCATAAATTATCTCAAATAAAATAAATAATAATCAAAACAATAAAGATCAAATCTTTAAAAAAAAAAGATGAAGAAATTAAAATAATAATAATTAACATTTCATAAAGTATTTCAAATAAAATAAATAACAATCAAAAGAATGAGGATCAAATTTGATAGAAAAAAAATTTCAATAAAAAAATAATAGGAGAAAAGTAAATAACAATTATAAAAATAAGGACCAAAGTAAATATAAAAATTAAATTTTAAGAAATGAAATTGAAAAATAAATATTTAAAACAAAATATATATAGCAATCAAAAGTTTGAGGATCAAATTTGATATAATCAGCAAATAATGACATTTCTAAACTTTTCACAACTTCCGGAAAGTGTTTTCCTCCCAAATTTTTCAGGAAAACACTTTCCTGAAAATCAAGCCAAATTTTCCTTTGACTGGAAAGTGTTTTTCATTTACTAACTTTCCTAACAGCAAACAAACACAAGAAAGTTTGGAAAGTATTTTTCCGGAAACCACTTTCCGGAAAACAAACACAGCTAAAAGGAAAATACTTTCCTGAAAATGAAGTCAAATTTTTTTTGACTAAAAAATATTTTCGTTGACCAGAAAGTGTTTTCCGTTGACCGGAAAGTGTTTTCCATTGACCGGAAAGTGTTTTCTGTTGACTGGAAAGTGTTTTTTGTTGACCGGAAAGTGTTTTCTGTTGACCAACTTTCCTAATGACAAACAAACACAGGAAAGTTTGGAAAATAGTTTTTCAAAAACTGTTTTCTAGAAAATAAACATGGCCTTAATAAAATTGTTTTTCTCATTGGATTATCGATCTAAAGTTGGTCATTGGTCTCTTTAAATTTGTTTGATTAGAGCTTCATATTTTGTCAAATGTGACTTTCAAGTTTTTAACAAATATCTCTTTGGTTGTAATTAATTTTGAAGTCTTTCTGTACCCTAAATAAGTTTGGCAACCTCTAACGTTAATTATACTTGATGAAAAATAAGAAACTCGAAGTCATCATTATGATTTGTGGTATAGGAATCGAGGTCCGTAGTTTTTTATTTTGGCCATTGTAATGAAGGGTTGTTTTAGTTAGGTCCCTCCCAAAATTTTATCATTTTATTTATGGCCCCTAGTTCTATGTGTTTTAATTTTGGCCCTTGTAACTCATATCATATTTCTTGAATTACTACATTTGAAACAATAATGAATATGGTATGTTTAAAAGCAACAATTTTGTGTTTTTTTTTTTTGGAATTCCTGTAAAAAAACATTTTCTTGAATGATCTTCATGCCATTAGTTTTATTATTGTTTAGATATAAGCTAATTTGTCTTACTGAACTACTACTAATTATTTACAATTTTTTTAGATTTGAAGATATCTACTCATATTCATTTTAATTAGTAAATTTAAGTTTGTATCTTGTTCTGTAGATTTTATAAACTGTAATTATATTTTTATAGTTTTTGTTATAAATAGTTATGCTATAGTTTATTTATAAGCTAATTTACCTAATTAAACTAGTATTGAGTATTTACTATTCTTTGAGTACAAAGATATCAATTCAAAATAATCTTTATTAGTAAGTTTAAGTTCGTATCTATTGTATAGATTTTAAGAACTATAACTTATATATTTTTTGTTCTTGTTATAATTAGTTGCATTATTGTTTAATGATTATTTAACATACTTTTAAATTCAATGATATTAATTTGTACATATTCATTTTGATTAAAAATTTTAAGTTTATGTCTTATTATGTAGATTTTATAAATTATAACTCTTTATGGTTGTTGATATAATTAGTTGCATCATTATTTAGTTATAAGCCAATTTACTTGATTGATTAATTGTTTGACCAAAATATTCAAATGCAATTCTACAATTATCTTTAAGCATTTTTTATATTAAAATATTATAAACTTATGAAGGCATGCGAGGACTCAAGAATCCATTAAAACTATAAATATAACTTACAATTCATAAAATTTACAAAAAAAAACTCACTTAAACTTGTTAATCAAAATAGATATTTTTAAATCTAAAAGTGGTAAATAATTAATAATACATCAATGAGGTAAATTGGCTTATAGCCAAATAATAATGCAACTAATTATGACAAGAATCATAAATATATTAGTTACGATTCATAAAATATATATAACAAATACAAACTTAAACTAACTAATTAAAATGAATTTGAAGAGATATATTTGAATCTAAAAGCATATTAAATTATCAATAAACAATAATGTAACTAAATATAATAAGAACTATAAGATATAAGTTTTAGTTCATAAAATCTTTATAACAAGTTACATGTAAACTTATTAATCAAAATGAATTAGAATTGTGAAATCTAAGAGTATGGTAAGTAATCAATAGTACCTCAATTGAGTAAATTGGCTTATAAATAAATAATAATGCAACCATATATAACAAGAATCATGAACATATAAGTTATAATTTATAAAATCTACAAAGCAAGATCCTTACTGATCAAAATCAATCTAAATAAATATCTTCAAATCTGAAAGCTTATTAGATAATCAATAAACAATAATGTAACTAATTGTAGAAAAAACTATGAAGATACAAGTTAGAGTTTCTAAAAACTTTAGAACACATACAAACTTAAACTTACAAATTAAACAAACTTAACATATCTTTGAATCTAAGAATATAATAAATAACCAATGTTCATTGTGCAATTAAAATCATAGCTACTTTAACTCATTTTAAAGTATATCATAATAAATAAAAGAAAATTAAGATAAAAAGAGAATAATTAGAGTAAGTCACTAGCTCAGCTGACAATAGTTAAATGATAAGGAGTTAACTAGGGGGAGAGGACATCCTTCATTAAAATCATGCCTCTTGCATTTTTCAACCTATATGTAAGTATGCATGCAAGTAACTCGAGGCCTCAAGTTGATGAGCTCTCCCTATAGTTTTACTTTTAGGAGTGGTCATCCACCAATTAGTCGCATCTAAGAGCGTGTCCATTGTATTAAAAAAAGTACAAGATAACAATTAATCTCACGAGTAATAATGTCATAAATGTTTAAGGATGTAATGTAATCAAGCAAACATTTTAGTTGATTTTATAATAATATATGTAAAATTTTAAAAAATAAAAAGTATATAATAATATTTCAATTAATAGAAATCTCTTGAAGTTATTTACTTAATGAACATAAACAAATAAGTCTTCTTTCTCCATTGTTTGCACATATGTAACAAAATCCAATACCTTAATAATGTTTCTTTTTCTTTTTCTTTAATTTTTGAAGAAAAAAACATGTTACCACACTTTCATGTATTAATTTCCCCATATATTAAAAAATGATGAGTATTTGTTTAGGAAAAAAAAGAGATAGCATAAATTATATTATAATCTTAAAGTTTAATATAGTTTTATAGTTTTTCATAAGCATTACTAATGTTAAAGTTTCACAATATTATCTAAAAATACACAAGGACTCAAGAATATATCAGAAAACCATAGAAATATAAGTTGTAGTTTATGAATATATAGAACAACTTAAACTTGTTAATCCATTAATGAATCTAAACTAAAATCTTCAAATAAAAAAGCAGAGAAAATAATCAATAATAGCTCAATTAGGTAAATTGACTAATAACTAAGTAATCATAGCATTGACATATAAATCATGCAAATAATTGTGAATGAATTCCAAAAAGTTGATACAAAAATAATTTCTTTGGATAATTCCTTATTTATTATATACTATTTCAAATGTAGTAATACAATAAATATTGTAATAGCCATAAAAAAGCAAAAGCATACATAATTTTTAATTGCAAGGGCTAAAATTAACTTTTAAAATGTTTTAGGAATCATGGTTCCATCACCAAAGACTATAAGGATAATTTTTAAGTTAGAATATAGTTCTAAATTTTTAGCAAGCATTCTTAATATTAGAGTCTCAAACTTATTAAAACAAATAATTATATATATAAAAAAATTCTTTAGTATTTAGAATCATAAAGATATGAGTTATATAGCTCATAATAATTTAATTAAATATATATAAACTTAAACTTGTATTGAAATGAATTTAAATAGATCATACCTTAATAAAAGCATGAACATGTTATGAGACTATTAGAGGTATATGGTAAACATTTGAATGATACAAAGTTCATCCATAAAGCAAAATTTAGGGAGCTCAAGGAGCTTATTAGTGGGTCATTTTACCAATAAACCTTTATTCCACCAAAGTTAAAACTATTTTATAATGAAACTAGTACTACTATAAAGAACTATCAAACATTTAATCAACTCGAATATATTTCAAGATCATGCTAGACCTATGAAGGAAGCTACTCCTCTTACAAGGTACACAAACTCAAATGAGACTTCTCTAATTTTAATGGTGATGATGTAGATAAATGATTATATAAGTGCAATAAGTATTTTGATATAAAAGAGGTTGTTGATTTTATAAAGGTTAAATTAGTCTCATACTATCTTATGGAATGATATTTTATTAGCACCAAAACTTCATGAAAAATAAAGATAATCAAGTAAAGACTTAGGGTGAATATATGAAAGCTATATGCTGCAATTTTGGGGGTTAGAAAGATTCTTTAAAAGAACTTAACTATCTTAAGAAAATAGAAGATCTAGAGAGTTCCATTAAAAACTTTAATATATTGTAAAATAGGGCTGAAAATAGCGAGCCACAAGCTTTAGTGTCTTTTTATAAGAGGGTTCAAAGGTGGGAATAAAAATTTTGGTGAAAAAATATGAACATAAGGAACTAAAACAAGCTTACAATTTAGCATGCTTATAAGAAAACATTATAGCCTATGGAAGAACCCATTAACATTATCCCAAACTTACAAAGTTTCTTTTTTATTAACTATTAGCAACCAAAAACCCCACCAAAATAGTATGTTACCCATCCTTAACTAAAATATTTATTATAAAACCAACCATGAAAGCTACCAAATTTGTAAGGAATAAGGAGTTAGATTAAAAAAAAGCCAAGAAATTGTATTTTTAATATGATGAGAAGTTTGTACCGGAACATAAATGTAAAAACAAGAAAGTATACTCTTCATGTATAATAGAAAATGAAGATGAAAAAATGGAGCATGATGATGATGTAGGAGGAGGAATTCAATTCTAAACAAATTACCCTACACATCTTAATCAATGTTTTAGAGGGAGTAACTGTTTTTACACTCAAAAGGTTAGTGGAATGATGGATAAACATCCACTTTTTAATACGAAAACTCTGACAGCACTCTAATCTTTTTGCAGCATTTGTAGTTGACTTTATATTTAAATATTTTACTTTTTTTTTCTAAATAATTTTATTATATAATTTATGATTTGTATGTTAAGGTTTGTTTGAGATTTAAGAGAAATTGATTTTATTTATTATTTGATGAAATTTAGTTTAATTGTATGACTTATATATGTTATAATTAAGGAAATTATAGTAATAAATGAGTACCATCTGCATTTTGTTCATTTATTGTTAAGTTAGAAATTGAGAAAAAATAATTAACTTAGGTTTTTTAGCATATGTTTTTACTAATCATTAAAAAACATTTTTTTTTTAAGAATAGTTAATATATTCATTATTCTTAGGTTTTTACACATTGTAGATGTTTTACTCATTTTACATACATTATTATAAAATCAAGTAAAATGTTTGTTTGATTACATTACATCCTTAAGCATTTATAACATTATTCCCCCATGAGATTATTTGTTCTCTTCTTATTTTAATTATGATATACTTCTAATAAATTCGAATTAGCTATGATTTAAATTGCACAAAGAAAATATTAATTTATAATAACATTAACATTTTAGTTGTTTTGCATGATAGCAATTTTGTTATATATGTGTCTACCACCAATTATAAATTTTTATATTTCTTATTTGAATTATTTGAATACAAAGATGGAAATAAAGATCCATAAATCATGTTTCTATTTATTTATATCTTATCTATTATACATTAGATAAAAAAAAATTAGATATTAAGGTGTGTGTGTGTGTAATAGTAAAATTATAAATGTTATGTATATGTGTATTATATCTATATTAGGATATGTATATACCATATTGGATTAAAAAATATATATAAATATTGCACACATATATGGTACAATGTATATATTTTGGATTTTAGGCCGGATTTGATAATATATATATTTTATTCATTATTTATTGAGTAAAATAACTATTAAAAAAAATAGAACCTCACCCATTTAAATAGTTTAGTTACGGTAAAGGTTGGATTTTCAGAATAAATTTTCATCCCTATTTTAATGGTGTAATCTGCAATTTTAGAAGCATTAAAAATTGCCTGGATAGTGAAAAATGTTCGTTTCCTGCATCATTTTTTGGCCAATATATAACTCCCATTCCTTTGCCATTCTACTACACAATTAAGCCTTAACCCTTCTATTTCTTTTCTTCTCTAGAGACTCCATTCAAATAACTTTTTTGATTAATTTTGTTTCCTTCTTTTACCTTCAGAATGGCTAGCAATCCCTTGAGCCAACAGCTTAGCACCATGAGGCAATCATTCTTCGAGGAGGTCTTTCTTTACCATGGAACAATTTCAAAGTGATTTACGTTTTTAATTTTTTCTTAGTGCACAAACTATGAAGAGTACACCAACATTTTAAGCTTGCATGTTGATTATTGCAGGGACTGTTGGATCATGGACAAGTGAATTATCTTGAGACTCTTGAAAATGAAGATGATCCCGACTTCATTGAAAATATTTTCACCTTGTTTTTAAGGGATTCATCTAAATACATTGCTTCTATTGAGAAGGCTTTGTAAGTGGGTCTAGTACTAATTAATTGAAATCTTGCATTTTTTATTTTAATTACCAAGATGGTGATTATATATGATTTACTCTTTTTTTCCCCTTATTGTGCTTGCACAGGGAGGATGATTTTCCCTTCATCCTTGAAAGAATGATGTATCGGCTTAAGGGCAGTAGTGCCAGGTAGGGGAAAAAATGAAAATCAACATCATATATATATATATATATATATATATATGGCATTTCATGAGATAATAAAATTCTTGCTGGGAATATTTTATTTTTATTTTTATTATTAATGGAATTTAGCAATGTTATTTCTTGTAGCATTGGTGCGACCAAAATCAATGACGAAACCAATAAACTCAGGGGATTTTGCCATGAAGGGGATTTAGAAAGGTGAGATTTATGTCTTTGAAAGGAACCACAGGTCATGTGCTACATGTAAAAGATAGAGAAATTTATTTTTGCATGAATTTTATATATAGTGCCAAGGCGTCTCTCCAAAAACTGAAAGCAGAACATGCCAATTTCAAGCAAAAGCTTGCTGTTTATGTTGGGGTAACTCTCCCACTCTCAATTCTGTTTCAATTTTTGAATCATACACAGTTTTGTTGTATGTTCTTAAACATTTTCGTTTCAATTTTCAGATAATGAAGCAAGTCAAGCTCTCTGAGTATTGAGCAAGATATTCCACTAAAGCAGAAAATCTCCAGATGAGTTGGGGATTTGGTGAAGGAATTTATGTGGAAAGGAATTTAAATCCATAGATTTGTTTCATGGCTTTTTTATAAGAGTGTTAGGTGTCAAGCCTTCCCTTTTATGGCTAGTTCAGTAGGTTAGGAGAATCTAGATTGCTTGGAGCTTCTCTTAAGCGAGAATAGATGTACAACAAATCAGATTTCGTTTAATTATTCTCTCTGATCTCATTCTTGAAAAAAAAATATTGTTCTCTATAAGTTAAGACCAACACCTATTAAAAATTAAAAATTAAAATTAATACGTGAAAAAATTGTCAAATAAGTTAATTACGCATATGCAAGTTTTTTTTTATAATAATAGATTGATTTATTAATTAAACGGACATTTAGATAATGGCTTGCATATACAAGCTGTGAATATTTTTATAAATTCAATGGCATTAATATCAAAATATTGCATTTTTTACATAATTTTTAGGTAATGTTTGTTGATTATCCGTGTGTATATATATGTGCATGTTTTCATGTCTTAATTTCTTGTTTTGAAAAACACAACCCCATTTAGAAATTAGAAATTATCGAAGAAATAAAAGATAGAGATGGCAAGAATATAAATCTATTTGATTGAAAAAATAAAAAAAATGAATATAAAATAAATATATTTATGAGATAATTTTCTCTTTATTCAAT
The DNA here is from genome assembly GCA_026413675.1 of Populus pruinosa. Taxonomy (NCBI): domain Eukaryota; kingdom Viridiplantae; phylum Streptophyta; class Magnoliopsida; order Malpighiales; family Salicaceae; genus Populus; species Populus pruinosa. Next base: position 56,617,981 of record CM048592.1, read on the forward strand.
TTATTCAATGGGTCAGGTCATGATTTTGTAATAGATTAAGAGCCATTATAAAGCCTCCTTAATTAAATTAAATGATGATAAAAATATATGATAAAGGTAGAGTTGGTATTTATCTATAGCATGAACCAATTCACTCAGTAAAACTTGCATTTCATCGATCTATAAACACCTCGACAAAGATTATCACGTAACTCAGTTGTGACGGATCTAATTAGAATTGTCTGTGTAATTTTCTTAATATATTTCACAAATCAGATTTTATATAGCAATAAAAAATAAAAACAGAATATATATATATATATATATATATATATAATTTCTTAGAATATTTCAGATGGGTTTGCTCATGAAACCGGTTTGCAAAGTCTATATATGTAAGTAGGTGGACTTCAAACTAATTAATAACAATGTTCACCATACGTAATTAAATCTTAAATGCATAGCATTTGCAAGCACACACAATAGCTAAAACTATCATTAATATTTTAAGAGATTTTAGGTTATGTTTGTTAAGACTTTTCCAAATTGATTTAAGTTGTTTTTTCTTTTTAATATATAGTTTTTTTAATTCATAAATATGTTTGGTTGGAAATAACTTTTAATTTAAATCAAAATCTTGCTATAGAATTAATTGAGTCTAGATTTTGATTTAATCAAAAGTTAAAAATCTTAACTTTTAACTTATAGATTCTATAAAATAATTTATAGAACATTTCTTCTTACCAAATATATTTCCAAATTTAATTCATTTTAACTCATTTTTATCTTAGATTACTTCTTCTAAATAACTTTTGGATAATGATTCAAACTTAAAAATTATAATTTAAAAGTTATGTAAAACGAACTTTTATGATATAATAATTTACCCTTAATTTATGAAAATAAATTCATGAATTTCAATAATAAAAAAAAGGAGGAGAGAATTATTCCTAATCAAGCATATATATTTTCCCCTTCCAAATGAGGTTATTAATTAAACCTTGCTCGTGCACTCCTGACTTAATCCTCAACGCTGCAATGGTCATAGTAACTTCTTGCCACATGTACAAATCTAGCAACCTAGAATTTCCTTGAGCTAACGTTTCTGTCTTCCTTCTTCTTCTTTTTTGGTCTTGTCTTCTTAATTTTTACTCTCCTTGTCCAAAGATCCTTTCTTTTCTCTCTTATTTCTTACAATAACAAGTTTAAGATTCCATATCTTGATTCATTTTACTCAATGGACAGGTTATGAAGCCATAGCCGAATCCTTAAATATGTGTAAACCTAGCCAATGCCGACGGTAGAACAAAGTTTGTTCACACAGGCAGCCCCTTTGTACTTGGCACTTGGCAGCATACGAAATGTTAAGCTCCAATTAATTAATAAAAACTGCCTTACTCCGTCTTTCCACTTTAATTATAGCTTATTTATTCCTCCATGGCCAAATCTTAGCTAATTATATTAATAGGACCACTGGACCAGGTCCTCTATGGCCAAATCTTAGCTAATATAATGTTATTTGTGGCTTATAGGATGCTTGCTTCTTATAAGTGGCACGGATTTGGACAGGAAAGAATTTAAAAGGGCTAATAAGACTCTTTCAACCGAACGGCATAGATGCTGGTGATTAACTTGATTAATTATATCCTCCATCTCTCTTTTATATGTGTATATAAAGGAAGCATGGAGCATATTTGATTCGCAACCAAAAAGCTTGAATAGCATTATATTCTTGGGGCACAAGCAATTAATAAATTGTATCAAAGAGCTAATTCCATACCTCGCATTTCGCAATGGCTCCTTCCATTCTTTTCTTGGGATTCCTAGCTTTGTCCTTCTCCTTTGCCCTAGCATCGGATCCAAGCTCACTTCAAGATTTCTGTGTGGCTGATGGAGATAGCAACGGTTTGTTAAAGATATTGAAGTTTACGTCTAGCTTTCTCATTTCGTTGCATTGCTTGCTTATTTTGTGTTAATATTCTTATAGTTTTTGCAGCTGTGGTTTAAAAATTTTAATTTATAAAAAAACTATAAATTATAGTTTTTTCTTAATCAAAATTTCAAAAGGGAATTTTTAATGGGATCTATATAAAAATATTATAATATATATTGATTAATCAAGTATTTTAAAATATGTAGTTGGGACAAAATACAAACTGAAACCAATGTAGTACAAACTGAAACAAATGTAACTTTAATTTCAATGCTTGTGTTGTCTTTTTACGGAGAAACATGATACATTTTGATTGTTTTATGGCAGTTGTTGTCAATGGTTTGGCTTGCAAGGACCCCAAAAATGTCCAAGCTAGTCACTTCTCTTTCAGTGGACTTCACTTGGCAGGCAACACATCAAATGGAGTAGGGTCTAAGGTAACCGCAGTGAATGCAGTCCAAATACCAGGACTTAACACACTTGGTATCTCTGTTGCACGCATTGACTACGCACCATACGGCATTAACCCTCCACACACACACCCTCGTGCCTCCGAGATCTTGACAGTTCTTGAAGGCAGCCTTGAAGTTGGATTTGTAACATCTAACCCTGGAAACCGTCTTGTGACCAAGGTCTTACAAAAGGGTGATGTCTTTGTGTTCCCTGTCAATCTTGTTCACTTTCAAAGAAATGTGGGAAAGAGCAATGCGGTTGCCCTAGCAGCCTTGAGCAGCCAAAACCCAGGTGCTATCACCATTGCAAATGCTGTGTTTGGGACTAATCCGGAGATCCCTGATGATATTCTTGCGAAGGCTTTCCAGTTGGACAAGAATGTAGTCAATTTCCTACAATCAAAGTTCTAGACAAGGAATGGAAAATAGAGTTCGATTGGCCATTAATTTCTTTGTAATTCGTTAGTCTTGTACTTGTCTTTGTGTGCGTCTGCACTTGTGCTTTATTACATGATGGTTGGTTTAAGTTAAATTGTATTAAGTGGATTAAAAGGTGTTCAGTCTTTCTTTATTAGCCACCACATCTGACTTCATTTTACAAGCTCCTTTCATGTATGAACCCATTTAACCTATTGATCTATGACTTAAACCTTAAACCGAGATAAATGATAGATTAGATACAATCACAAATAAACACACAAAATTAAGATTTAGCGAAAGTGTAGATACTTGTATCCTGTTCCTACTCTTTTGTGACTGCATTTTGTAGAGGTACCAAGCTTGTATAAAAAGATGATCACCATGTTATGCCCGCTTGAATTAGCAGCAGCTATACTCTTTAACAGTTGAATGTGAAGAAGGTCAAGCTATGGCTATCATCAATTATTTGAACACCGTGAAGGTATGCCATCCAGTTTGCTTGTTATCTTACTAGAGTTTATATTTGCATCTCTTTTATGATATTTAGCATATCACTAAACCAAGCATGGAGGCCTGGATTGTTGGAATCGAAAAATCAGAAAACCAAAGGAACATGTATGAATGAAAGTATAGAAATTCATATATTAAAATTATCAATAAATTTATTATATGTATATATGTTTGTCTTTTCAATTAACATGTTTATATATATTAGGAGACTAACCAAACACAACCCTGGAGTGCAAGTCCCATGGTAGTTATCATAAGGAATGTTGGTAATATTTGAGTTTATTGTTCTTCCTTGTGTGCACAAGGAAGGGATCATTTAAGTCACTCTGTAGAGCAAAAGGCTTGACATTCTTTTGTTTCCTGAATTCTAAACTTCCTTTTTCGTTAAGGAAGGACTAGCTGAATCATTTTGCAGGATTAGAAATAGGGATTTCTGATATCTATTATCTGCTCAATGGAAGTTGTAATCTGACCATTTCTGATATCTACGTGTGACTCAAGGAGGACAGTGGATATGATTCTTCCACTAACGATAAAAATGATGAAGAAGAGGAATCTCCTCGTCGGAATGTCATCCCTGGATACCATATGGTCCGAGGAAAATTGGGCCATGGAATGGAAGATTATGTAGTGGCAGAAAATAGGAAAATCAATGGCCATATGTTAGGGCTTTATGCGATCCCTTCGCTGCTATATTCTTGGTTTATAAGAACTTTTGGACAAGAAATTCCTTTCTTTTCTTTTTTTCATTTTCAGCCTGATTTCTGGGCAAACCTGAGATGAGCGATCAAGAGGACATATAAGGTTACTGATAATGAGATTGTGGATAGAATAATTGGTTCTCGAGGAGGGTCAACTGCAGTTACAGCAATACTAGTTGATAAAGAGAATTTAATTGCGGCCAATGTTGGTGATTCTTGGGCTATCTTATGCAGAAATGGTGTGGCAATACAAATCTCAGTAGATCATGATCCCCAGAAGGAGAAAGAACATGTTAAAAGCAAGGGTGGATTTGTGTATGAAGCGCCAGATGCACACAATTATCCTTTCTTCTGAGGATTGAAAGCGTAGGTACTCCTTTCCTTTCTGCATACAATTAATCCATGATTAATTCAGGCAAGGTTCCGCGTGTGGACGGGCAGTTAGAGATGGCGAGGGCTTTCGGTGATGGGAGATTAAAAGAGAATATCAGAACCAGATATAATGATTGAACATATTGATGAAGATACTGAATTCATAACTTTGGGGAGTGATGGCTTGTGGAAGGTTAAAAAAAAAGGCTTGACTTTGCCTAAACTTGGCACGTTGTTATCATTTTCGATGCATATTTGAGCGAGCATAGCAGAACCAGAGGCTAGTCCATTCCCTGCCATTCCAAGAATCTGCATGTCACCCAACAGGACCTCAAATTAGATGGTACCATTCAATATCTATGCACCTTTCAAGGACATGAACCAGAAGAGATTTATATATGATTCAAAGGGTTAAGTTACATTACATGCCAAAACTTCTTAGGGATAAAACAAGGTGAGGATTTTTGTCGACTCAAGTGGGCTAACAATTTAGTCCCAAAAAATAATTACATATAGAAGATCAGGTGCCTATTCGATACACTATCTCGTATTGGAAACCTGTCTGGCTTCAATATCCTGAAGTCTGAGAGTTACAGCTCTCTTGTGAGCTTCCAGTCCTTCAACTTCTGCCATGGTTGCCACATATGGGCCAAGCTTTCTAAGACCTTCCTCTGTCAAAGACTGCACCGTCATGTATTTCTGGAAAGAGTCCAAGGATACCCCACCATACATCCGTGCATATCCATATGTTGGAAGGACATGATTTGTCCCACTGGCATAATCCCCAACACTCTCTGGTGTCCACGGACCCAGGAACACAGAACCTGCAGTGAAAATTATCCAAGGCTGTGTCATATATTTGTTCTTTTAGAACAGTTGGGGCGGGGCATTCACTTGTTTTCAAAGGTAGAAATTGAGTGTGGCATCGAAGGTGATAGTAACAATATCGACATAGATGGCAACAAAGCTGAAGAGAAATACTAGATAGCATTGAAAGACCATACCTGCATTCTCAATAAAGCTCTCCCACTTTTCTGCTTCTTTTACATTAATGATCAGATGCTCAGGTGCATACAAGTTTGAAAAGGAGACAGCCTAAAAGACCCAATAATCAAGTTTTTAGTATACAAAACAATTTTTTAGCAATTCCTAAAATGCCAAACAATCCATGAGAACAGTCTGGGAGGAAATGTACTTGGGCTTGTCAAAAACATTTTTCATGCTTGTTAACAACATAGAATGCAATTAGTAGCATGAAGATTCTGATAATTATGATTCAACAACTGCATGTTACAATTCATTAGACAGTAAGAACTTATGCAGTTGCTTCCTATATAATTCTAGATCCCACCATCTTAAAAATGCAGAGAAAGCAACTTTCATAAGATTGAAGCAACAAATACACAGGTATGAATTTTCAAACAGTGGACTGACCTCAACCATGTCTCGAGCAAAGACAGTGAAACTGTGGCTCAGGGCTTTTGAAGCATATTCACCCCTTGGTAGGCTTTGACACTGCTTACTTATTTCTTCTTCAATGGCTTTCATATCCACACCATCCCCAGCAACTACAAGAACAACCTGACTGTCAGGGCCATGTTCAGCCTGGAAAATTCAAAGAATTTAATAAAAACATCAGAAAAGATAATCTCTGGCATAAATGAAAGCAACAAACATCTAATCCCTGGTACAAAATCAAGGCTTTGAAAAAGGTCTTAAAGGAAATTTTGATTTAACTTTTTACATTGATGATTGAAAAATGTGACGGTGAAAATTTCAGTATACTGCCCTGAGATGGAGCACAGATTCAACCGTTTATAAGGAGAACTAAATATACCACATCGTAAATATCTTTTCATATTGCATAATGTAGTATAAAACTAAGTATAAGACAATGCATTTTGATATATCAGTTTATCCTGCTTTATCTCAGGGGGCAAAATAATTTTGCTTTCCTCTGCTTTCCATACAAATCTATCACAACGTAGATTTCATTAACGAGGGAGGATTATATGCAGATGAAATATATGTGCCACCCACATAACATGAATATATATATATATATAAAAACTAAAAGGAAACGGGCTAAGCACCTGGGATAGTAAATCTGCAGCTATATGAACAGGACTAGCATATCTGTCAGCAATGACTAAAACTTCAGAAGGACCAGCAGGCATGTCAATTGAAATCATTGCTTCACTGTTCTGTTATGTAAATAAAAGTAAAAACAAGGAGTCAAATTGGAAAAAAGATTAGCATTTTCTAGCCAGACAGGGAAAGAGGTAGAGTTACTTAGACTAATAGACTTCAATAACTTCTATTGGTGAGAGTATCCATACTTGGAGAATCATTTTTGCAGCTGTCACATACTGATTTCCTGGTCCAAAAATCTTTGCAACCTACAAATTTCAACCCAAAAAAGCTAGCTCATTACAACCAGTAAAGAATTAGATATCCAGAGTAACTAAAAAGCTTCTAAATATTGAAGCTTGCTGTATCTTGTGTTAATACAAAACTTGTTTGAAAGTTGACTTTCTCATTTGAAAAATTATCAACAAAACTATCTTTGCTGATTTCTCAACAAGATTTTTAACATAAATTTGAGAGAATTACAGTGAGTTAAAGAGAGAAACCCAATATATGCAGGACCACCTAAAGAGCGTACATTTAGCATTTGAAATGGAAAACAAAATAAGCTTTTTTGTTTATCAATTCCATAGTAAACATACTCTGGTTAGCAAACAGAAAATGCAAAACACAAGAATAAAGACCACAGAGGACCAATAAAAGGATTATGTGTTCTTATTATCAGCTTCAGCTACTAACAATTGGGAAATAAGATGATGAGAAATAAATACCTTAGGGCAAGATTCTGTTCCCCAAGCCATTGCAGATATGGCCTAGAAATCAAAAGTTCATAAGACCAGTAGTCATGAATACAATAAAGATAACTGTGCCAAATGCACAAAAGAAATAGTCACAAGTTTGTTTTCTAACCTGAGCTCCACCAGCTTTAAGGATGTGAGTGACACCAGCCTTCTTGGCACAATACAGTACCTCCTACAGAAGACCATCTCATTGAGTACATGCTTTGTAAGAGTATAACATTTAAAAAGCCAAAAAAAAAAAAAAAAAACCTTGCATATGCTGCCATCCTGAGCTGGGGGAGTCGCAAGGACAACAGTTTTACACCCAGCAATTTGTGCAGGCTGGTTTACAAAAAAAAACTAAACTGTCAACCAAACAAACTTAACGAGAATGTGGCAATCATAATAAAGATTAGAACTTGAACCCGCCAAAATAATTGATACACAATGCAATCAACTTACAATAGCAAGCATCAGAGCTGTGGATGGCAAAACTGCAGTCCCCCCTGGTACATAAAGACCTACAGAACTAATGCTTCGAGCCACACGTTTGCAAATAACACCCTAAAATATTTTGAACTGTCTAAGCTTTGTATCAACACAATATGCAGTAAAGCAAGATCAAATCTCTAGTATTGACATACCTTCATGTTTTCAACACTTTTTTCAGCTGATTTTTGAGCAAGATGAAATGCATATATGTTGTTATACGCCACATCAAATGCTTCTTTAACAGTTGCATCAAGCTGCAATACAGCAAAAGCCAAAAGATGGAATGTTTGAAGTAACATTTGGACCAAAAATAGCAAACCATACAAATCACTGAATAGATAAAATAAGAAGTGCAAGGAATTTCTTCTACTAAAAGATATGTTTTTGGAAGTCACCTCCGGATCAGGAAGCTCAGAAACATTCTCGACGATCTTGTCTAATTTGACTTTGTCAAATCTTGAAGTATAACTACAAAGAACATATAAACATAGCCTCTTTACTAAAAATAGTTCCATAGTAAAACAATAAAGATAAAGTACTAATTAATGAATCACTAACTCTTTAACTGCAGCATCACCTCTTTGACGAACATCATCAACAATAGGATTAACCTAAAAACCAACAAAAAACAATACAGCCTATCAGTAATTAGCTTATCAGAACTTCAATACAACAATCTTAAATTTAAAGAAAAAAAACGCCCTTTTTCAAAACAAAATAAAAGGGTCACTTACAATTCCAAAAATGGAAGAAAAATCAATACGAGGCCGAGCTTTCAAACTCTCAACCTCTGAATTATTAAGTTCTGACAACCTATATGACTTCATTGCACACATTACTCTCTTCAACTTAAACCCTTCAACAACTACAGAGAAGAAAAATAACCCATCAAATTAACAATAACAAGAAGAATTAAAAAAAAAAAAAGCAAAATTGAAACTTTTTAAATGGAATACATACCCAAGAAATTAGAAGATGGGTTGTATCTGGGTTTTGGAGAAGCAAAGAAACTGAATTGTGGAAGCTTTGTTAAAGTGTTGTTCTTGTTAAGTAAGAGAAGCTGGGAGCCCATTAATCACCTTCAATCAATCACATTAATCACGATAAAGGACATAATGAGAAATGAAAATTTTAGTATAAAGTTACAAACTTTATCAGAATGTAGAACTTTAGAGTATATAGTGAGAAATTAAAGATGGGAACTTCTATAAAAGAAAAATGGAGGAGATTGTTATAGAGTTACCTAGTAAGTGAGAAAGATGGCGGTGATAGTTAATGAAGAGTTGTGACGGCGGCTGTGCTGCTGCTGCTCGGTTTTAGTCAAGTGTAGAGCCGGTCAAGAAAAAAAGTTGATTTCACAAAAAGAAAAGAAAAAAAGAAAAATAAATTGGATTTTTCACTCTTTCAGCTGGTGTTGCATATTGGTTGTTTGAAATATTGAATTTATATTATTGTCCCTCCAAAGTTCTATATTTTTATATTGAATTTATATTATTGGCCCTCCAAAGTTCTATCTTTTTTGTTTCTTCCTCTAAATATTGGGTTTTTATTTTCACCCTTGGACTAGGGTAGCATGTTCCTATATTGGGATTAAATCCAAGAGAAAAGTTTAAAAAAATATATTTTGTTCCTGTGTGTATGAATCAATAGTAAAGTCAAAGGAAAAAATATATATTTATCATGTTATTAATTCTATTAGAATTTCTTCTCGAGAAGAAATATCACTATCTATTTTTCAATTTATATTTTATAAATTGTTTAAAAATTAATGGATATAAAAATAATACAAGAATGATAACAATAAATAAGCAACATAGAATTTAATTGAAAAACAATTACATAAAAATTTTAATTAGAAAGTTTTTTATTGAATATTTTATTTGTAAGTAGTTTGTCTCTTTAAAAAATTGATAATTTCTTTAATAATCCCAGAATAATTAACTTAAACAAGCTAAGAAACTAAAAATTTGAATTAGAAAGGAAAAACATAATAAAAATTTAAAATAAATTAGAAAATTCAAAAATAAAGAGAAAAACAACAAAACTAATATAATTATCACCTTCTAGATCTAATTTAAAGATCTTTTAAATTTTAATCAGTTAGTCAATCTCATTATAGAATTAAACTAGTAAAATTTCTTAACTGGATATAAATATAATACAACCATCAAATCAAAAGTTATTCATCATCCTATGCAATTCACATATTCTTTAGATTTAGTTCTATCATAAATAGCTCCATAAATATTTCTACAAAATTATCTACATAGCCTAGTGATAGGAGATTCGCAACTAACTAACTAGTCAGAACTAGAAGTTTTGTGTTTAATATCATGATTGATGAGTGACATGGAAACAATGAAGGCGGGAAGAAGGCCTGAAAAACACATCACAATGCTTGATGCAACAGTATCTCACCAAGCAGAAAAAATTTGAGATAGAAAAAAGAATAAACAGTCCATATTACATGATTTTGATCGGTGCAGTTCAAAAACTCTCAAACATCACTGAATTATATCCACTTCTCACGTATTTTGATTCAAGCTCATGGACTATCTGGAGTAGGAGTTATGTCTCGGAAAACCTGCAACCTGTTTCTCCTCTTTGTATTGACATCCTCTGCAGATTCGTAAGACAGTGAGCGTCGCGCTTTGGAATTCCTTGATGAAACTGCATTCATGGATGTAGCATAGCCATCTTGAAGATCAGCTGCTTCAAGTTTTTGACATATAGTTCCTAGCTGATTCTTTTGGTAAGAATTCTGATGAAATGTGTTGACATCTAGATTTTCATCACTGCATGCTCCTTCATAATTCCAACTATGGAAACTCTGGCCAAGGTCTGTAGTTAACAGGTCCACTTCTTCTTCTTCTTCAACCATATCTGCCCAACTCTTGCGATGAGATTTGAGTGAGCTGTCCTTTCCAAGATACTTATTTCCAACAGTTTCTGCTGATTGATCCCAGTCACAAGTAGTGGAGGCTTTTGATAGGCCAAGGTCTGTAGTTAACAGGTCCACTTCTTCTTCTTCTTCAACCATATCTGCCCAACTCTTGCGATGAGATTTGAGTGAGCTGTCCTTTCCAAGATACTTATTTCCAACAGTTTCTGCTGATTGATCCCAGTCACAAGTAGTGGAGGCTTTTGATACCCCTGCATTGTCAATAACCACGGTCTGCTCCGTGGAACACTTTAGACTTGTGTTACTGTCTTCTGTTGCAGATTTCCTTTGGCGACCATTTTCCTGAACATTTCTTTTCCAGCTTGTATGATTATCAGTTAAGTCTAATAGTTTTCCAGAGAGATTCCGGATTGCATTCTCTTTTTCTGTCTCAGCTGTATCCTCTCCCCACCTTATCCTTCTCTGATCTACATTATCGAACCCCCAGCAACATCTTCTTGGTTGTGTATGTATGGCTGGAGATGTAAATGTCTTCTTCTGTTCTGAACTTGGGCCTAATTCAGCAAAACTAAACCGATAATCCTGCATTTTGCTGGCAAAACCAAGCCTTTCACCTGGGCTGGCAAAACTAGAATCTCTCCTCCAGCTATTGTCAACTGCGGTTTGTGGAGAAGACTGGGGACCATCTCTCAGTCCAGGTGATATACATTGAGAACTCCTATTATTGGATGCAAAGAAGCTTTTCTCATTCTCAGAGTGATTCTGCAAATAAGATCTTCTATTATTTTCATCTGACAGCACTCTATCTTCATTAAATACACCTGTGCACTTTCTAGAGTCCACGAATCCCGAAACATCTCCATTCCGGGAGCTAGCAATCTCTTTCAAATTTCTGGTGGTAGGCAATGCCAAAGACCTTTGGTGAACTTTTTCATCTTGTTCGGTTGGTTTAACTATTAAATGTGACTCTAATTCAGTCAGGATTTGACAGGCACGCTGGAAAGATTTAGCATAGGAATCATCCATTGGTTTAATTCCAGATGAAGCTTTTACGGTTTGAAGCAGAGATTTTGCTTCTGGAATTCTGTTCATGTGCATCAAGCAGATAGCCAAGTTGCACTGCTTGTTCTGATCTGGCTCCAAAGATATACCTTTCCTGAAAATCAAATTTTATTTCATGAAGAAGATCGCCATTTTCATGTCTAGGTCTATCTTCCAACGGAGAAAAATAGTTTACTTGTAATATTGTTCAGCCAAACCATAATCGTGATGCTGTAAGCAAGCCCACGCCAAATTCCCTAATATCCTGCATCAGTCAAAATGAAATAACAACCAGAGGTATGCAGTATAAATAGGAAAGACGCAAAACAAGTGGGATCACCTTGATCTTTCTTGTTCAACAGTTATTTGAATCTTCCTCCATTGAGATCTGGCAGTCTTTATCTTCTTGCCAGAAAAAGCAATACCCTCTTCTATGTTCTTCAGTTTGCGTTGAAGCATTTCAATCTCTTCTTCAATCCTTCCAGATCTCTGCGAAAGAAGAAAAGTCTCGAGATATAAACATGCTTCACAATCCATCCAATATATTGTGACAACAGCCTCAGGGAGCTAAATGGATGTGCTAACCAGATTCCTCAAAACAAACAGAAAATTATTTGGCCACACACATCGCAAATGCATGCTTCTAACTCAACAATATCTCCTAGGTCTCTGAAAATAATAATTATCTTTACCATCTAACAAAAAAACAGCTTGACCTGCACTACGTATGAAATGTGGACGCCTTTGCATTCATTAAAAAACCTGATATAGAAGAAAATTTCAGACCTTAACTACATTTCAAACTGAATGAGTTCCATTTTGTTTAAAACAGCACCATTGCAACAGATGATTTCTTCTACATTAGTGCAGAAAACTAGGAAACCTTGCAAGGATGCTTTCCCAAGACAACTCATAAATGATCTAAGATGGTTCTTTACATAGATTTTCCTCATGAAATGTCAATAATGGAGAAATCACATTACCAAATCATCAGAGTCAATTATTGACAAAATAGTACAGTTTGCAAAGATGGAAAAGGTAGCATTTCACCTTGTAAAGTTCAACTAGCACATTGTCAATAGATTCCTGGGAATCATAGGGACAGAGATGACGAAAGGATTTGATCGCCTCAATTGCCTCATCAGCTCGATCCAATTGCTTCATCACCACTGCCATGTCTTTCAAGGCGCTATCAACTCGATCCCCAGAATTGATAGCAGCCCAGAATAGGGAAACAGCCTTGCTTGGATCCTTCTCTATTAACTGTAATAAAAGATTCAACTATCAAAATCAAACACAAACACAGAATCCGAACCCGAAAATTAATATATCCAATTAAGTTCCAAAAATCATCCATTAGTGAGTCCTCTTTAAACAGTCAAGATATCCAGGAGCCTAAAATGGAATGTCAAAAACTGTAATGAAATGTGAATAGGTACATTTCATTACAGTTTTTGACATTCCAACAAATTAACCTTATCTTCTTTCCCAAGGAAACTAACAAATAATCTAACAGCTCATAGTGGTATAAGCTAATTGTATTACTCGTTACTACTTCAGTGCCTTAATTCCCCTTATCAAGTGACAATGTCTAATTCATGACTCTATTTATTTCAATTCCCTTTTCCTTTTCTCACATTTCTTACCTTGCAGCAGTTACCATGTGAAATCGAGTGATTTTTCATGCAAATAAAAGTTTTATTCTCCTAAAAATCAATAGGGAGATATGATATGTCAAATCTCATTCTAACCTGTATTATCCAAACCCAGAAATTCACAAGACAGATTACATTTAACTGTCAAGAACCAGAAATTTCAAAGGAAGTTCTCCAAAAAAAGAGAGATTAAAATCAAGTTATGGAATAATTTGGCATTTCAATTATTAATTAACCAAGAACAGACATAAATCCACAGTTTAATCTCCTCTCCCAATTTCAACCAAACAGATAATTTGTAAGTAAACGTAGAATAGGAAAAAAAACACAAAAAACGAAGAAGAACCCACAAAAATTCATGAAACTTATCTACCATTAGATAACTAATATTCTTCAAGAACCCAAGTATTTTCCAACTAAAACAACATATTGAACAAGGATTGAAACTAAACTCAAAACCTGCCAAGACTAAAACTTCTTCAAAAACCCCATAAAAACCATTAATCGAAACAACAAAACAACCCTTAAAAGTTATTACCTGGACGTGTTTGGCTCTGACATAAGGAGAATCACCGGCAGGGACTTTATGAATAACATGAAAAATATCACGTTTACAACTAGGAGAAGACACCCTTTCTTTCCTCTCTGACATTGGCATCATGGCAACCGCCGGAAAATGTTGAGACCTCCATGACGCCGGCGGTGTCCAGAATCCCTTCGCCGGAGAATTCTTGTCGTCGTTGTTATTAGACCACATTTTCAATAGAAAGTGCAAATCTTTAAGACCTTTAATTTTTTTTGAATTTTTTCAAGAAAGTCATATAAGAAAAGAACTCTAAGAAATGCGTTTTTCGTGAAGGGAATGATAGGAGGTTCGTTTTTGCTTGGTTAGAGAGAAAGTGAAGGAAATTTTTTATTGAGAGAGGAGAGAAATCATAGAGAGGTGTGATGATTGAGGGAAGCAAAAGGGAAGGTGAAAATGTGAAAACAGGAAAGACTAGCCGTTTTATAACAACTAGCCGTTGGAATTCGCACGTGTGGCGTTTTGCACTTGTGTTTGTGTACATTTTATTTTATATTTCGAAAATCACTCTGTTTTTTTTTATTTCTTTACTCTTTCTTTTTAGGGATTGAATATTTTTTAAAGTTAAGTAAAAAAAATTTGCTTGATAGTAATATTTCCAGGGTCTAATCCTAAATAAATTACTGGAAATCAACTGGGTATATATGATTTTTTTTTTATTTAGAAAAAAATTCTTTAAAATTAACTTGATAGAATTTTAATCAAGTTTAATAAAATCAATGGAGATCAAGTTTAATAAAATTGATTAAGATTAACTTGTTGATTTATCAAAGTGTGGCTAAATATTAAAAAAGAAGGTGTTTGAAAATATGATAATTATTGTTTTTTAAAGTTGTTTTTTTAAATGAATTAAAAAAATATTTTTATAGTTTTAAATATATTTATCTCAAAACATTCTAAAAAAAAATAATTTAAAACAAAAATATATTCAAATTTTTATGAAAAACAGGTTAAATCATAACCCCGAAAAAAAACTGAAAAACAAGTCTAAATCAAGCTTAGGGTAATGACTTTGCCAAAATCAACCCACTAAATTGGACCAAGTTTCATAGTTACTATTCTGAAAATCTCTATGATCTATCCATTTTATTTTTTATTTTATTTTATTTTTTAGAAATAATCGAAAACAGTAAGATATGAAAATGAATCGGTAAATGATTTTGCATGTAAAACAAACCAACATAGATACATATAGATGATCAAAATAGACTTGTATTAATTAGGCAGGAATTCTCTCAGTATTCATAAATGGCATGGGGTCTTTGAACGAATAAGAACATGCAATCCCTTCATTTCACTGCCAAAATATTTGGTCCCGCAGCAAGAAAAAATGCATCTTTTCTGAGCCTGCACTTGCCTCATTCTGTTAGATACTTTCTCCTTCCTAGAAATAATGTAATATATCAGTACAGGGCTGTACTAATTAACTAATATCTTTGCCAGGGTGTGGTTTAGAAACGCTAAAAATTAGTTTCTTGTCGAAGAGGGTACCGATCTATCATCGCGCTTCCACTCCCATATAACTTTGCAATGCTCAGAGGAATTTTCTTGCGTTGGAAGATCATTTTCATCAAGTAGGCTCTCCTGTTTAAAGACAGCAATTTGCGATGCAAAGCCTGGTTCCACATCACCAGAACCACCAACCCCACTGAACTCGACACTGTAATGGTGCCTCTTGGCTAGATCTGATGCCCAATGGTTGAACTGCTCTCTTGTCCACTCAAACTTGTGGTCATGGTTGCGAAATTTACATGACTGTGACTGGCTTTTCTCCTCTGGATCGTCTTCTTGAGTTGTGGGACTGGATCCTTGTAGAATCACGTTGTATTCGTAATTTGGGGTGGAAACTATAAGAACCTTTGGACGAAAATAACTCAATGCAATGTCACCAAAAAGACAGGCCTGTTCCTCCTCCATATGCTCAATTACCTATAAGCTCAAAGACATCAGGTGAAAATAAGAAAAACAGAGGAGATGGAAACCAGTTCATTGATTTATAGAAACGACATCTTTAATGATGCTAAAAGTTTCTGGCAGTACAATTACACCTGAGAAAACGCAGTGTTGAGATACTATTAACATAGGAAGAATAAGAATTTGGCACAACTAGAGGCAACAGAGGGCTAATCAATTTTCAAAATACTAATATAAGTTAATTTTGTAAGGCACATTTGAGCTCTCCCAACATTCACAGGGAGGTTGTAGACTGGCACAATAATATATAGATAAAACATGTCAATAAACCCCAAAAATTCTGGGAATCCAAAACATAGCACAATCAAAGGCAAACACGAATTCCCTTTCTAAATGTTCAAAATTATGTAATATGCAAAACATATTTGTTGATAGATACTGCCACCATTGTATGATATTCCAGCCAAAGAAACAAAAAAGAAAAATCACACTAGCATGCTAACCCAAGAGCTCCAAACGAGCAAAAAATGTGCCACAGGAGGAAGGTAAATACCTCTAAGCAAGTGCCAATATCAAATCCACACAATCGAGGATCAAACTCTGTGATGGAACCATCATAAAGAATAGCAGATTCGATGCCTGTATCTGACTTTGTGCTCAGTTTGGTATGCAGTATCTGCATAATTAACAATACCCAAGACATGTGACTAATTCAAGCGTGTAGCTAACAAACAAATAAAGGGCATAGAGCATAGCAGAGAAACATTGCTCAGAAATGATTCAGACCTTTGCAGCACGGCTAAGACTCTTCTTTGATAAGTCAGCACCCACAATCTTTTGTAGTGAAGTTGGGTAATCTAACAAAGAATCCAATAAACTTCCAGAGCCACATCCGAAGTCAACCTGGAAAAAAAAAAGTCAGAGACAAAGAAGATAAATGGTGAGTGATAAAAATTGCAAACTCAACATTCTGTTGTTTACTGTTAAATAAGAAATAAAAAATATGTACCAAAGTTGTAGCACTGGATTTTTTAATATGCTGCACAGCATATTCCACCCGTTGCTTGGAGAGCGGAGGGCTGAAAAGAGCCTGCTCCATTCTTTCTTCTGGTGGTTCTGTCACTCGCAACAAGGTTACATCGTATTCTAAGCAGCAAACTTCTGCCAAAACAGGAACACAGAAGATCATTTCAGAGTAAGTTAGATGTCAGATCCAATTGTTAAACTAAATTTATGTCATAAACTAAGATTTTTCATTTTCAAAGAGTACAAGTACAGGTTGTCATATAACATAAATTCCATTATATAGTAAGTCAGTTCTGTTTCTAATAATTATAGGAGAAACAAATCATGCTCGTTGTTCCCTTCATGTCATATATGGTTGTCATTATAAGAAGAAATAATTAACAACAAAAAGAGCGATTCATCTCAAGAATTAATAAAAAGCACCAATCTCAATCTCCAAATCAAAGATAAATAAAGAAATGGATAAGATCTGCTTCCTTATTGGAAAATCCAAAGTTTTAGGAAAGTAAATCAATTTAGTCACCCATGTCTTGATTCACTACATTAACTAGGTTATCTATGTTTTGATCTAGGTTGAAAATAGAGACCAATAACTCAAAACCAAGGTTGCGAAAATCATCAATCAGATGTCAAGAAGCACATAATTACCTGAGGATAACAATGAAAGAATCCTTGCAGGATCATCAACTGCAGCTAAAATGAACTCTTGAGGGGGCAAATTCATGTTGAAATGAGCACACTGGCCAACTGACATTTGTGTCACAACTCCTTCAAGAGTGGAAACCACTGTTCCATTCCCTATCTCAAACTCAAATTCATCTTTACTTTCAATAAGCTCTTTTGTATGTCCACCTTCTGTCACCAAGGACACAGAGTAACTTATACTCAACAAGGATCCATTGGAGGGGCAGACACCGGAATATGAGCCTTCAATGTTTGGTAAGCAAACATCTTGTCCTGACAAAGTATATTCCATATTAGTACTTTTTGATTCAGGTAATTTGGATCCTTGACACCGACTTTGCTGAACATTATGAAGAGATTGGCATAAAGCAAACTCTTTAAGAAAGTTTTCAGAAGATAAGCTAATGTTGAGGGCATCAGCAGAGCAATTTAGCTTCTCCAAAGGCATGCCAAGGTCCTTGAAACATGCGTTTAACCATGAGAGAACTTTCAGAGAAGCACTCTGGATAGCATCAGTTTGCTTCTTATAAATCTCCCTAGGGGAACACTCTATGATCAAATCCTGACCCTTGGAAAATACTTTTACTGTGCACCTAAAGCTGCTTTCCAGTCCTACTGATTCTCCACCAGCATTTAAACTTCCTCCATTAGTGTATTCAGTTGCTAGTTCAGCTGCCTCGGTAACCTTCAACTTCTTCTGTGATCTTGGTAACTTGCATGATGCCTTTAAAGGAATACTTGTAATGGAGAAGATAGGTTCAGATAGCTGGTGCTGACGGCAGAATGTGCATAGGATTTCCCTTGGGAAGGAACCCCTCCAATTTGTTTTTGTAGTGAATACGGAGGGCAACTCTGCAGCAAGTATTGCTTCTCGAGACAACTTGTAATTTCCACTAGGTATCTTGCTTAAAAGCATCCTGAATAAGCCAATCTAAATTGATTAAATAATGAATTGTTGAAGGCTTAGTGTATTAAAGTACATTATGGAACAGTGCGTGCATTGCATAGGAGATGCAAACTTTGGTGATAAACTGTAGGGGTCATTCATTGCCACAGTAATTAATATGGAGCAATAAAATGGTCTAAATTCTAAGTAATAGACCATACAACAGTTGATTAATTAAAAAAAAAAGTTTGGTATTCATCTTCACAAAGCAATTATGAAAAAAGAAAATAACAAATAAAAGGAGTATATCCAGCAAAAATATTATGTGAGAAAGAAAAAAAAGTTCAGTGTTCATCTTCATATAAGAAATTTCAAAAAGAAGATGAAGAAGATGGATGGATTATATCAAGCAAATTATGTGCAATTGAAAATCCAACAATAAAATGGCATCATATTAGAATGAATAACTTGAATTTAATTCAACAAAAAGCTTAACCTTCAGTGACATTATTAAACATGAACTAAGCATTGTACTACCGAAGCACATCAAACTTGCATCAAAACTAAGGTTTGAACAACATTGCAGAGAGAAGACAGAAAAGACTAATGATGGTAAAACAAGAGATTCATGGGAAAGAATTCAAAAGAGACCTGTAATATGATTGGAGGGACACATCTTCGTGGAAAAGTTCTTTAGACCTCCATGTGTATCCAACAGATGCCATAATTGCATCACCATATATTTCTTGACCACAGAAGTAGTTTGCCCTTGCATTCAAAAGTCCTTCTACGTGAAAATCTTTCACATTTGCATGGTCTGACAATAGTTCCATCACAAGTGATTCAGAAGCAGCAAAATACAATCTTGTCTCAGAAGAAGCTTTACCAATAGTCCTGTTGGAGAAAAAGTATGTAGTGGTTCCAAAAAACAGTCATTCTTCTTCCAGTTTGATAGGAAAGAAAAAACATTATTTGATAAAACAGAATATGATGCTACAAAAAGAAGAATAAGGCATCTTCCAAACAAGAAAACAACATCACATCATGTCATATCTGTAAGGAATAAGGAACCCAATTTAGGCGAAAAAATACACCATCTCAGGCTTTCTGTATTATAACTAATTCCACCTACCTTGAGAGCAAAACTTTGCTGGCATCTGTTACACCAAGTTTTTGTGCAATAACATCCAGGTAATATCCAGAAGAAGAAATATCAAGAGTCAATGGCTGAATAGTCTCGTCCAATGAAGCTGGGATCTGTATTGCTTTAACTAATATGTTTTCTGGGGAACCAGATTGCTGAATATCTGATGACTCTATAATCTCAGTGGGATATGGATTTTGCTTCTGAATTGAAAGCTGCCCCTTGGATGTTACAACAGACCCTGCTAATCTTGGTATAGCCCTCATAATTGATGACAAAGCCAAAAAGGGTTTTGATTCCACCTCAGTGTTGAGTAATTTACACAGATTACTTGTCTTTGTATCACAGGCAGCAATGACAGAAGCAGGTATCAGACCATAAAGACCACCTTTTCTCTGCAAAGCTGCTCTAAGGTGACCACTCAGCGGATGAAGAGATGAAAGGAACTAACAAAGACCCAAACATAAAGGAGGAGAGGTTAGAGCACATCATTATGCACAAACCAAGTCAAGGATTCTTGCATATATATGACTGGCAAAAACCAAGTGATCTGCAAGTATTACATGTAGAACACAAACTGTTATACAATTCAGTTCTATACAAACTACCAACCTCGTCTGTAAATATATATTTGATTCGATCAATCAAAGCATCACAAGGATCCTTTTCAGATGGGTTTTCATCTGCAGGATTGTTGCCTAGCTGCAGGATAAATAGTAAATAAACAGTTAAGTAGTTAAATTACATTGCCAAAAAAAGAAGGTAGGGACAAAAGAAAGATCTACATCTGTCTTCAGTTTAATGAACTAAACTATAGCAGAAGAAAAGCTGAAAACTGCATGATAAATTAATCTCAAATAAAACATGATGAATAAAAGAGCAAATGTGTAAAAAATACATTGCTTCTCTATAAGCAATTGCGCTGTCCAAAGAACAACTTAATCTCCTCACATAGTCACACAGAATAAGTATCTACATTCTGGCAGAGGAAATAACCAACAAAACTTTAAAATTAACAAATAATCAATTCCATATCCATCTAAGTTAGTCTGTCTTTCATCACGAGGAAAGTTCAATCAAATTGGAAAAATCGTAAGAAGGAAGCTAAAGCATACCCTTTTTAAAGCCAAATGAGCAGCAGACTGCTCGGAATCCTTCTTCTTTCTGCAGATATCAGAAACAACAGTAAATTCTGGAAGTTCTAACCGGCACTGAAATAGAGAGGGGCCTTTCTGAGGAATTGCCAATCCTGGGCATCCATTCTGAGCTGACTCCTCCTTTACCTCCTCGACCGTATAGCATGCCTTGTTACCAAACTTTTGGTGTATGATAGCCTTAGGTGTAAAAACTGTCTTCTTCACTCCAATTTCCATATGCAACCTCCAAAAGTTCTAATAAAAGTCACAACCACACATATAACTGTTACTAATGAAAACAAATTCAATTACATAAAACAAAACTTTATCATGAAATGCACAATGCTAGAAGCCAATTTGCTCTTTGTCTTTATTCAGAAACCAAACAGCCACGTACATAAAAATAAATAAATAAAAGACAGTTTAGGATAAAGAGCATAATTAAGCAATTTTTAAAAATAAATACATTTGCTTCACTCCATTTTCCATAAGCAACCCACAAAGGCTCTAATAAACGTTACATGCACACATTATTAAAATTTTACGAGTAACAGGTGGTATATAATAAGGACACCAACTTTTATCAAAATGTTAGTAATTATAATAACAACAACAATTATAATAAAGAAACAAACCTCAGGCAATCATTGTGAAAAAAAGACAACAATTAAGCAATTGGAATAGTAAAATACATCTGTTTCTGAGGTTTCTCAGTAACCAAACAGCCCCATACATAAAAAGACACGAGCTTTATGCAATCAATGAAAAACAAAGCGAAGAATTAAGCTGTAATTGAAACAAAAAGCATAGAAACACAAAAATCTAAATGACCCAGAACTCAAAATTCTCAAATGCACAAACTTTACCATCTCCCACGCTCAAAAGTCACCCTATATGCGTATGTATAGACGTATCTGTAGTGTATGACTGAGTATGTACAGATACTGTACAATAAGCATGCATAAATACATTCAAAAACAACAATAAAAGAAAATCAGAGAAGCAGGGAGGGGGAGGGTTGTACCTGTGAAAAAGAACAACGTATGCAAATGGGGCTGTGGATTTGTTTGGCCTCTTGAGTTCCTTCTCCGCTAAGAAGAGTGTTTTTGCCTTATGGGTTCTCTGGGGTTATAGAGAGAGATGGAGGAGGTGGTCTTTATAGTCTATGAGGACTTCGGAAGATTAAGACATCACATAGGGTCATAAGGAACTCATGAAAGGAGTTCCCCAGAAAGCACTGAGGTATTAGTACTTGAAAGTAACAAGGGTATGCATTTTTTCCACAGGTTTGTCATCTATGCTTTTAACTGGTCGGGTGGGTTGGGATGAATACTTTTTAAAGACAATTTTTTTCTTTTGGATATAAATAGATTGTGTTTACATGTTATATTGCAAGGTGTTAAACTCGATTCTATTTGATGAGTTGGCTAATAAAATTTATGATTCTAAAGTTTAATTTTGATCGAATTTTAAGTTAAATTTTGAAAAATATTAATACAATGAAATTTATTTCATCTTACCGAATTTCTAGTAATTTGATTAATCTTACCGAAGTAAATATAAACTTTGCTAGGTGAATATCTCGAAAACTTTTTTAAGGAAACAAAATAAAATAATATTATTTTAATAATAATAATTTACTCAGTTAATGTTGGTTCCAGCCACCTAATAAGCCATGTCTTTTCCCAAATTGGTTTCAAATATAACTTCAAAACAACAAGGATTCATTTTGTTCGAGGTGTTTCTAAGCTTCTAAAGTGTCGGATAAGGAAAGAATAAAATAGAAGAGTGAAAAGAAATGGGACAGCTTGGTGAAGAAGGGAATTTTATGCTCTTTTTTTTTTAACATTGAGATTGAACATGTTTTTCATTTAAAATTTGAAAAAAAAAAGTATTTAATTTATATTTTTTTGATCATTTTGACATGCTGATTTTAAAAATAAATTTTAAAAATTAAAAAATATTATTTTAATATATTTTCAAAAAAAACCTTTATTATACTTTCAAATACCCTCAATCTTCTTTTCCTTTTGATAAATTATCAAGATTGGAATAAATATATGAATTTAAAACCATGCTATGACTTTGTTTTAGAAAGCAACATATTATAATAAGTTAAAACAATTCTTTAGAATTTTGACTTGCGGCGAGAGAAGAAACATACAGCTTCAGATATATTCAAATAAAATTTAATAAGGCGGAAGATATCACATCCATATGTTTGTCCACTATAATAAGGTAGCCCATGTTTTAGCTAATATGGCAAAGATACGCTGCTGCTGCTAGTGGCATGGAGGGTGCCCCTCCTACAGTGGTTGACTTTTCAAAGATGATGTACCCTTCTCTCTTTTCATAGAATGAAAATTGACTGCATCAAATATTTGGGGTGATGGGATCAGCCTGTTGTTGTCATTTTGTGCTGCTTGTTACTAGTTTGAGGATCTTTGATCTTCAATTTCATCATCATCATCATACAGTATATTTGCATTCCCATTTTCAATCCTCTAAGAACAAGTTTCACTATGTTGATATTAGTCTGTCTTCCAAAACGAGTGTTTCTTGCCCTTTGTCAAGGAAATTAAGGTGGACAGAAAAGGAAGAACATATAGCCCTTCTCTATATGAAGCATTCTGTATTGTAAAAGTTTGTGATTCATGATGGATATGGTCACCAAGCTTCACAAAGGGAGACAGTTCCTGTCAGTGACAATTTATTTCATACAGAACGAGGCAATCAATTCACTAACTCTAATAATGGTTCCACCTTCAGAGTTTATGAACACTAGGGCCCTTGTTATCTGCTACTACAAACCACTCTTTGGTCAGCTAAAGTTCATCCTGGCCTCCGTAATAATGGCGGAAAACACAGGAGAAGTCCTTGCTTTCATGTCCATCCTTGCACAGCTCAGTGTATCTGCACAGAATGCATTGAAGATAAAGGAAAGCAGAAATCATATGCACTCAGTTCCGACAGTTTCATGTTAGTTCAGAAAAAAGAGAATCAAAAATGGAAATGTCATTTGTTGTACGAAGCAGAGGTAGTTACATCTCTTGTGCTTGGTATGTCAGAGGACATTGAAGACCACCCTCCTTGGCTGATGTTGCAGCAAGGTTCAAGTCCTTAGCCTGCATCATACAAAAGAAAATGTTCATCATGCTCATGAGCAGGCCAAACACTCAAATATTGTAAGGATACAACAGCCATTCGGCAGGCAGGTTTCAAAATCCCTTCTCAATAATAATTCGAGTATCAGCGAGAAACAGGCTAAATCACCCACCATGAGCTTAGATGCAAATCCGCCAGCGTAGTTCCTTGAAGCTGGCACGCCTTCCATCACTCCAGGAACTGGATTATAACTATCACTGCATGTGGGAAATTTCATCCAGTCAAATTAGTGGTTTCCAGGTAATTACTCATCATATTTAGAGATTTTAAACTGGAGATTCTTGTTCTTCATTTTCATTTCTTAGGTATTTTGAAGTTAGTCACTCCTACTAACTCTCTAGCACAAACTTGAACCCAAACAAGGAACTGTCACTGGTTTAAGAGGCTGGCTTACTCCTACTAACTCTCTAGCACAAACTTGAACATAAACAAGGAACTGTCACTGGTTTAAGAGGCTGGCTTCTTCACAATGTCACTCGAAATTGAAGCCAAGCTATCCAATGTCAGTAAAACCTGTAAATGTCAAGACAGATACCTACTCCAACACCGAGCACTTGAAGTGTTTAAAACCTTTGTCAGGGTACCAGCAGAAATTCCAAGTGACTGACCAAGAACAAAGGCTTCTGATACCCCTAGCATGCTCACAGCCAATGCCAAGTTGTTGCAAATCTTTGCTGCCTAAACAACAAATGCAGCACCAGAGATATCAGATGCTTGAAAAGTGAACTCCAGGAGGTGAAGATTGAATATATTTTTCCACTCATGTGCTGAAATATAGCATTCCTTTTTCATTGATTGCATTTCCATTTATATATCTCAGTTGCAGGACTAAAATTGAACCCTCATGATTTTTAACATATGATAAATTGGAAAATAAATACCCATGGTTCGAAATAAACTTAATAGGACTAGCCTTGAGTGCTAGCGATAACTTACCGAACCTGTTCCTCCTCCACCACAATAAATTGCATTTTTACCCATTGAAAGAAATAAGGGTTTCGCAGCAAGATAAGCATCCTCAGAGCCACCAACCTGAGTGAAAAAATCTTTTGCCCTTCAAGTAAATTATAAGAAGAGCACAGGTGGTATTTAAGATGTTATGTGGAATAATAGCAGTCTAAACCAACATATTCTCCCCAAGTATGGCGTCCCTGGTCTCAAATCTTGCCGCCTTAAACCCAACAAAGTAACTTCAAACGGAACTAATGGAATTTATAAAGAGCAAGTGAAAAGGGATTCTGAGAAAGGTGAGAAACCATACCATAAAAGTTAGTGTACCAGCTTCTGCAGCAAGAACACCTCCAGAAACAGGAGCATCCAACATGACAGGTTTCTCCCAGTAATCTGCACAAGTCATAAGAGATATAATTCGTTGTTAGAACAGGGAAGGAAGGGAAGGAAGAGCATTAACGATTTGTAACAGAAAACACTACAAAGTGATACCTTTCTTTTCTTTTAGAATACAATTAGATACTGCAACAGAAACTTTTCTCGATGTCTGGGGATCAATTGTAGATGAATCTATTAACAATTGTGGTCTCATGGGATTTGTACAACGAAGCAAACCCTTTGGTCCAGTGTACACATCCAATACCTGCATCATTTAGACTACTGCTCTCATGCTGACAGACAAGGCAGGGTAAACAAAAGAAGAAGGTGGAATCTTTCAAAAAGCATGTATTGATTCAGACTGAGACATCTGAGTTTTCAAACTATTAAAATTAAACAGCATGCAGGAAGAAATATGGATGCATCCATACACAGGATAAATTATTAGAGAAGAGGATTTTATAGCTACTTCAGCAGTAGATTTTCGTTGCATTTGGGATTTAAGTTTCAGTTTTTCACAAGAAGTGTGCTGATATTCAATGTTGTCATCCAGAGAATTGGTGCTTTTTAAGCAATGGTCATAGGCTCATTGCTGTCTAAAATCTCTCATGAAAGGCTACAGAAGCATGAATGGTTTAAATCCCCCAATTCTTAGCTTTACTTTCCAGTTTCCCCATTCTTTATCCTTGCAAACATGCCAAAACATGTTGTGAATGATTTTGTTTCAAGCCTCATTTCTACAAGCACATTATCAAAGGGTTACTTTGACTTTTTATGAAAAGAAGAACCATAGATATGAAATATTTCCATTTCTTATCTCTAAGAACCGAGAACTCTTTTCCAAATCCCTGATGCCACCCACTGGGAATTATATTATAGTGTGATTCGATGAGCTCATTCTCTTACCTTACCTAAGGAACACCAGCTCTTTCGACTTTATGGGTTGCAATGCAGAGGCTTTCATATTTATATTTATATTTAAAATATTCAGTAACATAACACAGAGGATGAAGCAATGTCTTAACAAGTTAGTACATTATATGAACACAACGGTATGTAACCACAGAGCTGCATATATCCTGAACATCACAGACATGACTGAATGGAACTACAATACTTACATGAGATGAAGATGGCAGCATTGTTATAACAACATCACTTGCTTCTGCAACTTCAAATGGTGTTTCTTTCGTTGGAACTCCCATGTCAGAAAACATCCTCATGACATTACAGTTTCTGAAATAAAATCGAATTTTACCATTGATTCCAGGTGATTAGATAGATGCATGTATTACCTTCCATATATTAAACCACGCAACTAAGTTTATAACACAGACAAAAGAGTTTTCAATGCCAATCTTAGGCAAGCCAGCTCCTCTCAGCACATATCTGTTAACATTTTCACTATGTTCAACAACTCTAACAGCTAGCGTTGCCAAAAGATTATAAAACTCAACCTGTTATTTACAGAACTTTGTTTCAATCAATTTACAGAAGCCATGACCACGACAGGGGAAAAGGCTTATGACTTACATGTCATGAACAGCCACTTTGTATCCATTCTTGATCAGGTTATTTGCCATTCTGGATCCCATATTTCCCAGCCCTATGAATCCTACACTCTGTAGTACACCAATCAATTGAAAAGGGCATGAAGAGCATTATAAAACAAGAAAAAAAAAACATAAAGCAAAAAAGTGACATTGTTTCAGCTGAAATAGGCATTTAAACAGCCAATCCTTCTTCTTGATGCATAGTGCATGTGATTTAACAAGCTAATTCATATACCATTCACAGTATACATTTCCGGCAAAAACAAAGAAGAAAAGAAGTCTTTTTCAGTTTCAAGGGTGCAGATCAGAGCTAGAAATAAACCATTCATTCAACACTAAATTGAACTCCCCTTGAACTTTGTTTCACATAGTTGATAGAAATATTGTCATAAAAAATGTTACTAGCTTGACAACAACTCACACCCAGTTCCATATTTTCATACAGTACTTGATTGTGCCTCTTTTTTCACTCAAACACCCTGCAGAACATTCAGTGAGGAACATAAAGACTCGAATTACTTAAGGTAATCGGCTCATAAAAGAAAGCAAATTCCTTACTAGTGGAAACCTTATTTGTCGAAGTTGAATACCATTTTAGTTTTCCTTCAGTCAATTTGATCTGGAAAAAAAAAATCAGCAATCATTCTCCAGTAATTTTCAAACCACTGACTTTGTTATTTAAAGATTACTAGTTGTAGCCTTGTTGAGAAATTCATACACAAGACAAGCTTGAATTTTGAATTTTAAAGCTATTAGCAAGAATTTAAAGCCCTCTTTAGTCTTGACACATGGAATTCAGAACTATTTGACAGTGACATAATTCTATATTTTTTACTAACTCGTTCTCTTAAAGATAATATGATTATCCATGTAATTAACTTGTTAGAACCCCAAGAAGCAAGCTTTAAAATTCTTTTAGATCAAGATTTTAAAATTATTCTCTTCTGTTTGACTTGTTTGAATCCAAAGAACCAACCTTTTCATTGAGTTGTTCATCATCATCTAACCCATTTGAACTAGAAGTTTGATTCTAATCTAAAGCATGCCAAACCAGTGATTCTAACAAAACGGGTATCCACACATTACTTTATAGTATTGAAAGAGATACTAAAAGGGTTACCTCAAACTGGGATGATAGTTGTGAAGAAGAGAATCCATGAAGTGGAACATGGTGAAAGAATGGAGATTTGGTTTTCAATAGAGACAGTGAAGCTCTCAATCTGCAAATTGCCATGGATAAGTGTCACACCTTTTTTTTTCTTCCTTATCGGACAAAGCTTGAAATGGTTTTTTGGTACTATCAAGTATCAACTATGAGTTTACTTCTTGATTACTGTAGCCTTTTTTGTTACATTGGATTGTTACAGACAGCTTCTTGTCTTTTTAGCATTTTGATCTGACACATCGCGTGGCTGCTGACGGTGTTTTCTTTTTATATGGACAAAAAAACAAAACAGATTCTTTAGAAGAGTGCATGAAATTTTCACATGGCAAATCAATGAGACAAAACAATATACCTTCTTGCATTTATTACCACTAACATTCCTTTCTCCGATTATTAACCTCGAGCACTACACATGCATCTGGCTAGCTCAGAGTACTCTGGACTTGGTTTACTGAATTGCGGGTGGCCTTGGATTACATAATTAAAATGATATTTTTTAATTTTTATTTAAAAAAATTAAAATTATATTATTTAAAAAAAATAAAAAAATCAAACTAATTTTTTATCAAGTTTCATGTCTATCTGCCAGCCAGAAACTAGATTTAATAAAATGACCTCAAATGAACCACTACACATGCATGCATGTTTAAACTTACTTGCCAAAATGCAATGAATTAACCTCAAATTAACCACTACACATGCATAGATATTTAATAGCTAACTTAAAGTACTAGGAGAATTTTGAT
The DNA here is from genome assembly GCA_026413675.1 of Populus pruinosa. Taxonomy (NCBI): domain Eukaryota; kingdom Viridiplantae; phylum Streptophyta; class Magnoliopsida; order Malpighiales; family Salicaceae; genus Populus; species Populus pruinosa. The sequence continues at coordinate 56,646,636 of CM048592.1, forward strand.
GGGAAACAGCAGCTGACATGGATATGAGAGCCAAATTGGGAAATTTTGAGAATATCATTGTACCTTTTGTTGAAAGATTTTTGTCATGGGATGAAATATGGAAACGAGTAATAGTAAGTGTCAGTTAATAATTTATAGTTGGTTTAAGGGATTTGATACTTATTTTTTTTAAAGAAGGTCTTGAGTTTGAGTTTTGTAAACATAGTGGACCATTATTAAAAAAAAATTACTTTTACTTTTTAGTGGATAGTCTCGATTCAACAATTAATTATGATTTAGTAAGTTTTTAAATATTAAAATTTAAATAAAAAATAATTTATTCACAACAGAATTGGAGGTGGTGGTTGTTCGTGGCTACTCTTGGCTAAATTGGTACGAGTATTGTAAAATTTAGTTAATGTAATTTCTTTATTGCAACATAGAGGTTGGTGTTATATTGATGATGCTAGAGTTGAGTCAATTTGTGAAGTAATCTTGGACCTTTCGTGTTGAACCATCAATGGCATGGTGTTAGAGCTTGATTATGCTTTGACGTTTGAAGAATGGACTGTAGTTTTGATTTCACCATAGACTTTATGATATGCCCAATTAATATAGGAATGGCTACCTCGATGTTGACCTCCATCAACCAATCTACCATGTTTTTGTATTTATTTAATTTTCTAAAATTAAGAAATTAAAATAAATAAAAATAACACGGTAAACAATTACTGTAAATTCTGCATGTGATATTTTAAAAAAGTATGGAAATGGGCTAGCACAAACTCCAAACAAAAAAAAAGAAATAAAGAAAGAAAGAAGGAATGAAATTTTATAAACATATCAAATATACGATAATAACACCTTCAAAATCATTAAAAAAACTTCAATAAAACAAGTTCACATACATTAAAAAGGATTATTAATAATGATTAATATGATTCACACACACTATCTAATACCAAGTGAGTCACTAATCATCTTTTTTTACATGTGATATTTAAAAAATATAGAAATGAGCTAGCATAAACTCCAAAATAAAAATAAAAATAAATAAAAGAATAAAACCTCATAAACATGTTAAACCTTTGAAAATAGCACCTTTAAAATTATTAAAAAAAAATAATAAGACAAGTTAACAAGCACAAAAAAAACTATTAATAATATATATGATTATTTCCGATTCGGTTTAATTTTTATTTTTAACAAATAACCAAACTGGAAGACAAAAAAAGAAACTCAAACCAGAATCGATCCAAACTGATCGGTTTTAGTTTGATTTGGGTCCAGGTTTTTAAGTCTAAAACCGGAAAAATCTATGATTATCTTTCAAGCTTTGTAATAGGCTTTTAATGGGCTTCATAATGGGCTTTTAATGGATTTCTGAGAGGCTTATAATTGATGTTAATAATATCAATTTTCTTAAAAAATTTCAAAGTATATTTAATTTTTTTCCACTAAATATTCGTTTATATTAAGTTGTTATTGTCAATCTTGTGTTCAATATATTTTTTACCTTTTTAATTTTTTTCTCCTACTTTAAAAAAATTTAAATAACATATAGTTGCATATAAGTTAAAATTCAAATTAATCCAAATTATAAAAGGCTTAAAGAAAAAATAACAAATAATATTATCATAAAACACTCCAAGCTAAAAAAATAAATCTTCATTTGCACATCGTTTCAATAAAAAAGCACATCAAGAACATTACACTTTCAATTCCTTTCAAAATTCTTTACTGAAGCATCATCTCAATAGTACCTCTTTGATACCTGAAATTTAAAATATAGAATGATAACATGATAAATTAAAGTAGAAGATATAAAAATAAAAAAAATAGTATTTTTATTATATGTTTTGAATAAATACATCAATTTGTGAACTAATTATTATCTATTGCTATATGCAATTTTCTACTGAATTTTATAAAATAAAAAATTATATATTTTAGAATAAAAATAAAAATACATTAATTAATAAATTATAAAATAAAATGTGTAAATTTATAAAAAAAATTATCTGCTTTAAGATTTTTATAAGTTTCAAAATCATTAATCAAGGTTCCATCATCAGTTGAAATTGATTAATGATGCAATTAATTTTAACAACAAATAAATAATTGAATTGTTTTTAGAGATAAAAAAATTCAAAATTGATAAAATATATAACAAACTATATTAAAAACTAATTCAGAAGCTACTATCAATTCCAAATATCTAATTTATTATTATTAATATCCTCACAACCATTAATAAAATAACTCTCAATTTCATTTTTATTTTATACATTATTTTTCTCTTATAAAAATCTTTTGAATTGAGTTAAAACATTAACATCTATATCGATGTGATCCATAATACCAAGCAAATCACTGGTTTTGTAATTGGATAAAAAAAAAACTTAATTAATTCTCTGATTTCTAAAAATAAAAAAGAAAACAAGAGATGTGAAAATACAGAGAGCAACGCAACCAAACATTCTGATCCAAGTGACCACAAGATCATCAAGAAATAGCCTTGGACTGAAAATCCTCCATCCATTCCTTTTATACAACAATGGTTAATCTCAGTAGCTGCTAACAACACTAAAATGCAAAGGAACAAAGGACCAGAGATATGAAAAGAGGCCAATGAGATATTAAACCCCATATTCAAGTCCCAATCAAAGTGGAACTGACTACAAACTATATCGACGAAAGATCTTCATATATGGTCTTGATGCCTGGCCTGTCGGAGACAGACCTTATACATCTTAAAGCTATTCCAAGGACCTCCTTCATTCCCTTGTCAACTGCGGGGCTCACCATCTCCGGCACCAGTGCAGGATCAAAGCAATCCATTGCTCTCAACCGCACCCAATCTGTCAAATCAACGCTCCCCCCTTCCCCAGAAATCACATCACCTGCACACCTTCCAGTTAAAAGTTCCAACATTATCACTCCAAAGGCGTAAACATCTGACTTGAAGGAGGGAAGTGGCTTCTTGGAAGCAGCCAACTCTGGTGCGCAATAACCCAAGACCCCAGCATCAAGTATCTGTTCAATGGTGCCGGCTTGAGTCATGAGTCGATGGAGGCAGTAATCAGCAACACGTGCATTGAGATCAGGCCCATCCAGAAGTACGTTTGTTGATTTAAGGTTCCCATGTGGAACAGCACGGTCAAAATGGAGATAGTTCAGGCCACGTGCAACATCAACTGCTATCTTGAGCCTCTGAACCCAAGTTAATGGGGGGCCTCTTCTTCCCGGTCGATCTGAAAAGTCAGGTTAATAGAAATCAGAAGGCAACTTTGTTCAATATATGAAATTCATGCCATTACCAACGTATTTTGAAGATCCTATGATATTGGAACACATTGCTATTGAGTGGCGAGCAGATAATACTGTCCATGCATGTGATTTGGGAAATAAACATGTCTGCATCGCAGGATTAATTTTTCTCTGCCATAATACTGGTTGTAATTAAACTCTAACACTCTCTAGGCAGACAAATTTCCCACTTAGCGAGATCCAAGTATCAAACTAAAAGGCATAACGATTATTAAGTTTCAAATTTACAAGACTTTGTCCTGGAGCCTCAAATTTTGCAGATATTGAAAGCATAAAACAGTTACGCTTCACTTCAGCTGTTTTTTTCTTCTTGCTGGGGAGGCGGGGTTCTTTGTTTTTCTGACTATTTTACTCAGTTTCATAGAATCGGTAGCAGTGCAACTATAAAGATCAGTATCTTACCATAGAGAAAGCTTGCAAGGTTTCCAGGTGAGATGTAATCCGAAAGAATGAGTTTCTCATGCTGTGTGGGGCCCCAGTAGTATCCTCTCAAACCTACCACATTTGGATGCCTGATGTTTGTAAATTTTTTGGCCTCCTTGGCAAACTCCTTTCTTTGTTTTGCCACCCCTTCTCTCAACCATTTCACAGTAATGAAGACCCCATTATCCAGTGTTGCCCTGTAAGAAGTCCCATGACTGCTCCTGCCCAACACTTCAGCTGGAGCCCTTGACAGCTCCTCTGGTGTCATTGTGATTGTATCATCAAGAAAGTACAGCTCACCAACCAACCGGTCCGGTGACCCTACATCCAGTCGTGCAAGGGTGTCAGCAGCAAATGAATCCCCAGACTTTGGTGACCAAGATAAATGGCTGTGTTTTGTTGGTGAGAAGCCAGTTACTGCAGCCATTTTCTCATCAGGGCTGATAATCTCAGATGATGATCCTTTCTTTGATGTCACAAGATCCTCAGCTGAAACAACCAACGCACCAGATTTGCCTGTTCCACTAGTGCCAGAGGGGATTGTTTGAATGTGCCTACGGATACCAGTATTTGTAACTTGACCTGGTGGGTTTCTCCTTCTTATACGAATGTAAAGTATGAAGATGGCAAGCATGATAAGAATGATCAGTACAGTCACACATGCAACAATGACTACCACCTTGACAATGGTTTTGATTGGTTTCCCCCCAGGATTTCCACCAGGAAGATTGTTTGGTCCAGGAGGACCATTTGGAAGGCTTAATCTGTTATTTCCAGGATAGAAAGAAGAAGATGGAAACCTCCGCAGGTTTTCTGGGACAACCCCAGAAAGATCATTATATGAAACATTAAAGCTGCCAATGCTCTCTGACAAGTTGTTTGGCAGAGGACCTGTGAAATGGTTTTGAGATAAATCTAATGAAATAAGCGAGCTCATGTCAGCCATGGAACTTGGAAGGGAACCGGATAAATTATTCCCTGAAAGATTGAGCACTTGAAGACCAGCAAGTGATTCAAAACGATCAGGAAAATAGCCATCAAGCTGATTATTAGAAAGATCAATAACTTGAAGATTGGATTTACTATTGGAAGGGGGAGAGAATACAATAGCACCATCGAGTAAATTATTTTCAAGGTGGATTTCTTGCAAAGTAGGCGACATTAGTAAATCAGTTAACATAGCTCCATCTAGCTGGTTCGAACTAAGATCTAGGACTCTAAGCTTTGGATACTGAGTGATAACTTCTGGAAGAGAGCTGGTAAGTGAATTGTGAGAGAGGTTGAGATAATTCAAACGCAAAAATTGTGGAGCTATTTCAGGGATTGGCCCTGTCAAATGATTCTGGCTTAGATCAAGATACTCAATGTTCCCCCACTTCACCATTCGGGTTAAATTTCCTTCAAATCTGTTGTTTGATAGATCAAGCACAGCACAGCTTCCCGTCACCAAAGGAAGTTCCCCGACAAGCACATTTGATGACAGATCAAGGACACGAAGTGTTGTTGACATAATCATGCTTATTGGCCCTAAAAGATTAAGCTACAACGTGAGAGGCAATCATAAAATAAAATAAACATAACTAAGCCACTAAAAGTATTATAACTGAGCACAAGCAACTCATAAAAAGCTAAAGCAGTGATTAAAGAGGTACCTGAGAGATTATTGGCACTCAAATCCAGTTCATTTAAGAGCAAAGCATCTCCTTTCAATAGGTCATTGGGAATATACCCGTAGAATTTGTTGTTGCTGAGCCTAAGGACCTGAAGCTCATAAGCAAAATCAAATCCTGGCAATTCTCCTGACAACTGATTGTAGCTTAAATCCAACACCTTTACACTTGCAAACAATTGCATGTCACCTCCATTTAGCAGTGACCCACTAAGCTGGTTGTGGCTAAGATTCAAAAGCTTAATGCTCTCAGACATACCCGGAAGTAATCTCTGAGAACTAGAGCTCACTAGCATATTTCCACTGAGATCAACATGACTAGCATTGGTTTCAAGAAAAAACATCCCATCTAGATGACCATCAAACATATTCTCATGCAAGTCAAGCACCTGTAGACTTGAAATCAGCTCAAATCCCTTTGGAATCCTCTTGGTAAACCCATTGGAAGACAGATTCAGATATACCAGGTTATTCAGCCTTGTCAATGACATTGGCAATGACCCAGAAAACGAGTTGCGGCTCAAGTCCAACGACTGGATAGATGCAAACCCTGAAATTGAATCTGGAAGTGAGCCAGAGAAGTTGTTCCCAGCCAACGAGAGGTTCCTTAATCTCCCTAATTTACCCATCACTGGTGGTAATGATGACGAAAACAGATTGTTCGACACATCCATAAACAGAAGGCTTTTAAAGTCACCTACATTGTCTGGAATCTTGCCAGTTATAGAGTTGTTTGCCATGGAGAGTTTGGCAAGCAATGTAAGATTTGCAAACACACTCAAATCTACATCAGCCGAGAGACCCAAGTTATCAAGAACAACCCCTGCAACATTTTCACCATTGCAGACAATGCCATTCCAAGAAGAAGGGCAGCCACCAAAATCAACGGACTCCTCATTCCATGACTCAAGAACATAACCAGTGGGGTCATGCTTGATACCCTTCTTGAATTCAAGCAATGCCAAAATGTCCTGTGAAGGCAATTGCCCCATGGCAGAAAGGAAAAATAGGGATAACAGTAAAAGCCTTAAGAGCTTCATATTCAATTTATCAAAAACTGGAAAGGGGGTTTCTAGCTTCTAACCAAACCAACTAAATTTCAGACCTTACAAGCTCACAACTAGACCCAACAATGGCAGCTTGAATGTTACAAGAAAACAATCCTTATAACAAGAAGAAACAAGCTCAGTCTTGTAAGGAAAAAAAGTTGTTAAGCTAAATGACAAGCAATTTCAAACAAGTCTCAACCATTTAACAGTAAAAACAAGAGAGACCCGGAAAGCCTTTTCTTCAAGAAACAAGAGCATTGACGTCTTTAGAGAGCATAAGACAGTACCACTCAAGAAAAAATCACCAACTCGGTACTGTTACCTGACAATGGAGCTCCAAGAGAGCTTTACTGCTACCAGTGACAAAAACTCAGCTTCAACAAAGAATATTTTTTTCTTCAACTGACGCCAAGCATTCAATGGCTGAGCTGAGCTACGACACCACAAAATGGGGCCCTTTCTTTGAGAGATCTAATCATCTAAGAAGAGCAAAAACTTTTAACATTCTCTCACAAGATCTCAACTTTCATTAACAATGGAGGCTTAGTAGAATCTCCTACTCTTAAAAGACTAAAACTTTAAAGCAAAAATGAAAGAAAAAACCCAACTTTCTAGCAAAGAACAGGGCTTTACAGCAGAACACTCGCGGGTTTTAGTTTATCTTAAGAAACCATGAAGAAGAACAAGGAATGGGACAATAAATTAAAAAACCCCAAGGTTGTAAGAATTCATAAATATAAAGGGACCCATAAAATATTTTTAATTGTCCATCTTAAATCAGCTTTGTAATACAAAAGGACACTAACTTTTTTCTTTAATTTAGAAAGCAACAAAACCCCATCTGTAGGCATGTGATTTTTTCATTAAAACAAAAAACCTAATTTGTTTGCATTGATTTTTAATTTTTTTTATCAGCCATCTTTTTTCTTCTTTTTTTTCAAAATATTTTTGAGCAATGTTGTCTGGTTGGCATTCTGTTTTTTCAATTAAAATGATATATTTTTGTTTTCAAGTGTATTTATGTTGTGTTTGGGATTGTGTTATTTATTAATTTAACAAATATAATTTTACTTTAGAATTAAAGAAAAATTAATTTGAAAATATACAATTTAAATATTAAATATAAAAAAAAAACTAGTATTGAACTGACATGACTCAATCAACTCAACAAATCTTTAGAAAGTTTGAACGATTGATAAAAATTATAATTTAATTCAAAAAACTTCAAAACAATATCTTTTTTTTTTAAAAAAAACAACAATGTTGAGATAACAATATATTAAATCAATCAGGTTGATTTTGGTTAATCTTTAAAATTCATGACCAAAGTTATAAGACTATGATAAACCCAAATAAATCAAATTAAAATAAATTATAAAACTCAATTTTTAATAAATACACTGTTAAATAATAAAATTTTAAAAAAATCAATTTAAATAAAAGACATAATAAAATAATCAAAATCTATTAGAATTAACTCATGAAACATGTAAGTTGGGTTATGAGATTAGAATAATTTCATAGAAAATAAATCAAAATAAATAACAAAGTTTAATTTTTTATTAACTAAATATTGAAAATGTTTAACAATAAAATTAAAAAAAAAGATCAATTAAAGAAATAAATAAAAGAATTTAAATCAACTGTATTAACTTGTTCAATTCATGATGATATGAATTATAAGACTAGGATAACCATAAAAAAATAAATTATAATAAATTATAAAATCTAATATTTAATAGTTAAATATTAAAAAATAAAAAACATGAATTTATATAAAAAAAATATTTAATCAAAATGAGATAAGAAGAACAAAACTAGAATATTTCAAATGGAATTTTTTAAATAAATAGAGATTTTAAGTGATATAAAATTTATTTTGATTTATTTTAATTTTTAAATCAAAACAAGATATAAGGTTTTAAGTGAAATAAAATCTATTTTGATTTATTTTAATTTTTTTAATTAAAAAATATATAATTTTTAATTTTAAAGGTAACATAACAAAATTTACAACCTTGTTTTCGAGGGTTTTAGACTTTTAGTGTTAGAAAGTGAAAAAAATAAATGGAAAAATGTTAGGTTTTTTCTTTCAAGGGGCATGCACATTTTTCAGGACATAAATTAGGGATTTACCCGCCAAAAAGACATGGAATCTTTCACTAACAACGTGGACTTCAAAAGATTTATCAAATCTAGTTTATGATTGTTTTTCTGCTTGGAAGCACTATAAATAAAAAAATAACAATTTTGTTGGGGCTAGTGCCACGTAGGAATATGGGCCCCACCTAGTGCCCTTTGACTAGGGGCTACAAAGGGTCACCTCCCCTTGCAAATCCACAGGAGGCGAAGTTGGTGAAGAAATTATGATAGGGTATGTTGAAGTGCGACCCATGGGTCCCATATTTTGGACCAGCACTCAAATTGTGACACGTGGGCATTGTATGTCCCTTATAACTACCACTGTCTTAATGGTATGGTACCCATCTTGCTTCTGTAAGCAAATCTAGAGGGCCACATGAGAACAGATCACCAAATCCTGGTCCATAATGGATTTCTTTGCGTCCTGTTTGGTTCACATTTATTAAACTCGACTCAGGACTGCAGGTTGGTCTAGAACACGGTTGACCCGTTCTCTAGCCATTCATTTAAAACAAAATCTTGTTTCACTTTTTAAAAAAAAAAATAAAATTGATTTGATTTTTTCTATGCTCTATTTGTATTTTAAAAAATAATTTATTTAAAAAATAAAATTTTAAAAAATAAATTATTTTCTAATATTTAGTGGTACAATAAAAAATAAGTTGAAAAATATTTTCTAATATTTGGTTATGTCATAAAAAATAAACTGAAAAATAACTTATTAATATTTTATTTTTTTCAAGTTTATTAAATAAAAAAGAACAAATCTTACAAATTAAAAAGTTGAATGAAAATAAAATTGAAAAAAAATAAAATTTAATAAATTATCTTAAATAAAATAAATAATAATCAAAATAATAAAGATCTAATCTAAAAAAAATAAAATGAAAGATGAAAAAATTAAAATAATAAAAATTAATATTTTATAAATTATTTCAAAAAAATAAAAATTAAAAAAATAGGATCAAATTTGATAGATAAAACATTTCAATAAAAAAATAATAAGAGAAAAACAAATAACAATTATAAAAATAAAGATCAAAATCAAAATCAATATAAAAATTAAATTTTAAGAAATAAAATTGAAAAATAAATATTCAAAATAAAATATATATAAAAATTAGAAATCCAAGGATCAAATTTAATATAATCAGTAAATAATATAATATTTCAAAAAAATTTACAACTTTCAAAAGTATTTTCCTCCTAAATTTTTTAAAAAAATACTTTTCTAGAAATCAAGCTAAAATTTTTTTTAATTAGAAAGCATTTTTTATTGACTAGTTTTTTTAATAATAAATAAATATAAAAAAAATATAAAAATAAGTTTTTAAAAACTAGTTTTCAAAAACAAACATAATCTAAAATAAATTAAAATACATCAAGATATATCATCTTAACTAATCAACTCGAGTATCAACTCGAGTTTTGCATCAAATTTTCGGTAAGGTTTGATAAATTAAAATAATTTAGGTTGATTGAAGATGTTGTTGTGTTTCCTTTTTATAATTTTTTTATATTATTATTATTATTATTATTCTTTACATGTGAGAATGATGTATAGCTGAATTAAAGGAAGGAAGGATCGTAGAAACATAAATGATCACTAGATTTCTACTCATCCCGCGTAGCAAAAGACGTTGATGAAGGATGAGTTAGTGGGAGGCAATATGATCATGGTCCCATTTCACATGCACCCTCGCATGGTGTTCTTCAATTAGTTGATGATCGATGCACTGTTAAAGAACAGGAGAAACATGAGAACGCACCAGACACCTCAGAGATCATAGTTCTTGTTCTTAATTAGAGGTAATTTTTCTGTGGTTAACCTCATTTCAAACTCTAATTTGCCATGCAAAGGCATCTTTTGCTGCTTTTTTCCCAGCCACCGCGGTTTGAAACGGTGGTGGCCCATGCAAATCAATCGCCTGTAGACTTGAAATCAGCTCAAATCCCTTTGGGATCCTCATGGTAGATCCATTAGAAGACAAACACAAACATACATGCACACCAGATTATCAGGTCTTGTCAATGGTGTTGGCAGCGACCCAGAAAAGAAGTTCTTGCTCAAGTCTAAAGACTGGATTGACACAAGCCCTGAAACTGATTCAGGAAGCTTGTTTCCAGCCGATGAGAGGTTCCTCGAGGTCCTTCATTTTCCAATCCCCACCGGTTAAGATGCCGGAAACAATCTTTGGCTCCTTCATCTAAATATAAAAGATAACAAAAATAAATTAGAGAGGAGACACTTTGATTTACTACAATAGTTTCTCTTAGAATTTGAACTGTTTATAACATTTGAAAAATATCCCTGCTAAAAGATAAAATTCTGGTTCATGACAAACAATCCGTCTTCTCTTTCACCTTCTTCACTGCTTTCTTCAGCAGTAATTTCTCTTTGGTTATCTTTGCCTGGACTTCCCTAGCTGCATAATGGTATAGCTTGTTTTTTTGCCTTGATTTTGTTGATGGAAATTGGTTAAATGGGTGGAATAATTATTTTTTTTAAAAAAAATTACATGTAGGACATGTCATCCATCTAGAA